>JAJKFI010000009.1:12266920-12277802 GCA_029204185.1 Lerista edwardsae
TATTCCTCTATATTAAGTGGTCAGTTCCTTCTTTCACATTTTATGTAGAAGACTTTTTTTTAATGTATATGCAGTTCTATTAGGAATGTGGAAATACTCTTTTTCAGGCCTCCACAAACCAGCTCTTTAAGCTGATGTAGTGTGGTGGCTAAGAGACTGACAGCCCAATCTTAATAGAGCCTTACCCTGCCCTATTCAAGGTCAGGAGGGGGAGGTATTAGCAGCAGCTGTGCCGCTGATATCCTACCCCCTTCTTTGATCAGCCTTCCTGGATCCAACTGGACTTGCGCCAGGCTATATAACTGGCACAGGTCTGTGTAGACCCAGGAGGATGGCAAGGGTTTATTGACCCTCCCCTGTTAGCACCTTATTTGATGTGCACTTCTCTCTCTCTGATGGACGCACAGTGCCTCTGGCCATCAGGGCCGGCAGCTCCAATGTGCACAATGGCAGTGCAACATTTATGAAGCTGTAAGAGGATTTATCATAGTGGACTGGGAGATAGCTGCCGTAGGTTCCACGTTTTAGAATGACAATCTGTAGGAACCCACTAGAAGTGGTGTCATTACCCTGGAAGTGATGTCATGGCCGGAAGTGACATCATCAAACAGGAAATTTTTTTAATGCCCCCATATGACAAATCAAGTAAGTTAGGAAACAAATATTAACGTTACAATAAGTATAAGTTAAAAATATATATATTTAAAATAAAGAAGAACCCTCCAAGCAATTGCTGATCTATCAGGCTATTAAAGTTTATTTACCTTACAGGGCTGTTGTAAGAAGTACATCAAGGTAATTCATGTGGAAGGGATGTGGTGGCGCAGTGGGTTGAACTGCTGCTGCTGGGCTTTCTGACTGGAAGGTTGGGAGTTCAAGACTGCACAACAGAGTGAGCTCCCATTGCTTGTCTCAGCTCCTGCCAACCTAACAGTTCGAAAGCACCTAAAAATGCAAGTAAATAAATAGGGACCACTTCGGTGGGAAGGTAACGGCATTCCGTGTGCTACGGCATATAGTCATGCCGGCCACATGACCACGGAAGCTTGTCCTCGGACAAACGGCAGCTCTACAGGCTTAGAAACAGAGATGAGCATCGCCCCCTACAGTCGGTCACGACTAGACCATTCGGTCGTGGGGAAACCTTTACCTTTTAATTCATGTGAAACACTTTGCATATTCAGTAGGCAGTATACAAATCTTAAGTACTACTTTTATTAACTACAAGAGTATCTAAGCAGCCATTCTGGGAATTCATCTGGGAAAAATCTGTGCAGCTAAGTAAAATGTTGAAAAATCTCTGACTCAACAAGGCACAAAGGTTCTAGCTCCAATTAGTTACTATTCCTGCCCCCACCACTATCCTATCAACAGCCAATATGAATGTCAATTAAACCAATCAAGTTATTTATTGGGACTATTATATTAACCAATATTTTATTAACCAACATTTGCTTGAAATCCTTCTTTTGCAAATTTTGTAGCAAACAGGAACATGATAGCCACTGTCAGGCTCCACACTTTTTCATTAATCAATCTTTACGGGCCTCTGCAAAGAGTTCTTTAGAGACAGTGCCCTGCCATTAGAACCAATGATGCTACAATAGTTGCTTTTAAAAGAATCTCATCCTTACTTCTTGCATGGCCAGAGGCTGCACCTGACCTTTCAGAGCTTTGAAATGTGATGCATTTTGTATTACAAAATGTCCATTCCTCCAAGCAGTGATTAAAGTGTCTTTGAAGTCACCACTTGGTGCTCTGGATTGATATTTTCTCCTTTAACTAAATCATAAAAGAAACGTTGACTTGAATGCAAGCCCCTCCGCATGCAGAGCCCCAGCCAGAGTAAACTAAGCAGGGTATTTCCGATGAAATCTTTCCCCTAGTGAAAAATTTAGAAGTGGAGAAAGGCAATAAGTATAGTTACCTCCCCTTTCCTCAAACAACTTCTCCATCTTTTACTCTGAAAGCTGCCATTTTGGCAGTGCTGTCATGGCAGATCTCCCTGGACTTGCTAGATCCGTCAGCAGATCTCCCTGGACCTGCTAGAGCAGGTAAGGAAGGGTGAGTGGGGAGATGGTGAAACCGGGGGTGGGGTGGCCCGGGGAGGGGGGTGGAGTTTAGATACAGCCATTAGGCCACATCCAAACCCCTGTCCCTGAACTGCACGGTGTGCTCCAACTTGTGCCTGCTATACAGCATGCGCAGATCCAAGCAGCCCCATAGCGGTGGCTGGTACCTACCCCGGGGTAAGGGGAAGAACGTACCCTTGCCCTGTGGAGGTTCCAGCCTGCTCCCAACCTGCTCTGCATACAGCACAGGCCAGCTGACCTTCCTGTTCCAGCGCAGGTTAGGATGGAGCCCTTAAGCAATGAGGCCCATGCTATGCTGCGGACTGATATCAACAGAAAGATGGTGACAGCATCCTGCTTTACAAACCATATTTTGCAGAAGAAAACCCAGGGAACTGCAAGATTTGGCTTATTTTTATATTTTTTTTAAGGATTTATACCCCACCTTTCCCATCCCGAAGCAAATGCCCAAGGCAGCTTACGTGAGCAGGCTAGTCTAAACTACCATATTTTCAATGGTGGTTTTTTTTACAAATATACAGTATTCTTGTGATCCGCCAAATCCTCAGTCCTAGATGTAGCCTTCACAGTGTGGTTCTCTCCTTTGGCTGCATCAAGCCTCAGCAGGCAATCACAGGTCAAGCCTGGACAGGTCGTCAAGGTCATATTCCGTTCTTTTGCCAGCTGGACTTCTCACACTCCCCTGCATCTCTCACTTGCGGTGAGTAATCAGCTCCACAGCGACTCTGTTCTGCCACCACAGGTACTGCAGCTTGTCAGAGCCAGGCATCCGTCTCCCATCCAAAAACAAGCCACAGAGTCTGCTGCTTAGCTTCAGACAGTACCAGCAGCTCAACCATCAGTCCACACTTCCACATTGCTTATGTGAAGCAATGCCTCCTGAGATGGAATATTCTTGATGCACTTTTTCTGTGTTTATTAGAGACAAATTATACTGGATGCCACAAAAGAACTGCTTCAATTGCAAAAGGCTCTTTCTTCATTGTTATAAGTGGAAAGTTTTATTCAACAAAAATGCCCTTTTTACAATGGTGCCTGGAGGGATTTTGGATAGCCAGACATCAGTGGGTCCATTACAATTGTTTCAGAGGGTATTTTCCCTGGAGAAAAAAAAGTTACTAAAATTTTCCATGTAGTGAAGTCAGAAACACATTACTCACCTTTGGAACAATTATTTTTGCCAAGGTATAAGCATGAAGACTAGGAGAGGGGAGTTAATTTGTATATGATCAGAGCTTCCCTGAGATATCTCCTAAGATCAGAAATAAAAAAAGACACAACACATTATAATTGACGTGTGTAAATGTATGCAAATTGCAGTGTTTCAAGGGGGCTGACCTGAGGACAACAGCAAAGAGGATATCTGAGAATCAAAAACCAAATGTACATTTGTCACACAGGATCATGTAGGTGAATATTATATCCATGTAGGAAAATGTACATGTGAGTAATCCTTTGTTTTCCCTTTAAAAGGGCTATAATAAAAGGAACATGTCTGAGACATTCTTCTCTTAAGTACAATCTAATGCATGTCTACTCACAAGTAGGCCCCACTGTGTTCAATTCAATTTACTTTTAGGAAAGTATATTTAGGGTTGCAGTCTTAAGAGTCACAATGATTTTATTTAGCATTCTCTAAGTGTGTAAAACGTGATATATATTATATTGATGTAGTTCTTATCAAATTACCTGTAAGGTAGTCATCACCACATATTGCACCTGAGAAGATGAGAGGGAGTGGTTTTCTTAAGACCACCTACAGCTGCTAAGACCACCTACACCTAAGCTGCTCTGGCAGCCAGAGGAACAGCAGCACCAAAATGGCGGCGGCTGTAACTTACAGGGCTGGGGTCTCCTCAGGGTAAGGGAATGTTTGCTCCCTTAACCAGGGTAGACAACACCTGGCAACAATTGGGGGGGGCCGATCCTACCTGGCACAATGCTGGCAGTATGCTCATACCCCCTGTGTCACAAGGCACAGTAAAGCACCTCCAATGCCAGTGGTAAGCTGTTACTGCCAGCTCTGGGGCAGCGCCATGGCAATGCTGGTCACGTGCACCCCAGAGGGAGCACTGGTCACTGGTGAGAGGTGAATTTGCCGCTCGCTGGCAATGCAGCCGTTCAGGGTGGAGCGGGAGGGCATTCTGGGGCGGGGGGGAGGGTGGAGTGGGAGCGAGACCAGTGGTGACTCTTGCCACAGGATCCTGACCTCCGAATAAATAACTAAATAGAGGGCGCAGAAGTGGGCAGACCCATTGCCTGCCCTGCGCCTTTACCGCAGAGAAAGGGGACAACTGTCCCCTTTCCCCACGGAGGCTCTTGCGCTGCCTGGCTGCCTCAGGATGAAGCTGTAGCCACCTGGCTACCGCTGCACTCCCAGGCAGTCAGGCAGTATATGACTGGGCTCTGGGTCTGCTCATATCTGTGGCCGTTATTTGTGTCCCTATAGGAAGCGAGAATTTAGAAGAACCTAAAATCTTAGCTCTGTCCCGGTAATGATCTGAACACTGCAAATGTATTGCGATCAAAGTGATGGACTCTGATCCCACAGTCAGAAGAATCTGGTACGGCCAGATCGGTCACAGGGAACCAAGGATCAAGCTCCTTAACTGGAAGTAACCAAGGAGGTAGTTGATGGTATTAGGATTGCAGAGATGGCCATGGCACCTCGGCCTGACATTTTGGACAAAGCCCTCAAAAGATTACCAATATCTTAGCTGGCAGAGAAGATCAGAGCAAGTGTACATCTTGCTATGAGTGCAACTGTTGACACACAGGAAGAATCTCAAGATTGTTATTGCAACCATGTAGTTTTGAGTTGAGCCTAATGAGGCAGTTGAAATATATGTTGATCCTGTTTCTGAGCGCCAGCAACTGAGAGAACTATAGCACTAGCCCAAAGTCTACTTCAGTGAGCTCAGTCAAGGAGTATGTCTAGCAGCGTGGCTAATTTGATCACTTTTTTGAGCCAAATAAGGGTGTGTCAAGTGTATTTACAGTGGCAGGGTGAGCAGTACACCAGGATCCCAAATTTGTCCCTGGCACCGTCTACTAGGGACATTCAAATCATTTCACTTCATCCTGCAGATACCTGGCATTGGGTATGCTATTATTATATATAATTGCCTATCCTCATCCTATCCCAAGACTGGTGAACAGCCAAGTACTAGTTGGCATCAGATAGGCAAATGATGATGAGCTGCCTTCATTACTGAAATCTTGGAAATATTAGCTGACATTCACATCAGGGAGGATAGTTTTGTTTGTTGCTGACCTGGTATTTACCAGGACCAGTTGTAAGAGAGAGGACGTCTGGAGAAACCACTTGGAGAAAAATTGGCTTTAAATAGAGAGGGAAACCAGTACAGATGTCCTACTCTAGACGAGAATCTGGTGTGTTCTTCTTGTCCAAGGAGGTTGATGGATGGAAGCACACAGAGCCAAGTAGCAGTTCAACATTTAAATGTCAATACTCATCAAATTTGGGACATTCACTGTAACTTATTTATGAATCTTCGATGCCTTAAATCACTCTGAGATCATTTGCTTTCATATTTTAACAAAATGTACATCTGAAGCAAAAATTCTATGGTGCTTCTAAGACTGTTGCTTTCTTCTGTAAAATGGATTTTCCTCCCAAAACGTTTTGGAGAGGAAAGCAGATGCAAATGGCTCAAGAATCTCCATTTCTCCCAATATATTTTAACAGAAACATCTGTTGTTTCAAACATTTTCCTAGCAAGCTGTTTGCCCACATTGCTACCTCCAGATCATGAAGTATAGCTCAATGAATAACTAACAGATGATTACATTTATGAGTGAAGACTACTCATAGCAGACAGCTACTTCCTACAGGTGACAAGCAATCTTCTGCCAGGGCTTCACCTGACTAGTCATTTTGGGACATGATCACAAGGGTTGGAGACTGATGAAATTATCCTGTCCAACATCAAACGCAAAGTGGTTGTAAATCAGCTGAGACTGTGGCAACAGGAGAACAACTCATTCTTTATGTTTTACTGACAGCTCTTTCACCTAGTAACTACATTAAGAATCCTAACAATGTCATTAAATGACCTTTTAAAGAGCTTCCTCCATTTTTTTCTATTTTTCTATGTTTTATACAATAGATTGCTTTATAAAAAGAGAGCAGAGTTTGTTGCTACACTTGTGCATTCAATGTCCTTTTGATCTTTGTATACCTATATAGGCCCCTCCATGTTGTGCTCTTACCATATCTGCATGGTCCATCTCTCAAAAAGGAAAAACTGTTGGCACTGGCCGCTTAAAAAGTATTCGTTGTGTTATTCAAATGAAGTGACATGCAAAACAAAATATCTTAATCACTTGGGTTGTAATTGATATGACAACTGAGTCCTGACCTATCTTGCTTCTAATCAGTGGAACGATCTACATAAAAGAAATGAATATACATGTAATATAGATCCAAAATGGTTCAAATTGCAGCTTTTATTATACCAAACATGTCGATTATATGGGATAACAAGATGGCACAGAACTATTCTTAAGACAGGAATTCCCAATCCCATTCAACAAAGTTTCTCTATTATTATTACTACAGGTCCCACCTCCTTCCCCATGGATTCGAGACCTGTGGTTTTAACTAACTGTGGGTTCTGAACCTGCAGGGTCTGGGTGAAGGATGGACCTGTAACCTCTGAATGCCACTGGAGCTGGTCTCTGATTGAGTACAAAGGATCTTCTGAGGGCCGAAGAAGCCACAAGAGACCTCAGAATGCCTTCTGAGGGCTGAAAATGGCAACTTCTGGTTTTCAGCTGAAAACAGGAAGTTACTGTTTTCACCCCTCAGAGGACATTCTGAGGGCTAAGGAGGCCACATACTGGTTGCCCAGCCCTCAGAAGATCCTCTGGATGTGACAAAAGCACAGCTCTGGATGCATTTGTAGAGTCTAACGTGCCAAGACCAGGGAGATTTTATTATCCGCAGATTTCGGCATTTGCAGAGGTTCTGGGAATGGAACCCCCGTGGATAACTATACACAATTGTACTGTTATTTTTATGGTGTTGCAAAATGCAAATACTGTTTTATTATGTTTTATTTAATAAGGTATTAAATACCTTATTACAGATTTATTTATTATTCTTCCATCAATGTTCATGGCACCTTATAAAGTAACATAAGCAAAGACAAGTAAAAATGCAACTTCTATAATTCTGGATCCTGTCTTTCTGATCATTACTATTCTGATCATTACATACAAAGGCTATTACTTTTGTAGGCACAGTTGAGAGGAAGTCAAGTAACACTACAATGATCTTTCTTCAATTTCTTTTTCTCTAAGGTTACTGAACCAATGCTTTCATTAGTACAAATAGCAGCCAGTCCGTCAAAATATTCAGACAATATCACATATCACAAGCAAGCAATGTGCATTAATAGTAGGATGGATGGCCACTGGTAGTTTTGGTTTAAAGGCTCATGCTTTAGAAAGGGAAGAATTCACTCACTTTGCAAACTTTGCAAATTTGCTCATAAAAATATTTGTCCTGGAGTAGTAACAAAGCCAACATTCAAAACTAAATGACTGAAAATCTGAATATTATCAGGTCACAATATTCAACTCAATATTGTGAGTTGAGCAACCCAGGCCTGAAATTCTTACTCTGTTCCTTATCAAAATTGAGATATAGTACAAATTTATGTGTTGAAATTGTGCCTGCATAGTTGTAATTCATCTATAAGTATTTCTGTTATTGTCTTTCTTAATAAACTCTTGTTAATTTTTATGTTACCTGCTCAGGGTTAACTAAGCCGGGATGATAAAGTGATCTGGGAGTTAGATCTGGAAGATTCAGGTTCAATCTCTGCTCAGCCAGGAAGCTTCCTGGACCGGTCACTATCTCTCAGGGTGCAATCCTAAACTGAGTTAGGCCGGCATAAACTAAGCCAGCAAAGTTTGGCCAGCACAAGGGATACCATAAACTATGTTTGGACCACTTTCAGAGTCAGAGAGGCCAAAACACAGACGTGAGTCATCCACCTGACTCTGAGAGTAGTCCAAACACGCTTTATGGTGGCCCTTGTGCTGGCCAAACTTTTCTGGCTTAGTTTATGCTGGCCTAACTCCAGTTTAGGATTGCACTCTCAGTCTCATTCACAGGGTTGTTGTGAGGACAAAAGGTGTGGAGGAACTATGAACACCACCCTGAGCTCCTTGGAGGAAAGGTGGTATAAAAATGTGAAAAATAAATAACTGAACTCAGGGCACCCAGGTAACTTGGTAATTGGGCTTCGGCAGGAGGAGGAGGAGGAGGAAGGGCCCCCTGTTTTGGGGGCAATCCCCTTATTGATGGCAGCATATACCCCTTTTCCAGATGGCCCCTAGTCACTTGAGAGGTTCCAAAGGTTATATGGAGAGGTCACATGCATGGGTTATGTGCCTTGATTCTTGCCCCATCCCCTCCCAGTAGGCCACAGTGGCCTCACTGGTTCACCACAGTCCTGCCTATAAAATATTATTAAACTACTATAGAAAATGCAAAATATAATCATAATTATCTAAAATGTATATTTCTTTCAGTGTTCTGCGAGTCCAATTACACACATTATCAGATTAATGAGGCCACATGCATTTTCATCAAAAGATCATTTTTCGATCTCTGGTTCTTTACCATTAATCTTTTAACCATACATTTGTTTTAATGTACAAATATTGCATACAAACAGGGAGAAGAAAATCTCCTTTAATGAAAGCCAGTTTAAAATGAATGGAACAATCTTTGGATATTACTAAGAAATATGTTCTCTGGCACTTTACTGATGGCTATTTTTGTCTCTCTCTGCAGTGCTCCTTCAGTCCTTGCTCTTTAATTACCCTGCACTTTGTTCCAGGAAGGTATGTACTGGCTGGCTGCCAGACTTGGCTAAGATTCTTCTTGTCAGTACCATGTCTAACAGCATGTACAGAACAATATCCCAATTAGATCTCTAAGCGCTAGAAACATGATACAGCAGCAGAGTTTGCTTTAAAACTGATCAGTGGGATACTGCAGTAGAAAGCAGTTTTAGGCATTTTAAGAGATTTTGAGAATCAGATGCGCAAATGTCTCACACATCCATTTTTTGTCGTTCTGCCACAATGTCCAAAGTACAATTTGCATGGAGTTGAGATGTGGTGCCCAAGTTCTGCAGACATCTAAACTTGCTCCTCTTTCTTATGGTACAGGATTATATTACAAATTCAGCCATCATCCAGACCAGTGATTTTCAACCTTCTTTCATCTCACAGCACACTGATAAGCCGCTAAAATTGTCAGGGCACACCAACAATTTTTTGACAATTGACAAGGCACACCATGTTGCTAGGAGAGGTTCGCATCCCACAATGGCCTGTAAAGAGCAAAAGAAGGCTAAGCTATGGCTTGACTCCATTTTGTAAAACATAACTCCAGTGTGTGGGAAAGAGCTGAAACTACTAAATACCAGCTGGTGGTAATCAGCTGACTTCCTCATGCAATCAGGAGTATAATTGCCTATCTGCTTTGTTTCTGCAGACAGGTGTGAGGTCATAGCTGGGGTCAGGAAGAGCAAATCTAATCAGAAAGGTTCCATCCAGCTAGTGCTGCAATCAGGAAGATTCCGCACAGCTGAGACCCATCACTTAAGTGATTTATGTAACCTTTTCTGACCATTCTGTTATCTCCAAACGTTCCATCACCCCATCAGGAGATGGCTGACCTTTATCCTGATTGGATAATTGATTGTGCCAGAGGGGTATAAAAATACCCAGGTTTGGGGGTACAGAGCAGCACACCCACCATCAAGACCATCAGAGTTTCAAGACCCCATCAGACCATCTGCAAAGAAGACCACCAGACCATCAGAACCCTTCAGATCTCCAGACCTTGAGATCACCTTCTCCAAGCCTCTCCAAGATGCCCAGCATGGACCTGCTGCCGGCTTGGACCAAGAAGGGGTGAACTAGCAAGGCTAGCAACCTTGCAGGTACTAGGGCCTAGTTTAGAGTTAGGTATATAGTTGTTTTGTTGTTTCAAGGTGTATCTTAGTTAAGTCTCTGTTAGTTCTTTTAAGCCTTTCCTAGTTTTGTAACCACTTGTTTATTAATAAATTACAGTTAATCTATAAAGCTTTGTTTGTATTTGGAACCAGACTAAATTCAGTTTTGCTACTTTGGCACGCTTACCAATTTTAAAGTTATAACTTGGGATAGATCCCTGTAGTTGGGGCTAGTTTAGCCTGGGGAGTTTTAAAGTTTAAGAGACTGTTCAGTGCTCTTAGAGGCTGTTACTCTTAGCTGTGTTCCTAGGCTGGTAGCAGAGGCTGTGTGCCTTGTTGCCTTGGCTGGTAAGTGCTTAAGGACACACTCTGCTGAAAATTCACAGCTCAAATGGGCCCTGGGCTGGTTATAGGGCATATGAGCCTGTGATTTACAGGCCCTACTAAAATATGACCCTCTTCGAAACTCCCCAGAACACCTGCATACCATTTGTGATTAAAAATCACTGATCTAGACCAGTCTCTCCCAGACCTTTTTGACTGTGACCCTAAATACAATTTTTCTCACAGAATTGGTACATGTTAACAACGACAACAACAACAACAACAACTTGTTGTTGTTGTTGTTGTTGTTGTTGTTGTTACTCCTTCTGCCATAAAGGGCTTTGCACTGCTAAACACTAATTCAAGACCCTGAAAGTATTGGTGTCTCTGTGCCTCTGTGTGTATGTGTGTGTGTAAGAGAGAGAGAGAGAGAGAGAGAGAGAGAGAGAGAGAGAGAGAGAGAGA
>JAJKFI010000009.1:12277812-12302988 GCA_029204185.1 Lerista edwardsae
AGAGAGAGAGAGAGAGAGAGAGAGAGAGAGAGAGAGAGAGAGAGAGACTGTACTGTGTATGCTGATTGGTTATGTTAATTATGTGCTTATCACTGTTGTGCTCGTTTTTCTGTGCTAAATAACAGACAGGGTAAAGGAGGAACCAGATTTTGACAATGGTGGAGTTGGGAGTAAAGGATTAAAGCCCCCAATTGCAGTCTTGATCCAAGCCACGTCATCTTCCAAGACCCACTTCTACACTCCCTTCCCTCCACCTGTGAATAGGTAGCATAAGGGGAGAGATCCTATCACAGATCTCCCAACATTTGGCCCTGAGCCACCGTTCTCTCCAGGGATCTTGAACCTAGATCTTTGACAGCAAGGGTCAGGTGCCTTATTCTCTAACTGGGCAACCTTACACACATATACACAAAAGTAAGACCCACTGAGTTCAATGGGTCTCACTCCCAAGTACATGTGTTCAGGATTGCAGCTTCAGAGAGCTCCGAAGAAGATGAGCTGGCTGACTAGAGTCCACTTTTGCTCAGCGTCCCCCTGCCTTTGGCGAAATTGGGTTACCCTGGTTTTAAGACTGAGATATGTAACAACCTATGTGATTTGCAGAAAACATCTTTCCTAATCATCACAGAAAAGCATCTGCTGCCTTTTTTGAATACGTCTTAGATTTTTGTTGGCATGATGAAGCAATTAATATAATGACAAAAAATATTAGACAGGACTGGCAACCTCTCAGGGTTTGCTGGCTGCACACAACATGTTATAATCCTCGATTGTGCAATGTGACGGCACACATACTAACGCAGTGTGACAGGAAATCACCTGAACTGAACAATGCTTTCGAACAGAATAGCGTAGGTCAAGTGCTACAGTTGGTGATATTTCAGCACCTGCTTCCCAAGCAGAACTGGCAGGCTTATTGACTAAGTTCTATCTACTTTTGAGCTGCCTTGTGAAACTATTATCTGGAGGTAAACATACACTACACTCTCAGTCTTGTGAGAAATAATATTTTGGATACGTTGTCAGGGCTTCCATGATGAAGTCATCCAGTGCTTATGAAACCCTAGTCCAGTGATGGCGAACCGATGACATGTGTGTCAAAGGTGACACGCCATGACATTTTTGGTGACACACCAGCATTTGCTAACATCCAACAACTGAGTGTGTTTTTGTAATAATTTGTTGTAATGATTTATACATGCATTGCCCCGCACATGATTGAACTGTATTTTTTAAACTAAATGAATATGTAAATAATTGTTTCTCTTTTGTTGGGAATGGGGAGTGACACACCACCAGAGTCAAGTTAGGCATTTTTGACACTGCGAACCGAAAAGGTTCACCATCACTGCCCTAGTCCCATGAACATAGTAATGAGTTCGCTGTAATATGTTCATCTTGACACCATGGATGTTGCCATACCCTGGGGCCCTTATTGCTTTCATCACTTTGTCATGCAAGAGTCACCTTTCCAGGATGCAGAACAACCAACCACTTTTAGAATTCTCAATAAGTATTTGCTTAAAAGGCAAATTGCCACCTAGGTGATTGACTCCAGTGACAGGTTGATGTTGTCTCCATTGCTCTCCCTTACCCTGCTCCCTGGCAGTGACATAACTAAAGGGGAACTGGGAAGCCAGTTGACACAGGTTACAAGCTTTAGGGGAACAACAAGCTGAGCTTGGCACTAGGGCCAAAATTGTGATAACCTTGGTAATTACAAATAATACCATCATGTTATATATCTTTGGAAAGGTAATTTATTCTGAATGCAATGTAACATTGTCCCTCTGTCCTGTTCTGTCCTCCCACAACCCCCTCCCACTTTTTCCCCACCCTGGAAAGCCATCCCACTCAGAGGCAGATCTACAGGGAGGGCAAAGCTCTAAGTCTTACCCTGCAAGAAGTTGCAAGAAGTCTTACCCTGTCATGTAAATCCCTCCTCTCCCTAGCTGCTGTAGCCAGTAAGCAACGCCAAGATGTTGCTTTTCCCTGTGAGGATTGGCTAAAACGGTGCAGGAGAGGAGTGATTTCCACTGCAAGGTAAGGCTTCTTGCAAAACTTAGAGCTTTGCCCTCCCTTAAATCTGGCTCTGATCCCACTGGCCAAACCTGGCGCTTACCTGCTGCTGTTCATGGCAAGCCAGGGACGACGTTTCTGTCTGCATTGGCCCAGCATCCCTTTTGCTGATGCAAACATGTCTTACGGCACGTGCCTTACAACAAAGCAGCTTGCATCAGTTCAATGGAACCTTTGGATGGTGCCCTTAATTGATTAAATTTGATTTTGTCCCGGGCGGGGGAACTACAAAATCTTCTTTGACCCCGGGTAGCCGATGCCTTAGTTATGCCACTGCTCCCTGCATGTGAAAAAAGGAGAGGTAGTCCATCTCTTCCCTCTCCTCAATCCTTTTTCAATATCCAGAGAAAGAGGGAGAAACAGAAGAGGTGGTAGCTGGTTGCGCTGCAGCTAGCCCCCACCCTGCGCTGGATATGGGGCAGGCTGGCTGGCCTCCCTATTTCACTGTGGGTTAGGACTGGGCAGCGCAACTCGGAGTACTTAATTCAACCAATAGGGCTACTTGGATCTGTGCCAGCTAGGATATCTGTGCCAGCTAGGAGGTTAGGATATGGCCTAAGTGCTGGAGGCCAGTTCCACCCTGCCTTCCCCAGGCTGGTCTGCCCGCAGGCCTGTCCTCCCTCGACCCTTCCCAACCCCTGCACTGGCCTCCCTCAGCTGGCGCAAACTTACCTGGCACAGGTGTTAGTGAGCTGGCCTACCCAACTTCCGAGTTGGCACAAATGTGCCTTACAGCACATTTGCGACGCTCCCAGGCCAGCCCAACAAGTGCACAGGATTGCATTCTCAGTTTAAATGAGCAATCAAGCAAACATTTTCCATGTTCCCATCAATTACAACATATGTACAATTGGCAAAGTTTATTATCTAGTAGCCTGAATCATCCCATACGTTCAGCAAGAAGCTAGGGCTGGCCATGCTTCCTTGCCATGTGCAGACACAGTGGTAAACACATTTGCTACTGTAGGACATGAGAAGTGGCCTTAAGATACAAGGGCTAAGATTACTTTGGTACCAGTATTTCTGTGTCTTACAATCTTCAACATTTCTGTATTTTCATGGGATCTGAAAACTTGTGTTTTGCTAAGCTTTCATTTTATTTCCAATAGTATTCCCCAATATGGAAAACACAGTGAGCTGCTTAAAAATAATCTGTGAACTGTAATAAATGGATTTCTGCCAATGACAGGTCATGGGACAAAAATATCCACCAAACCTATGATGACCCTCTTTCCTCGACTCTCATTTATCTCTTCCTGGTGTCCACTGGTAGATTTCTGCTATATGATTTATTGCAGAAAAACACTACCTAGAAATGGGCTTTTGATAAAATTGCTCAAGGATTCCTGGACAATAAATCCTAATCTTTACATGCATGCTGCAAGATGTTTCACCTTTTTTATGCTATAAATAATATATGCCAAATGTGATAATAAATCCATACATTTAAGCGCTCTCTGTGTAGTTTAGGAAACCAAGTTACAAGATGTAATTCTGATCATAGTAGCAGTTCTATAAAGCCTGGGAAATTGATGGCAATATTTGTTTATTTGAGAACGAATTCCTGGCCCTTGGTTGTACTGAAATTTCATTGCTCTTATAAGTCTAGAGAGTTATGCTGTATAAGGAATTGTGTATTAAGCCTGAGAGGTATTCAGTGACTTGAACAGAACAGAGGTCCTACACTCTCTGCCTTGCAATGGGTATGCTTAGCATATCAGCTGAAATTTCTAGTTCTTATTCATGCAAAGACCTTTCTCCATAATTAATCACGTACAGCAAGAAATGTACGATAGCATCTGTCACCTTCCCATGACCCCACAGCCGTTACATAGATGTTAAATGCAGACAACTTCAGTATCCAAAGCTCTTTATATATTGTAGGATCAAGGTCAGGGTTTGGCTTAATCATACAGAAATACGAGTTAAATATAATTTGGTTGGCTTTGGTTTCTTCTTGTTATAGCAATGCAGTAAGGCCTATGGATGGACTTTAATTACTGGCTCATCTGGTGTTTGGAAAAATATTACAACCATCTATCTCGTCAAGTCATGCAGGATGTTGATGTTAAACCAGAGTGTAAAAGTGGACTAATGAAATATATGCTATTGCAGGAGACCCTTTGGCCATGACGCTTTTGGAACTGTGCCATCAGAAAATGAAATTTAAGGTGCTGTCAGCACCACAAAACATCAACATGTAAGTGTTGATTACAATGCATTTGCCTGGCTTTTCTACTCATTCTGGTAGAATTTAATGTCCCTTTTATTTTTCTTCTTTTACATTTCAGATTATACCAGTGTCAAGATCTACGTGGTATGGTTTGCTTGTCTGTCACCTTGATAAGCCAACCATTATTATTTATAATCTCTCATCAGAGTATCACTCTTGTTAATTCATATGATGCAACTCCAATATAATTAGCAACAGGAAAAGAAATATAGTGTGGACAAAAAAGGCAGCATTAGGCAGACTAGGCACAACAATTACTCAATTTTCTTCCACATGCATTTTTGTGGAGTAAGAAGCCAAGACTATTTTCAATAAGTAAAATTACGCTTCCACTACTGCCATATATTTGGTGTAGGACCAAGCAATATCCTAGCTAGAAGGTGTTCCTTAGAAAGTCACATGGTTTTTCAGGAAAACTAGAAGTGACATTTAAGGTCTTAGAAGGCCTTCTGAGGCCCAGTGAGGCTTCCCCGGGTCTCAGAAGGCCCTACTAGGTTTTAAAACATCACTCTGGCCACAACAGAACTCTGGCCACAACAGGACCAGAGCATTGCCACCCCCAGAAAAGTCCTGTATCCCCCCTCAGCTACTCTACAGAGATCAAGCACACAAGACATTAGTGCATCAAAATGGCAGTGGGGCCTGTATAGTTTCCTAGCTGAATTGTATGTTGTTAGTCTTTCCCCATCTTTGGTAATATCCATTCTTATTGTGAAGTCATCATAATATGGTTTGCAATTATTGTCACCTTAGCATGAATTCTTAGTACCTAAGGATGCAGTTCTATGCCTGATAGTCCTGGAATATATGTCATTAGATCCAGTACATTAGATTCTGAGTACATTATTTGCAAGCATTGGCTTGCAGGCATGATATTTACAGTAGCCTTTTAAAGGCAACTATGTCCACATTTTAAAGAGGTATACTTTATTGTGCTTCATCACTACCCCTTTAAGAAACCAACAACTCTCTCCTTCGTGCGCTCATGAATATGTCTTTAACCACTCCAATAGAGATTCCAAGTCTTAGGGGAGTTCAACCACTCCCCCAAGCCAATTTGACTATTGTGTCAGTCAAAACAACACAAAAGGACAACTTGCTTCCTTTACGTAAGAAACATGCCCTTCAAACATCTTTTGTGACTCACTGAGTTCAAAGAAACTCATTTTATTACCTTGGGAAAAGACCACTGGAAAGTGTTATTCAAGTGTTCTAACCGTCAGCAACATAACCATTTACAGTTTTTCAAAAACTGCCATTGTACGGTTTGTAGTTTTGCATCCCAATGCCGTTCAAGTGTCTCCCTACAAGTTTTGGAAATCTCACTGGAGTTTGTCTCTGAACTCTTCCCTTTGGACACTTCCACAGGATAGGCTCTATTATGGGATTTTCTTTCAGCCTCAACCTCACAGATCCATAGCCAGATGTGAATATCCAGGATTGTGAATATTTCCTGAGATTGATGGCTGTTCTCTCTCTAGACTAATGCTGCTCAATCCGCCTGTTAAATAAACCTTTTCCTCACTGACTTGTCTGCTGAGAAATGACTGCGTGTTTGTTGTGAAATTCCTGTGCATTGGAAAAAATCTCAGGGCATGTTTTACAGTCAGTTCACAAATAGCACAATTGCACTTCAATTGCATGAGTACATGCTAGAACACACCCAACATGATCTGACAGCTATAATGTGGGTAAGCTGTCTTGCAAGGAAGCTTGCCTACCATTATTGACCTGCTTATTGGGGAACTCCTTATAACAGCCATTTTCAACCTTTTTCATCATGGCACACTGACAAGGCACTGAAATTGCCAAGGCATACCATCAGTTCTTTGACAACTGAAAAGGTACACCATGTTGCTGGTGGGGCGCTCACATCCCCCAAGGACCCTACTAATAAATGACTCTTCCCAAGTTCCTGTGGCACACCTGCAGACCATTCATGGCACATTGGTTGAAAATAGCTGCTATTTTATAAGCTTGTAAGAAACCCCAAATTTTCTGGAAACGTTTGAAAATCACAACTCTTGACAAGTACTGGTTTTTGAAAACTTTTCAACTTTGAATTCCTGTTTCTGGTTAGTTTGTATAGTTGCAGAAAAAGAGGTGTGAGCAGATAACCTCCCCCACCCCCAGCCCGGTCTTTGCCAGCTTTACCTCCTGCACACATCATTGTTTCTTTGCTCCTTTCCATAGACATCAGTAACCATTTAAAGATATGTTGACATTCGATCACATGCTTAAATGACAATTAAAGTTTTCTTAATCTGGTTTTTTTTCATGCAGCATTGGAGGGCATTGAACTGATGCTCACCCAAAGCCCTCATAAACATCAAGTGTACTTCATGGTACACTAGAGAATGCATGACCTACCCACCAGAGAACAACCAATGATACTGCTGTGACTAATGGGAGAGCCACAATAACATCTAGTGAAGAGCCACAATTGTGCCCCATGTTCCTTGCCAGCTCTAAGATGGTTGTGATTTCTTTGGTAAGTTGCAGCTTTGAAATAGCAGCTGGGTCATGTATTTACCTTACTCCAGAGTCCTGGAGATTAGTAGCATGGCTGGCTGTAGGGAAGATCACATCAACAGAGAACTTCTATTAATTAGGCCTTTGGTGTCACCATGAGAGACAGTGCAACCTACGGTAGGTGTTGGAAGGCATTGCACACATTATAAGCGAAATGGAAAATAAACTGCATATTTGTCTTGTGAGACATGATCATACCTGTGGTATATCTGAAACCATGCTATAACAAGATGTGAAAAATCAAGGTTGAACTGTATAAGCATTGCAGTGAAGTAATTAAGTAGAAACCTGGTGCCCAAGATGAGAATCCTTTTGTGAGATTCTCTTTGTTTGCACTTGGCATTATCAACTATAACAAAGGCAAATGGCTTTCATAATTAAAGATAATGATGATGCTATTTGGTCTTAGTATGTTTATTACAATCTTCTCATCGTTAATGGTCCATATAATTTCATTCTCCCTTTTCCATTTACTTAGATTTTCAGTACATCTAGCACAATTACATCTGCAATTTAAAATTCTATGGAGCTGTCATTATATTTGGTGCCATTATTTATATAAGTCTACATATTATCGTCTTATACTTATGTCTACCCTTAACTATGGTGTTATGTGTAACTTTCCTTGAGGACCAATAGTTTGAAAAGTTGTATTTGAATCCAATGAACAGAGAACTACAGCTTCTAAAGTGATTTGCTAGTTAGAATTCCCAGCTGCTGTTCCAGGCTGACTGAAATGGGAGAGGAGCCCCTGTCTTTAAATGAAAGTGTCAAGGGAGATGGGAACTTTCAGTCAGCAGAATAAGAGCACATAGTTGCTGATTGGATAGCTATTCCTGGTGTAAATATGTATCAGATGATGTCAGAGAAGATGGAGATCCAGTTGACAATTGGATGCTTGAACAGTGCTGAGACATCCGATACCTCCTTTGTTGCCTCCAATGCTGTTACAGGTAAGATAGGAATTCTCCTCTCCTCTTTATCATCTGGCCTATGGCCAACTAGCAAACCATATGATTGCTATGTAACAGAACATTAAAGAATCACAGACTATGCATCCTGTGTTATTAGCCTGTTGCACAACAGAACATTGAAATATTGTGGACCATGAATCCTGTTTATTTGAACAGTGGCTGTGTAACACAGAAGCCCACTGCCAAACAAATTCATTGGGAGTGCAATCCTAACCTGGAGTTAAGCCAGCAGTTAGCGCAATCACAACCTGATTCATAAGCTGGAGCGCAATCCTAGCCTGGAGTCACAACCTAATTCAAAAGCTGGAATCAAGATTGCTGGGAGAAATATCAACAACCTCAGATCTGCAGACGATACCACTCTAATGGCAGAAAGTGAGGAAGACCTAAAGAACCTTCTGATAAGGGTGAAAGAGGAAAGTGCAAAAATTGGCTTGAAGCTCAACATTAAAAAAAAACTAAGATCAACCACTCCCATCACTTCCTGGCAAATAGAAGGGGAAGAAATGGAAGCAGTGTCCGAGTTTATTTTCCTGGGCTCCAAGTTCATCGCAGATGGTGACTGCAGCCATTTAAAAGACGTTTACTTCTTGGGAGGAAAGCTATGGCGAACCTAGACAACTTAATAAAAAGCCGAGACATCAACCTGCCAACAAAGGTTCGCATAGTCAAAGCTACTGTTTTCCCTATAGTCATGTATGGCTGTGAGAATTGGGCCATAAGAAAGGCAGAGCACCGAAGATTAGATGCTTTTGAATTATGGTGTTGGAGAAGACACTTGAGAGTCCCCTGGACTGCATGGAAATCCAATCGGTCAATCCTCCAGGAAGTCAAGCCTGATTGCTCCCTGGAAGGACAAATGCTGAAGCTGAAGCTCCAATACTTTGGCCACCTCATGAGAAGAGAGGACTCTTTAGAAAAGACCCTCATGCTGGGAAAGATGGAAGGCAAAAGGAGAAGGGGGCGGCAGAGGATGAGATGGTTAGACAGTGTCACCAAAGCAATGAACATGAAGTTGGGGGAACTCCGGAAGCTAACGGATGACAGGGAGGCCTGGCGTGCTGTGGTCCATGGGGTCGTGAAGAGTCGGGCACGACTTAGCGACTAAACAACAACAACAAGTTTGGCAGCAAAGTTTGGCAGGCACAAGGGACACCATAAAGTGAATTTGGACCACTCTTGGAGTCAGAGAGGCCAGCATACAAACATGTGCCATCCTCCCTGACTCTGAGAGTGGTCCAAACCAGAAAATGCTGGGGCACACCCTTACATGGTGAAAGCATTTGATGTAGAACAAATGCTTTAGGCCAGCCCTATAGGGCCTAGGTTCACAACATATATGTTATGATCGTGGTATAAAACTAGAATTCCTTAACATGACTAAATATGTATCATGCTGTTTCCTACAGAATCAGTCCTACAGTGGGAAAATTGGTTATTCCAAATACAACCTTCAGAAACTAACTCTTTGTCTGTGAGAGTGTATGTGTGCATGTGTGTGCGCATTTCAAAAAAGAAAGAAGATAAATTCTCCCTGTCAATGCTTGGTTCCAACTCTGAGTAGAGTAAGGCTGAAATAATTTATGGGAGAGTAATGATCTGCATCTGGAATCTCTAGCTCACCCCGGATGCATGACTGAGCTAGTTTTTATAAAGAACGTAGCAAGCTGGCGCCACAGCAAATGAAGAAAATGAGTTTAATCACTTTACAAGCTTGTTGCTTATGGTCTTGCGGACTGTATCTGAATGAGACATAGGGGAGAAATAGTGACAAAAAGATATCTCATGCATATGCCATTGATACTTGATTTTTTGTGTGTGTGCGTGTGTATGCCTGACAAGTAAAAAGTAGCTGCTTGTGAATGCAATACACTACAAGTTGACTGTCCATGGCAAGAGAGATGTGCAGCCACTTAAATACTTGTTATCCACATCTGTCTGTTGAGTCAGCAAAGCCACCAAGGGACGGAATAATGAGTAGTGGCTAAGTAAGTATTAGATGGCAAGTGCAGTCTTACCCGACTACTCATACAGGCATACATATCAAGATTTGTACATGTTTGCTTGCAATATTTCTTAATAATAGTCTTCTAGCACTAAACAAGAACCATTAACCATTGTTGTTTTGTAAAGCAATGTCACAAGGCAGATTTATTTTTACAGCCACAAATCAGAGCCAATACTCTACTTTCACTACATGTCACATTAGCAGAGAGACTGAGGAACACAAAGATTATCTGAAGTGGGAGAAAGAACAGAATTGTCTGGTATGCTGTTCTGAAACAGGGCATTTCATGGCTTTGAAAGGTGACAAAATATTTAGGAGATGCAGAATAGAAGTATAGGAATATAATCATGTTCATTATCTTTCGGGACCTATGATTAGGACTGTGCGTCTTTGAATTGAGTTTGCTGCCTACAGTAAGTACAGAATTGGGTGTCTTGCAAGGAATTAAGTACAGGTTGAGCCTAATGATCTGTGGACTTTTAATCCATGGATTTGGCTCAACACAGGTCCCCCAGACCTGCACTGAGCCAAATTGGGCTCAACCTGAAGCTTCCAAGGACAACCGGACCTGTGCTCCAGTCACCTCTGGAGGCTCTTCTGTGACCGCCCAAGCCGTGCATGGTGGCACATGGCCTCAGTGGGCCTCAGAAGATCCCTGGACCTGACCGGAGAACAGCTCCAGTCAGGTCCGGAGTGTTTGGGGGGGGTAGGAAATCCCCCATTCTTAGCCTCACTGAGACTGCGTGCAACTGCGTGCCGCTTCAGATGAGCTCAGAAATCCCTCTGGACCCGACCAGAAGGGGTTTGGGGGGGGCAAAATCCATTGGTTTAATTACCCACTGATTTTTTTTTATCCGCGAGGGTTCCAGGAACAGAACACTTGCAGATAAAAAGGCCCCATCCGTAAACTGAAACTTTCAGGACCTTTTACAGCACATAGATCCAGAAGAAAAAAGAACCATGAAGAAGTGTCTTCGTATACTTCCTTCACATACCGTTTTATTATTTCCTACTGCCTTATGATATTGGTCTATCTGTAAAGGACAGAGTTCCAATGATTGCCTAGGTTCAGAGAAGAGAATGTCTCCCAGATCACTGACATCTTCACTTACAGCCCAATCCTAACTTAATTTCCCCCAGCCAATGCACAGTGGGCTATGCTAGATCCTGTAGGTGAATTTTGGCTGTTGACGTTGGACGTTTGTCCTCTTGCCCCAGGGTAAGCCCCAGCAGTTGCAACAGATCACAGCAATATCACTGGCAAAAGTCTGCATTTATCTATGTTGGCAGTTCAGGCCCAGGAAGGGAGATAGGATACAGTTCGAACAGAAACCACTGATCCTGCCCTCTCCTGGGCCTGATCTGCCCATCCCTGCCCGCTATTGCCACCTTCCCCCAGTTTATTACAATCCTCTCCCTGCCCTCCACCTGCCCCTGTGCTAATCTTATTTGTTCCAGTAGGCATCCATTTCCCTGAAAGTGCATGTGGGAATGCTCTGGCCGTCCTGCTGGCGTTCGCAGCCTTTGCACCATCACAAAGCACTTTAAGTTGCATTCCGCAGGCGTGCCTCTTAGGATTAGCACCTTAATTTCCTTTCAATATATATGAGCAGTCATCATATCATGTGATGTAAAGGATATTCTGCTGAGTTAATGAAGTACACTACGAACAAGTCAGGAAATACACAGCCACTGATATTTCAGAACTTAATCACACAATTTTAAACTTCAACTGTACACACATCTGTGGGCACGTAAGGTCTGTTATCTAATTAAATGAGACAAACAATCTACCAGGACTTTTATTAAAGGAGCAGCAAGGTGATATATATTGAAAGCTAAGAAATAAAAACAAACAGGAACACGGTTGTGTGTTTCTTTGGATGTTCATAGCTAGCCATATTGGTCAATTAGAAAAAATCCCAGAACCACAATTTAGGACTTTTCTAATGTACCAACAAAGCTCCCAACAACTTTTTTTGTACTTTGAAGAATGCTGTTTTTCACTCTTCAGCAGAGAAATATTAAAATGGAGGGGAACGAATCATTTCTCCCTAGAATAGAGAAGTTTACCTTTGTGGGTTCAGTTGTTGTTGTTGTTCAGTTGCTAAGTTGTGTCCGACTCTTCGCGACCCCATGGACCACAGCACACCAGGCCTCCCTGTCCTCCACTAGCTGCCAGAGTTCGCCCAATTTCATGTTCATTGCTTCGGTGACACTGTCTAACCATCTCATCCTCTGCCGCCCCCTTCTCCTTTTGCCTTCCATCTTTCCCAGCATGAGGGTCTTTTCTAAAGAGTCCTCTCTTCTCATGAGGTGGCCAAAGTATTTGAGCTTCAGCTTCAGCATTTGTCCTTCCAGGGAGCAATCAGGCTTGACTTCCTGGAGGATTGACCGATTGGATCTCCATGCAGTCCAGGGGACTCTCAAGTGTCTTCTCCAACTCCATAATTCAAAAGCATTTATTCTTTGGCGCTCTGCCTTTCTTATGGTCCAGCTCTCACAGCCATACATTGCTACTGGGAAAACCATAGCTTTGACTATGCGAACCTTTGTTGGCAGGGTGATGTCTCGGCTTTTTATTAAGTTGTCTAGGTTCACCATAGCTTTCTTCCCAAGAAGTAAATTCTTTTAATTTCATGGTTACAGTCACCATCTGTGGTGATCTTGGAGCCCAGGAAAATAAACACTGTCACTGCTTCCATTTCTTCCCCTTCTATTTGCCAGGAAGTGATGGGAGTGGTTGCCATGATCTTAGTTTTTTTTAATGTTGAGCTTCAAGCCAATTTTTGCACTTTCCTCTTTCACCTTCATCAGAAGGTTCTTTAGGTCTTCCTCACTTTCTGCCATTAGAGTGGTATCATCTGCATATCTGAGGTTGTTGATATTTCTCCCAGCAATCTTGATTCCAGCTTGTGAGTCACCCAGCCCTGCCTTCCTCATGATGTACTCTGCATATAAGTTAAATAAGCAGGGTGACAGTATATAGCCTGGTCGTACTCCTTTACTTAGTACCAACTCTCTACTCGTACCAACTCTCTACTTAGTGCAGTATTTTCTTTGTAGCAAACAGAACCCACAAAGGGGTTAGAAAAAACATTTCAACACTGATTTGGCGTACAAGGCAGGGTGATGTGGGTTCAGGGGATTTCCTACAGAAAAGTCCAAATGAATTTACAAATTGAATACATTTCAGTACATTATTTAAATTAATCTGTCCCTGATTAAAAGAATTGTGAAGCAAATTATCTCAATAAATGCAAAGACTTAATAATAATTATTGCACTTGAAAGCAATTAATGGAATATAATAATTACCTAGCTTTGACCAGCTTGAAAGACTATCTCAGGCAACTACATTTTAGTGCTGAAAAATACAGACTGAGTCATGAATGAATTGTTGCATTATATTGTGGCAATCAGCTGCATACACCTTTAATTCTAGGATTCAAGCAAAGGTAGCAAAGGGACCATCACTTAAATGAACAATCTTATCCAAAGTAAAGAATATTTCTTTTCAAATATTGTAAGCAAGACAGTTCTCTCCAAAGAGCTAATTAATATTGTCAATCAATTTTGCTAAAGGAAATATCTCACCTGCAGGAATGACATCAGTGAATGAGTTATATCGCGTACATGACTCTCAACAGTGAAAAATATACTAATATATAATATTTTTATACTAATATTTTATTAGTATAAAAATATACTAATATTCATAACATGCCCTCAAAGTGATATCCTTCTATTTACATGGTGTGTCCACCACTTGCTGTCTAATTGCTTTTTTCACAGGTTGTTTCAGATCAACGTGTGGTCCAGAAACCACTTAAAGACTATGAGTATTACCTTAACCAACTTTACTGGACTGAGGTAAGGGCAATGCAACTCTGAGGTAAGGGAACAAACATTCCCTTACCTTGAGAAGGCTTATGTGATTGCCGAGGAGAAGAACGTGCCCCATTAGCACAGCTATGTCAGGGCTGGAAAGTTGGTTAGGATTGTGCCTTACACTTGTCCCATCATTATTAAAAAAGGTACTGATGGTTTCGACCAATTGATATTAAAGGGCTAACAGAGCAAAGAGGTAGTTTTGAAAATGGTACTCATATTTAGCAGGGGGAGAGAACAACTGTTCCTCTTTATCCCACCACAATGTCTTTTTTTGGTGGCTGTTTGCGGGTGTTTTTTCTTGAATCTTTTTGGATTGTCAGCCCTTTGGGGACAGGGACCCATTTAGTTGTTTTATTTTCTCTGAAAATAATTTTGTGAACTTGTTCTGTTGAAAAGCATTATATACATATTCTTAATCATAATTAATCAGATGCCAAAAGCAAAAATTCCAGTTTGTGTTGCTTGCAATTTGAAGACATTTTATTTTATCAATATATTTCATTACGAGTTTTGGAATCCCTTACAGCTCTCCACATGATTCTGTTTTAATTTGTGAAAACGTGGTTGAGAAGAAATTTCACTGGAATAGCTGAAAAGGGAGACTACAAATATAATACAGGAAAGCTTGATTAAAAATCAATTTGCAGACGACTTTTGGAAGCTGTCATGACATATCAGCAATAGAAATGCAGGTAAAAATTACTTTTTCCACCACTAAAGGAGTCACAAATAGAAATGGTTTCCTTGGAGATTTAGCAGCAGCACTTAAAAGCAAGAGGAAGTTTCTCAAGAATGGTTTTCTGCCCAAACTGTTTAATTAAATCTCTCTTTTGTGTGTGAGAGAGAGAGGAGAGAGAGAGAAATTTTGGAAAGTTACCTTAATTTTTATGTTACTATCGCTCATCTAACATGGTACAATTGTTGGAGCAGAAAAAGCACAAAATGTCACCATAAACCTAAACAGCAGGTAATAGAATAACCTGATTTAGTGCTAAATTCAGAGCAGGAGCAGGGGTACCAAAAGGGCAATCACTGCATCCCGCGGGAGTCAGGCAGCCGCCAAAGGCTCCTTGGGAGAAGGGGATATTTGTCCCCTTGTCCCAGGAAAAGCCCCGTCGCTCGCAATGGGCCTCCTTGGCTTACTGCCAGCTATTTTGCTTGCGGTGAATTGAACAACCCCATGTCAGACTGCCCGACCCAGGGATAAGATCTGTGGTGGGTCCTACCACACAAATGATAAGATCACTGGGTCCCACCCCCTTGTGGCCAGCAAGTCCCCTCCCAGTTCCTTCCCCCTCCCAGTTTCCCCCCATCCAAAACAGGCTTACTGGCAGCTGGCACTGATGGAGTGCCAGCTGGCTGCCCGCTCACATTGGGGGCCTTGCGCTGAGTGAGCACCGCCCCAGTGCATGAAGTAACATGTCCAGAATATAGTATGCAGCACATTCAAGACACTTTTAGCCGGTGGTATGCGCGTACCACCAGCAATTGCGCCTTTGGGATTGGGCCATTATAGATCCATTGTACATTTGTTTAGTTGGAAATAAGTCTTCACTGGACTCAGTAGAAATTTGTTTTCTAATGTCAGCGCTTAGGATTCCAAACTCAGAACACAATTAACAGCTTTGTATGTATGGGACGTGGTGGCGCTACGGGTTAAACTGCTGAGCTGCTGATTGGCAGTTCAAGACCACGTGACGGAGTGAGCTCCCGTCGCTTGTCCCAGCTCCTGCCAACCTAGCAGTTCAAAAGCATGTAAAAATGTGAGTAGATAAATAGGTACCACTTTGGTGGGAAGGTAAAGGTGTTCCGTGTGCCTTGGCGTATAGTCATGCTGGCCACATGACCACGGAAGCTTGTCCTCGGACAAACGCCATCTCTTCAGCTTAGAAACGGAGATGAGCACCACCCCCTAAGTCAGTCCCGACTAGACCATTCGGTCATGGGGAAACATTTACCTTTATGGTTTCCAGAAAAGTTTACTCCATCTAAAATTCAGCCCAGCTTTCTGATACTCCTGGGATCAATTCTGGACTTGTAGTCACGCTTATCAGTCCCCTTTTCTTTTTAGAACTAATGTATCTAGGCTATAATCTGAAATGGCAGCACACAAGTTTATATGAACAGCAAATAATTGACCTGGCATGTTCTACAAAAATCATCTAAACAAACCAACATCCCTGGAATGTATTTATTTACTTATATGTATTTCAAATATTTCAACCTTTCTTCTTTAACATAGTTTCCAAGAAAGCTCACAATAGTTATTACATATGGTTTCCTCATAAGAACAGTTTTTTCTTAACATGGATGCTGCTGAATTTTGGAACTAAGGAGGTGTTTTTCCTGAGTTCACTCACACCCAAAGATTGGTTAAGCTCATCATTAGCTTACCTTGATGCCAACTGGTATCCCCAGCCTTAGCTGATACCAGTTTCTCCTCTCCTTTCCCAAATTTACTTTTTGGAGGGGAGAAGGAAAACTAACAACAGGGAAGAAAGTTGGGGCGGGGATTTCAGATACCACTAATTGTAACAAATTCTTCTACAGTACAACCTTCCCTATACAACACTGTTCGTTGTATATACTTGAATTCATCCAACTTTCCAGGGCCGATGCAGCCACAATGCAGTTTAAGAAACTAAACTTCCCTAAGCTTAAGGAGGCCTCTGTTACTGCCTCCCAACCTTAGAATGCAGCATATGTCCCATTGGCATGGCTGCATTTACAAACTGGATAGGATTTAGAGACCCTTAGAGACCTGGACACCCTAAGGGAATCACAGAAAAGTAGAAGCCCAGATCAGTGAACTCACACCATCAGATTCTCAAGAGACCTCCAATGCCTATTGAGGAAGACTCTTACCCACCTTCTCAGAGACTGCTTAAGGTAGGCATGCTCTGAGGAAAGACAGAATAAGAATTCCAGGCCAGGGAGATCCTTAAGAGGCAACCAGTAGCCTGAGATAATTCTGGCTTTTTATGATTTTGTAATTTGTGATTTCTGTTTATTATTAAACTGAAAAACACCTCAAATGCATTGGCAAACAGATGGTGTATAAAAGCAGTAAACAAACTGTCCCTTGAGATGAATGTCATGGAGAGTGAAGGGGTCTGGGTAGGATGGGGGCTCTTTTGGGTTGTATTTGATGCTTAGGTTTTGAGGCTACAGTTGAGGAGAATCCTATTTATTTCATCTCTTCCGTCTATCACAAAGATTTGAAGAAAGCATCAGCTGTGCACAGCAGCAGAACCAATGGATAGATATCTTCAGTCCTCACAGGAGTTGGTGGTGCAGATGGTAAAGGACGAAATTCCTGGGAGATGTGTAATGATTCAGACAGACACAGCACCCAGGAGGAATGCAGACGGAGGAACAGAATGGGCTTGTTCTTGGTCAACAGTGCCCAAAGATGTGATACTTAAAGCATTTGTTGCTGGCACTGCAAAGACTCTGTCAATCATGGGGGGGCGGGGGAGAAAGAAGGGAAAGGAACCCAGGCAGGGGCATCAGTGATTTCCTCAAAACGTACCTTGGCTCCAAAGTATGTCTGGCTCTTGTCAGGTTTCAACTGGCTACACTGGTACTGCGAGGATGAAGGCATGTCAGCACAGCACTGGGAGGCAAACTTGCATACTGTGCCCTTACAACGAAGAAGCAGGTTGACGATGAACGCCCAATTCAAATTAGTCAGGCAGTATAAAACAATATTGACGACACAGATCCCGTCTTGTAATTGTGATGCCATCATCTCTGGGGAAAAGAAAGAACCAGGAAGCAAATTATATGCCCCAGAATATCATGGGGCATCTGAGTTCCTTGGAAACAGAAGCATAAAACAGAGTAATTAATGGTTCCCTTATGGGTTGTTTCTCTTGTCATGCTCCTAAAGGTGTTTCTGGACATGGGATCAGGATATTTTTCTTTCTTTCTTTTTTGAACTCACGTCATGCCTTTCTTCCAGTCGCTGTTTCAATTGCAAGCAATTTTGAAGCAAGGATAATTTTATTTTGCTTCTTCAAAATTACTTTTTTCATTTATCATTTACGAAGAATTACGAAGTCTCCACAGCACTCTACAGTTTGTACAGTTCATGTCATCTGCCTGGCATAGAATACAAAGTTTTAAGGATATGGCTCTTCCATCTGTGCCATGCCAATCATAGTTTTGATGTTTCAAAGAAGTTTCGCAATGTGAAGCTAATACTACAGGCTAATGAATGAAGATACTTTGCTGAGATATTATGCCACTTTTACTATCTCAGATGCTACTTTTCCCTTGTTGTTTGCACCCTGAACCTAGTGAACAGAGAGTGCTACTTGACAGTACACACAATGGCATCTTAACAGATGGCAGTGAATGTAAACAACCATCTGTCCTTCCTGAATGTAAGCTTATGGTTATAGAAATGTCCCATTGTTGATCCACATCTGGGATAGGTTAATTTACACAAGAGAAAGCAAGTTTTAAGGTGAGCTCAAGACACAGAGATAACCCTGGGCAGAGATAAATCAATAATAACCACGTACAAACTTTCCAGAGAAAATTCCTATCGATCCAAACAAATACACACTTCAAATTTAATTTGTAGAACTACAGATTTAAAAGATAACTAGCGATTTACCCCTGCTAACTGGGCAAGAGGCACTTTTCCAAGTGGTGTTTCTCTTATATTTAGCAGGGGGAGAGTAATTGTCCCTCTTCACCCCTGCGCAGTCTTTCTAGTGGCTGTTGCTGGTGGTTTACCTTTTTTTTTTTTTTTTTAGATTGTGAGCCCTTTGGGACAGGAGCCATTTAATTTTATTATTATTACTATTTGCCTGTAAACCGCTTTGTGAACTTCGTGTTGAAAAGCGGTATATATGTACCTATGATTGATTGATTTACTGTTCATTTCATATGCTCATAGAATCCAACATTTACAGCCCAACGTTATACGTCTATTCAAAAGCAAGTTTCACTGAGTTCAGTGGATTTATTCCCAGGGGTGCATAGGATTGCAGCCCTACTGCCCAATCCTATCCTCTGCCATGTTATAGCATGCCAAGTGTGTCATTTTTCTGTACTGCTGACATAGTGATGTCATGCAGGGGGTACGCAGGGGTACGTGAGTACCGGTTTCTAGGATTACAGCTGGCCCCGCCCATTTGCCCGCCCACTCGTCGACTCCGCCCTCGCAATGTTTGAATTTCCTGCATGTTTGCGTTGCCTGCATGTTCTCAGAGCCAGGCAGGCAGGCAGGCAGCGAGCGGAGCCTTTCCTTTCCTTGCCACTGAAAAATGAGTTGCTCTGGGGTTTTAACATGAGGCCAGGCCTCCTTAACATGTTCTGGGGGTGCTGTGGAATACTGTTGCAACTGTTGGGTCAGTTTAAAATCATCTGAGGCCTCAAAAAGGGGTTTTTTCATGTCACTTCCTGCCACGACATCACTTCTGGCTTATGACGTCACTTCCGGTGGGCGGGTCCCGACACGTGCCAATCAAAAGTGAGTACCTGTTCTTAAATCATTTAGATGACACCACTGTGCAGACACTGATCCTACTCCTCTCCCAGGCCTGATCAGCCTTCCTTTCCATCCATCACCACCTCCTCCCCCATTCAGCCCACCCCACCTCCCCCACCCTGTTCCATCCCTGCTTACTTGCTCTAGCAGGTCTCCATCTATTTGCAGGGGTGTGTCTTAAGACTCCAGCCTTCCAGTTGGCACCCTGGCAGTGCATGCAGCTGGAGCATGGTTTATAGCTGCTTTGCTACTAACTGGCAGAGCAAGCAGCCACTCTCAGTGATTTTACCTGTTCTCTTTTCAGTGTCCTCCATCATAGGTACACACTGGAGGTACAGCACTATGTGTATGGATATACATTTGTGGGTGTGGGGGAATCATTTATGTCAGTGGTTCCCTCAATGATTTCCACCATTGAGAATCAGAAGTGGGCCATTCTCCTTTAAGGGAATGGCCCAGTAATAGATGCAGTGGGTTAAATATTTTAAATAATTACATAAATTAGTGGATCCCAAAATACTAGTTTGACTTTGGGATTGCAGATAAGTTGAAGCCTGGGGTGTGTGCATTCCAAAGTGCAGTGCAGTGCAATGCCGTGATTGCGGTGCAGTGGGAACCCAGGAGCTTTTCCCTTAGCTGTGGGGTCGTGCTAGCCTCCAGGAGGGTCTGGGAAGCCTGTAGCCCCCTTTGAAAGACTGAAATCTTTGCGTCTTCTGTTGATGTTTAATGTGTACATTAGTTATTATCCCCTGTATTTGCTTCTTTCCTCTATTCCTCCAACATGTCCTTCCCTGTCCTTTGTCTTTTGGAACTGACAGGGAGTATGACAAGCTGGAGGAGGACAATGAGCAAAGGGACTGCCAGGTAAGCAGAGGGCAAGAAAAGAAATGGGAAGATGGGGTGATCATAAGCAGAGTGGAGGGCTGAAAAGCAGAGGCAAAAACTGGCAGAAATGAAGAGGGGGGGAAAGCAACTGGAGGAAGATCAGTGGGGGTAAAACTGGTATATGACACATTCTGTGTGCTGCGGGGGGGGGGGGGCACCTCACCAGCTGTCAAAGGGGATGGGCCAGGTAGGTTTCATAAGGCAGACAAAAATTGACCGCAGAATGTTTCATATCTTTATCTGACCTAACTGCAACTTATGAAACTACATCTAGTTAACTGAACAGGATCCTGACATAGGTGTAGCTTGTCACAATGTAGCATTGTCACAATATTAGGACCGAGTACTGCGGGTAGTGCTTTTCATCAATGACTATCTTCAGCTGCCACAATGAGCTACAAGTCTGATATGTAAACCTTGCAAGATGCATATACATGATTTATTCATTCATAGCACGACTTGCCTAATTAAAGTACGCCTTTTGCTTATTACATTTTATGGACCCCATTACTATAATGCAGGCCGCCACAAGCAGCTTGAGACAGAAAATCACCTCTGGGGGGAAAAATGAGACATATGTGTACTTTATTTCATTCTTGCAGAATGCTGAATGGTAGCAAGTGACGTTTTGAAAAACAGAACAAATGGTAAAAGAGCTACTATAGAATGGAAATATATCGTCTTAAATAAATCTAAGAAAATATCCCAGATTGAAAGTGGATACAAGAGCAAACACTTATATTACAGTAGTTTTTATTGCCAACTAGTTTAGCCATTCTTATCCATTACTATCTCATTTTACAGTTTTATCAATTCGTTAATTTTAAAGCTATTCTTGAAAAGTACCAGTAACTTAAAACAATGTCTTAATAGTTCTTGATGCAATACGAAGGAAGGAAAATGACATAACTGAATAGTATGCACAAAAGGCAGAATCAAAATATACCTCCTTATTCTTCATAATATTTGGAACGCATCTGATAACTGTAGCTCATTCCAGTTTATTATAATTGTATATATCTACTATCTAGTTTTTCGTGGACTGTGGCATTTTTATAGTATCTAGATGACAAAGTCAGGAAAAAAATATGGCTTCTTTGGCACTCAAGAATTTCATTTTGCAAATGTTATCAGGGAGATATTAAGATTATCTGTGGAGTCAATCAGTTGTGGGAAATTTGTAATACCTTGTCAACTCTTGGGTAAATATGTTTTATACATGATCCTCCTCAGAGTCCTTGAATAAAATCTGTATTCGTTTCAATCATTAATCTGTCTTCCATTGTGCTAAATAGGCTAAAGACAACCCTGTTGCATGCATTAGGTACTGTCCCAAATACCAGTTAATCAAAAGAAAAGAAGGTCCAGTTTACAACTAAATTTTTATATTTTATCATTAAAAAGACAGAAAGCCTTTTATGCTGAGCAGAGAACCACAGCACAACCAAATGCTTTCAGTTTCACTTTTAGCATAGGAACTGGTACTTAATAGGGTTCCCCATTTACGCTCTGTGCTATATACTGAACCTTTGGCTAATTTTATCAAAAAAAATTCTCAGAGGCATGGGGTCCAAATAGGGGACACATGTTATAAAATCTGCCTCTGTAGTTTTGTCACCCCTCCAGAGACTTCTATTCCAGAGATTCAGAGAGAATCTGGCCCAATTACTGACATTCAAACCAGAACTTGAATCAGCCACTTGAATCAGAAATAATTGAAGTAAAAATTGGGTCCCAGATTAAGAGCCTATTGGTCCTAGCATTGGCAGTAACCCTTTACTGTCAGCACCGGTGTCATAATAGTGCCATAAGGCACTTCCAGTGCCAGAAGTAAGAGCTTATCACTGTCACTGGGCCTGCGCCAGTAGGTGCTCAGCCCCAGCACCAGGAGGACCTGATGCCATGCTGCCCGGCGGTAAGTTTTACCACCACCGGTGTACTTGTTTGGGGTGGGAGGAAGGCGTAGGGAGGGCAGAAGGGGGCAGGGGAGGGGCAGAGAGGGGTGGGACCCAGTGGTGGCCTCCACCCCTGGATCCTATTTTTTTGTGACAGGGTGCACGGCCCAACATGGAGGTTCTCAAGTCTGCACCAGCAAAATAAAACAGACGGCTCATTGCCAGGCCAGTGCCCTTACCAGGAGGAGGGGACAAATGCCCCCTTCCCCCAAGGTGCCTCCTACAGGTCTGTGGTGCCCATGGGATGCAGTGGTAGTTATTTTGGTACCACTGCTCCCACGGGGACCAGGCAGCTTAGTGTTGGGCTGTAGGCAAGCTTTGAGTGTTTCAGTATTTGATTGTATTGTTGGTTTCAATTTTGCTTTAAATTGCATTGGGTGCCTCCCAATGGGGAATGGATAAACATATTTTAAAATAAATAAATATGTACGTAGGTGCAGAAAAAGTGAGCACGCATTATGGTGATCACAGGTTTCTATAACAAACTTTAACTGTTTTCAGGCACTTGCATAATGACGTTCAGGAATGAGTAAGGCTGAGTATATCTTGTTTTGGGAGAGCAGCTGCAATCAAAATGTCAGCCCTCCATCAGTTTATCTTGTTCTTCAAACTATCCCTTACACTCGCATTGTAAAATGCCAAAAGAATTGCAAAGAAACTTTGACAAATATATTTAGATGGATAAAAAAAGCAGGCACGCAGGACCAAGAGCGTCACCCTTGCAGAAAATAAGTCATCTTGCTTATCCTAGTTTGTCTCATTACTATGCTACATGTCAGCAGAAAAAAATTTTATATTATATCATTCCAGCTGTCAGGCACTCTTTGGGAACAGAGAAACCACAAGGATTTCTTGCATCTGGAGAATCTTTATATATGAAAAGAGTAGAATTTGGCTCAGTTTCTGGTTTGAGGATCAGCTACTCCAATTAGAAATAATGGCATTGGATATTGTCTCCCAAATTAATCTATCTTCAGGTATTAATGACAATCCCTATTTGAGAGATATGTTGATGGTAGGGGACGAAGCGAGAGACCAAGGCTCCTGCAATGTCTCAGATTCTTCCTTTGTTTATCACCTCTCATTTTGCCCAGGGGAGTCAGAATACTTGGCAGAGTGGATGATGCAATAATATTAAGCACATGGGATATAGACAAAAAGGGGCATTGTCCCTTAATTTTAGTCATCTATATAACACTGACAACCCAGTCCTGACTAGTACTGGCTCAGCAGGGCCACATGGCTTCTGCTGTATCCAGCACTCATCAGGAGCAGGCTGGAGGTCTCCTAAGGGTAAGGAGATACCTTTCTCCTTACACCAAGTAATGTCCCAGCCTGCCCTATGGGGCTACTAAGATCAGCGCCTGCTCAGAGTGACCTTGTATATAGCTGGCAGACCTGGGACGGGGGTTAGAATACAGTGGAGGTGTGTTCCGCCGATCCAGCCCACTTCCCAGGTCTGATTGGTCCCATTCCAGCCTTCACCACCACAAAACACCCCCATCCTCTGTTCCTTCCTGCTACCCTTCTGCTGCCTAGCGCATTTCTTACCTCCACTGGCAGCCATTTATCAGGATGTACCACCGGCAGGGCAGCACAGGTCTCCCCACTGGCACTGCCTGCAATCTGGGTGCGGCAAACTCGCTTTACAGCATGCATGCAACACTCTTAGCTGGTGCAGCAGCTGATACGCTGGCCAAAGACAAGATATGGATTGCGCTCAGAGTGGAAAAAAAATATGAGGCAGTGACTTTACTAAGGATTAGCTCCTTAGGAGTCTTCTGCAAGGTAATATCTAACCATCAAGAGGGTGATCTCTTTTCTTTAGAAGTCTCTGATAAGCCTCTTTAATACTGAGTTACTGAGTTACCACTTTAAAAAGAAATTGGGAACCAGTTTGGAAAAGGAGATCCTGCAAGATTAATGATAGGGCAATGTTTCTCGAACTGTGGGTCTCAACTTGGTGGGTTACGACTTGGTGTCGCGACTTCGTTTAAATTGTTTTTAGTTCATTTTTGTCCCAATCTTGCTTTCTATCAGGGTTGTTTCATGGTTGTGCAATTGCTGCAGTGCAAAAATGCCAGTTTGCATTCCAGGAGTGTCATTTGATTATGTCACAACGACAGCACTTCCTGCTTGATGATGTCACTTCCGGCTATGACATCACTTTATTTTTAGTTGCTAAAAAACTCCCTGAGTTCTAATGTTTGAGGAAGCTACTAAAGAACTGTATCCTTGGAGGACCACCAAAGCAGTGGGCAAAATGTTCGGTGCTCAGTTTTAGTTTTTAGTTTTCAGTTTTGAACCTTAGCTTCTTAGTTGTGTAGTTTTTAACTCATTTTTAGCTCATTGGTTTTTAGTTGTTTTAGCCTTGTAAGTTTAGTCTTTTTTCAGCCCTATAGTAGCTACGCCACTGCTCTTGCTTGCCTAAACTGGAGTGAGGAGTGCAATCCTAAACTGGAGTTAGGTCAGCAAAAGCTAAGCCACCATAAAGCGTGTTTGGACGTCTCTCGGAGACAGGGAAGATGGCTCATGTGTGCTGTGTGCTGGCCTCTCTGACTCCGAGAGTGGTCCAAACATACTTTATGGTGGTCCTTGTGCTGGCCAAACTTTGCTGGCTTAGTTTATGCCGGCCTAATTTAGTTTAGGATTGTGCCTTCATTCTCATTCCTACATTCTCGTTCCTCATTCTCGTAGGCAGGGCCTCTCTCCTTAGGTTTCACCTGTCCACCCTGTTTAGAAACAAAGAGAGCCAAGAAGATTTGCAGGTGGATGATGAGGCAGGGTGAGGGTATATGGAGAGTGAGATGGTGGTGGGTTTGTGTAGGCAGGAAAATAAAAGCTGCTGGCAGCAGGAATGCTGCTTCAGCCATTGATTCAGCTTGAACTGGACTGGGCCTGCATTCCATTCAGAAGTGGGAACTGCACTTGCTGATGGGGTGCCAGGAGGTCACTGATTATGTTCAGAGCAGATACATGATCTCAGCAGTACTTGCAATAAGGTAAACTAAATCAGTAATATCCTCATATTACTAGGGAGTGTTTGAAAATGGTGGGTTGTTGCTTTTGTGTGTGTGTGTGTGTGTGTGTGTGTGTGTGTGTGTGTGTGTGTGT
>JAJKFI010000009.1:12313640-12364962 GCA_029204185.1 Lerista edwardsae
TATATAAAAAACTAGTTTAATAAGATTTTCACCACATTTGTGACATTCCCTTTGACATCATATTGACATCAGTTAGAAATCCTGCCCCTAGATTAAAATCAACTCACTGCCTACTGTGGTACCAACTATTGTTGATTGCATCCCATCATATCAGGCTTCCAAGGTTTATTTATTTAAGACATTTATACCCTGAGTTTCTGTCTCCAAAGAGGTATCAAGGTTGCTTATAATAAAATTATTAAAAGCTAGCAAAAGACAGTACTAATTCAAAATAGGAAACAAAGCAAGCTAAAGAGAATTAAAGCAAGCTAAAAACAGCGAAGACATAAATTGAACAGCAGATGTAAAAGGTGTACTTTCAGTGCACATTTAAAAGCTGGGAAAGGCTAAGCCAGCCTTAATACCACAGGGAGGGAGTTCCACAGCCTAAGCCCTGTCACAGAAAAAGGTTCTCTCTGTGCTCTAGTTAACCACAGTTCAGCAGACCATAGGGTGCAAAATTATGCCCCCAATGAAGAGTGGAGCAAATGACTGCATCTGAGCTCTAGCCCCCTCCTCAGGCTGCCCTGCCCGCTGGAACACCCTCCCATTGCCCCATTCTGCCCCCTTCCCCCACCCAGAAAAGCCACTGCACTGTCCAAACTCGGCTAGTGCAGGAAATGCTTACCGGTTGCCTCCGCAGGCGCATCTGGGCCAGTCACAATCTCTCAGCCTAGCCAAAGCTCATAGGATTGTTGTGAGGACAAAAGGAGGAGAGGAACAATATGCAACACCCTGAGCAACTTGGAGGAAGGATGGAATAAAAATCTGAAAAAATATGTAAATATTAAGTGTGTTCTTAACCAGACCTAGATGACACTCCAGACACTATTTCATACCTAGCCAGAGTAGGTTTACTTATATTTACTTGAGTTCCAGAATGCACCCAGGAACTGTATCCCCAATGCATGATTCCAAAAGAGAATCAAGCATTCTTTCTGATTCTAGAGTCCTTCCTGTAACAGCAGCCTCATAAAGCCAGTCCAGACAGTTTTGATAGTGAAACAATTTAACTCTCTCTCCTGTTCCCAATGATATTTGTGGTGCATTTATTTCCTACTCAGATAGAGTATGACTTACAACATACACATTCTTCTAAAAGATAAGAAAAATGGTCAAAAAAGAAAAAAAAGAAGAAGCAATACTATTAAAGCCATTGATAGCCAATGGTGTTCCCCAGGACATGCAAGGTCCAGGATGGTTCAGCACTTCAAATTAACAACATGAGCATAGAACCGGAAAGTGCTCTTAAATTTACAAATGATACAAAGCTAAATGCTAGGCCAGCAATTCACAGCATACCAATATGTAATGCAATGGCACACTTGTTGAAAATCACTGTGCTAGGCAGAAATAGATAAGAACAAAATTTCTTCTGCCTGGGTGCCAGGACATAGGCTGAAGATGCATGATGCAGCAAGTCTTGGTGCCTGTATAGGGAACTGTCCTGAGGAATGTATGGGAGCACAATTCCCCATCAGGGGAGATTGCAAAGAGGCCAAGTCCTGTGGCTGGGGGGATAAGGCAGCCAGGGCAGAACCAGAAGGAGCTGGGAGGATAACACGAGCACCTGTAATTGGGGCCATTGTTTGCCCAGGATTGACCCTGGACGCTGGCCATATCAGACTGTGGGATATGCACAGGTGCAGTGCATATGTTCCCCACAGAGACGTGAGGGAATATGAAGGGAGGGAAATTGCCTGTTATGCTCATCTGTATGGGAAGCAGGGAAGCAGGGACATGTTTCATGGAATAAACCCTGTGATTATATAAATATCGTTGGAGTTTTTTCTGTTGGGTGACATGTCTACTGTTTTTTCTGTTGGGTGATTAGCCTACTACTAATGTAAGGAGGTTGCACAATCCATCATTGCCTATAGCCCAAGATGGACTTTTCTTCCAGAAATCCGTCCAATCTACTCTTAAAGGCATCTAGACCAGATGCCATCACCACCTCCTGTGGCAAAGAGTTCCACAGATTAACTACCCGCTGGGTAAAAAAAGTATTCCTTTTATCTGTTTTAACTCTCCCAACCCTCAGTTTTAGCGGATGCCCCCTGGTTCTGGTGTTTTGTGAGAGGGAAAAGAACATCTCTTTATCGACTCTATCCCTTCCATGCATAATTTTGTATGTCTCAATCATGTCCCCCCTAAGGTGCCTTTTTTCTAGACTGAAGAGCCCCAAACGCTGCAGTCTTTCTTCATAAGGGAGGTGCCCCAGCCCCGTAATCATTTTTGTCGCTCTCTTCTACACCTTTTCCAGCTCCACTATGTCCTTTTTGAGGTGCGGCGACCAGAACTGGACACAATATTCCAGGTATGGCCTGGAACCATTTGTACAATGGCATGATAATATTGGCTGTTTATTCTCAACCCCTTTTTTAATTGCCCCAAGCATGGAATTGGCCTTCTTAATTGCTGCCGCACACTGGGTCGATACCTTCATGGAATTGTCCACCAGCACCCCAAGATCTCTCTCCTGAGCTGTCACAGACAGCTCAGAACCCATTAGCCTATAGGTGACGTTTTGGTTTTTTGCCCCAATGTGCATCACTTTACACTTGTCTACATTGAAACGCATCTGCCATTTGGCTGCCCATTCCCCCAACGTGGAGAGATCCTTCTGGAGCTCTTTACAATCCCTTTTGGTCTTCACCACCTGGAAAAGTTTTGGGTCATCCACAAACTTGGCCACCTCGCTGCTTATCCTTGTCTCCAGGTCATTTAAGAACAAGTTGAAAAACACCGGCCCCAAGACAGATCCCTGGGGCACTCCACTTTTCACCTCTCTCCATTGTGAAAATTGCCCATTGACCCCCACTTTCTGTTTCCTGGCCCTCAACCAATTCTGAATCCATAAGAGGACCTGCCCTCTTATCCCCTGACTGTAAAGTTTCTTCAGCAGCCTTTGGTGGGGGACTGTGTCAGACGCCTTCTGAAAATCCAGGTATATGATATCCACAGGTTCACCCACATCCACATGCCTGTTGACCTTTTCAAAGAATTCCAAAAGGTTCGTGAGGCAAGGCTTATCCTTTCAGAAGCCATGCTGACTTTCCTTTAGCAGTACTTGTTCCTCTACGTGTTTTAGGATTTTATCTTTGATGAGGCTTTCCACCATCTTACCCGGAACAGACGCTAGGCTGACCAGCCTGTAGTTTCCAGGGTCCCCCCTTCTCCCTTTTTTAAAGATTGGCATGACATTGGCTATCCTCCAATCCTCTGACACCGTGGCTGTTTGAAGGGACAAGCTGCATACTCTAGTTAAGAGGTCAGCAACTTCGTTCTTTAGTTCCTTAATAACGGCGTCAGGAGTGTCACCGCTCATCTCGCCGGCCCCAGAAACTACGGATCCGAAACCAATTTCGGCCATTTTAGACCATTTTCACGTGGGGCCCCTTGTGTACCCCCACCCCCAGGTACCCTGGCCCTGACCCCCAGAGTGTTTTTCCCCAGGCCGCCAGGCATCCACATGCTGAGTTTGGTGCCAATCGGTCCAGGCGTTCCAGCGGGGCATGGTGGACGGTTTGTTTCGCACCCCTTCTCACCCCCCACGCCAAGGTGGGGCCAAACCCGGACTCCAACGGCATCTGGAGCATCGCCGCTCATTCCAGCGACCCCGGAAACTATAGATTTGATGCCGATTTCGGCCATTTTCGACCGTTTTCATGCGGGGGCCCCTGCATACCCCCACCCCCGGGGGCGTTAGGGGGGTCTAACCCCCACAGTATTTGTTGCCAGTCTGCAAGGCACACGCATGCCAAGTTTGGCATCAATCACTCCAGGTGTTCCTGGAGGGCATGGTGGACGGTTTGTTTTGCACCCCTGCTTGCCCCCCCCATGCCGAGGGGAGGCAGAACCTGGAGTCAAACGGCATAGGGGACGTCACCGCTCATCTCGGTGACCCCAGAAATGATGGATTCGACACCGATGTCAGCCGTTTGCGATCATGTTTATGTTTCACCCCCCTGCACCCTCACCCCGGGGTCCTAGGGGGATCTGACCCCCGCAGTGTTACTTGTCTTTTGCCAGAGTTTATGTTGTTTTTTATTCTCCTCACAAGGGCAAGACTTCCATTTACGGAAAGAAGTTTCCTTGCTCTTTACAGCTTCTCTAACTTTGTTCGTCAGCCATGCAGGCACCCTCCTGGACCTTGTCGAGTTTAACTCTCAGTGACGCTATGGTGGAGTCCAGCCCACCTTCAGTTTCTACTCTGCTGGATTCTATCCCTTCTTTGATATAGATGGCCACCCCTCCACCAACACGCCCTTCCCTGTCCCTCCTATAGAGTTTATAGCCTGGGATTGCTGTATCCCGCTGGTTCTCTGCATTCCACCAGGTTTCTGTTATGCCTACTATATCAATGTTTTCCCTAGCCACCAAACATTCCAGTTCCCCCATCTTTGCTTGGAGACTTCGGGCATTTGCATAACAACACCTATATATGGGGTTCCCTGAGGAGGGACTCTTTTTTGATCCCCACCTCTCTTTTCCCCACCTCTCTTTCTACTGGACAAACTGTCAGTTATACTCACGTTTGAAGTACTATTTCCTACTCCTCCATTACTCTGTGGTACTCCTCCACCCTCCTCTTCCCATAGGGATGAGAACCGGATGCCACTCGGCTCCTGTCGGCTTTCCCCCAGGGATCAGTTTAAAAGCTGCTCTGCCACCTTTTTAATGTTAAGCGCCAGCAGCCTGGTTCCATTCTGGTTCAAGAGAAGCCCGTCCCTCTTGTACAGGCCTGGCTTGTCCCAGAATGTCCCCCAGTGCCTAACGAATCTAAACCCTTCCTTCCAACACCACCGTCTCATCCACGCATTGAGACCCCTGAGCTCCGCCTGCCTAGCTGGCCCTGTGCGTGGAATGGGTAGCACTTCTGAGAACGCTACCTTGGGGGTCCTGGCCTTCAGCGCCCTGCCTAGCAACCTAAATTTGGCTTCCAGGACCTCCCGGCTACATTTCTCCATTTCCCCATGTCGCTGGTGCCAACATGCACCACGACCGCTACCTCCTCCCCAGCATTTCTTACCAGCCTATCTAGACGAGACGTGATGTCCGCAACCTTCGCACCAGGCAGGCAAGTCACCATGCGGTCCTCACATCCATCACAGACCCCCCTCTATATTCCTAACTATAGAATCGCCAACTACAAGGAGACCACGACCCCCCTCCCACCAAGGAGCATCCTTAGTGCGACTGGATGCGGGCTCGTCACTGGAAGAAGGGGTCCCCCCTGGGGGATTGATTCCCTCTGTTCCAGGCTGACGTCTTCCAGCCCTGAGACTCCTTTCCCCAGCAGCTGAGAAGCGGCTATCTGAGGGTGGGACGAAGCCTGCAAGTCCCCAAATGTCTCACCATGGACCCTCACTGCCTGCCTCTGCTTCTCCAGGTCCGCAACCAAGACCTCTAAGGAGCAGACACATTCCCTGAGTGCCTGGAGTCCCTTGCACCAAGGACACACCCACGACTTATGCCCAGAGGCATATAGTCATACATGTGGCACTGGATAGAAAACTCTGTGCAAAACTCTGAAAACCCCAGCTATACTGCCTTGAGTTCATGATGGAAGAAAGCTTCAGGATGAGTGTAATAAATAAAACCTATTGTGCTATCACATATGGAAGTTGGGGTAAATGCAGTAAAAGTCACAATATGCAGCACTTGATGATGTGGAAAGCTTTCTTAACCTGATCAGTGAGTCACTAGCCCTGATTTCCAGTTTGTATGCTACTGATAACTACAGAAGCCATATACTTCACTGTGAAATTGACAGTGTGTGCTGAGTGAAATTGACAGCATGCCCAGAGAAAGTGAGGGTGCAATACAAGGCACCAGTTGGGCAAGGCAGCCGGTAAGCCACTCCTGCACTGACCAAGTTCGGCCAGTGTAGGGGCTTTTCTGAGTGGGGGAGGGGATGGAACGGGAAGGTGTTCCAGCAGGCAGGGCAGCCCAGGGAAGGGGGTGGAGCTCAGATGCAGCCATTAGGCCACATCCAAAGCCCCATCCGTGGCCCACGAAGCCCTGATCTGGGCCACTGTAGGAGGTTTAAACTTCCGTCTGCAATTTTGCAGGTGCAAATCCAAGCAGCCCTATTGGCCTGCCTGTGGATTACACTTGGGGCAAGAGGACACTCATCCCCTTGCCCCATGCTAAGTTGCTGATGCCTCCTAACTTGGTTAGGCCTGCCCGCTCCTGCTCAAGTTAGGATACACTGATAGTTATAGTAATGAAAACATTCTACTATCCAGAACATTGTGATATTCAGCAATGCTTCTGTCAGGGAAAAGAATTCCTGGGAGAAAGCTGGCTGACCAAGGGGAGTACCATCTAATGGTTAGTGTGCATGCAACCCTTCTTGCTCCCTGCTTTCTCTTTACTAGACTAGCAAGGAAAAAACCCAAGTAATTTGTATCGGCTGTTTGTAGTTTGTATTCTGATCTACTGTTTCAGGCTAAAGAGGCCAGGCAAAGGAGGAAGTCAGGGAAAAAACCTTAGATGGCATTTAACCCCAGGGGTTCTTATTAAAAATCAAGCCCACATTAGCATTCTTAATGCAAAGAAATGTGACAATCCACTGAATTATCCTTGAACATGGACTAAGGAAACAATGAGTCAACATGTAAAAGATTTATTAAATAACAACAGAGAACTGAACAATATGGGGCAGAAATGTGGGTAGTAAAAATACAAGCGAGCTGATGGAAAACGCCTGAGCTTAGCTAGAAAGCACAAACAAACATTTTCATCCATTGGGAGAAATAACCAGTAATGTCAAGCAGATTTCTTTCTTTATTCGTATCTGAAGCACCTACATTAAGCAGATGGAACTGGGATATTACTCAAGCCATAGGCTCTTCCCCCACCCACCCCCAAAAAAGGCCTGGCTGTTGGGGAATTTGCAGACTGACTAGTGTCACTTAGTAGATAAACCAATAAAAAGTCAATCAATACAACATATATAAGAAATACAATCTCTATTTGCTAGCTAATTACATTTCTCAAGGAAAGTGCCATTCTTGCACATGCAAGTGAACAAGTGGGTGATCCTATCTGAACAAATGGGTCACTCAGGCAACTGGCAGAGAACAACAGACATTTACTGTGGGATGAGAAGTATATAACTTTGCCGTGATCATGCTATCAAGTTACCTGTGGAACCCAAGTTACCAAGTGGAACCCACTTGGTCATTCCATCTCACCCCCTTGATCTAGATGGATAGTTTTGGCTGCCAAATCACGAGTCACATGCAGTTCCTGGTGGGGGATAGTCATTCCCAAATAGGAAGAGAAGCTTAATCTAAAAAGGGTTCAGTTCCATTCATGCAGTAGTGTGGCAGATCTTGAGGTTTATCAGTTTACTGTGCAGTCCACCATCATGGCCTACATACATTCCACCAGTCTGAGGAGCGCAGCCACCAGTACAAAAGCTGGGAGGATGCATGCTGGTAGTGGTACCATGTAAACTGGCCCGTTGGCGTGGTCCTGGTGGGGCTGGGGTGGATAGGGCTGGGGTGGATCAGGGGCAAAACAGGGTGGATGTTGTTGGCATTGATGGCTGCTGAATCCTGTCTCTCCACCCCAGACCTAATATGGTCCTTTCACCCTAAGAGAACTATGCCAGTAAAAGGGCTGGCATAGATCTGAGCAGGCCTACAGGGGACCAGGGAGCAAAAGTGGAGATAAGCAAACATTTCTATTATTCACCTCTCCCAACTGGCCCATGGGCAGGGGCGTAACTAGGGTGTGGCAGGGGGTGGCACGAGCCATGGGCGCCATCTTGGCGCCATTTGCATGGCGCCCGCCCCCCCAAAATGGCGCCCACAGCCCGCCCGCTCCCTGCGCCGCATTCTCCTCGCTCCATCTGGCCTTAAAGAGCCAGCCGGAGCGAGGAGAACGCGCTGCCACCCGGCGCCCCCTCCTGCTTCTCAAGGGGGGTGGGGCGCTGGGCGCCGCCGCGTTCTGTTTGCTCCTGCCGGCCCTTTAAGGCCGGCACGAGCGAACAGAAAGAACACGGCCGGGGCGCTGCGTTCTGTTCACTCCGCAGCGAACAGAACGCGACACCCCAGCTGCGTTCTGTTCGCTCGTGCCGGCCTTAAAGAGCCAGCACGAGCGAACAGAACGCGGCTGGGGTGCCGCATTCTGTTCGCTGCCGCCGGCTCTTTAAGGCCAAAGGCAGCGAACATAACACGGCGCCCCCGCCACGTTCTGTTCTCTGCCGCTGGCCTTAAAGGGCCAGCGGCAGCGAACAGAACGCGCCTCTTAGAAGGGGTGGGGCGCTATGTCATGACGTCACGATGTGACGTCATGACGTTGCGTGCCCCTAGGGGCGCATTTTCATTGGGCGCCATGGGCGCCCTTTCAAATAGATTCGCCCCTGCCCATGGGATGCAGCTGCGGCTGCATCAGTGTCACTGCACCCTTGCAGGCCGGTCAAAGATTGCGCCAAAACCCATTTGCTCTCCCTCAAGGAATGAAGTTTCTCACTGACAAAGACTTTTTAGGCTGCTGAACCTGCACAGGAGCATATAGGAATTGAAAAGTGCCCAGAAAAACTATGCACAAATTGGGGGAAAAAACTGGGCATTCATCAAACTTTCAGTCCCAAGGACGCTGGACATCACAACATCACAACTTTTACTGTAACTGGCACAAAGGGTCTGCTCTAGTTATTAACACGAGGCTTCCAGCAATGGAAACTTTATTCCAAGGCTTTTTTTCTTAGGGGTGTCCTGGGCAATTCAGCTCAAGAAGGATTTTGAGAAATTAGAAATAATTTCTATTAGAACCACTTATTTCCCTAGGACCAGGGCTGACCTGTGCATAAGGCTATTGCTCAGACAGCAAACTGGCAGGGGGCACTGCTTTTACCTCCTCTGCTTGTCCTTCCATTCTCCCTGGATTTGACAAGGAAGAGAGGAATCAAGTAGAGGAGAAGAGAATGGTTTCCTAGAACAGTGTTGACCCCAAGTCAACCTTGGGGTCGAGACCTCAGTGGGGTCGTGGAGCCTCAGTGAAATGAAAAAGGAACAAAAAAGGTTAAAGACCGCTGGGCTAGAGCACTACCAGGTAAAGGGGAAGGCATCTGGGTACCCCAGGGGAAAGCATCTGGTACCCCTTCAGGTATCAGGAGATTGTGCCCAAGATCTGCTCAGGTTCTTAGCAACTGTGCTAAAATAGCTTTTATTAGTGCCAGGCTTCATAGTAACTTTTTTGTTCTTTCTAATGAATATTTGGTTATAGTGAACAGTGCAGAGAAGGCATAACAGGGATAGGGAGTGGGTGGATAGGATCCCAGGAGGGGGAGATGCCACTAGTGGGTCCCCAGTCTCATGCTTCATTTATTTATTTGTTGGGATCATGACATGAAAAAGTGGTCTTCAACCACTGCTCTAGAACATCTCACCCCAAGGTGACCCCAGCTACCTCCTAACCTGAACACAGACCAGTTGGCCTGCCTGTTCCAGCACAAGTTAGGATTGAGCCCTGAGAGACCTGAGGTTTGGGGAAAAGAGGAGAAAGTGTGTTATCAGGATTTTTTTAAAAGCCATTTAGCATGTATTTTGTCTATATTTCTAGTAGCATTAGGAAGGGACTGCTTGGGCTCACTGTTCAGTGTAAGCACTCTCTCCAATTGCTGGACAAAAGCACAGACTGATGCTGCTGGGCCTAATTTATTCTCTGACACTGATTCTTGCACACATGCATTTAGGCTTTCAGTGAAAATTCAGTTTGTACCCACAAGAGTGAAAAACCTACTTAACTGAGTGCAACATGACTGTACTAGTGATATGAGCGCATAAGGAAAGTTCGTCCATGGGAGATACAGTACCCACAGAGAAGATATCAATCATACCAGATTGCTAGTGCTTTATGTTATGAAGGGAAGAAAATAGGCATTCTTCCAAAGAATTGTGAAATCCAAGTTTCCCACAATTCATTCAATACACAGTTTTTCCACAGGTTCTTTTTCCTTTTGATGTTTAAAGCAGGCATTCAGTTTTCACCTTTCCACCTTTACTAAGAGCCAGAAAAAGAAACAAGAGAAGCCTCAACAACCTGGATTGATTGCTTATTGTTGTTTATTCTACTGCCATTTTTCAACCTCCTGTTATCACCTTCTTTTTCACCAAGATTCAAATATTTATCTGATGCAACTGCCATCTACCTGACATTTGCATAATGTCTCCTTCTCTAGCCTGACCATCTATATCTAGCTACCTGCTTGTTCATCTACCCACAGATAACTGTATACAAGTGTATAGTGAGAGAAATTGGGTGGTAGACAGCTATGCTCACAACAGCAAGGTTTTCTACGCATCAAGCAGGACTGGAGATCTTCAGAATGCCCGTATCTTTGCAGAACTACTAAAAGAAAGGAGGGGAGGGAGTTGGGTGAAGAAAACAATACAAACTATTAAAAAAGTGCATACACTGCTGACACTGTTGTGACAGCCAGCAGTATCAGCGGCAGTCAATTATCTTCACAAATGCCTCGTGTGCTAATGAGACTCACAAAAATCACCAGACTTTTCTGGCAAGGAGAAAAGATCAGTTTCATTGCTTGCAGAACTAATTCAGTGTACAAAAGTGAAGGCTCCACCATTGCTGCCTCTTTTACTGCTCCTTTTGTAAAGGCTTTTGATGTGCACTGAAGAGTTTGGTCTGTGTTTGGGGCTCTTCATCTCCAGTTCATTGCCTGTCATTAACATACATATCCATATGAAAAGTTTGGTAAGTCACTAACAGCTGTCCAGAATGGAGTTTTGGGGGAGGGTTGGGGAAAAGTCCTATTCCTTCTCAAAATGCTGACAATACTATTTAGCCCTTTTTGGCAATGATATACCTAACTTTTTAAAGCCGCCTTTCACTCAAAAAGCAACTAGGCATAATACTACATTCAAACACGTTGTGGTTTTCATTTTGAAGCAGTCATTTGCTGTATTCAGAAGAGGCCTATAGTGGCCAAGAGCAAAAGAAACTCCATCATTCATTATAAAACAAAAATACTTTCCAAGTGTAGCTTTTCATGATTTCAAATAACTTCACATATTCAATTTAACGCAGAGAAAAAGCCCACAGCAGATGCTCTTGAAGGTTATTTTATGCTAAATTCCTGCTCAGAATTATGAGACCTCACAGTTCACAGTCAGTGACAAAAGGCATGTCAAATCACATCTGATAAAAGTTTGGCCATAAGTGATTTGCAAATGGATGCATTTTGCTCCTCTGAAAGAAATTACATTTGTAGCACAAGCATAGCACTCATGAGAATCTGGTTAGCTTTGCCTTTCTGAGCTGTGAAGAAAGTTAAGGTAGCTTCCAAATGTTGTGTGTAATAAAATAATTTACAACTAGTCACCATTCAGTCAAATTTAAGCACTTTCAAGTCCCATTAACATCAATGTAAGGGTTAAGAATGTGCCTGACTTTGGTTATATCAGGCCGATTTCCCAATAGCAAGTATAAAAGTTGCATACATTTCAAGGATCATATCCAACATATCATTTCCTATTTCAAAAAGGATAAAGTTTGAAAGGATTTTTTTAAAATTAAAGTACAAAATTCATAAATAAGGAAAGGCCAGCTGGCTATGAATGTTGAATAACCAGCTCTATTCCTTTTAAGCATTTTGATGCAACAAAGTCTCACTCAAAGTGAAGGAGAACTCCCCATTGACTTCAATGGAGTGAGGATTGCACACTTGGTTTGGAGCTTAGTTTTTTTTCAATCTAAAAAATAATGCTTTGATTGATAAATGCTTTCCCACCCAACCTTCCCTGCACTATGGGAGTTCATGACCCTTGAGCTATAACTTACAATACACTACTCCCAAGGTTTTCCAGGTCTTAGTTGAAAAACTGTGGTGGGTGAATCTGTGTCAATTATCAAGGACTTGACATAGTTTTACAAGCATTTTCATCAGAAGCAAAGTGCCCAGCGGGCTACCAACCACCGGTTCTGGAAAGGTTTTATTCCTGTACTGATCCTCCCACCATGCAAAAACAGCTTGTGTTGCATAAAACTGAAGACTTTAATCCCACTTGTTGCTGCTTTCTTGTGTGTGTGTGTGTGTGTGTGTGTGTGTGTGTGTTTAAAAAAAACAAAGTTCCTAACCTCTTTTTGGAAGCGCCTCTCCCACATCAGCCAGTTTAAAAAAAAAATCGTTAACTCTGCCTATTTTGATCTGAAAATTAAATCTTATTTATTATGCATCCTGTTTGTTGTCTTTGAAGAATCTGAGCATTCATTTAAAGGAGGTCAGAATGACTTCTTAAACACATTTCTCTCTTTGCTGCAATTAAACAAAGTGGAGCTGTGATTAGTCCACCACAGGGGGGAAAGAAAAAGACACCCTTGAATCAAAATGGGGGGACCTGACTGTGCATTATTGTCTCACAATGCAGGAGTTTATTGCTGAAACCTGCTTATCGCCTTGCACTGCAAACCATGGGAACTTCAGTCAGGTGGAAAGTTATTCTCTTCTCTGAGCTGAAGCAGCATTAAGTATCGTAAGAGCAGCTGAAGCCACTAAAGCTCTTCCCAGTAACTGAGACATTTAGGATAATCTTTATGAGAGTTTTGCATGAGCTTCTGTTTTTTGTTGAAGGAAGAAGTTGAGTTAATGATGAGCTTTTGCCCAACCTCTGCACGGCTGCTTCTTTAAAAAAAAAAAAAAATCAAAACCAAAAGCGCCTGTTTAAGTGAAGTTCCACCTCCCTCTAGCCCTTGGGAAACCACTCAAGAGGGATTTGCTTGGCTGTGTGTGCATGGCACATAATGAAAACAATTTTACGCTGTGGAGGGAAGTATCGGGCAATTACTGATGTAACAGCCACCTGCAGAAGCGAGCCCCTGGTTGGAGCACTGGGCTGTTCATGAATATTTTATGGTGTGATGTTATGTTGAATGGCTGGGGCAGGTGAAGGGAGTGTAATGAGCCACTCTGCTGGAGACTGTGTAGCAGTTCTGTTTCTCTGCAGTGGTCCATAGTGTTAACACCAAGAAGAATTCTGACCCTACCCAGGACTCCGCCAGAGCAGCTGAAGCTGAGGAAAGATGATGTGACAAGTCATGGTGGGCACCCTTTAAAACTCGTTGTCTACCAATTTTACACATGATGTCCATCTCAAAGAGCCCCCTGCATCAATCTTGTCCAATTTAATTTGATAAGCTAAGTGGTGGATAAGGATTAAATGAGAATTTTGTAATGGAGAAAACGTCTCCTTGCTCCTTAATCCAGTAAGGGTTTTACAGGGGGGGGGGAGCACAAAGAAAAAGTTAAAAGGGCTTCCTGAAAGTAACTACAGATTTTTTTTATTTGTAGGGGAATTTTTTTTTTTGCTAGGTTTGGAAATTGTTTTTTTCTGGATGGCCCTTGTGGTTCCAAATTTATTACATACAAATGTCTTGATTCTTGTTATTTCACAGGTGCTTTGTTACATAGGAAAGTATAGTAAAATGTGATTTTATCGTGCATCTATTACTATATTACAAAAGTCATGATTCCTTTTATTTCACAAGTGCATTGTTACATAAGAAAGAAATGTATAGGAAAATGTTGTGATTTTATGGTGCATATATTACTGTTCATAGTCATTCTAAAACATTTTTGTACATTTTTTACATATCATGTAATTATTGGGTTAACACTGTTAAAATGGGTAGCAACCATCTATTACTCTCAAATAAAAAACCCCCAATACACATATGGTTTGAAATGTACAGACTAAAATCCTATTCACTCTTACTTAGGAATAAAACCCCATTGGCTATAACAAGTCTGAATAAACATGCATAGGATTGAGCTCTAAAGCACTTCCAAATTCACATGCACCAAAAAGCATGAAAATTGTAAATTAACGTTATCTTAACTTCAGCACCACCTGTTCAGTAAACATATTCTACAGCATTATACCTATTGAGCTCACTTACAAATTAGCCTCACTTTTGTCTTTTTAGCTCCAATCCTCTTTTTAGCAGATTGGGGGAATCACTGAAGTAGCAACAGTGCTATGTCAGACAGGACAGGTTTCTAAACTCTCGCAAACCTCTCTCAAGAGGCAGAGTGACTGAAATTATTAAAAATTAATTAATTCATTTTATACGGAGCTAACCTGTTGAAAAGGTCAATCCAATGAATATTCAGTCATAAATGCAGCACTCAGGGCACAATCCTAACCAATTTTGCAGCACTGGGGTAAGGATAATGCATGTGAGAGAACAAACCTTCCCTTCCCTTGTGGAAGCCTCTGTGACTACCCCCCCCCACTACAGGATGCAGCACATATCCCATTGCACAGCTACGCCAGTGCTGGAAAGTTGGTTAGGATTGCACCCCCAGTCTGTCCATTTCTTGCTGACTTGTGTGTAGCCTCCTGAGCACGCAGATAGAATCCCCAACACCCATCTGCCCAGTCTTGTTTTTTTCTCTGTTGCTTCAATCTATCAAACATGTCTTCTCACACACAGCTTGTCACTACTAATGGATAGAATTCTCCCTAACCAAAATACAAGAAAATCAGAGGATCAATGTGCTACAGCTCTCAAAGCATCCTGAGTTTTACCATTTCACCAACCTTCTGAAGAAAATGATTGGGGTTGAAAGACCAAGGGCAAGTGTGGGACGATGAGGACTAAGTTGTAAACGATTGTGTAAACGATGAAGCACAGTTTGTGAAGCTGGTCACTGCCTACACAGTACAGAAATTAGAATGAGTTAACGTTGACATTGTAGTTTTTTGTACTTTTTGTTGCATGAATTAATTTGGAAGTGCCTTAATTCTTCTTAAACCAAACCACATAGCTACACACACACACACACACACACACACACACACACACACACACACACCCCTTCTTTATTGAAAAGATAACAAGCAAAGTTAACAGAAAAATTAGACAGGCTGAAATGGAAAAGGAAGCAAACTATCTGCCTTGAACATAACAGGTAATAAGAGAAAAATTCCTAGTGTAACAATTGACAAAAATTATGCAGAGAGATTTTACTTTTAGTTCAATAAAGCTGGTTCAATAGGCACATTCATAACACTGCACACCATTTATTTTATAACTTGCACCAAAAAAGAAATAGCATAATGATATGTTAATTCTTCCATTTGAACATTAACCTTCTAATACAATGCTTCTAATACAAAGCTTTCTACTTACAATGCCTGTATCTCCTATTGCTTTCATAACCCTACTATGATAGCAATGGGATGGAGTTGCTTTTCTTTAGGAGAAACTACTGAAGATTGTGGTGTTTTTGAAACTATCTATTAACTGACAAATCTACAGGTACAGTAAATATTTCAGGATCATAAAGGCAAGCATACAGAAAACACCCAATTAGCAGCTCCCAAAAGTCTTGAAAAATAAACAAAGTGCTCCAGCTTCTCCCAGGAAGCTGGCAACTCTGCCAATCACACTTTGTTCCCATTCAGCTTCCCCATGCATAACCAAATTCATTTGAGTCCCCACCTGGGCAAGGAGAGGTGCCTGAAGGTGCATTCCAAGGTCGCTGACCATCAAAACCAGCTGAGATGATCTGCTACACTGATTACCTATTAATTAGAGTTCAATTGTCTGTGACCAAGCCAAACCAACCCCACTGAAAGAAAGCAGCATTACACAGGAGAGCAGCGTGACTATGTCACCATTGTAAAAAGTAAGGAGCTTTGTAGACAATGCCACCTTTCAAAACTCTTTCAGATTTACAGTGATGCTCTGCAATGAAGGACCAATTTAAAAAGGAAAATAAGCAGGAACATCTAACAAAAGGTGTCTCTAGTACTGATATATTGTCCATGCCAGGCAACACATATAACTGAATGTAAGTCCAATAAAAAGAAAAAAAAAGCTAGAAATAGCTGTATTTATACTTGAAGACTTATTTATGAAAATATAAACCATAAATTAAACATTCTTTCTAGATCAGTGGTTCTCAAACATTTTAGTACCAGGATTCACTTTTTAGAAAGACTGTTGGAACCCACCAGAAGTTATGACATTAACCTGGAAGTGATGTCATGGCTGGAAGTGACATCATGAATTTAGGCTTCGAACCTAAGCTGCCATCAGCCAAAGATACCATTTAGTACCAATAACATTGTTATTTTGCATAGCTTGGAATTCAGACAATCCAGCTTAGATGTCAAAGCAGAATGCAGACTTGGATCCTCCTTCCTTCCCATTCAGGGCAAAGCATCATGCCTCTCTTCCACCAGGAGCTCACCTGCCCAGCAGTTCTATACCCTGTATTTTAAGCTCTGTATTTTCAATGGCAGCTCCGCGACCCATCTGAAATTGGCTCACGACCCACCTGGTGTGTCACAGTTTGAGAACCACTGTTCTAGATTATCTACCTTTGCACAAAAAAATACACCACTGTTGCCAATTTTTTGCAGGTGACCAGATGAATTTCCTCAGTACTCAAAACATGAATGGTTGTACCCCCAAAATGTTAGTCATCATGACTAACAAGTTCATCAAGTCCCATTGACATTAATGTAACTGAAGTTAGTCCTAATTAATTTGTCACACTGATTTCAATGCTGCTTCATCATGATTAACTTTCTTTGGACATAACCCAATATTTTGCTCCTGGGAAAAAGCAATTCTTCTTTCAGCTATAGTGTCTGTTGCTATTTATTAATATACTCACTTAATATACTCACTACCTCACTTGTCCACTTAGAAAAATGCTCAAAATTCATTGCAATTGAGCAGGTTTAATATAATCCAAAAACAAACTGGAAAAAACACAAACACATAAGGGTGGCATCAGTGTTAGCCATTCAAGGGATCAGATGGACAGGCCAGCTATGAACCCTCAGCACTAATTGTGAGAAGAGCAACAGCATGTGAGCAGAGCCATCTAGTATATAGTCTGTGATATCTATACAGTACATATACTGTAGTAATCCTCATTGATAAGGGGTTTTACAGCCTATCTTGTTGATAGTTTAAAGCCTTGTGGGTTGCTTGTCTTTCTTTGACAAGACTTCTCATTGAGGTTTTTTTTCTTGTTCTACCTGCATAACAATGGCAGCAGTCCTTTTGATGTTGTAGTAACATTCTTGACAAAACTCAGCTTTGCGTGAGGGTGTGTGAGTGAGGGTGGTTGATTCCCAGTGGGAATTAGTGGCAGTGGTAGTGCCCAATATGTAGAAGTGGGGATTTTTTCCAGTGATAACTAAATGAAAACACATAACACTGCTTTCTTGCACATGCCATTTCTGTAAAAACAACAACAAATGAAATCTGCAAAAATTAAAAAAACAAAACCCAACCTATTCTCTAAGACCTCCACATATTCTCTAACACTTCTACATCCACGTGGCTGCATCTGCTGAAACTATACCACCTATATCACCTACTACTACTACCCTTTTAAAACAATTATATTTTATAATTATACCTTATTTAAAAAGCACCCTTCGAATAAAAACACAATAAAACTTTCTTCACTTCTAATTTTGGCAAACACCAAAATTAGCAAAAAAAAAAAAAATTCAAACCATTTTCAGCCATCTCTATCAGTGTAGTGTCAAGGAATGGGCAGGGGATACAACAGAGATGGCCCAAGATCTCCCAGCACCTTAGGCAGGGTGTCAAATGTTGCCCCCTATCTGGTAATATGCCTGCCTCTCACCCCCCAGACTGAAAAAAGAAGAGAGGCATGAAGAGGATGAATGGATAAGCTCTTCTTCCTCCACTTGTCCTACATTGTCTCCTGCTTCTTTTTCCAATTCAGGAGATGGGATAAAGAGATGGAGGAGTGGAGTGGGCAGATGGAGGTGGATGCATCCAGTCACTCTGCTGCACAAGACCTTGCTGCCTTAGGACCCAATCCTATGTGGCCCAGTGCTGGTGGTAAGCCCTTATCGCTGGCACTGGTGTCGCAAAAGTGCTGTAAGGCACTTCTAAGGGCTTACCGCCGGCACTGAGCCTGCACCAAGAGGCACATGGCCCCAGTATCAGGAGGATCTGATGCCACACTACCCAGCGGTAAGTCTTAACACCACTGGCAGTGTATTCATTTGGGGCGGGGGTGGGACTGATGGTGGCTTCCACCACTGGATCCTAACCTCCATGTCAGGCCATGTAGCCTGATAGAGAAGTTGTCAGGTCTGCGCCGTCAAAACAGCCAGCGCAGACTTGAGGTGGCCCATTGCAAGGCCAACACCCTTACCCGGGAGAAGGGGTCAAACATCTCCTTCTCTCAAGTTGCCTCCTACAGCTGCCTCAGTAGCCATATGGGTGCAGCCATAGCCATTTTGGCACCCCTACCCCTATAGGGGCTGGGCAGCTTACGATTGGGTTATTAATTAGTTTCATGCATGAATCAGGATTGGGATATGATGAGGAAGCTCAGGACTTCCTCAGGACTTTGCTCCAGAACCCCTAGCAGTGTTTGGGGGTGATTGGCGGCACAGCAAGAACATAAGAACAGCCTCGCTGGATCAGCCTCGCTAGTCCGGCTTCCTATATCTCAGGGTGCAATCCTAATCAATTTTCCAGCACTGACATAACCTGGGGGTATGTGCTGCATGTAGTAGTAGTCATGGAGGCTTTCTCAAGGTAGAGGAATATTTGTTCCATTGCTTCGGAGCTGCATTGCCCTTACCCTGGTGCTGGAACTTTGGTTAGAATTACGCCCTCAGAGTGGCCCACCAGATGCCTCAGGGAGCACATATGACAAGAAGAGGCTCCCCAACAGAACAATCAGCTCCATTCACACCAGGCAAGGGCTTTCAGGAACCTGCTGATCCTTAGAAGATCAGATGGAGCCTTCACTACAAGTTTTCCAGTGCCAACTGAAGGCCTGCTTTTGACAGATATTTATTGGCCTGTTTTGCCTTTATGGGCCATGTTGTTCTACCTCCCATTTTTGTTTCATTAGGCTGCTTTAATGCTGGTTGTTGTCAGCCACCATGGTTCGTTTGAGGAAGGTGGGATATAAATGTTTTAAATAAAAACCAAATAGACAAGTGGGGGTTATAAAAAATAAAACACAAATATTTCTACTTTGGTTTATCCTACCACCCTCTTCCTGGAAATTACAGCATGACTAACATCCTCTGCAGCAAGATCACTTCTCCACCATATCAATTATGTGGGAACTGGATATCATGCAACTGACCCTGTTGGGGCTAGCACTAGCATGGAAATACTAGCATCAAATTTGGCTTTTCTTCCTCTTCGGGAAAGGCTCTTCAATGTTTATTATAAAGGACGTTAAGCTCTGTATATAAACTGCTTTATTCAAAAGCTTTCCTTTGAAAAGACAATTGCTGTTTGACAATTCTATAGAATATTCCAGAAAGGTAATTATACTGCACCAGTAGTTAAAGATGCAGGTGTTGAATAAAGTCACTGCCTCAGCTTTTTTTCTCCTCTTTAGGAACCATAGGCAACAAGGAGAAAAGAAACAATGAGACTCTGAGAATTCCTAAGGCCATATCTTCACCTTTAAAGCAAGAGTTTAACATATGCGGTTTCCTTTATGGATATAAGCAAAGCATTAGCTAAATCCCTGGCACTAAAGAAAGTGTCCACATCTTTTCCAATTACATAGAGAAGAATCCTGTTAAAATGAAGCCTATTTCCATGACTGATATTGAAATGGCACAAAACTAGAGTGTGCCTTTCTTAATGAAAGGACGCACAATTAGTCCAGAAAACAAAAGTGATTGACTAGCAACCAGCGTGAAAGAAATGTACTGACTGACCTCAGCTACGACGTAAGTGCTCTGTGGCACTGCTGATCCACAGAGTAACTGCTTTCTGAATTGCCTGTCCTTTGAAGCAAAATGCCACATGGAGACAGACTAAAAACAAGTTCATTATTACAGTTACACTTTTAATTAAGGCAGTATTGCAATCGGGTTATGTGCATGGATCCAAAAGGGGCACTATTTGAAAAATATATTAACCCTGGAGACATGCAGAAATGATGTCCTTTCCAATATTGTGAAAAACTTTATGGCAAAAAGGAGCCGCACAAATAACATATGCTTGAAAGACAGCCATTACAATCTCCCCAAGGGTACATGCATGCAGTGCAAGGTGATATGGCTGCTTTTAATTACTGTCTGCGGAATGTGCAACTGGTATGTTAGTGAAACAGGCATTACAGTAGTCAACATAGCTTGAGCATATGTCTTTCCTTAATTAAAACATGTGCATTTAAAACTACCTCCAACTCAAGCAACCCATGGTTTTGTTTACACTTCTTCGGAATGCAGCATGATTACTTATATTCTCTCCATCCCTTCAGGCTATGATGTGGATATGTAGCAGGGATTTCTTCAATAGTTTATGCAGACAGTTGCTGAGGCTATACTGTACAAAGATAGTGCCACATGTAAACGCTCCTTACCAACAGTTGAAAAGGGCAACTGTCTTTATGCCCTGTGGGCTTCCTAGAGGTATGTAGTTGGCCACTGTGGGAAGCAGGATTCTGGAACAGATGGCCTTAGGCCTGTCACTTAATAAAAGAGTACATGCTTTGCATGTAGAACATCCCGGTTCAATCCCTGGCATTTCCAGGAAGAGCGTGGAAAATCCTCATCTGAAATACAGGTGAGGTGTTGCCTATCACTATAGACAATACAGACCTAGAAGGATCAATGGTGTGATTTAGGGCACAATCGTAAGCTGAGCTGGAACAGCAATGGTGTGGTGCAGGACATACTAGTGCAGACGTGATGTGGTGATGTGCACATCACAGGCAGGGACAACAGAACTGAGCATGCAGCAGATTAACTTCAGCCACCTTGCATCCCTCCCCCCAAGTTACAGTTACGATAAGCATGATAAGCATTTGTTGGGGAAAAATGTTCAACTTCATTCTTTTATTGACTGCTTGGGATGTTGGAGATAGTAACAGGGAATGCTACCCAAATACAAAATCTGGAAAAAAAATTGGAGAAAAACTATTTCAGCAACGTTCTTCTCACTACATCATAATCATCATCAACAATAACAATAATATGCAGCTTTTCAACAAAATGTAGTTCCAAAGTGATTTATATAACAAAATAAATCAATGGCTCCCTGACCCAAAGGGCTCACAGTCTAAAATGCTTTATAAAACATCTTTATTTTTCCAGTAAAAATTTTCTACATTTGTGTTGGAAAGTACAATTGTCTAAAGCAACAGCTGGGCTTCCAAATGTTGAGATTTCCAGAAGTGATGGGAAAGGTGACTCTGATTTTCCTTCCAAAATATGTGGTCTGCCTGTTCAAGCACCTGTATTATAAAGTAAGGCTGCAATTCTTTTTAATGATGGTAGATTGAAAGAACGTCTCTGTAGGGAACTTAATGAACTAGCAATTGGCTCAAAAATATAGGAGATAATACCAATGACAGAGAGAAAACTATTACTTTTCACATTTGAGAACTTGAGTGATAAATGACAGGTGGCCTCTACATCAATATAACAGCCCACAGCACAGAAATAATAGCCAAACTTTAAAAAAAAAAACCCTCAAAGAAAGCAAGGGTGGGACTACATGTGTTACTTGCATATGTGTGCAGTACCAGCTGGTTTTAACCAGGTTTGGAAAAGTAGAGAAACAGTGTCAATAGAAAGTGCCTTTCCCCCTGCAGCTTCTCCACTTCAAACTTCCCATGTAAGCTGAACTTTTAGAAGTTCCACATTTGTATTTGGGGAGGCTATTACAGGGGTGTCACACATAATGCCTGTGGGCCAGATACAGCCCCCAGAAGCTCTTTATCCACCTCTTTGACAGCTGGGCTCTCCCAGCAACGTTCTTTCAGCAGCATCACTTCTGCCAAGGCTCTGGGAAGGAGAGGCCGAAGGAGACCTCAGAAGTCAACACACAAGGGGCAGTGGCATAGCTGCCGCTGTTTCTATAGTACAACATGGTATTGAGGGGACAGGGAGAAAGGGGGCAGCAATGCCGCCCCCACGGAAGTCATTCCCAGTTGCAGTCGCTGGGAATGGGGCTGGCCTTGCTCCAGCGGCTGCACCTAGAATCACTGCGGGGTTGGCAGACAGGAGAACCTGCCTGCTGTCCCTATGGCAGTCATTCCCAGTGGGGTCATTAGAACGGGGCCAGCTGGCCTCACTTCCAGCAGACGCTCTGGAAATTGCTGTGGGGTTGGCAGGCAGGAGGATCTGCCTGCTACCCCCACGGCAGTCATTCCCAGTGGGGAATGGGACCAGTCAGCTTTGCTTCCAGCGGATAGACCAAGAATCGCTGTGCAATCGGCACAATTACTTCCAGGTTGGCAGAGAGGGTGGCGGAAGAGCCGGTGTGTCCTGGGACAGCACACTGGCCAGCTAAGCCACGGGCAATACGTAAGGGGCAGACCAAGAGGGTTGAGCAAAGGAGATGCTACCGAGGTGCTGGAAGAGCCCAATTATTATGTGGGTTGCCCTTTCAGCAGTGCCACTTTTGCCAAGTCGTTGCTTGGCAAACCACCTCTCAGCTGCAAAGTGACGCTATGGCAGAAGCAGTGCTGCTGAAAGCCCACATGTTAATTGAGTTCACCTGTATCTTGAAAATATGGTCACATTTGCACATTTTCTTTCATTTGCAGCTGAGCTCTGATCAAGTCTGGAGGGTATTCTGAGGCCTGCAGAGGCCGCACATGACTGCCCACAGCTTCTGTGGGCCTCAAAATGGCCATATCGGGAAAAACTGCAACTTCCGGTTTCCCCTGAGAAACCGGAATTTGCATGATTTCTATTTTTTGCCAAAACAGCCATTCTGAGGAAGACTAGGCATGACAGAAAATAGTTTGTGGCAAGTAAGCTCAGAGGAACTATCAAAATGGTATTTGCACCTAAACTGAGTTGCAAACTATGGGCAAAATTCTATCCAGTGTTGCTGCAGAAGGGCATGCACTGCATCCTGCAGTGGGGGGACGGTCATGAAAGCCTCATCAATGTAAGGGAACATTTGTTCCCTTTCCTCAGAGCTGCATTGTAGCTGCATCAGTGCTGGGAAGTTGGAGACGATTTGGCCCTTATTCTGCAATTCATTTTCTTTTCTATAAAAAACAGATTATATACATAACACTTCTACATTCATGGTTAATTTTTTTACAAGAAAAGTGATAACACTTAGGCCTTCTGAGATGCTACTTTCTCTCAGAACAAAAACAATGATTATCTTATAAGCGTCCACAATTTAGACAACATCTTACAAAATCTAGGAAAATAGCAAACATAGTTGATGTAGGTGTAAAGAAGATAAACCTATGAAAATGCTTATCTTCTTTGCTTCAGCTCTATAATTGATGTTGTCTAGACAGTAATTGTTCCTCAACTAAGGCACACGTTGTAAAAATGTTAGTCAAGTAGCTGAAGTGATATGGGATAAGTTATGTGATCTGTTAGCCTCCCCACCCCCCTCCATGCAAACATAATCCCCCAATGCAAGTTAAAGCATGTTCAGAAAATCTTGGGTAGACAAAATGAAGAGGAGGGGCAAAAGAGCTGAAGTAAATTAATCTTCTTGCAGTGACTCACATAAGAGAAAATGCCCAGGAGTTGTTATTTGTGATAACAACTCAAGACAAATGAGCAGCCAGTATGTAAAAGCTCTGATGAAGGACATGCAAGAAAGACAATGGCTTTTTTCCATTTTTAAGTTAATCAGCACCCGAGTGATATATTTTTGAAAAATAAGAACATGGATTAATCAGGAGCTAAGGAAAAAAAGAGGGAAGGCATTTTATTTCCGCCACGTGCTGATGAAATATACATAACATAATAAAAGGTTGCTGTCGACTATCTGCAGGAAGAGCACCTGGAAGATTAAAGCGGTGGACATAACATTAACAAAGTACAGACCACACTGAATTAATGAGCATGGGAGATAGACATTCAGTAGAGTCTTAATTTATTTTCCTTTTCGAGCTCATCCTTTAAGAAAATGACAGTGTCTTCTTATCGATTTTACACTCAGAGATCAATCAGAATTGCCCTGACTCAGACAAAATTTACAACGCTCCCTGACACTGCCTGGAGCACCTAGACCTAAACAGACATTACAAGGAAGCAATAGATCATGTTTGTATGTAGAGCCTGACATGCTTAAAAATAAGCTAATCTGTAGTGGAATTTCCTTCTTTTTGACAAGTTGCTCTGCCCAGCTCTTTAGCCCTTTGTTATGAATTTCTCCCTCAGTTCCCCTATTAATTATAACATGTGTAGAGGATTCATGTATTTAGGCCCTCAGGGAGGTCATCTGCTCTGCAGTTTTAGATAAAATATAAACTAACAGATCACTCCTACTTAAACAATGTGAAATGTCACTTTGATGCACTCCATAAAAAACCTAGAGGTGTTCCATCAAGAGCTATGATCAATTCTGACAAGCCAACAATATCAGAGCTAAATGATGGGCCTGCACATTCCTAAACAGCCCTTGGTGGAAATTGCTATATCCAGAAGCTCTTTTGTGCAAGTAACTAGCTGTATTAAATGCAATAATTACAGAAAAGACACTGACTGTGACGCTCAGGCAGTTGTTGGATAAGCTCACTTGTTTTCACACTACCATTTATCACGTAACAGGGGATTGCTTCTGTACTGACTTTACACGTAAGGGAATAGAATATAGATCTTCTGCCTTAAAGCAGATGGAGTTCTAGTTCTCAAGGCTACTTCCCATGCAATGTTTCTAGTGATACAGGAGTGTGCTCTTATTAATAATTCCTGTGGTTGCAAAACTAACTGCACAGAAGGGTTAGTTAGAACATGTTCTTATCTTCATTTACATACAGTATGTGCTAGTAGGGTTGTTTTCAAACATGTAGGGCATGTTTGCCACAGAGCGTGCCCTCAGCAAGAATATAGAAGTTGTGATGCTCACCCTTTGCATTTTCATATGTATAATATGCAATGTGTGAGTCCACAAAGCCTGAATTACTATAAAGGTTGAATATTCCTTATCCGGACTACATGAGACAGAAAGGAAGTCTGGATTTTTCTGGATTTTGGAATAATGAGAAATGATTTCTCTTGCTCTTTTCACTGTTACCCATTTGGATGTCTGCTGGCCTCTTTGATACTTTTCAACAATGGCACACACCACAGAGCAGAGAATAGAATGTATGGCCTGTACTACAGAAAGTTTTTTTTAAAAGTCTTAGATAAAAATGTCTGGATTTCAGAATAGTCTGGATTTCAGATGTTTACACATATAAGGGGTCATCTACTTGTAATATGTTTGAAATTAGAATTAGAATTAAAAACAGGTCCCATAAGGGAGCAATGGGCTCAAACAGAGGCCTTATTAAGAACCAGGTTAATATCCCAGGGGAAAAAACCTATGAATTGGCTGCCATAAAAATTGGGGATGGAAGAGAAAAGACCACCACCAACAACAACAAAATGTTGCTGCTGCTGCATTTCAAATTTTGGCAAGAGTTGAGCAAGAATTCTGTTGTTTGCTAACCAGGCAGGGATGGTCTTAGGCAGCGTTGTCATTCAGCCGGAACGCTGGGCGGGAGGAACGGGTGAGCGGCAGCCCGCCCGTTGCGTTCCAGTCCGTCCGTTTCGCCGTCTTCCCCACCCCCGGGGGAAGATCACCCACACACAAAGCAAAGAGCGCCGAATTCTAGCCTTAGTGGCTTCAGATAGCTGCACATTAAAGGGCCAACACACAAGTTAACATCCCTTTAAATGAGATTCCAGACCAAATAAGGCATGGTAAGGTAAGTTCACAGATATGCACTTTTCATACACTCTCTATCCTGGCCGTTATTCTCTGTTGTTTCTGAACAGCTGAAGCCCTGTGCTTCACAAGGTTACCTCCTTAGCTCCCTTGGTTGCTGTAACACAAAAGCTTCCCCAGGTCTTTAGATACCTACTTTAAAATAGGCTTGATTCTTCACCTTATTCCTACTTCCGGTCATCAGAACAGGGCACCTAAACAGAACAGATTGCATATAACCTCCCATGAAGATGATGCAGAAAGGCCTTGAATAACCTGTTATGTTACCTATCAGTATTTTTACAGTCCAAACAATGGGAAATGCACATTGATTATTGGGTTTCCCAGCAGTACAATAATCAGAAATCCATCTGAAGAATTACACATCTAATTCCCAAAGGGGTGGGAGGGGAATTAATAATAAAACAGCATAAGACAACTGCCCTTCAGATAGTTGTTTCCTTACTAAAATAATTCTAGAGTCTTACAACACACTTGTAGGGTGTTTATTTTTGTTAAAAACACAAAACACGACCTTTTCTGGGGGGAGGGGTAAAATAGCTGAATAAAAATATAAAAAACCTGCATGTTGGTGTTTACCATATTTTTCAGAAATTAAAACAGATTACTTTTCCAATTAGAAATAATACTGTGGTTGCATTTGCAACCTGTATCACCTACCTAGTACACATTTAAAGCATTTAAACTCAATAAAAATGAGTACTTGGAATGAGAATTTAGAATAAAAACATACTACTTTCTGCCTTTCAAATCACAAAATCTGCAAAAAATAACCCCATTTTCAAACACCCCTATGTATAACCCAGTGGTATTCAAACTTTTTAGACCAGGACCCATTTTTTAGAATGGCACTAATATTGGGACCCACCAAAAGTGATGTCATTAACCTGGTAGTGATATTGTGGCAGGAAGTGACATCATCAAACAAGAAGAGCTATCATTGTACCATAATAAAATGACACTCCTGAAATGCAAATTGGCATTCTTAGACTGCAGCAATTGTACAACCATGAAACATCCCTGACAGAAAGCAAGATAAAATACAATGCGAAAGCACTAAACTAAAAACAATTAAAAAAAAAACCCTTCCCTGAAAATTCAACCTGTTCACTCACAAAAAGGAATATAGCAAGAGTAAGGTCTGCAGTTTCCAAGATGGCTGCTCCCAGCTCTCTGCCACCCACCGGACATCAGGTCGTGACCCACCAAGTAGGTCCCAACCCACAGTTTGAATAACACAGGTATAACCAATTCCAATTGGCAATCACTTAATGATATTAATGATCTAATTCTCAATATGCAGTGTAGACCACAAACAAACATAGTAAAAATTAATCCATAAAGGCACAACATATTACAGAAAATTTATTACTGGCCTCACCAAAGTAATTAGAGAGCTTCTTTTGTGATGAAAGCAGGTATTTAATTAAGAGTTTGCTATTTTCAGCTACTAACAAACCATGTTCTATAAGGAACTGGGAGTGACTGGGTTTTAGGAGGGAAAAGAAGGAAGGGTTTAGCGGACGCAGATCCGAGGAGCACATAGGGAAGGCTGGAGCATCTCTTAAACTTAAGAACATAAGAAGAGCCCCACTGGATCAGGCCAAAGGCCCATCTAGTCCAGCTTCCTGTATCTCACAGTGGCCCACCAGGTACCTAAGGGAGTTCAGTAGACAACAAAATGCTTGCAACAGCGTTGGATATGGCGCTGGCCCATCAGCCTCGCCAGTCCGGCGCTGTTTAGGATTGGGTCCTGAACCATGTTAAAAATACATAACGTTTCTAATGATTAAGTGAAGATATCAATGCACTTACTTGGAAAATATGGGCAAGAGAAAATTAAACACACAGATCCTCCATCTGGGCACTTGCATATTGGAAGAGTTAAATTCATAGCATGTTAAGATTAGGACTGAAACGCTCACAAAAAAATGAATTCAAATTTGCAAATAAAAATCATGCCATGATATACAAAAACAAAGATGTTTCTTTTGCAACGTTGGTATTTGTCGCAACATTTGAGTTTGCTTGATCAATTACAGATGGTGAAACTTGAGTTTTGCAATGCTGAAATTCTAAGTGTGTATCGAGGTTTCAAATTAAAAGCAAGGACTTTGGAAGAAGTATTTTGCAGAGCCCATACAAATGACCTTCATCCCTCTAAGAGAACAACCCAAAACTTGAGAAAATCAAAGTTGCATAGTGACAAGAAAGGAATGCCCTAGAACAGTGTTATTTAAACTGTAGGTCGGGACCCACTTGGTGGGTCACAACCTGATGTCAGATGGGTCACAGAAACCTGGGAGCAGCCATCTTGGAAGCTGCAGACCATACTCTTGCTATATTCCTGTTGTGGATGTTCACAGTTTGAATTTTCAAGGGATGGGTTTTTTAAAATTGTTTTTAGTTCAGTGCTTTTACATAATATTTTGACCTCATCTTGCTTTCTGTCAGAGATGTTTCATGGTTGTGCAATTGCTGCAGTCGAGGAGTGCAGTTTGTATTCCAGGAGTGTCATTTGATTATGTTACAATGATGGCACTTCCTGCTTGATGATGGCACTTCCGGCTATTACATCACTTCCAGGTTAATGACATTACTTCTGGTGAGTCCCAACACAAGTGCCATTCTAAAAAGTGGGTCCCAGTCTAAAAAGTTTGAGAACCACTGCCCTAGAGCAGCGGTTCCCAAACTCCTGCTTGGACTTAGGTGAATGAAGTAAAGGTGAATGAAGGTAAATGAAGTAAAGCATTTACTCTCCATTTGATCTTTTTATTTGCCTCTCCACTATTCCAGATGTCATAAAATTCCTTGTGATCCCTTGGTACTTCTCTCACAAAGCAATCCTAAATACACACTCCCAGGACTAAGCCCAACTGAACACAATGGAACGTACTTCTGAGTAGACATGCATAGGATTGTACTGTCAAAGTGCAATCCTATACATGTTTTTTTTCCAGAAATAATTTCCACTATATTCAATGGGGCTGAGTTAAGTGTGCATAGGATTGTAGCCTCAGCCTTCCCTTTTCCTGTGATGAGGATATCATCAGCAATTACTTTTGTGTCTGAAACATTGCAAAGCTCTTGATTTAGCTGTGCTAAATCAAGTACCAGGTAGGGCTGGCACCCATTATAATAACTAGCCTGCAAAATCTATGAGATTGCATATAATAAGTGGTCAACTAGCTGGACATTGTACCCTGTTCTGTGTGCCAAGATACATGATGTAAATCAAACACAAAGAAATCTTGGTTTGAGATAAGGCATATGCTATATAAGCTTGGGGTCTATAAAAGTGCAGTGTATCCCAGAGGGATGGCTTTCATATAATGACCACAAGGCTACTATAGGTTCTGTTGGTAACTGCTAGAGCAATCAGGCCTCTGGCTTAGAGATGTCATAGTTTATGCTTCAGTGGTTTAACCAATGCTAAGACATCCTCCTTTTTGAATTCTTCACTGCCTCCACACTAGAGATTCCCTCTCAAGTTTCAACTTTCCTGCCAGGTGCCTATTCTACACAAAACATCCCAAGCTCTTCTCATTATCCAGGAAACAAGATGGCTCTGCTTATGTGTCAGTAACACAGTCAAGATGTTCTAAGGTTGCATGTTAATCAGTGACATAGCCTGGATCACTTTGTTCCTCAGCAGGGGTCTGTGAGCTTCTCCTTCCACAATCACAAACTCTAAGCAACAGAAGGTGGTGTGCTTTGGATTATGAATGCGGCTCTACGTGTCAGAGAATTAAAGAACAGGGTATCTCTGAACACAGGTTCAATTCAGAATTTGTTTTCAGTACCAGAACCCAACTCACAATCCTTTCATGCTCCCTCAAGTTTTTATTTCCATTTAAACAGCTCAAATGTTTTATATTGCCTTATTGCTATCGCTATTGTTAGCCAGGAGTCAGAAATGCTTGGTGATCTGCTGCAAATCATCCATAGATCTACCAAGAGACCCAAGCATTCCTTTGACTCATCCCTGCCCTGAACAATATGGTTCTGGAATATATTAAATACAACCTCATACCCAGTGGCGTAGGGAGGGTATGGCACCATAGGGCACGAGCCCTGGGGTGCCATAATGCGGGGGCACCGTTGGCGTGCCCCCCCGCCAAGCCGCGCGTGCCCTTTCTGCACCAACCCCCGGCCCTGGCTGTTATTTGCATAGGCAGAGACTGACGCTAGTGGGCGGGGTTAGTGGTGACGTAAATATACCCAAAACAATGATGATTCCAATTATTTCAAATGGGTTTTCGCATGATGTTTCGGACTTAATAGTTTACTCCTGAAGTAAAAACTTACCAAAATAACAACGTGTGATCGTGGAGAAACATCAGTGGTAACCATATTATGAGTTAATATGCAATTCCAAGGTTTAATTCCGCAGAATTATATTACTGAACATACCGGACGAAATGCCGTTTGCTGTCTATTTAAACTCGGATTGCACTGCTTTGACAGACTTATTTTTTGAAATCTACACAACCAAAAATAAAGTGGGAACGGGAAGGAAAGAAAAAAAGGGGAGGGTGGGCAAAAATCAGATAAATATGTAGGAAAATTACATTAAAATCTCTCAATGTATAACACAAGTAGTTGTCAATAGGAGAGTAGTTCTTTTTCACTTCTAGGCTATTACGTGTATTTTTTTAAACTTCTACACTCACCCCCCCCCCCCATAAAACAAATTCTGTTAATGTTCGGAATTTCAAAAATATTACAGTAGAAAATGGAAGGCGGGAAAAAAATGTGTAAACAAAAGGGGGGAAAAGGAGGGGGGAATTTTTATTTATTTTTATTTTATTTCTTCATATCTACTTCAGTTTGTGATGGGCTGCATACTTTATGAAGTAATATTTTTCTGTAGCAACGAATCACAATGATTTTAAGTACCTGTGCAAAGTAATCCCATTTTTCGTCCAGCGATTCGTGCACCCGTATGCAGAACACGCAGGCATGCTTAAAGACATTGAGATTAACTTTACCACACGGGCAGGGAAATTTTTATTCGTGACGTCGCAGCGGCAATCCTCCTTCACGGCAATGATCTGAGATATACCCATGGCTTCAAGTCTGTGACGTCATGGCCCATCCAGTGTATCTAACATTCTTGCTCTGCACAGGCCACTCTGGGCGCCGCGCGACCTCTCCGTGCTCTGGGCGACTTCCCCGAAAGGGGAAAGGGCGCGCTCTGCACGGGGCCGCTCTGGGAACCCCGTGACCTCTCCGTGCTCCGGGGAAGTCGCCCAGAACACGGAGAGGTTGCGCGGCGCCCAGAGCGGCCCGTGCAAAAAGGGCGCACTCCAAGCTGTGCGTCTCCCCCGGCTTCAATTGAAGCTGAGGGACATGCACGGAAGCCCCGCCCCTGCCGCTGACGTCATGACGCAAGGCGTCATGGCGCAAGGCGTCATGACGTCACGGCATGGGGCGCAAACGTGTGCCTTGCCCTGGGCAGGGGCAAGGCACGCTACGCCACTGCTCATACCCTAGGATTCAAGTCAATCTCTAAGGCCCAGCTCCATAAACCTCATCACTTTCTGAAGTATAAAGGGAGTGGGCCATGCGCAACAGGACCTTTTTTTAACTGGGTCATCATGATTGTGAGATGTGCTGGAGAAAGGCAATGCCAAAGATTTTTAGAGACAGGTGAACTCTCAGTTCTGATGCTATCGTCACTGTCGTTTTCCTGCTCTCAGTTACTGTTTATTGTTTGTTTAGTTGGTTTTGAATATTTCGCCTTGGTTTTTATGCTTATCTGTTAGCCATTCTGGGAATCCCTTCAGGATGGAAAGTTAGGGGTAAAACTATTTTTCGATATACTGTAAATAAATAAGTAGAATGTGTACTGCTTTGTTGCATGTGCCATAAACGTTCACACTGAATTGGTAGAAGATTTTCAAGAGTTATTTAGAAAATAAAGTATTATTCAATGCTAAAATGAACACAAGTCAAATAAAAGGAATTCTTTTTACAATATCTCAGCTTTGTTTCTTACACTTTCATTTACTAAGCTGTGACTCATACTAACAACTGTGAATTACTGATTGTTAAGATGAATGCATTTTTGTTATTTATTAACAGCATGTTTTTCAAGTTCAGTTTTTAAAATATTTACTTTTGTTCAAATACAATACAGATAGACATTAAAAGTAGCTCATTAGTATATTCTTGTAATTTGCTAATCAGATCAATTGCACATCTCTTCTGTATGCTTTGCAACTTCTGTATAAAAGCAGAGTTTATGTAGGATCTCTAACATAGTAGTGTGAACAATTGTAGTGCCTATCAGACTGAAAATAAGGTAGGAATGTAATTATATACCAGTAACTGATACCATAAGAAAAGTCATAGCAGGCTAATATGCTAAGGTACCGTAACATGAGATGAGTAGGAGTAGAGAAGTACATACAGATAAAGATTAAAATATATATCTGGAAATTGGGATAGTACATTATGACAAAAGAGAATACAAACGGAATATAATTTAAGCTGGATCATAATGTGAAAAAACACATAGAACACCTTGGTTCACTTAAGTGTAGGGGGCATTAACCATAGTCCAAGTGAGTGGGGTCAGCTTTGGCTGCAAAGTGAGTTTCTTGGCACAATTAAACCCCAATTCATTACCAACTCTTTCTTCCTGCAAAACTAGTCATTGCTATGGATAACTTCATATTCAGTTCCGTTAAGGGTGCATCCTCTCTGCATGGACACATTCCTTAATGTTGGGCAAATGAGTAGGAGTCTATCCAGATCTGGCGTGTGACATTTTAAAATGGCTCCTAATTGATGAGATTAAGCTGTAGCAGTGGTTGCATGTACCACGAACTGGTGCAGTGCAGCAGCTAACAGCAGAAACATATAGGGTTGTAGTGCTGCCAAAATTAGCATTCTGGCAGAAGGAGATGCTTTAAGGCCATTACAAAGCTGCATACTTCCAGAGATCACTGGAAAGGCCAGAGCGGTGCCACACATGGTAGCAAAGAAAGGGCAGGGCAGAATGGTGCAGAACAGGGAGAGGGTGGGAGGTGTGTTGGACGTGGAATGGGTGGCACCCAGCACTGATGTTGCACATGATGTTGCTCCCCCCCCCCCCAGCATCCTGGAATATCCACCCTTTTGTCTCCTTGGACAAACCAGCTAAAGAGCAGTTACAGGTCCAAGGAGACCCACTAGCGATTGGGAGGCTTATGGAAGGGTAAAGGAAAATATTTTCTCTTTCCTCTCCCAAGCTTCCCAATCTGCCCCCTGCCAGTCAAGCACAGTATATGAAACAGTCCGTTTTGGAATGGCTGCACTCTATGGCAGGGAAAGGGGTAGGACTGGGCTCTAAGTCACAAATTGGGGATTCCATGGTTCAAATCTCACTTCTGGCATGATCTCATTAAGGGCCTTGGACAAGCCACTCTCTTTCAGTCCCAGCTCTCCAGCTGCATTATGGGGATAATAATACCTTAAAGGGCTGTTGTAAAGACAACATCAAGATAATACACGTGAAGCACTCTGAATACTTAAAAAAAAAAGGATATGCAAATGTGAATATTATTATTCTGCGACTCCGGAGAGGCACCACCTAATTAGGGTAGATGCAATCTTTTCCACACCAATTGCAATTTGCAAGCAACAAATATGATAAGAAGGGTGGGAAGGCATCGCTCAGAAGGAAAGGCTAAAAGGCGATGGTCCTTTTAATTAACAGAAAATAGTAAACAGGAACCATTTTTGTCATCTTCAAATATCCCAAAAGTTGTCAAATGAGGGGTGACAATAATTGATCAATACCACTGAAGCAAAGGCAACAAGCAATAGACTTAACTTGCAACATATCGTATTTGTGTTGTACAAGCTGAAACCTGCCAACAATAAAAACAGGTGTATATTTTTTGGGAGGAGATGGTAAAATCAGAGAAAGCCCTTAAGCTGCTTATAGGCGTGTTGTCTGGTGAGCCTTAATTAGTAAATTCAGTCTACCAGCAGGTAACTTAACTGGTTTATTAATAGGGAACTATTCCTGTTTATAAGGTATTACCTGGCAAAGCTTTTCATACAGGTCTGCAGCAGACATTGTAGGCCAAGGGACGCGTGGAAGGAGGGAATGTGGAGACTGGGTTGTACCTACACAGATAGCATATAATGAATTAAGTATAACTTTATATAAGGATCTACTAACTAGGCTGTTTCATAAGTACAGTGACAGGAAGAGGGCCAAAGTCTACTTACTTCTGTCATGGAAGTGCTGCTAAAAATATTCTCCCCAATGCAGCTGATCCCAGTCTACCGTAAGAATTAGAAGTCTTTACCACTTAACCCTTTTTTACTTCATTCACTGATCTTCTGTGGTCTGTTTCCCCACTTCTTTTTTTGACAGAAGTCTTAAGAAACCAAACTACAGTAATATCTCCATTAACTGAGTGCTGTTAGAAACATGCTATAAGAGATGTCATTGAAGGAAACTAATGCTGAGTAACCAGAATGTGCTACTCCCATTGGTTATAACAGTTGTCAATCAACCCAGGACAAAAAGCACTATATACAATTTTATTGCAGGTATTACTATAGTTTCTTTCTTATATGGCTAATATCTAAAGGACTGTATGAATTGCCAGAATAAAAATGTATTAATAGTGCTGCTTGTGTGATGGGCAAGAGTCACTTTTTCATGTGGTGTTCCTCTTATATTTAGCAGTGGGAGAGTAATTGTCCCTATCACCTTTTCTAGTGGCTGTTGCTGGTGGTATTCTGTATTTTTTTTTATTTTTTTGAGATTGTGAGCCAAAGCCAAAGGATTAACTTTATCATTATTTTTTGCCTGTAAACTGCTTTGTGAATTTTGAGTTGAAAAGCAGTATATGAATACTATTGACTGACTGATTGGTTGGTTGGTTGGTTGGTTGGTTGGTTGGTTGGTTGGTTGGTTGGTTGGTTGGTTGGTTGGTGACAACATTTTCTTACTAGATCAGGAATAAACACCTAAATGGCTTTTAACTGTTATTTACACCACAGTGAACTCGTGAATGAAATTTAATTTTCAAAATAAAGCACATGTACTGGATATGTCCATTTTACAATTTCGAATTTTACTTTCGCTTCTGTAGATATCAGTCTTACAGCCCAATCTTATTCATTCCACCTCTCGTTGTTACAGCGGCAACAAAATTGCAACTGCTGCATCCTATGGTGAGGGGCAGTTGCAGAGGCCTCCTCCAGGTAAGGGAAATTAAGCCTCAGCAGCATGGAGGAGTCTACCCGGACCAGCTACTGAATAGCTGTTGCAAGTCCATATTGGCCTACGCTGCAGGATAGGGTCCGGGAAGGGAGTTAGGATATTGGCGGTGCCCTCCCCTGCCCCGCTCCTATCCACTCTCCCATCACCCCCTCTTCCAATGACTTACCTTAGTCATTCAGGATAGGAGACATGTCGTCAAAGGTAGGGAGGCCCAGACTTTCCCGCTGGCACTACTGGTAGCACCAGTGGTGTCATTCAAATGATTTAGGAACAGGAACTCACTTTTGATTGGCACTTGTCGGGAACCCGGAACCAGCCACGGAGCCCGTTAGGATCCAGAATGCCCGTTCTGGTCCGTTCTCCCTGAATGACATCACTGGGTAGCACGCTATGTAGTGCACTGACAGAGTGTGACTGGTGCTGACTGCTTTATGGCAGTCAACACAGCAGAATGTAGGATGCGAAGACTGCCAATAAATCCAAGATTGGACTCTCAGTCTTTAACCTAGTCTTAAAAGAAAACGTTCCACTGTTAATAGACCACTATGTTACCTCCAAGAGACCAAAATCTTCCAAAAGTCTGGTTAAAGGACCTATTCTGTTATTAGTTAAAAAACAAGGCCAAAAGTGAAATAAACCTATTTGTTTTGTTTGCTGCAGTAGAATTCCTCTCTGTAGGGGGTATAATGATGCATCCATTTGCTACCTTCCCTACTGTATTAGAGAATGACTAAATTACTTGTAGAGCTTTTTCCTGCATTGCCACTTATGAGTAATGATATAATTCCAGAAATCATGTAAACAAATACACAAGATAATACTCTCTAGAGTTCTGTACTGTCATATTATGTGGCACAAAGATATGTGTGAGATGTAATTTACAGAGGAGTTGTGTATTTTTGCAGAATCAAATCAGTTCAAATGTTCAAAACAAATGGACACTTATTGCTGAAATCAAACTGCTAATAATGGTGCATGAATATATAAATAGAATATGTGTTCCTTTCAACATCTCTACATTTATGGGAGGAATTATTGGCAACTACCATTTATACCTAGGAAACAGTAAAATATAACTCCACTGTATGCTGTCCAGGCTATTTCAAAATACATTACACTCAGAAATAATGGAATTCTAATAAGTCTACTTAATTTTTTTTAAAATGATGGAAGGGACTTCATGGATTTCATATCCTTATTCCCACTCCTTGAAAAGGAATCTCGTATTATTAGTGGAGATAATGTATGTGTCAAAAAGAAGCCTCAAAAGCACTTCCTGTGCACTTGACAGGGTGACAAAATATTTCTCCTATCCTTTCCTAATTGAGCTGCAGTACAAAGGAAGACATTATAATAATATTAATAATAGTTACATGGATATTTGTAGGTACTGTGTAACCCTTCAGTCCATTTTCCCAGACAATGGTGACTACAAAGAGGCTTCAAAATAGAACATCGCACAATATGAATGCCACTTTTTTCTATCTTACATTTTAAAAACATCATTGAAATCAGAAAGTTCATTTACAAAGGACTGGCAGTTGCAATCACAGCAATAATGTAGTGCTGAGAAAAAAAGGGTAATTGGTTTGGTAAAGATCGCTTTCCATTACACCATAAAGCACTACACAATAGGAAAGGTCGCCAATTAAGCAATCATGAATACCAAGTACTGAAGCTGATGAAAATAGGGCAGTGGTTTAAATAGATTTGCAAGCAATTTACCTTTTCACAATGTTGGCAATCTGATGCAATTTGCTTGCAATTTTGTCTGCTTTCAGTAGCACTCGAAGCTGACACTACACAGACCAAATGGCAAGGAGGCCTGCATAGAAAATGTAAAACTATCTTGGCTGCATCAGGCAACCAGAATGGTGGTTCATCAGGAAAATTACAACAATTAACATAAGTGCTGCAAAAATCAACACTTTAAATGTCACACTCTCTAGTCTGTCCAAAGACTGTAAAAGTACCATCTCCATTGCTGGACTAACAGTAAATATGAAGCAATCACCAACAAGCCTGGAGGCTGATGGCTTTACAATTGATGTGACATTCTCTGAGTGATAATATAGCCTCTCATTTGACAAAAGTAAGTATTTTTCTTTTTTAGATTTAACCTGGATTATGTCAACACAAAACTTACATTTATTTTTTTTCAACTTTTCTTCCTATAAAACTGGTTGGTTTCCTCCCCACTGTCACCCCTAGATGTGCTCTGCTGTTACTTCCTGTGGTTCTAAAGAAATCAACATTTCATACTACAGAAAATTCTACCTACATTGATAAAAACTCAAGAATCCATCTTTAGCTTTTCAGTGCCTGAGATTTACATCAATACCTACTTTGCAGAAAAAGAATGAAATGTATATGCCTGGGCCTTGGTTTTACAATCTAGGGGAGGGGAACCAGAAAAGAAAGGTAGTCTCTTGAGCATTCATTTGGAAGATAGGATGCCATCACATCTGTATCAATGTAAACCCAGCAAGTGTTAAAGAATGATGCCTTTGGAGTAATTGATATCTCATGTTATTGCTCCCATGCTTAGGACAGATATAAATTTGTCAAGCAGTGAGTAGAATTGACTTACAGTGTATACTTAATGATTTATTTTATTTGAAAGGTAGTAAGGAAGCAAACTAGCAATGTTATTTCAGCTGACCTTATGGAGAAGAGGGTGGGAACAGGGGGGGGGGACGTTACACACTTTTGCTGATGTCATGCATTCTTGTAAATTATTTCTACTTTGACGCTGGACTTCTGATATGCCTGAAAATACTGGCAGGAATAAGACAGTGAACAATAAATTACAATTAAAATATTTAAGATTTTAAACAATAAAGTGTTGGCCACAGTGGTCAGCTGTTCATATACAGGAGCTGATTTTAATCCTTAATTTTAGAAAAGACATAACTGGCAATATTTTACACTAACAGCAATCCTTTACTTTTCTATTCAGAAGTGTGTTCAATGGAATTTACTGTATAAACTATCCATCTTTATACCAGTGTTTCTCAAACTGTGGGTCGGGACCCACTTGGGTCATGGAAAGCTGGAAGCAGATATCTTGGAAGCTGCAGGTCTTAATCTTGCTGTATTCCTTTTGTGTTAGCAGTTTGACTTTTCAAGTGAAGTTTTTTAAACATTTTGTTTTTAGTTCAGTGCTTTTACATACTATTTTATCCTATTCCTGCTTCCTGTCAGGGATGTTTCATGGTTGTGCATGTTTGCATTCTAGGAGTATCATTTTATTAAGTCACAATGACAATGACTTCCTCCTTGATTATGTCACTTCTGGCTATGACATCACTTCCAGGTTAACTATATCACATCCGGTAGGTCCTGACACGAGTGCCATTCTAAAAAGTGTGTCCCTGTCTAAAAAGTTTGAGAACCACTGGTTTATACTGATTTCCCTCCAACAGGTGCTGGCTTGTGCTGAAGAAGTGCATATTCACACTAGAAATTATACTAAAGTGAGAAGAGAAGATAACATAGTATTCTAATTCTGCTTCTTGTTCTCAAATTACTGTGCATAGAATCATGCTCCGCTATAGCTTAGGTTCCTTCTTAGTGTATAAAGACAATAGGAATTGTGGCAGAATTTCCTTTATAATCAGTTAGGAACATTATACTGAATCAGGTCTATCAAGTTCATGGTGTACAGGTGATTGGGAGGGGATCCCCAGAGTTTCATACCGGAATTTTTCTTTGTTAGAACTGGAGATGCCAGGGATTGGACCTGGAACCTTCTGCATGCAAGGTTGGTGCTCCTCAATCGGCCTATGGCCCTTCCTTTTTCAAAATGGCAGGTGCGAATGCACACTTGCCATTTTGAAAAAGGAAGAAAAATCCCTGAAAATCAATGTGAACATATGCCATGAACACAAATGCTGAAGCTCTAAATTGGACCCAGCACCAACACAGCATTGTAACACTGCCAGATTCATTCCCTGTCCACCCCATGGATTAATGCCACATGGGTACCTGTGTGGCACAGTGGAGAAGTTGTAAGCAGTCGAAGGGTGCTGGTGGATGATTGCTGACTGGCCAGGATCTATTCATTTTTAATTTTGCACTCTTTTTCTCCCTCTTAGAGATAGATCCAGGCAAACAGATGTATTAGGATTGGCCTGCCTATGTGGGAAAAGAAGGCTGATAAGAAAAATGGAGATTAGGTTACACTGGTGAATTTCAGGTGGTGACAGAGCTGATGGTGAGTGAGACAACTTCTATTATTTCCTTGGGGGTGGGGAACCAGAAGGAATGGCAACTGGGAGGAATCTGGGGCAATAAATTTGAGGGGGGATTTGTTACAGTGAGATCTAGTTCATCCAGGTGCTTCTGAAAGTTCACAAGCAGGAGCATGAAGATGACAACCTTTCCCTAACTTCTGGTGTTCAGAAGTACAATATACTGTTTCAGAGTATGAAAGTTCCAGTTGACTACATACACAAGCCATTGATATGAAGTTGTCTAACCATTTTGGGAAGCTATCTAAACTAATGGTCATCTCCACATTTTGCAGTAGTTAATTTCCTACGGTGCATAAGAACGCAACGTGTGTAAAATTACTTCCTGAGGCTGCCTGAATTTTTATTTGTATCTGTATTTCCTTTTGTCTCTGCAAACATGGGATGTTGCGAGGCAGAGGGGAACCTATTCCAAACAATATGGCATATCTGGTATCCCAGAAAATGTTGGAAACTTTTGGAAGATGAAATTATTTCCAAGATTAGGTGTCTGAACATTTGACAGAGGCCATCTCTGCCTTGCACTCAGTTTGTAGCCTTGGGTAAGTACTTGTATCTTAGCCTTACTAATTTAGTAAAACGTATACTGTATTGCAGCAACAAACATGAGTCCAAGGACAGGCATCTCCAACACTCTGGTTGCCAATAGCAGACAACTAATTCTAGGGGAAATGTGCAAGTAGGGCACAAGGACAACAACAATATTCTGGCCCTAGCCCCTGTCATTCAGAGGTATAGTGCTTCCAAACATGGAGGCTCCAATTAGATAATAACGGCTGATAAGAGACATTCCCATAGGCAGATGTGAAATGAAGCAGGTAGTAGGAGTGAGTAAGTGGACGGGAATGGCTTTGCAGTGCAAGTGCATGGCAGAACCCACAACCTTGGAGGCATCAGTCACCTTTACCTTTAACTAGAGGTGTTTGCATCCTGTGAGTAAAATAGAAATACAGCCGAAATCTTATTGCTCAATGAGCTTACTTCTGAGTAAAATCAATAACACCATTTTCAAACACCTCTACCCAATAACTGATACCAAAGTGAATTTAAACAATCTAATCAACATCGATCATCTGTTACAAATTTATGATCCAGCAGTGCAGACAAAGCATCATTCATCTTAAAGTCTGAACATAGTTCTTGAAATAATCTAGCCTAATCCTTGAATAAAAGCCAATTTGCATCCATCATATATACAGTATTAACACAATAACACTGACTTTTATTTGGTGTGTATTAGACTCTTTGACAGCTCTTGATTGAGCAGCTTTGAGCAGTTACAATTCCAACAAGTTCACCAGACAAGGTTCATCTTTGAAACTGCTTTATGCCAAATCAGGCCATTAGTCCATCTTCTTGTATACTCTGACAGGTAGCCACTTTCTAAAGGATTGGAAGGAGAGCTTTCTCATCACCTGCTACCAGATCCTTTTAATTGGAGATGCCAGGGACCAAACATGGAACCTTCTGCATGCAAAGCTATGACGCTTCACCGACAGTAGTTGCTTTTCATTTCTTTCCTTTCCATTTTTAAGTTAATATGCTGTTTTACTTTGTACCTGGAACGCAAGTATAGAGAATAATTCTCTTGGAAGATGTGTGAGATAAAAAAGCAGTAATGAATTTCTAGCCATTTGTCTCATGACATCATTATTTTTACTTTCTATGTTTTAAAGTGCCATTCAGTAGCCAATTTCATCTGAAACCATTTATAGACCAAAATCAAGTAATTATCTTTTTTGTTGGAAAAAGGCACTTCAGCAGATATTATTTAAACATCCATCAACACTGTGAAACAGCAAACTGTGACTGCTGAAATGTGCTCTTCTACACAATTGGTTCAAGAGGCTCTTGCAGCCCAATCCTATCCACATCTACTCAGAAGTAAGTCCCATTGAATACAACAGGACCTACTCCCAGGGAAGCATGTACAGGATTGAAGTCTTGTGGTCCAATCCTATCTTCCCTCCCAGTGGCATACAGTGTGTAGGGATTTAGCTATGATTTAAATATGTAGGGATTTAGCTATGATTGTGTATACTTGGGTATGTACATCACTTCTAATTTCTACTTTAAAAACAGTAGCTCTTTGCACTGTTTTGATAGATGCTCCAACTTTTGGCAGCAAGTTTAGGAGACCAAAGGGCACTGAGCGACAAAGAGGGGCAAGTCTATAAAGTGCCACTCTGTCCCTGGTCATACATTTTAAAACAACTTATTTGGTCAACCTTGGCTAAAACCCTCCACTTCACACTTCAATACACTACAGTTAACAGATCACCAAGAAGTACCTAGCCTTTCAAATACCTAAGGATACACTGATTTAATTTAGGTGAAGAGAGATTGGTTTTCTTGCCATGTCTGACTAAAATAAAATTATATCAAAACATATGTTAGAGTGGTATTTAACTCCTATACAACTGAAGAAACGTTATGGTATGGGTAATGAACACTGTTTGTGAGGGCATAAAATCAGAGGCTTTGCAAAAAGGGTGAAAGGAACATTCTGAACTATGAATGAACATAGTACAAGTTATGAATATGCCATAAAGTATGTTTGCGACACCACCTGAACAACCGCAGCTGATGCTGGGCCAACACTGCTAGAGCGCTGGCCAGCCTCCTGCTCGGAGCTGAGGCAGAGTACTAATTAGCGGCTGGCTTCAGCACCGAGTGGGAGGCCAGATGGCACTCCAGCAGTACCAGCCAACAGTAAGGAGATTTGGGGCAGGGAGAAGTGGAGACTAGGAGGAACTGGGCAGGGAAAGAGGAGAATTGGGGCTGCTAAGGGGGCAGGGACAGCTGCAACTTCTGCCACCACATTCTGAACCCCCTTTGAAGCTGGGCAGCCCGACATGGGTCTCCTTGGCTCTGTGCCCACTCAAACATGGATGCAGAGCCAAGGAGATCCATTGACACTGGCTGTGGTTTCCCCAGTGGGAAGGGACCAAATGCTCCCTTTCCCCGAGGATATCTCCAGCCATATCCTTGCAGGGCCAGGACCCAGCAGTCACCATTTCAGTGCCATTGGAGCCAGTGGTGTCATCTACTCCCCAGTAGACGGTTCGCTGGGCGGGAGTAGGGAGTGATTGACAGTCCGTCGATTCACTTCCGGTTTCTTTGCGCGCCCCGCGCGGCTTTCCCTCGCCTCGGAGGGTAGGGGGCGCCTGCTCGCCTTGGGGGATGGGTGGGGGCGCGCCGGGTGCCTGGGTGAGCAGGCGCCCCCTCCGAGGCGAGGGAAAGCCGCACGGGGCACGCGAAGAAACCGGAAGTGAATCGACGGACTGTCAATCACTCCCTACTCCTGCCCAGCGAACTGTCTACTGGGGAGTAGATGACACCACTGATTGGAGCCCTGGGTGCTGCTGGGCTCAGGTTTGGGCTGTGAGTCTCAGCACCACTCAGCTCTAATGTGCAGACAACTGCCTTCTTTGTATTCATCCTTACGTGTTCCAGAGCTACTCCTGCACAGCCACAACAGGGCTCTGCACACTCGGGGGCGGGGGGGGGGGGAGTTTAGAAGCAACTCTGCTCAGCACATGTAATAGAAACAACTAGATATTCTTCCTCAGTTTACCTTCACTTCTTCTGCTGTTGCCACATGTTAAATTTTACACTGCGAAAAAGTGAAGGCAGGAGCTTGCAGGTGACATATGGTATAATATAATAGATAATTACTGCAATTCCATTGGATGCGTGTATTCTAGCCTTCTCAAATGAGTGCAGAGAGCAACTTCTCAAGTGTCCTTCAGACAAGTAGGATGTGTTAACCCCTTGCAGGCATCCATGTCAGCCTAGCCAGCACACCCCTTTCCTTCTGTCCTCTGCAGCCCTCACACAGGATAAGCCTGAAGCTGGACCTTCTCATCTACACCATCTCTGCCAATTTCTTTGCCCATATGTGCTTCAAACCAATCATAAATCAGAAGCCACAAGGAGAATACTCGCTCTTTATTCCCTGCAGGAGTCTTCAGAAGAGGCATAATCTGAACCCCCTTTGTGTTATTTGCGGGTGGGGGGAGCACTGTGAACCGGATGTGCACTGTGGGTGAACGTTTGCAACTGAAACCAGGCAAAAGAGTTTGGGTATAGGAAAAAATTGCTGCTAACAATATATTTAATATCCTTCTCTTCAATCTGTAGCTTCCCGTGTGTAGTGCAGACAACAGTCATACAAACAGATGGCTTGTGCTGGGTTGAAAGACTGAATAAGCTTAAAAGGGGAGCCTGAATGCAAATGCTTTGAAACAGGCTGTGTCAGGTTGCTGTGCGTAACCTGTGGCAAAGCCAGATTCACTGGGCCTGCAACAGCAAGCCCCATCCATCCCTTAATGGCACACTGAGCACTACCATTGCCCCCAGGACTGCAGGTTGAGGAGCTGGTCAAGCCAAATGGAGCATCTGATGGATGCGGGCTTTCAGCTAGCATCAAACTTGGCCAACCTCTGTCCCCTCCTTTACCTATAGTCACAGCCAGAAATGTCTTTACTTTTCTGAATCCAAAGAAGAAGATAGGAGTGGAGCATGGATAGTGGACATGTTCAGCTGAGTTATTGGTTCAAGGACTCAATTGTAGTAGAATATTAATGTTGAAAACTGAGAAATACTTCATCAGACACAGGATGTTGTTAACCCTACTTGAGCTATTTAACAGTTAGTTTTTTTTCTCTTCTGATTACAGCTGTTCTCCCTTACTCAACTGCACAGGTGCTCATACCAGATGATTCATGTGTTCTCATGTCCATAAGCAGAAAGTGAATCTATGTGTAAGAATCACATGTGTTAAGAATCAATATTTGCAAGTGTATTGTACTGAAGTGATGCCAGAATAGAAAGGAGATATATAACTTGAACTTCAACTTCAGTTATTGATTTGTGACATATATCTCACCTCTGACCTCTGTCATCCACAGTGAAACAATAATCTGAGCATAGATAAAATTGTGCACTGAAAACACTTGAAAATCATTACAAGTTTGGGATTGTAAACTATCTCATTGCAGCATCAGCTCCAGGACTGGCAGGGCCTGATGTGAGGCATTCGTGCAGCCCCTTCTCCGTGGTCCCCCACTTATCATGCAGTCACAGCAACTCCAGGCATGGCTAGGCAAGCATGTATGGCACACAAAGCGTAACTCCTGAAAATACTTGGCAGTGACATGATGATGTCATGGCCAACTGATTCCGGGAGACCCAACTTGGGCCATATGGAGGCAAGGACAGGTGGGAGACCTACACAGCATTTTGCCTGTCACACCTTGGCAGGGCTAATTCCATACCTGGGTGGTGGCAGTGGTAGCATAGAGCACCGCCAAAGTGTGGGGCCCAATTTGGCCAAATTGTCCCTTTGCATCTAGTGGGACTCCTGAGTCTACATCCATAGGATTGTGCTATATTAGTCTGCAAACCAGTTTAAAGTGCATAAACCAGGACCCCTTATTTTTAGCTATGGGAGGAGAAGTGTCCCATGTGCTCAGAGGCATCCATATGCTAAAATAAGGACTTGGATTACAGTGCAAAGTTGGGATTCAAAGGGCTGTATTGGAAACTCTATATATGTAATGAAGTTTATTAGGCTCCTCTTCCAAACACAAACTCTACATCACTTCCCAGGCTGCTCCCAAAATTTGACAATTACTTCTGGAATTATGTCCAAAACAGTGCATTGAATTACGGCAAAAAGAAGAAACAGAGCAACACACAGGGTATTCACTGAAGCAGTGCATAACTAAAGCGTGTATAAGAAGTATGCTTTATATATGGTTGATTTATATATGGTTGCTAGAGAAAAGATTTATGCACAAAGATTAGGAATATTCCAACTACAAGACATCAATCTGTGTGCAGTTGTGAATGTGGATGGGTGTTCCCACAGAAGTCAATGTAATTCCTTTCCATCTCTCCCCTTTCTTCATTGGCCATATAAACCAATATGTGCATTGTGGTGGGCAGCTACAGTTTGCTAAAGGAGGGGCACAAGTCTCTCTCTCTCTCTCTGTCCAGCATCTCCACTCCCACCCAGTATCTCATCATAAATATGGGAGGTATGATAATTGTGCATACAATGCCCATGTGTCTAGTTGCAGGCTGACAGTAAAGGGAAAGGAAGCAAAACAGCTTATATTAAGAAAGTTCTATGAAGACCTGCTCCCTTTATGTTCCCATATGCACAATTGCACATAAAATGTAATGAATCATGCCATACTTTTTAAAGTGTATTGAAAACACATACATTGAATTTTTGGGACTCATCCCTTAAAACCCCATTGATCATTTTTCCTGCTTGTGCCAGTACATTTTTTCCCCAGACACGATCTTAATTCAGTTCCATCTTGGGATTTTTAAATTTTTTAATCCATCTTCCAATTTTTAAGAAATTGGAAGGCAAGATAAAAATATTTTAAATAAATAAATTTTTAATCACCCTTTTCCTAAGATGGCAAAATGGGCAGTCATAGATTCCCATTCATTATTCTCAAGTGGATGGATTCATGAATAACAGCATTTTTCAGACTTAAGGGATGATTCACAAATCTTGTAAAATTAAGTGAGGTCTCACAGGAATCACTTGAAAGCTGTCTGTGAATAACTCTTTACAAAGTGGATTAGGATTAGCAATCATATATAAACCTGCTTGGTTGATGGCTGCTTAGTCTACTTCACATGCAAGTTCATAAGTTTTGTTAGGTGGAAAAAATGCACAGATGGGACTATAACTGACCATAGCCTGCTCTATTGTATTTTCAATAATCTCTAATTACAGCAGCACTTCAGAGGAAGAAATTTGAAAGGGCAGGTGATAGGATAGGAGAGAAACCTGTTTGACTTAAACAGCACAGGATCCCTCACCATCAGGGCTGATGTACATCAGCCTGACAGCTAATTAGGGTAGACATGAATTTTTCCAATGTAACAGATGTTCGCTAATCAGGCCAGATTTGGAGCCCTTGCGCCAGCAACATTTCATGCACAATTTAACTATCTAAAAGGAATAAACTACTTAATGCATTGTACTGGAGGCACAGCTGTTTCACAATCAGAAAATTTGCTGTCAAAGATGTTCTCTTTAAAACTGACATGTTTTTATATAACTCTGATGGGGTGTTTATAATGTATTAATAGTTGTCAGTAAGAGCTGCTGTCATCATCAAGAAGTAAAATATTTCTGAAGGTATATTAAAATGAGCAGACTCCATTCTCATTCCAAAATTTGTTCAGATAATTTAACCACTTTGAATGCGGCTTATTTAATTCTGAGCATGCTTTAAACAAAAGGTTTAACATATATCTCTCCCAATTTATCTTGGTTTATTTTATATTCTAATGCCTACATCCCAATAGTGGTGGAAAGCCTGTCTTATCACTACATTCATTGAACTAAATTTTGTTAAGGCACTTTTAGCGAGAATTATTTGATCTGCTTACAAAATGACACAGAATGCTCTGCGTATGAGAGAGAGAGAGAGAGAGAGAGAGAGAGAGAGAGAGAGAGAGAGAGAGAGAGAGAGAGAGAGAGAGAGAGAGAGATTCCACACAAAAATAAGGAAACCAAATAAAAACCCATCTGTAATGCACATTTCCTTTCTTGTTTCCGGCTTGACTAAAATGTATCTATTCTACTACTCAGAAAATTAGAAGTGATAAGATGTTTTTTCTTTCTTTCAGTTCTTGGAATGGAATAGGCTAAGCCTATTTCATATCATGTTTCATATACAGTACATAGCACAATGCTAATTTGAAGGTATGCCCTGACTAAGGGCATATCCAGAAGACAACTTCCCAAGCAATGATAGCTGCAAACAGCAGCAAAAACAGAAAGTACCCCACATAAGAAATTTACAGGGCTTTGGAGCTGTTTTTTCCGTTCAATTGTTGCTGCCTTGTCTGCCACTCCCCCACCACGCCCACTGTCCATGAAAGTGTCAATGGTGGGTTTGGCACCCTGGTCTGCATGGCAGCATATGAGCATGCCACCCACCCCCAAAAGCACACCAATTTCAGGAGACAACCAATGTCCAGAAGGGTCCTCTGGCTATCTTGCTTGGTGACATTGTATTAATGCTGCTGTTCTTGGTAGAAAAAGGGCACTTCATTCAGGGCCTACAGATGTATTTAATAGCAGGCACACCTTTGAGATACCTTGGCTGAAGATCGACAGTAAGAATCAAATAAATAGCATGTACTGTATATTGTGGATGACAATCAACAAGACTCATATGTATTCCCAAATAGCTCTCCTACAAATGGCTCTTGCTACCGGGCTTTCTTTACATTGTAGTTTGTTTGATTCATTTTATTTATTGATGTTCTTGTTTTATGTATTATCCATATGGTGTTGTGAGTCACCTTGGTGATCCTTTTGATGGGGCAAAAAGGTGGCATACAAATACTTTAATTAAATAAATAAACTCAACAACGGCCCCAGAAGGTCCCAAGAAAAAGGGAGAGATGACAAGCTCCCTGACCCCCCCCCCCCAAGTTCTTGCAGGGCCTTCTTGAACCCACCCCCTAGATTCTTTCAATGAGGAATGGGTAGTATCTGCCTTTGCTTTAAAGATCCTGGCTGGAATAAACTGGGCTTTGAAGATGCAATTACGTGATGCATATTCTCCAAGGTCAAGTTCCTCCCTACACCTTCAGAGCTTTTCAACAGCAGATCTAGTGAAAGGATTCTTTGCAAGGAAGATTTGGTCTCTGAGGAAGCATGTGACAAAGGAAACCTTTGGGGAAGTAGCTTACAAACCAGAATCTGATCTCAGTTTCATATTTGTAAACTATAGCTAAGCTGTAGTTCGTAGGCTCAGAGAACAAGATTCTTGATCTCAGCTCTATGCCAAGGAGAGAGACAAAGGAGGAAGAGAGACCCAGGCAGGTTCAGCAGTCCTTCCCACTGTGATCATCATACCAACTATGTCTTAATTATCATCATACCAACTATGTCTTAACTGTCAAGTCAGCCCTTTGATTATTGCTGTGTTTATTGCTGATACAGCATATGATGCTCCTGGTTGTGGCTGCAGCTGTCCTGCCTCCTCATACTGAAGATTCTTGACCTACCCCTGCCTGACTCAATCCAGATACTGCTATCTGTTCTGCTTTTGTTTCTCTACTCTTCATGTCACTAGCTTCCCCAGTCGTGATCTCATTTCATCCTCTTCTATTTTTTTCTGTATTTAAAAAACCCTCTCTTTTGAACTTCTTCACAACATCCTTTGCAGCAGCTTGTACATTGCCTTGTCTTTATTGCATCAAATAATTATCTTCTCTATGTTAAAATACTTTCAAATAAATCTATTTTTAATTCATAGATTCACAGAATGTTGGAGTTGGAAAAGACTTTGGAGGTAATCTAGATTTATCCAACAGGGATGCTAAAACACCCAAGGATTATGTAAAATATTATTTCCTATTAAAGTTATATGGGATTGACCTGGACTATGGTCTGGAAGTTTAAACTCGGTTCAAAATACTATGATCTGTTTCCAAATTTGGGGTGGGTGGGTAGATCAGTAACAGCACATTACTGCAGTGTTTCACTGGCTCTAAGGCCTCTACAGTCTTCCAAGATAGATTTAAAGTGCTGGTTATATTCTATTCAAGCCTTGATAGCTTGTACAGTATAATAATTTCAACTCTACAGTCTATGTAAATGCAAGATTTTTTACCCAATCCTACCTGGGCTTTACACTTGCGATCTGCTAGCATAAAACCCGGGCTGCTGGTGCAGCAGCCACTCACCATTCTGCAGGCCACTGCTGCCAGAGCAAAACCCCAGAGGTCGCATGCACATGACACCGTTCCAGAGAACCTCCACCGTCTCCACCAATTCAATTTTATTTGAATGGACAGTTGTTCCCTCTCATAAAATGAGCTACAGTTTTCTGTCATCCTTTCCTATCAATTCACGATTTATCTGGTAACAAATTATGCACTATACCTTGTTACAAAATGCAGACACCACAGCAAGCAGCTATCTCCATTTATGCCAAATGGTTACCAGCCTTGCTTGTGCATAAGCGTTTTGTTCAGCGTTACACCTATACGGCATAAGCAACAGTACCTCAACCAAGTAGCTTTTTACAAAGCACTGGAATAGTTAAAAATTTGGAACAACCTAACAATCAGACTAAGATGCCAACTGAAGTAAGAACATTGAAACACAGCCTAAAATGGGTCATTTTCTCAGTCTAAATATAAGTTGAACTGCACTTTCAAGCCACAGAAAAAAATTAAATGACTATAGTCAATGGTAGTGCATGAAGTGCTACCTACAGTGTGACTGACTACCCTTTTTAGGACCGTTCACCCCCCTTCCCTATCCACGAATTTAACAATGCAAATGTAACAATGGATTTTGTCCAACGGTTGCCAATTTCAACACTGACATTCTTGACAGAATAGCCTGATTAGAAAATAATTGTACTTCTTTCTAGCTCCCGTTACCTCACCTGCACTTTTCATTTCCTATAAGGTACAGTGGCAAAACTGCATCTTTCAACTCTCCCTCTTTTATCTGATGTAGTGGATGACAGGTAATCTAGCTGAAAGTTCCTACAATTGCGCCACCAGAAAAACACTGACTGATGAAATCTGAGCAGTTATCACCCTAACCATCACCTGTCAAGCCTCCTGCTTCAATTTAAGGGTGCATCAATTTTCTGAAGAGGAAATCAAGGGCAAAGAATAAAAGCGCTACAGATAAACACTGACAAAGGCCCTTTCTACTTTTTTTTTTTATTTATGATGGGATGTACTATCATAGGTTGCTCTGTGAGGTTTTATCAACTGTCCTGATACATCCCAGATAGCTTAGAATTCTTTGGCCATTGATGAAGTGCTATACTTGCACTTACTGAAAAGGGCAGAAGATTTCTAAGTGAAAATTACTTTCACTAAATACCACAAAGATATTGAAGTCAGAAAGAGCAAGAAGATGGGACAAATGACAGCTGCATATAACAATGAACCTCTCTGTTCTCCAGGATGGCAGACAAGACTGATTAGAGTAAGAACATGAAATAATGTTTTCTTAAAGCCAAAGAGCATATTGTGTGAAGTGACAGACACAAAGAGTTCATATGTGTAGTGAAATGGGAATGCATCGGCTGCCAACACTGTTTGCAGTGTAGTCTGTCACTACTCCTAAGCAAATGTTTTTGTAATCATATCCAATTGTATGCCTTGTAAAAAAAAAATTCTGAGGCAGTGGGTGGGAAGCATCGGGAATATAATGGTATATATTTTATTTTACAGCAAAAGACTACGAAGTTTTCCTTCAGTAAAATGCTCCGCACCAGATCTGAAATCATCCTCAACCCTCTGTAGAGTCATATTGTTTACAGCTACCTTTACTTTTAGGTAAGGCTGCAAAAAGAAAAGGCTCCTTGTGCATTTAGTAGCCTGTGCTGCATGGTTAAACTTCAGGGCACCAGCTTACTCCATCATTGTACTCCATCACTGTGGAGGAGTAACGAGAGAAGTCATAACTGCACAGTTTCTCCCTGCCATGAAGATATTAAAATGAGTGGGGAGAGCCACTGCCTCAAGATAGTGGAGGAGGGGGATAGCTAATGATGGCCACAACCATTGTACAGATTTCCTGAGATTGTGTCATATCAGGTTTCAAGGAGGGACCATCATCCTGCTCAAATAATACTGATAACCTATGCCAGTGTTTCTCAAACTGTGGCTCAAGACCCACTAGGTGGATCGTGAGCCAGTTTCAGGTGGGTCCCCATTCATTTCAATGTGTATTTTATTTTTAATATATTAGACTCGATGCTAACATGGTATGTGACTGCATTTGTTGAAATGTTACAGATCTGCGTTTTAACAGGCTACAGGATGTATATGCTTTTAAATACAATAGTGAATGGGGCCTACTCTTGAATAAGTGCGGATTAGATAGGATTATAGCCTTTGGGATGTTTGGGGAATTTTTTTAAAAACAGATTTAAAGCTGCCTGGAAGGATTAGGAAGATTCTTCTTTATCTTAAACACATATTATAAATGTAAACTTTTAATTTACTTGATTGATTGATTGATTGATTGATTGATTGATTGATTGATTGATTG
>JAJKFI010000009.1:12364972-12380908 GCA_029204185.1 Lerista edwardsae
TTGATTGATTGATTGATTGATTGATTGATTGATTGATTGATTGATTGATTGATTGATTGATTGATTGATTGATTGATTTGGTCGTATCGGGGTGTTAAAAATTATCCTTAATGATGTCGCTTCTGGTCATGACATCACTTCCAGTGGGTCCTGACAGATTATCATTCTAGAATGTGGGTCCCGGTGCTAAATGGTTGAAGAATCACTGGCCTATGTGATACTCTGCTTGCCCTTTCAAACACTGAATACTTACTCCCTTCACAAACACTGAATACTATAAAGCAAGCACATTACATCCCTTTCCCTGAAATAACAGCACTCTATAGAGAGGGAGTTTTAATGCTGAGAAGCATTCAAATTTAAGAAGAAAACTAAATATAACATCTTATACATGAATGTTAAGACATCTTAAATTCATGACTGTTGTATTTTGCTTTGTTCCCTTGTCCCAAATTCCAATTTTAAAACACCATTTTTAGCAGAGCAGCTAAGAGATGGAGCTACAAATCAGGGCTTCCATTGTTTGAATCTTGCCTCTACAGTGAACAAACCAGCTGGCCTTAGGCAAGCCACACCCTCTCAACTCCAACTCTCCAGCTGCAATTACTACGCAAATGCTAACATCATCATCATGATCATCATTATAGTCTCATGCTGGAAGAAAACATGAGAATATAAAAATGTGAGAATATAAATTTAAAATTTTGCATGCAAATTTTTTAAGATTAAGGGCATACAACCCTGACAAGCCAGCTAGCTTGCACTGTATCCAGTACAGGTTGGGAGGACACTGGAGCCTCCATGCGGCAAGCCCCAGCCAGGCCAATGGGGCTCCTCGGATCTGTGCCTGATGCTTGCGTCGGCCCTGCGCTACTAGCGCTGGTGCAAATGTGCTTTACAACACTTTCGTGACATTGCTGGGCTGACGAAATTGGCTTGCATTGGCTAAAGGGGGGGTTTAGGATGGCACTATAAAACTCATCTTCTCAAATTCGTTTGTAGTGTAATGAAGACTGGTACCTACATTTATTCAATAAATCACACAATGAAAGTGTTGAAGCTCCACAAGTGCAAAATCAATGCATAAACATAGAAGGAAAAGGGGCTTTCTCTCTCTCTCTCAACCAGGGCTCTTGATACTCACCTGGTTGAAACAGCTTCAGGTTAAGTGAAATGAGTACACAACGTAGTTCTCACGTGAATGCTGAACCAAAGTGGCCTCCCACACATCACACCCTATCCTCTCTCCCAAACTTAAAGAGATCAACAGTTCATGTAGTGGACATAAATCAATAATTGCCAAAGCAGTACCATCTGGCATGCTGCCAAGTAGTTGCTTGGCCACCACTACCCTGAAAGTATTCAGATAGACATAAAATAATGTTAACTCCAAGTGAATATCAGCTCCTCGCAGAGTTGATGGGTCCAAATACAATATATAATACCAAATATTAAGCCAGGTCTGCAATAACAACAAGAGAAAAGGGGAGAGGGTATTTCACAATGAATCTCCTCAACAAACCACCAATCTCTGTCTCTAGTACTTGGAAAAAATTCTCTCCCCTCGCCCCCCACAGTTTTACAAAATGTTATGAGATTCAACTTGTTGCAGATTGAGGGCAAAATCCAAAGCCCTGTGTTGGGCCAATGCTAACTGTTAGCATTGGCCCAACGGCAGCAGGCGCAAATCCGAGGAGCCCATTGAGGCAGACGGCACTTACTCCAGGGTAAGGACGCGAATGTGCCCTTGCCTCGTGGAGGCTCCAGCCTGTTCTCAAGTTGCACTAGATACAGTGCAGGCCTGCCTGCCTGCCGGCCAGCACAATTTAGGATTGCGCCCTGAGGCTTCTTATGCATTATTATCTGGGATAAAACTCCATTTCCCTTTACAGGACTTACTAAACTGACATGCATAGGTTTGCACTCTCAGAATAAGACAACGTTTTAGGATTCAAAGCTCGGTAAAGAACAATAATATGTAGCAGATTATAATAAGCAGTCATCTGATACAGTTTTTAATGTATTTGTTCACAAGTCACCATTATGCTGTCACCATTTTACATGGTGGCAAGGGCAACTACTCTAAATTCTACATAAACACTTATGGCCCAATTTTATCCAGGGCTTGAACAGACGGAACTTGCATTCTATCAGCAGAAACCCCGAGCTGCTGAGACAGTGTATGAGCTAGGGCTGCCAACACCATTGCCTGTCAAGCTGCAGGTGTGCACCTCTTTATGCTATAGCAGCAAGTCTGCTCCTCCGGTCTGAGCTTGACACATCCCCTTGGACCTACTTGGATTTATGCCAGCCAAAGAACTGAAGCAGATTCGAGCAGGCAGGGGTAAAAGTGATGGATTACTTCTCCATCACTGCCCAGTCCCTGGCCAGTCCACAGAATGAAGTGGAGGCTACACCAGCACTGCTACAAGTGCTGGGCCAGCTCAAGATAGGATTGGGCTGTAACATACCTTTCAGCTTTTTCAACGCTGTTCTGTCTTTAAAACTATTAAAATATGCATTGCATTTTATGTTTTTGATTTTTAAAGTATTCCTGCTTAGAACTGTTCCTTACATTAAAATCATTATACATGTTTCAAGAGTTTCTCTCCTTCTGTGTTACACACATGAGACATTTATCATTTGCATCCATTTTAGATTGTGCAATTAATTTCCTTTTTGATTCTGAATAACTATTATTGGGTCCTTTGATTGACTTCTAGAGCAGCAATTCAAGTAAGAGATTCTGATGGTGCTTTGTGAATTGCCTAAACTGAGCTCACACAGCTTATAATATCAGCAGTTTTTATATATAATGCACATCTTGGTTAGTGGTACTTTTATTTGCATAATCACTGAACCAAATATAGTCACACTGCAGGCAAGAGAATCTAGCTGACCTGACCCCATTAAATCACTTTTGAAGAGAAAAACTATTACAGTTGTTCTAATATTTAAACACACACACACACACACACACACCCCAACCAAAAAAACACACACAACCCTCTACTCAGCTGGCACTTTTCTGCAAAGGGACAAGCTTGAGTCCTCATGATGTATGAAGGTGTATTTTATTTTATTCATGAGCATTCAGATAGCAAAAAGACATTTATAGGTTTATTATTATTATTTATTGTAGTTTATTTATACAGTGCCTACAATTCGGCACTACGCAGAATAAGTTAAACAATGTCCCTGCCTTCACCCTTATAATCTAATCCTGGGAAAGATGATGAGTTTTAAGAGGCCTTTTAAAATCAACAAAGGAAGAATCAATGCAGTATTCTAGTAGGGAGAGAATTACAGAGAGAGGCACCAATGGGAGAAAAAGAGCTTATGCATGCTCATGTGAGACAGGAATGGTGTTGGAACTTTCCCCAAGAGGAGCCAAGATTAAAAAAAAGGAGAAGCAAATATATGACTTACAGATGAGGAAAGGGGTTTTTGAACTGTATGCAAAAAAAGCAAGAGAACAACAACAGAAAAGAAACAAAAGTCACTATGCAGAAGAATTCGTGCCTGAAGCAAGCAAGAGAGTGAAGATGAAAAGGACCAACAAAAAGAAAGTTATGTAGTAGTCAATGAGAGAAATGATGAGCAAACAATAATTCAGCAACATCAGGAAAGAAAGGAAAATGGATGATAGTAATATTTAAAAGTTGGAGATCGGATATCATAAGACTCGTGTTTGAACGAATATGAGAGGATGAGAAACTGGGACTGTAACTGTTGTTCTCAATTCTGACCTGCTACTGTTCTGGCTTTTTTTTTAAAGAGGCACATGCCAAAAGAGGACAGATGATAGCAGAAACAATAAGGAGAAAAGGAGGTCAGTTTAGTCCAAGGGTGTCAAACATAAGGCCCGGAGGCCAGATGAGGCCTGAAAAAGCTCTTCATCTGGCCCTCGGGCTCTCCCAGCACCACCATCAGCTGCTCTCAGCTGCTGTGCTGTACTGAGGTATCACTGCTGAAAGGGCAGCCCGCATAATAATTGGGCTCTCCTATATCTTGAAAATATGAAGAAGAAGAAAATGATCAAGATTTACATATTCTCTATTTGCAGCTGAGTTTCTAAGTGAGGAAAAAAGTGCTGATTTCTGGTTAATGACATCACTTCCTGCTTAATTACATCACATCAACCCTCAGCAGACATCAAAAATGCTATTCGGAGCAGCGTATGAAATATACCCCTGGTCTAGTGTGTGCCCAGAACAAGTTATATGTACTCATGTGTGGCAGGAATGTCACTCTTCCTCTGAACACACTCCTGTTTGCATCTTTCCTAAAATGTAGTGCCCAGAATTAGACACAGTACTCCAGTGAGGTCTGACCAATGCCTGGAGTACCAAGTCCAATTCTAGACACCACGCTTTAAAAACCTGCATGTGCATAGGCTCTATTTAGCCATTGGATGAAACTGTGACAATTGGGAGCAGAGACAGTTGGCATGATAACAATTTCATACTACAGTGTGTTCACTGAATGTCTACACAAGGCTCCAGAAAGAGGCTGGGTATGAGAAGAGAAAGGGGAAGACAAATCAAATAGCTTCCAAATTGTGAGTTCTGAGAAAGAAAGAAACTATCAAGACAGACAGGAAAGTAAGGCAAGAATAAGAGATGAGGAAAGATAACAAGAAAATCATTTGATAAATAGCCATAGATTCACCCATCCACCCCCAGAAGTTACCACATAACCTGTGTTATATGCTAGAATGGTGGTCAGATTGTGCATATGGATTTCTTTGTAAATGTGTGGAATTATCACCATACATGCCCACAGTTCTTCTATGCTTATTATCCTTTCTGGGAGATTCCAGTTGACAGAGCTGAAAAGGCTCTGACAGCTGTCACGGTCTAGAAAAAACATAGACTGATGAAAAAATTCTAACAGATTCTTTTGTTTTTAGCCTGTGCAGAAATTGTGTTTACATGGACATTGTCCACATAATGTGCTGGGGGGGGGGAGCTGAAAGGACATTAGTAAGTCCTACCTTCCACTCTCATAACAAATATTGTGCTTGGGCAAACTTTTTCCTTGTGATACAAAATGTGGATTATCGAACAGGGCCACGGCTTACCGCCATACTCCCACCAAATGTAATTTCTGAACAGAGTTTTCAGCTTGTGCCATTATGTCTTGGATTACTTATTTCATTTAAAAATTCCAGAGTCCTTCTATTATAAAGCAATGCTGTGTCAACATATATTTGTTTTCTAATGTGCCTCTAAAAATGTGATAAGCTACTTCTGCCAGGCAAAGCCTTAGCCATTTGAAGCGAGATCTCCCTACACAGTAACATGGTACACCCATATGATAGATGGATTTTGGCAAAAAAAATTGAGCTGTGATTCAGGACTTTCTGCCATTAGCTCACAGGCAGCCCTATCTTGTGCTGCCCTATCACCAGCACTGTGACTAGAATGCTGGGGCTTGCAAACATGCCATAAGGCATGTTTGCACCATCCAGTGAGTAAGCTGCACCAGCAGGGAGGCCTGCACTGTTCCATCAATGCTGCTGCCGGAGCCCTGGCCATATACGGAGAGAAGGTAAGCACTGAGTGGCGCGGGGGCATGAGGAAGGCGACAGGAAGGCAGGGAAGAGGTGTTTCTGGGAGAGGGAGGGCAAAACGGAGAGACGGTCTGGCCTAGGAGGGGTTGGAACCAGCAGAGGCCTCCTCTGCAGCATCCTAGCCCCTGTATTATGCATGAAAGCATTTTATAGAGGCTTCTCAAGTCTGAGCCTGCCATTTAGTAGGTGCAGACTAGAGAAGCCCCATGGAGCAGGCTGGAGGTTTACTCTGAGTAAGGGGACAAATGTCCAGCCTGTCCTTCAGCCTGCTTATATCCAGCACAGGATAAAGCAGTGGGCGGTTAGTGCCGCTGCTCCTGTGCTGGATAGGATTGAGCCCCAAGTAATATTAGGCAAGCCATTCCCTTTCTGTCTCAGATCCCCAGCTACAATATACAACCAACATGCCTCAAGCTGACTGATCTTTGCATTTGCATTTTGTGGAAAGCAAAGACTTATATAGATTTAAAGCAGGCCACAGGTCATAAAGAAAATGGATTCACCCATGCCTTCTTCTGCTTCCTCTCTTTACTGACCATTTGTACTAAAATAATTCAATTTGTACTAAAATAATTCCATTTGTGGTGTTGTTGTTGTTGTTGTTTATTAAGACAAATTGATGTTTCTCCTGCTACATAAGCCTAATCTAACAGTGGGCAATTTGGAACCTGGACCCCAAATCCAAATAGCATTATTTTGGCTCATATCCAAAGCTGAATGTGTGTAGCATGCACACATTTCTCCTGTATCTTCTCTTGATTTTCCCATCTTCTTTTAGGAACTATTATGCAGATGTGGAGAGCCATTTTTTCCTTCTTCTAAAAGTACTAAGACAAAAAAGGAATCACCTGGCAAAGGGAACGAGGCTTGGCAAATATTATTCTTGCAGCCTGTTACCTTACTACATTTAAAAGATTGAATGGCAAGTAAAAGAGTCCCTGCAACACACAAGGCACATTTGAAGTGAGCAAAGAATGCCTCTGCCAACTGTGCTGTAAAATTCAAAATGGATCCCAGGAAGAGAGCACAGTGCCAGACAGCTTGTGCCATTGCTTCTACTTGCTATACTATTATTACTGCTCAACAGCCTTGAAGTCTGAATGACAGTGGTCTGAGCCCTTTCAAACAACAGAAGGAAGGTCAATTTTTGTAATGAGGAAATGGAAGTGGTGGTGCAGAGGATCACCGACCCTTACAGTTTCATGTGTGACAAAGAAGCAGTGAAGTGCTCAGGCAAATTATGGTGTAGGAACACAATGACAACAACACCATGAAACACAACAGGGGAACAACTAACAAACCCACTTGCATAAATCCAACATCTGAAAATCAAGGCTCCCTTTACCTTCATTTGAACATTGCAAAACATTGTACAGTATAACTTCCCACAGGGGTAAACAGCAGACAAAAATAAGAGCAGTTAACACAGAAAAGACATCATTCCCCATTCCTAGTTCCTATTCAAAGCCATGGGAGTTAAAACTTTCATGCTGGTTGAATTAAGAAAATAAAAAGCAGTGCCCACTGGGGAAAAAAAAATCTTTTTCATCGTTCCTTCATGTTTAGTATATTTGACAAGTTCGAACTTTATTTCATCTACCCAAACCAAGCTTCAAAGTCCTATCTTTAGCAAATGGTTCAATTAATAGCTTTGCAGTAAATGTTGATTTAACCACATCCCAACCATTGTGTTCCACAATTTCATTGAGAAATCCCCTACATGAGATAGGCAGAGTCACATATCTCTGTTGCATAAGTCTCAGGGTCACATAGCTCTGTTATCATGAAATATGTGATCCAAGCTATTATGCAGTTTACCCAATTTTGCTTTTGCACATTCCTATCTGCATATAGATATCTGATCAGTGTTCTTCAACCTTGGGGTCATGACACCTCAGTTGTGGGGTCATGGCAACATGAGAATAAAAAAGGTTGAAGACCACCAGGTAAAGGGGAGGTATCTTGGTATACCCCTTGAAGTACCAGGAGATTGTATCTCAGTCTTGTTCAGGTTCTTAGCGATTGTGCCAAAAAAGATTTGGGGGAACTCCAGAAGCTAGTGGAGTACAGGGAGACCTGGCATTCTGTGGTCCATGGGGTCGCAAAGAGTTGGACATGACTTAGCGACTGAACAACAACAACAACAAAATTCATTAAAGTTTTCGAATTATGGTGTTGGAGAAGCCTCTTGAGAGTCCTCTGGACTGCAAGGAGATCCAATCGGTCAATCCTCCAGGAAGTCAAGCCTGATTGCTCCCTGGAAGGACAAATCCTGAAGCTGAAGCTCAAATACTTTGGCCACCTCATGAGAAGAGAGGACTCTTTAGAAAAGACCCTCATGCTGGGAAAGATTGAAGGCAAAAGGAGAAGGGGGCGGCAGAGGATGAGATGGTTAGACAGTGTCACCGAAGTGATGAACATGAAATTGGTCGAACTCCGGAAGCTAGTGGAGGACAGGGAGGCATGGTGTGCTGTGGTCCATGGGGTCACAAAGAGTCGGACACGACTTAGCGACTGAACAACAACATTCATTAAAATGTATTGAATTTTAGCTGAAACCTATCTACTGTAAATCCTCTTTCTGTGCTGCATGTAAAAATTCTCAAATGCTACATTTTAGTGGCACTGCCACAAACACTGTAAAGCTATACAAGGTATAAAAAGATTTAAAAGTAATTGCAAGATATGTATAATTTCTGATTCTAAAATAGTTACATCACAGCTAAAGAAATACATAAACTGGTAGAAAGAGTGCCATAGTATACAATACCTGCAATCGTAGAGCCCTTTTAAAACATAAATGGTGTTTTAGAAATAATTTATCCTCTTATTAGCATAACTAAGCTGAGATTTCTATGCCTATAATGACTTAGCTTTCTACCCTCTGTCTAAAAAAGGCATCTGCTACTGACACAGTTTGACTCTCTTCCTCATAAGTAATCTTCAGCTCTCACATTCATTATGGGTTTTTTTCCATAGGGAAAAACACTTATCCACAGCATGTTTTTAAAGCAGCCATTACATTAACTGCTTTGACTTGATCCAATTCTGAGCACCCTTCTCTTACTGAAGAAGGCTGTGAAAGCTCAAATCACAAGCTTATGGTCCTGTGCCTCCTTTTAAAATATGCTTTATTTTCATTTTTCACATTACAGTTCACACACATGCATTTTAGACTATAATGACAAGTGCAATTTTTGGCTGGCTTAGGACACTGACAGGCCAATCTTATTCAGGACACAATCCTACCTAGCACGGGAACGGGCAGGTCGATGGGCCTGCACAGTATCCAGCGCAAGGTAAGAGCAGGCTGGAGCCTCTCCTGTGCCTCTCAAAGGGCATGTTTGGTTCCTCAGATCTGCACATGCTAAACCAAAGAACTGCACCTGCATTCTAAGGATGGCACTGCCTGGGTGAACACTAGCAGAACACGTGTTCCACCAGCATAGCAGTCCCCACCCTAATCATCTGCTTCCCTGCACATGTGGTGGCTGGGCACTCCAAATGTATACGTGCATGGCCATTTGCCCTGGCAGCCCTATTCCAAATTCCATCACTGAGTTTCCTGTACTAGCAGCCTAGGCCTTCTGCTGATGGAACACAAGTTTCATCAGCAGAAGGTCCACACAGGAATGGATTTAGGTGACCATTGTTCAAAGTGGGCTAAATATATTAATAATTCTTGAGTTGGTGACCTTCAGCCTGTATGCTACTACCCAGCTCTGGACAAAAGGAGGTCAGTCACAACAACCAAGAAAGTCTCAATGTTTCAATAGGTTAAAGTGGGCCAGGTGATACTTTGTTGTTGTTGTTGTTGTTGTTGTTGTTCAGTCGCTAAGTCGTGTCCGACTCTTCGCGACCCCATGGACCACAGCACGCCAGGCCTCCCTGTCCTCCACTAGCTGCCAGAGTTCAACCAACTTCATGTTCATTGCTTCGGTGACACTATCTAACCATCTCATCCTCTGCTGCCCCCTTCTCCTTTTGCCTTCAATCTTTCCCAGCATAAGGGTCTTTTCTAAAGAGTCCTCTCTTCTCATGAGGTGGCCAAAGTACTTGAGCTTCAGCTTCAGCATTTGTCCTTCCAGGGAGCAATCAGGCTTGACTTCCTAGAGGATTGACCGATTGGATCTCCTTGCAGTCCAGGGGACTCTCAAGAATCTTCTCCAACACCATAATTCAGAAGCATCTATTCTTCGACGCTCTGCCTTTCTTATGGTCCAGCTCTCACAGCCATACATTGCTACTGGGAAAACTATAGCTTTGACTATGCGAACCTTTGTTGGCAGGGTGATGTCTCAGCTTTTTATTAAGTTGTCTAGGTTTGCCATAGCTTTCCTCCCAAGAAGTAAACGTCTTTTAATTTCATGGCTGCAGTCACCATCTGCGGTGATCTTGGAGCCCAGGAAAATGAACTCTGTCACTGCTTCCATTTCTTCCCCTTCTATTCGCCAGGAAGTGATGGGAGTGGTTGCCATGATCTTAGTTTTTTGGATGTTGAGCTTCAAGCCAATTTTGGCACTTTCCTCTTTCACCCTCATCAGAAGGTTCTTTAGGTCTTCCTCACTTTCTGCCATTAGAGTGGTATCATCTGCATATCTGAGGTTGTTGATATTTCTCCCAGCAATCTTGATTCCAGCTTGTGAATCATCCAGCCCAGCCTTTCTCATGATGTACTCTGCATATAAGTTAAATAAGCAGGGTGACAGTATACAGCCTTGTCATACTCCTTTCCCAATTTTAAACCGGTCAGTTGGTCCATGTCAACCGGTCAGTTGGTCCAGGTGATACTTGCTGACCACTATAACAGATCCTGAACCAGACTCAGTTGCTTGCCTGAACAGCAAAGAGATCTGCTCTTGCTGTCTACAGATCACTTTTGTCTTCCTCTGTCAGGAACCAGATGTGACATAGCAAGGGATTCTTTACAAACCACAGTTGCAGTTGCTTGGAGCAGCAAATATATAGTCTACAAACGGGAACTAATGCTGGTTGTGGACTATTTTGCCATATTGGCAAAAGAATGTTGGGAGTCAGCATGATAGTCAAAGAGTTCAAGCTTGACATGTGCTATTCGCAGAGCAGGAACAGCCCTACGTTCTGTACTTTTGACTTGAAGTGGAAGAGTAAAACTCCAATGGGATTCAATGGGTATCTAATTTTTTTTCTTTATAGACATCTAATTAAACTAGTTCCTAAGTGTATTTGCTGAGAGTCATCTTTTAGAAACAGATCTTAAAGGAAACTATTTGCCTGTTCGCCACTTTGGAGAAAGAGACTATTATAGCTCCTTAAAGAAATCAGCAAAGAGATGTACAATATTGATTTATCACTAGGAATGCTGTCAGCATGTAGATAAAGTCTTTGTAAACGATGGACTCGTCTAAACATTCTTAGTGACTTTTGCAAGGTGAATTCATGAAAAAGCTTTATTCCCAGGTTATATCAGTACCACATCCTAACCACACAGAAGAGATGCCTGGTCCCTCGGGGGGACGGGACATAATTATTTAACCGTTTCAAATCTCACATACGTGATGCATTGCGCCAATCGCTAAAAACAATAATGCAAAAACTTGTTTTAATTAACAGCAGACATTTTCTTTGCAGACATTTTGAAAATAGTTTTTTTAAATACATTTTTTATTAATTTGATACCTGTCTTTTACATTTACTGAACTGTACATCCATACTGAAACCCTAATGCATGTCAAATCAGAGCGAATAAACTAAAGATTAATCCAGAAAACTCAAGAGGTTCTTTTGGTTCTTGATCTCTAGACAAATACATACAACCTGTCCTGGACTGGGTTGTGTCACTTGTAAAAGGGCCTTCTCCAATGACCAGAGAGAACGAGCCAGATGGTATAGAAGAAGGTGGTCTCTCAGATACCCTGGCTCCAAGCCATATGGGCTTTAGTCAAAACCAGCAGAGTTTTGAGGATTGTTTGAGGATTGAGCAGAGCAGAGAGGATTGTTGCAGATCGCTCTGACCCTGCCCGTAATCTATTTGAACTTCTTCCCTCTGGACGTAGTTATAGGACATGGTATATTAGAACAACCAGGCACAAGAACAGTTTTTTTCCCCGTGCTATTGGGCTCTTGAATAGCTGATTATGTTGATGTATTGGTTTTGATTTTGATAAGTTTAGTGGGGGCTTGTTAATGTGATGGTATTATTATTAGTTTAAGGTATATGTGAGAGCTTTTGGGCCAAAGTAAAATTCCATGTATGGTGAAATTCCATGTATGGCCAATAAAATTCTATTCTATTCTAAACTGAGCCTGGAAACAAACTGGCAGCCAGTGCAGCAGCTGAAGCAGTGGTCTGACAGAGTCAAAACCGCCTACCTCAATGCACACAGGCTGCCACATTCTGCACTAATTGCAGTTTCCAAACCATCTTCAAGGGGAGCTCTGCAAAGCATGCATTCCAATATTCTTCATGTGCTCCACAGTCTGCCAATTTCAATATGTTCAATATCTATAAAGGCTTAAGGAAATAGCCTCTTCTCATACAAACCTGCCCAAGAACCTCTGTCCCTACCACCACCATCAATGGACACTAGTGTAAAGTGTATAGATGTAAAGTGGACACTAAAAACATGACTTTTTCAATGATGGTTTCCAGAATGAAGTGCGCTTGGAATCCTTTAGGTGGAAAGACTGCTTTTCAGTCAGGATTGTTATGACATGTCCTTTCTAAAATTCTGTTCCTTCCTTATAGCATATGATTGTATGGCCCTGCTTAATGTATATAATATGTATTTTACTGTTTTTAAATGTGATTGAAAGCACAATCTTAACCTGCACTGGAACAGGCAGGCCGATTGGGTGGCCGCTGGATCCTCCACAGGTTAAGGGCACATTTGCCTACTTGCCCCAGAGTAAGCCCCAGCTGGGCCCATGGAGCTCCTCAGATCTGCACCTTGGATCTGCTGCAGCAGGCTGAATCGGGGCTGAACATCCTGGGGTTGGGGGGGGTTGGATGCAGCCTAACAGCCATATCCGGACTCGTTCCTTCTCCCCGGGCCGCCCCACCTGCGGGAATGCCCTCTCCCGTCCCATTCCACCCTCCCTTCCACTTTCCCCTCACCCAGAAATGACCCCGCGCTGGCCAAACTCAGCCAGCACAGGATCAACTTACCAAGCAGTCACAGTGGCAGTGCTTGGCTGACGCAGCTTCCTGCGTTAGCCCCGCGATTCTTCTGCTGGCGCGCGCATGCTTTAAGGCATTACATCAGCTTGCATTGGCCCAAGGGCGGGGGTAAGGATTGCTCTGTGAGAACCACTTGAATTTATTTGAACAACCAGGCCTGTAGCAATTAAAGGCATATGACTCCATTGCTTCTTTTCAGAGATTCAATGGGGGCAATCCTCAACTTGACTCTTTATAGACCTAAAAACATGGTTGGTTTATTTCTATCTAGTTTAGTTAGGGAAGAAAAACGTTTAATAGAACTATATACTACTACTACAGATTCCTTTCTTACAAAAAGGAATTTCTTAGAATTCCAAACCTTAATCCAATTCCAGAAATAAGTGGAATAGAAAGAGTGCTTGTTGTTGCGCTATGACCAAGCCATTGATTAAGGAGCTGCTGTGTTATTTTGCTAATCATCATATTAACTTGCTGTATTCAGTACTGCTTGTTTTATCCATTGGGTACTGTTTCATGAAAATGCTGAATACCATAGGTGACCACAAGTCTAACTGAATATTAGTTGAATATTTGGCATAGACACAATTTCAAGTTTTATTATGATACAATTCACTATTCAATAGTTACATCACAGCTATTTTATTTTTAACTCCATTCTGGTGGCTCTTCCCATCTCCTGTCACAGAGCAAACAGACTGATATTCCATGAAATCTGGTGTGATAAGAGATAATTTGTTACTGCTTTCCAAGGTCCCTAAAGACATCAATTAACTAAAAACATGGGTAGTGACAGTGCAAACAGGAAGAGTTAACCCCCCACAGTTATTCTTTATATAAGCCAATCCACCCACCTCATTCCCTCCCTTCCCATCACCTTCATTTTCCTTTCTAATGAACAGGGATAGATACTTCTTTCTACTGAGATGCTCTACTACAATGACAATTCCCTGGCTCTCCCCAGGTGATTTACTTTTCAAGTAAATCCCACTTAAATTGCCCACTTATTGATCGTTCCTCTGACAAATTTCAACACATGCATAGCCCTGACAAACATTTCCGTAGATGAATCCCTCCTGCCGTTCAAAGAGGAGGATTATTTTTATGCAGTATATTTCAATAGAGGACTCCATGTGCTGAGCCAATTTCAAACAAGCTACATGACAGTGCAGGGAGGGGGTAAAAGATCTTCATGTCTCATCAAATTCCTAGGGAGAGTGCCGCTAGAGACCTCTCAACTGCTATTTAAAAATTATTCTTGTTGATATTTTACTTTACCTCATAACCTGCTACAAAAATATTTTGGTGAGTTAAGAGCAAATACAACAGAAAAAGAAAGACATAGTATTACGTCCGGTGTTTAGTTTATGCTCGGGAAGATCAAGCTGCTGCTGCGTTCCACCAACTTCTTGGAACAGCCGAATGTGAGGGAATTTTCCTTTTCCCAGAGCGCAATCCTAATTTGTGCTGGAACAGGTAGGCCGGCTACCCTGCACTGTACTCAGCAAGGTTGGGAGCAGGCTAGAGTCTCCACAGGGAAGGGAACATTGATGGGGCAGTACAGATCTGCGCCTGCTGTTTAGTAGGCACAACTCCAAGCACACAACAGTGGCCTGAATCAGAGCCACATGGGCCAGGGCAGGGGTTTGGATGCAGTCTAATGGCAACCATCTCCTTGCTTGCTGCTTTTGTCCCCATTCTCATACTATTTGTCCTGCTCCCGCCCACCTTTCCCAGTCCCTTTTGATCTGTGCCCGGGCATGCCTGCTTCACAAAAGCCTTTGACTCAAGTCAAAATGACTCGAGTCAGGAATGAGAGGCAAGTTGTCACAGACATGCACTAGACTCGTGCCTGAGTCAAGTCTTGGGAGGCGGAGACTTGACTCGAGTCTTGACCCCTAGTTAAAGGCATCACTCTCATTGATACTTTGTACTATATATTAAAATATGCTTTACTCTTTTGCTCTGCCATCAAATTCAGAAAAACCTAATCAGGTGCCACAAACTCTTTGTTGTTTTTGTTGCAATATGGCTCCCCCACCCCCGTGAGTGAGTGATGTGGCACTAAGAATTCATCATCATCATCATGGAAGGCTTCATGGAGCCTACTTTTAGGGATGTATTTTCTAGGTTCCGGAGTACTACATATTTTTACAGTTAAACTCAAAACATCTGAGGAAATGGTCAGGACTGCTGCTTACCCTGTCTTTCTACACAAACCCTAATGGCACTCCTGAATCAAAATAGATATATAGTATATGCATTTGATAAATGTAAGTTGGTACTGAATATGTATGTTGTGGTGGTGGTGGTATTAGTAATAGTAGTGATAAATTACACATTGGCATACCTGTGATGTTAGCCATTTGCTGATATTAGCTCTTTAGGCACCCTTTTATCTGGAGTGTAGCAAAATCAAGAAGAAGCCAAGAATGTTTAGAATATGGGACAAGAAATAAGAAGTGTGGATTAAGTAACATATGTATATCAGTCCAAACAAAGTTGTATTGGTTAGAAAACCATGCAAGTCACATGGATGGGGCAGGGGGAAGAGAATGTGAAGACACGAGTAAAAGAGGCTTGGAGAAAGAACAGTAATGCTTCAACACAATTATGTTTTACCTTGTAATGATTACCAAGACTACAAAGAGTCCTTCAATATTTTTTAATCCAGAGGAGAGTTTTAGGGATTATAATCATGGAAGAAGACACGTGGAAAGCATTGTCAGAACTGAATTCCACAAGAACATTCAGTTCTAATGGAATACTTTCTGCATATATTGTGCCATGTCTATCATTTAAAAAAGCACTCCTGTAAAGGAAAATGCTACATTAGAATCTGCTCAAAGTAAAAAAGAATTACTGATGCCCTCTCAACTCTGAATTTAATCTGCGTGTTTTTAATCATAACTGAGATGACATTAATAAACTACATTCAGGGAAAATGCAACATCCTTATTGTTATTTGTATCATATTCCACTGCCTTCGTGCCAGCCATAAGCAAATCCTATTTTTAGACTGAAAAACATTGAATTGAGGAGTAACAATGATATTTCAATCACAAAAATTGCATGTCAAAATTCCCTTTCCTAGATTGCGATGCTTGCAACAGGAGGGATAAATAAGATAGCATGAGTTTTCGTGTGTGTGTGTGTGTGTGTGTGTGTGTGTGTGTGTGTGTGTGTGTGTGTGTGTGTGTGT
>JAJKFI010000009.1:12382121-12411269 GCA_029204185.1 Lerista edwardsae
GAGAGAGAGAGAGAGAGAGAGAGAGAGAGAGAGAGAGAGAGAGAGAGAGAGAGCGCAAAAGTCTTAGGCCACCACCAGCTTTGTTTTAGATTAAATGATCATCCTTACTTATTTATCGGTCTCTATATTAAGACCGGGAATGTGGTGGTGCGGCGGGTTAAACCGCTGTTGTTGAGCTTGCTGACAGGAAGGTTGGCAGTTCAAGACCACATGACAGAGTGAGCGCCTGTCGCTTGTCCCAGCTCCTAGCAATTCGAAAGCACATAAAAATGTGAGTAGATAAATAGGTAATACTTTGGTGGAAAGGTAACAGCATTCCGGGTGCCTTGGAGTATAGTCATGCTAGTCACATGACATCGAAACTTGTCCTCAGACAAATGCTGGCTCTTTGGCTTAGAAATGGAGATGAGCACCACCCTCTACAGTCAATCATAAGTAGATCATTCAGTCGGGGGGGGGGACCTTTATCTTTTTATATTATGAAACAGAAAAAAACAAAAACAGGAAAAAAAACAGGAAATATGTACACAAAATTCAAACAAAAACAATTTTCAGAACAAAATGGCTTCTTCAGGCAAAAGTCAGTCTTTAGTGTCACCTCCCTTGGCTCCAAGTATATCTTCTTTAGATGTGTGTATATATAGTCATTATGCCATTGCTAAAACAATAAATCTAATGGTGGCCTAGGACTTTACATTGGATTATAGCCACTAAACATTATTTTTAATGGTCCAATGTAGTGAGTTTTAATATATATAAAGAGATCGTTTTATTTATGCAAGCAGTTCCATTAAGCTCAGTGAAACTTCTCACAAGGTTAACATTTATAAGTGTGCTGAAAATATTATCAAATTGTGTAGGAAAAAATGTAAGGTTTTGAAAAGGACACCTTCAGGATGACATGAAAAGAATTCACCCTTATCAAGAAAAATAAAGACAAAGTTTTAAGAATATATATGCATGTACACACAAAAAAGTCTTATTTTTACAATGCACATATGCTGAATTTCTTTTACATTGCCCATTTGAGAAATGCAATGCATATAGTATTGATTTATTAGTAGGACCATTTAGTAGGACCATTGCGGATGTGAACCGCCTGGTCAATTGCCAACAAAACTGATGGTGTACTCTGAAAATTTTAGCACCCTATTAGTGTGCCATGAGACGAAAAGGTTGAAAAACATTGGTCTATGGCATACTTTGATGTACAGTACTTTGATATATTGTATATCCCTGGGACAGGATGGATTAATTTCAGAGAACGATTTGGCTTAATTAAAGCTAGTGAAGATTTTGCCCCAATTTCATGCCGAGGTAAGCCAACTGCTAGGAAGTGTGGTACTCCCATTCATAGGAATTCTATAGGAGTAGACTTGGAGAATCAGGCCTAGAGATGTCAAAATACATCTTAAGGTTCTGGAACATCCTTCTGTCATTTTGAAGATACTGATACTTACTGAAAGAGATATCTATTCAAAACAAGAATAAAAAAAGAGCTTGTTGCTACACTGCGATCTCTCACAATAAAGAAAAATGCTAACTTTTGGCTTCTAGCACTGTGACTAAGTGGAATGCTGACAGGCATTCCAATAGCCCTTTTTTCCCGAAAAGTATTTTAAGTGCTTTTGTCATTACGTGCAATTTTATGGATAATGATCCATAAAAAGGACTGTTTCCTTAAATACATACGGAGGAGCAAATGAACACACAGAACAGAGGCCATGGACTGCATGCGTGCTTCTGTCACAGCACACTGCAAATGAAAAGACATTCTCCTTTTTTTCCTCCCCAATCTGAAATGCTTCTCTTTCACAGTGATTAATTTTGGCCTCTTAATCATACAAGTGAGAGTGCATTTTATCTTTTAATTTATTCTGACTGCTGAAATGCGCCAGCTGCATAATGGGAAGTTTGTTGCCTTTCATCTGAATTCTTATCTTTATTAAATCATTAGTATTATTACAGCATATAAACAAATTAATAAACACACAAAAATGCTTATCTGCGTGTAGTCAGTAAGTCATTGAAACAGACAGTTTACTCTTAATTTTCATGAGCAGGAGGAGAGGAAAGAAGAGATAAACTCTACTATCTCCATTGGGTCACCAGGGAAATTAACTCCTGTGCTATCAAATCTGTTGCAAAATCCACCCCCACTGAATGAGAGCTTGTACCTCCTTTGATTATACCCTTTCTATAGACACCCAGTAGACCAGTTCAATGACCTTTCTATTAATTCCACTTTAGGGATTATAAAATAGGGAGTTCATCCTTTTTTCCTCCATAACTTTCATTTGCCCTTTATCAAGAATACATGTAAAGGGGTCTGGGATGTTTCTGTCCTGTTTAGCTATTGTAATGAATATTGTGGCTCTTTTAAACAAGGGTGATGACAATTAGGATTATGGGCAGTGTAAAAAAAAACATATTCTGAAATAGTTCCAATGGCAAACTTTAAGAAGCAAATGCAGTTGTAAAATAACAAGCAGTCACTAAAGTGTTTTCCCTCTAGACCAGCCATTTTCAAGCAGTGTACCGCGGATAGCCTGCAGGTGTGCCACAGAAGTTTGGGGAAAGGTCATTTATTAGTAGGTCCGTTGGGGAATATGAGCCCCCACCAGCAGCATAGTGTGCCTTGTCAATTGTCAAAAGACTGATGGGGTGTCTTGGCAATTTTAGCACCATGAGAGTGTGCCATGAGATGAAAAAAGGTTGAAAATTGCTGCTCTAGAGCCAGAACATATGGAGCACACAGCAAAAATAACTAAGCTTTGGACTGAGAAAAGGTCCCAGAGACAGGATCTGGTCAGCTCTGACTCAGGGCGCAATCCTAAGCTTCGCTGGAAAAACGAAGCCAATGGGCCTGCACTGTATCCAGCGCAGCTTTCGAGTGCTCAGGAGCCTCCCCGGGGCAAGGGCACATTTGCACCCTTGCCCCAGGGGATACTGCAGCCTCCCCTATGGGTTCCTTGGTTCTGCGCCTGCTATATAGGAGGCAAAGAGCACAGGATGCTGTGCAGCCTGAATCAGGGCCATGCGGCCTGGGGACAGAGGCTTGGATGCGGCCTAATGGCTGCAACTCAACTATGCTCCCTGAGGCTAAACTCAGTGGGGAAAGCTCCAGTGCATGGTTTTTGCACGCTCGAAAAAGCCCTCCCCTCCATCCTGAGCCTCTTACTAGTGTTTGCCGTGTCATATCTGGCCCCCCAACCTGAGAGTAACTTGCGATGACATCACAGTCAGTTACTTCTGGTGGTACTTCCAACAGGTGAACCATGAGTTGAGACACTGGTCTAAGTTGATTGTGTATTTAGTAAGTATCAGCAAATATTTTAACCTTTAACTATTTAAAGTTAAACCGTTAACTTTTCATGGACTGAGATATAATGAAACTTTCTGCCAAGATAAATTTAGCATATTAAAATTGCCTTGGCCTAATCAATGCAGATGGTGCTAAAAAGAACAAAAAAAAAAATCTAAAAGCGAAGATTCACAAACATTGATCATGGCCAAAATACGCCCCAGTACTGTTAAAAATGTTTACTTCAGTTACATCTGTGGTCATTGGTCAGATCAATGAAACTCATTCTTTCAACAGCATCCAATTATCAGTTTACTGTAGAGTGAGCTTTCTAATAAATCAGTATACCTTACATAGGATTAGACAAAGCCAATACAAAAGTGAATGGCAGACTATGAAAACATTTTTGTTCTAGACTGTAGAAACTTCTACTCAACAAGAAAAAACTGCTTAAATAACTCATTCTTTTATTCCAGCCTGATCCATAGTTACTAGCACTTCAGAGCAATAACATTCATTTAGGTAGTATACGGTCAGCAGTATAATAGAGTTTGATTAAGCACTTAGGCCAGACAATCAATGCACTTCTGTCATATTTGCACAATAAAAAATTGGAATGGAAAATAAGGGAAGAAAAAAAATGTCCAATTCTATCAGATTTTACAACAGCAGATCCCATGACCCACCTCTTTGCTCCTTATTTGCTCAGGTGCAGGCTTGGTCCATCATTGGAACTGCTGGCCATTTGTGGTGGCTATTCCAATATGCTTGGTTGTGATGCAGCGCTTATGGTGCTACTGTGGCCTCTCTGATGGTGGATCATGGGTGATTTGGGGGAAGTTTGTGATAGGCCAGAGTGAAGTGATACCAGACAGAGTGAAGTGTCCTGAATCTACTGCTTCCCCCTCCCCAATCTGCGGCTGAAGCAAACTGCATGGATGGGCCAGTCCTGTTTTATGCACAAGAGGAAAAGCTAGCCCATGCAGAAAGCATCAGAACATGATGAGCCAGTTCACATGCACGTGCTGCCACAAGCTAAATTCAGCCTGGATCTGGTTTCCGGCATATTGCTGCTAACCATTACAGTCAAATTACTGATACTCCAGATAGACAAGTCCATCAGTGGATAATGAAACTGTGTTACTGGGCTGTCCAGTTCACATGGTGGATATTTGGAACAAAACACAGAATGCCATTCTGGCATGTACTCTTGTGTAGGAGGCCCCTGATTCAAATTCCAGGAAGGGCAGAGAAAAATTCCTGGTGTCTGTGTTGACAATACTGGCCTAGATGGACCCGAGGTCTGATTCAATGTAGAGCAATTTTCTAGGATTTGGGAATCATAGAATTTAGCCTAGTTCACTTTCCACCCAAAAAAAATTAACCCCATTATTGGCCACACACATGTTCAAACAGTCATTTCGGTGTATAGATTCTCTCTCCAACCAATGTAGTCCATCTAGTTGCCAATTGTAACACAATTAGTGCATTCATAGAGTTAAAGCCCTGAACAGAAAGAAGGTTAGCTAGAACAAGGAACAATAATGGACAGGTAGAGGGCTGTACAGTATTTGACAAACACAGGAAATAAACAAATGAATAGAACACTGACAAGCTGAACAGATAGTGAGCACTAAAGGAGAGAACACAACACAGACAAATGGTAAGTGAAATGCAAGATCTGATTATTAGGTGAGATAACAAGAGAGTTATGAAGATGGCACAGGAAGGAGTGATGGTGCTGAACCTCACACTCAGGTGGCAATTGCACCTAGCATTTCTCTTGATCAAATTTCTCTTTTAAATAGCTGCAGGGGAAACAAAACCACAAGAAGCCAGATAACCTTTAACATGCAGAACAATTGGTTGGTTGTTAATTGATATAGGGAGCTTTATTTGTCAAGCATATATTCTAAAAGCTTTCACTACAGGACTTGCCCAATCCTGCCTAGTTTTAGTATTTTTGCTCTTTGCAGATTTAGTTTTCATGCTGGCCTGGTACTAGATGAAGGTCCAGTCCAGATGAAGGTGATGAGAAAAGAGCAATATGGCACAACAGATTAGGAGGCTTTTGCCAACACCCATATTTGGAACATCCATACTTGTTGCAACCATACCTTACTGAGCAAGTAACTCATATGGAAAGAAGGCCAAACAGAGGCCATTTCTGAAAACCCAATTGCACAATCAGACGTGTAACATGGTAACATTCAGACTATATATTTGAATGCTCCCTCACCACTGCAAATAAGCCTCAAGTGTCCCTGCACACAGAAAACTAGTACATGACAGAGAAGGTTAAAACCCCTTTCCCTGAGACTCTTGTTTTCTTCAGGGTGTTTTGAAGCATTCTAATATACACTTCCCCTTTCATGGATCACTGCCTTGTCGTGGCGAAGGGGCTTGAGTAGCTCAATGAAGCTGTGAGCTATGCCATGTAGGGCTACCCAAGATGGACAGGTCACAGCAGAGAGTTCTGACTAAACGTGGTCCGCTGGAGAAGGAAGTGGCAACCCACTCCAGTACTCTTGCCAAGAAAACCCCATGGATTACAGAACAAAAAGGCTAAACGATATGACACTGGAAGATGAGACCCTCAGGTCGGAAGGTGTCCATTATGCTACTGGGGAAGAGCAGAACACAAGTACTAGTAGCTCCAGAAAGAGTGAAGTAGCTGGGCCAAAACTGAAAGGAAGCTCAGCTGTGGATGTGTCTGGAAGTGAAAGGAAAGTGCGATGCTGCAAAGAACAATACTACATAGGAACCTGGAACGTCAGATCTATGAATCAAGGCAAGCTAGATGTGGTCAAACGTGAGATGTCAAGGCTGAACATCGACATCCTGGGAGTTAGTGAACTAAAGTGGACAGGAATGGGAGAATTTAATTCAGATGACCATTATATTTGCTACTGTGGGCAGGAATCCCTTAGAAGAAATGGAGTAGCCTTCATCGTGAACAAGAGAGTGAGAACAGCAGTACTGGGGTATAACCTCAAAAATGATAGAATGATTTCCATTCGGATCCAAGGCAAACCTTTCAACATCACAGTAATCCAAGTCTACGCCCCAACCACTGGTGCTGAAGAGGAAGAAGTTGACCGTTTCTATGAAGACCTAGAACAGCTTCTAGAATTAACACCCAAAAAAGATGTCCTTCTCATCATAGGGGATTGGAATGCTAAAGTAGGCAGTCAAGAGGTAAGAGGAATAACAGGCAAGTTTGGTCTTGGAGTACAAAATGAAGCAGGGCAAAGACTGATAGAGTTCTGTCAGGAGAACACATTAGTCATAGCAAACACCCTTTTCCAGCAACACAAACGGCGACTGTACACATGGACTTCACCAGATGGTCTACATCGAAATCAGATTGATTACATTCTTTGCAGCCAAAGATGGAAATGTTCCATACAGGCAGTCAAAACAAGACCTGGAGCTGACTGTGGCTCAGATCATCAGCTTCTTCTTGCCAAATTCAGGCTTAAACTGAAAAAAGTAGGGAAAACCGCTAGGCCCTCCACGTATGACCTAAATCAGATCCCCTACGAATATACAGTGGAGGTGACAAATAGATTTAGGGGCTTAGATTTGGTAGACAGAGTGCCTGAAGAACTTTGGACGGAGGTCTGTAACATTGTACAGGAGGCAGCAACTAAAACCATCCCAAAGAGGAAGAAATGCAAGAAGGCAAAGTGGCTGTCTGACGAGGCTTTACAAATAGCTGAGGAAAGGAGAGAAGCCAAAAGCAAGGGAGAAAGGGAAAGATATACCCAACTGAATGCAGATTTCCAGAGAACAGCAAGGAGAGATAGGAAGGCCTTTCTAAATGAGCAATGCAAAGAAATAGAGGAAAACAACAGAATGGGGAGGACTAGAGATCTTTTCAAGAAAATTGGAGATGTCAAAGGACAATTTCGTGCTAAGGTAGGCACAATAAAGGACAAAAATGGCAAGGACCTAACAGAAGCAGATGAGATTCAGAAGAGGTGGCAAGAATACACAGAGGAACTCTATAAGGCCGATCTAAATGTTCCTGATAACCACAGTGGTACAGTCACTGAGCTCGAACCTGACATCCTGGAGAGTGAAGTCAAGTGGGCTTTAGAAAGCCTCACTAACAACAAAGCTAGTGGAGGTGACAGCATTCCAGTGGAATTACTCCAAATCTTAAAAGATGATGCTGTCCAAGTGCTGCTCTCCATATGCCAGCAAATTTGGAAAACCCAACAGTGGCCACAAGACTGGAAAAGATCAGTTTACATTCCAATCCCAAAGAAGGGCAATGCCAAAGATTGCTCGAATTACCGCACCATTGCACTCATTTCACATGCTAGCAAGGTCATGCTCAAAATCCTACAAGCTCGGCTTCAGCAGTATGTGAATCGAGAACTACCAGATGTACAAGCTGGTTTCCGAAGAGGCAGAGGAACTAGAGATCAAATTGCCAACCTTCGCTGGATCATGGAGAAAGCAAGAGAGTTCCAGAAAAACATCTACCTCTGCTTCATTGATTATGCTAAAGCCTTTGACTGTGTGGATCACAACAAACTGTGGCAAGTTCTTGAAGAGATGGGAGTTCCAGACCACCTGATCTGCCTTCTGAGAAACCTTTATGCGGGTCAGGAAGCAACAGTTAGAACTGGACATGGAACAACCAACTGGTTTAAAATTGGGAAAGGAGTACGACAAGGCTGTATATTGTCACCCTGCTTATTTAACTTATATGCAGAGTACATCATGAGGAAGGCAGGGCTGGATGACTCACAAGCTGGAATCAAGATTGCTGGGAGAAACATCAACAACCTCAGATATGCAGACGATACCACTCTACTGGCAGAAAGTGAGGAAGACCTAAAGAAACTTTTGATGAGGGTGAAAGAGGAAAGTGCCAAAATTGGTTTGAAGCTCAACATTAAAAAGACTAAGATCATGGCAACCACTCCCATCACTTCCTGGCAAATAGGAGGGGAAGAAATGGAAGCAGTGACAGACTTTATTTTCCTGGGCTCCAAGATCACCGCAGATGGTGACTGCAGCCATGAAATTAAAAGACGTTTACTTCTTGGGAAGAAAGCTATGGTGAACCTAGATAGCTTAATCAAAAGCCGAGACATCACCCTGCCAACAAAGGTTCGCATAGTTAAAGCGATGGTTTTCCCAGTAGCCATGTATGGCTGTGAGAGCTGGACCATAAGAAAGGCAGAGCGTCGAAGAATCGATGCTTTTGAATTATGGTGTTGGAGAAGACTCTTGAGAGTCCCCTGGACTGCAAAGAGATCCAATCGGTCAATTCTCCAGGAAGTCAAGCCTGATTGCTCCCTGGAAGGACAAATGCTGAAGCTGAAGCTCCAATACTTTGGCCACCTGATGAGAAGAGAGGACTCTTTAGAAAAGACCCTCATGCTGGGAAAGATTGAAGGCAAAAGGAGAAGGGGGCGACAGAGGATGAGATGGTTAGATAGTGTCACCGAAGCAATGAATATGAAATTGGGCAAACTCAGGAAGCTAGTGGAGGACAGGGAGGCCTGGCGTGCTGTGGTCCATGGGGTCGCGAAGAGTCGGACACGACTTAGCGACTGAACAACAACAACAATATACACTTAACCTGCACCTGCAACCTGAAATGGCATTGTCCAGCAAGAGCTATACCATGTCATTATTTTGCTGATTATGTAGCTCAGGCTCTTACAAGCTCAATGTGCAAGAGCTTGGCACTTTGTGGCCCTCCAGAGTACCAAGAGATCTGCCTGTGTGGCTGCCTCTCTGCCAGTCTATGCAGCACACCCAACAGCACAGCACAGATCCACTGCTGCCAGGGCTCTGCCAGTGGAGGAGCAGCAATTAGGGCAGATTGTGGCAGCAGTGGCATCCACCTTATCCCAAATCCTCAAGCCAGCCAGGACATACCTCTGGTAGGCTTATCAGAGCTATGCCAGCAAAACAGTGGTAGTAGATCTGAGGAGTCCCATTAGTATAGGGACCATGCGGCAGCCAGGAAGGTAAGTAAATATTTTCATTTCTTACCTTTCCCTGCCAGTGCATGGGATACAGCATACACTGTGCTGGCAGCCCTGGATTGTGTGCCCTGGCCCAGGTTAGTTAAGTACAGGGCTGTTACGTACAAAATGAACAGCCATCATTTGTTACCATAACTTTATAGTATGTCTCATCTTTCTGGAAGTCACAGCAGCAAATATGCTTGCAGTAAATGTAATAGGCTGCATCTGTAAACCTACAACCATACCTATATTATTTAACTCAGGCCAGTTCACCGTCTAGAACTGGCCATAATATCCCTTCAGTTTAATTCCCATGCAGTCATCACCGTTCACAGTTTACATTTCCCTGGAGTACTGTGAAGTGTTATGTTCCATGGTTGCTCTAATATGGCATCGCCACATTTCCCCAAGGAAAACTGTGTGCTGTTGGAAACAGAGTAGGAAAATGCTAGACATCAAATGTTGGTGGAGATTTTTTTTTTTTGCCAGGCAACAGGAATGAATGCCAATTATTTAAAAACCTGACTGATCAATTAAAATTGATTCTAGTTTGCTCCCCATTGATTGCAATGTTGAATATAATAGAAAGAATTTTCAGCCCAGTGTCAATGATTGCTAAGTAGAAATCTCCCCATGACACTTTAGTCTTCGGCAGTAGGATGTCCCTTTAAAATAGCAGATGAAATGCAAATTTCCTCACTGCAGGCATATGTGCAAAAATGAAACCCTGTTCAAACCATAACTGACTATGTAAGATGCCCTTATGCCTGTTTGTTCCATTAAACATTTACTAAACTACATGGAACTATTTTGGAACCTCCAAAATAAAGGTTTGTGTTTTAGTAGAAATACAGCAATAGCTTAAAAAAGGGGATTGCTTTGTTAATTAAAACTTTGTGAAGGGAGGCTGTTATTCCTACCTAATAGAAATAACAAATCAGATATTTGTTTGGGGAGAAGCCAATTTTGGTAGACAGAAAAATTTCAAAATGGTTAATATCACAGCTACTTGAATCAATTTGAAAATCAGCATGGCAAACACAATCCAACACACAGTTGGATTATAGAGTTTATATATGAAATTGCCTACCAATTTCAGATATAAACTCTATATTGGCTTGTAGCTAGTAATGCCACCTGATTATACGGATACCTAGCTATAACTGGGTAGCTTATTTATCGGCCATAAGGGAACCACCCAGTTATAACTTTGTTGTTGTTCAGTCGCTAAGTCATGTCCAACTCTTCGCGACCCCATGGACCATAGCACGCCAGGCCTCCCTATCCTCCACTAGCTTCTGGAGTTCTCCCAATTTCATGTTCAGTTACAACTAGGTATCCATATTTGTGCCCAGAACTACATCTACTGATCAGGGCCTGTTGATTTATAGATGTATGAGTGGCTGATCTTGCTTGATAAGTTGGGTCTGGATAGCTTTTTGATCTTTTACAACTCTATGCTGCTGGGATATACTATGGTTCCAAGTACAAGGACGGACCGTTTGAGAATTGCCTTTGGACTTCCTCATCCCTGGCGCCTTCTTGATCACTTCTGTCACTGGCCCAACTACATATTTTTCTGAGTTCAGAGGTTGGCTGAAGGAATGTGCTGAATTGCTATAATGCAGTCCTACAGTGCAGTCCTAAGGGCAATATTCCGCCTAAGAGATACACACTGCTGTGCATGGGACCCCTGCGGCATTTCTGTATGCACAGCAATGACATCATACATCATCATCAGACTTCCAGGAAAGCTGAGCTGCACGGGGCTAGTCTTCCCTAGGCTTCAAGCTGCACGGCCACACAGCCATGCAGTTTAAAGGAAACCATGCTGAGAAGAAAAACAGAGTTTATCAGACTTCAGCAGGAAGGCCCTAATTAAATAGCTAACTCTGCACTACACAAATTTGATTTACTTCCACAAACATGCAGCAACTGCAATTGCAAACAGGGAATCACTCAGAGCACAATCCTATACCCCTGTTGTGCTGGCGCTAAGCTCTTGCGCCGGCCAAACGCTATCACAAATGTGCCGTCAAGCGCATCCGCGTCAGCACTATGGCACTGGACTGGCGCAAGCAGCATTGATGCTCAGACACCACTGCGACCATTGGCAGCGCCCGCCTTCTGCCAGTCAAGCATTGGCGCCACTCGGTCAGCACAGGGTCTACACAAGGGTGTTTCAGAGGCGTTCCAGGGTCGTAACTGGACAGAGCAGTGGGCGAAGACAGGGGCTGTGACACAAGACAGCCGTAATGCCGTATTCTAAACCCCGTCCCCGGCCAGGACGGCCTTGATTTGGGCTGCTCCTCTCTACGTTCCTCTGTACCAGCAAAACAGCAGGCGCAGATCCAAGCAGGCCCATAGGGGCGACCGGGGCTTACCCAGGTGCAAGAGAAAACCTCCCCTTGTCCTGCATGTTGCTGCTTCTGCCTCCTAATGGGCTTTAGGAGACAGCCCTGTTATGTCAGCCTTACTATGTCAGCCTTACTTAGGACTGTGCTGCCCCTGGCACCCTCCACTGGTTTAAAGACAGTCTTTATAAGTACTGTGCAAAGTCTGCAGTGTTAAAAAACTCACCATTCAAGACGTCACAAACTGCCACTGATTCAGATACATTAATAAGTTATGCTCAGTTCCAACAAGTATGGAGATTTATTACAAGCTTAAGGATAGACCAGACCCTTGTTTCGACATTGATCCTATCCAACATATGCAATCCAGCAAAAGCTATAAACGCTATTAGGAACTAGCTTGATAGCTGTTAGGAACTAGCTTTAAACATTTCTTATATTTTCTTGTTGCAAATTGCAGTTCAGCGTTAGTTTCTTCACATGCCCATTCTTCAAAACTAAATAACCTTCTAGCATATTTGCCAGATAGAATGGGATAATATGGCATTGAGATACTCTGTACGCTACCCATTTATTTATACAAGGATAATTAGATTCTACCACCAAACAATCCTTTACCTTGTCTGTTAAAGGTACATTTATAAGGCTGATTAAATTCCTACCAGAAGATGCGGACAAATAGACTCAATTGAAATTGATTTAGGTTTAGTTTAGAAACAAACTGCATCAACATAAAATAATGAGGTAAAGAATAATGGTGCTTATACTGTGATGGGCCTGATCTTTTAAATAAAGTGGGAGATTCCCTAGAGCAATGGTTCCCAAAGTGGTTCCCTAATCCTGGGGATCGTGTCATTGCTGTAACCTCCCCGCTACAAAGATTTAATTGGTTACCTCCTCCCCGGAAGACTTTGGGAACCACTGCTCGAGAGCAGAGCCAGAGCAGGCTCTGATCGCGCCTGGGGCAGGGGGGTGACGAAAGATATCACTGTGCCCCTGCACAGCCTCACCATGCCCCCTGCTTCCAGAACCACTCCATTTTTTAATAATAATAATAATAATATTATTATTATTAATAATAATAATAATAATAATAATAATAATAAAAATGTATTTATATACATTTCTTAAGATCACTAGATTTCTCTAGTGACTGTAACTCAAGGCGGTTTACATAAGCAGACTTTTATTCATAAACCCGAAGGTTTTTACAATTTTACAGAAATGTTCTATCTTTCAAGAACAACACTCATACAGATCTTTCTTTCTGGATTTAGCCTTCTTTCTTAGCCACCCGTCTGTCTTCTGCTGGCTGATGAGGCTTCCCTGCTCCCACCAGAGACGCAGCTGTCTTCAGCACACTCTTCCTCCCACGAGGCAGCTGGAACTCAGCTTTTAATCAGCCGCAGTTTGCAAGGTCTGCCGCTCACAGAGACTTCCGGCAGTCCCGAGCTCACAACCTTCAGATCTTCAGCTGTTATCTTCGGGCAAACGGAGGCATTAACCCTCTCGGCTAAATCAGAGACAGAGGCAGGCAGGAGGGCCCAGCTCCACATTGCTTCTTTCACCGGCACACCCAGCTCCCTCGCGGCATCCATGGCAGGTGCTACACCATGCCCTATGGGCATGACTCCTCTGCTCTAGAGAATCTCCCGCTTTATTTCAAAGAACATTGGATCAGGCCCATCACAGTATATACACCATTATTCTTTACCTCATTATTTTATGTTGATGCAATTTGTTTCTAAACTAAACCTTTGGATTTAGGTACAAAATTTACGTGATTTACCTGGATATAATGTTTCCATCATCAATTGAATGATAAATTATCAATTGAGAGATGAATAATTCATCTCTTGAATGAATTGAATTCTCCATCAACTGAATCAATTGACAGTGGCTGTTTTTAACCATGAAACCCTGGTCTGCCAACATTCATGGAAACTTTGCTTCTAACTGCCAACAGATGTAGCTGTTGAATGAAGATGATAATGGCCTTCAGGGAGGACATTCCTTGCACCATCATCATCATCATGGTATTACTCATATCATCGTAAAACGAGACCTTGCACCTGTACGAGCATGCAGGCAAAGTGTAATGTTTTTTACAAGATATGCACTACCATTGCATCTGGCACCATAGTTCTGAACTGAGCCTAGTTACACAGCTTTAAAAGCTACTTTAAAAAAAAAATAGCGAGAAGGATCAGAAAATACCACTGAAGCCATAAGGAGGCAGCCTTGAAACAGTTTATAAAAGACATAGTTGCTTAGTGTACTGAGTGATCAAACCACCTATTTCTTGAATACTCTGTTATTAACTTTCTACACAATTGTTGTTTTTAAAAAACACTATAAGGATAAGGGTTTTAATACTTATTTTTTATTTGATTTCAATTAGACTTGCTTCCAAGTGTATTTAACACCCAGTGAAGTTAGCCAAACACAAAAAACATTGAACAATAAATGCTAACCAAAGTTAGAAAAACTTTGAGAGCTTCTGAACTCACAAAGAACAGAAATAAAGAGCAGAACTATGAAACCATAAGAACATAAGAAGAGCCCCACTGGATCAGGACAAGGGCCCATCTAGTCCAGCTTCCTGTATCTCACAATGATGCCCACCAGATGCATCAGGAAGCACATAAGGTAACAAGATATTTGCATCTCATTGCCACTCCCCTATATCCAGCACTCCAAGGTAGTGCTGGCTAGCCTACCTCTGGTAGCTTACGTCTAAAATAAGGAGGTTGCACCACCCACCATGGCCTGTAGCCTGAGATATACTTTTCCTCCAGAAACCCCCTTTCAAAGACACTTAGGCCAGATGTCATCACCACCTCTTGCGGCATGAAGTTCCACAGATTAATTACCCACTGGGTAAAAAAGTATTTTCCAATATTGGTATTTACCAGATTTTTCTTCATTGAATGAAAACAGTGGCAATATGGAAGCTGTAGAATATACAAAACAGCAACATAATAGAACTGAGTACATTGGACAAGACTTGTTCTATAACATTTTTTGTGTCAGCATTTCCAAACAGGAGTGGAACACTTAATTAGTGTTCTGTTCATGGAACTTATAGCAAAATCCATCACACAACATTAAGGAAAATCCGTTTTGAGTTTTTAGTGCAATTTGCATGTAACTCACTAGAAAGATTGAAATAATATAAACAGCAATTTACCTGTGAAAATTAGGCAATAAAAATTATAGGAACATACTACCTAAAAAAAGAAAAAGACAATCCACATATCTGTAATGCAACAGCCTTACTGCATGATTGTTACATGTAAGCATGATGGTTGGCTATAGCTTTTAAACTTACAAAGTGGCACTTTGGTTATGTTGCTATCTGTATTTTGTTTTACAATTCCTACATTAAAGCTATAATATTAGCAATTTTTGACTATTTTTCAGTTACATATCCACGCTAAACCATAAGTCATATTTAGACCAAAATCCACAATCTTGCACAAATGAAAAACAATTTTAAGACTGACAGCAAGCATTATTGTTATTCTTATTCTTATTCTTATTATACAAAGAAGAATTTATACCCCGCCTTTCCCAAGCTGAAGCAAATGCCCAAGACGGCTTACAGAGTTACATAATAAAATTACAATATAAAACAATGATAACTCAAAACATCAAGTACAAAAGCATTAGAACATTAAATTTTAAAATACAAACACAAACATAAAACATAGGCTTTTTAATGCGTACAAACATTATCACTCATAAACTTCTTACCTTTGATGGCTTGTACACACTTCAAACTTGACTGGAAAAAAAATCTGGCTTCAAACTGTCAATAAGCATGATTTTCTGGCTTGGCCCAGCATGTTTTCCTCCCCAGGAAAAACACTGTAGAGAAACTACAGTGATGCTTATCAAGGGATACCACCTTGACAAAGTCACTTATGCCTCTTCCATTAGCAGAGTGCAGTGAATTTGTGTAAGAATCGCTGGGAAGAAGAAAATCAGATTAAATAATTAGTATCAATTAACTCCAGCAAAAATAATACCATAAACAATTGATCTCTAGTGCCTTGCTTAATTATGTGAGACTTTCATCGCTTCTTATCAAGTCTGCTTTGATTCATTTGAGACACTTGAGCTTCCCAGAGGTATAATTAATTATTGTCTTGTAAATAAACCCTTGATAATTAATGGAAGCAGAGCACAATACAGTATCTTTAAAAAAACAAAAACAGAAAAGTATTAAAAGAAAGAGGACTATGGATTTAAGAGTGACCTTCTTTCCATTTTAAGGTAAAGAACTTTCACACTGTCATAATGAATGGTGGCTAATTGTAACTAAATGCCAGATTAATTAAAAAACACCCCACTCCAGTGCCTAGTTCTGCAATCACTATCATTAAACAATCACCTTGCATAGTTTACTATAACATTCATATTCACTTGATACCATTATTATTTTCTCTTGGAGCTAATTAAAAGCACTTCCAAAACCTCAAATTAAAATAATAAAAGGTTTATTTTTCAGGTGTGGACAGTAAAAATTTACTTTTGAGAAAAGATGCATATACAGTCATCATAGTGAAATAAAATACAAGCTTGTGAAAGTTCATTGAAAGCCCCAAAAACATACCTATTGGCTTTTGTATATGATGCAAATTGCTGAGCTGGATGTATATGGATCTCCTAAGGGGAAAAAATTAATAGTGATTCATAGGCAATATCATTTTTGAGAGGAGTTAAAATCACCTGTGGTACACATGCTAACTCCTTATACAAATACATACACCTCAATAAACATAACACTAGTTATTTATGTTACAATGCATGGGAGAGTGTTCGCATAAAACCGCTCATGCCTCACCAGGGGAATGGGTATTGTACTCTGTACTCAACTGTAGTCAGTTACTTTGCAGATTTTACCATCTCTGGTTGCAACTACTATAAGAGACTGCACCGTTCTTTGAATGAATGGAGCTGATGGGTGTCCCATGTACTATAATTTTAATTTGTTGTTGTTCAGTCGCTAAGTCGTGTCCGACTCTTCGCGACCCCATGGACCACAGCACGCCAGGCCTCCCTGTCCTCCACTAGCTTCCGGAGTTCGCCCAATTTCATGTTCATTGCTTCGGTGACATTATCTAACCATTTTATCCTCTGCCACCCCCTTCTCCTTTTGCCTTCAATCTTTCCCAGCATGAGGGTCTTTTCTAAAGAGTCCTCTCTTCTCAGGAGGTGGCCAAAGTACTTGAGCTTCAGCTTCAGCATTTGTCCTTCCAGGGAGCAATCAGGCTTGACTTCCTGGAGGATTGACCGACTGGATCTCCTTGCAGTCCAGGGGACTCTCAAGAGTCTTCTCCAACACCATAATTCAAAAGCATCTATTCTTCGGCGCTCTGCCTTTCTTATGGTCCAGCTCTCACAGCCATACATTGCTACTGGGAAAACCATCGCTTTGACTATGCGAACCTTTGTTGGCAGGGTGATGTCTCGGCTTTTGATTAAGTTGTCTAGGTTCGCCATATAATAGCTTTCCTCCCAAGAAGTAAATGTCTTTTAATTTCATGGCTGCAGTCACCATCTGCGGTGATCTTAGAGCTCAGGAAAATAAAGTCTGTCACTGCTTCCATTTGCTCCCCTTCTATCTGCCAGGAAGTGATGGGAGTGGTTGCCATGATCTTAGTTTTTTTAATGTTGAGCTTCAAGCCAATTTTGGCACTTTCCTCTTTCACCTTCATCAGAAGGTTCTTTAGGTCTTCCTCACTTTCTGCCATTAGAATGGTATCGTCTGCATATCTGGGGTTGTTGATATTTCTCCCAGCAATCTTGATTCCAGCTTGTGAATCATCCAGCCCAGCCTTTCTCATGATGTACTCTGCATGTAAGTTAAATAAGCAGGGTGACAGTATACAACCCTGTCATACTCCTTTCCCAATTTGAAACCAGTCAGTTGTTCCATGTTCAGTTCTAACTGTTGCTTCCTGACCCGCATACAGGTTTCTCAGAAGGCAGATCAGGTGGTCTGGTACTCCCATCTCTTCAAGAACTTGCCACAGTTTGTTGTGATCCACATAATCAAAGGCTTTAGCATAGTCAATGAAGCAGAGGTAGATGTTTTTCTGGAACTCTCTTGCTTTCTCCATGATCTAGCGAATGTTGGCAATTTGATCTCTAGTTCCTCTGCCTCTTCGGAAACCAGCTTGTACATCTGGTAGTTCTCGATTCACATACTGCTAGAGCCTAGCTTGTAGGATTTTGAGCATCACCTTGCTGGCATGTGAAATGAGTGCAATGGTGCGGTAATTCGAACAATCTTTGGCATTGCGCTTCTTTGGGATTGGAATGTAAACTGATCTTTTCCAGTCTTGCGTCCACTGCTGGGTTTTCCAAATTTGCTGGCATATGGAGTGCAGCACTTTGACAGCATCATCTTTTAAGATTTTGAGTAATTCCACTGGAATGCTGTCACCTCCACTAGCTTTGTTGTTAGTGAGGCTTTCTAAAGCCCACTTGGCTTCACACTCCAGGATGTCAGGTTCAAGCTCAGTGACCGCACCATTGTGGTTATCAGGAACATTTAGATCGGCCTTATACAGTTCCTCTGTGTATTCTTGCCGCCTCTTCTTAATCTCATCTGCTTCTGTTAGGTCCTTGCCGTTTTTGTCCTTTAGTGTGCCTACCTTAGCACAAAATTGTATTAAATAATTTTAATACTACAGGTTTAATATATCTTACCTGGACTGCTTGGGATGGGAAGATGTCCAGATTTCAGATTTTTCTGGATTTTTTAATAACGGCATAAATATAATGAGAAATGCTTTCTCCTGCTCTTTTCACTGTTACCCATTTGGGTGTACGCTGGCCTCTTGGACATTTTTCAACAATGGAGCACATTACACAGTAGAGAATAGAAAACTTATAGCCTGTATATGGGAATGAGCACAAGACCTTCTAGTGTTCACACTACAGAAAGTTTTTTTAAAAGGCTTGGACAAAAATGTCTGGATTTTGGAATAGTCCGGACTTCATATGTCTGGATAAGGGATCATCTACCTTTATCTCTCAGACAGATACAAATATCTTAATCTGAATTTCACATCCTGGAATAGCCTTCTCTAGGAATAGAGTAATGAAGTAATGCCATTTGTGCTTTTTTCATGTCTGTGCTTCCATTGTCAATTCAATCTTCCATAACATAAACCATTATTAAATTACTTTATAGAATGGCTTACCTCTTGACTTTTGACAGAGTTTGGCCAGGACAAGCGCTGTTCAAGGGCCTGCAACCACCAGAAGGCCCTCCCTATTTGCCAGGCCTTTCCCTGAACTCTCAGTAGAGGTGGCAGTGCTAGTGCCCAATATATCATCAGGGGGTTGGCAGAGGTGCCAAGAGGGGCTCAGCACAGGGCAACGTGATGCCAACAATGAGTTTCAGTAAACTAAAAGGTCTGATCATACTTCTCCAGCTTACAGGTTCAGTAAGCCGATTCACTACTGCAAACAGTCATGCCTCTGTTATTCAGACTAGCAATCCATATTCTCCTGGGCCTCTTCCACATAGCCACATCTCAGAATAACTCTGTAAATGGCAATCCTGTTTAGCTACATCTTTTAAATGTGTCTCAGACAAATAGAGTTGTGCTTTATCTGAAATACAAGGCTGATGTATCTTTTCAAGTTAATGAGAATGAATGAATGATCCTGTGAATTGAAGATATACTCCTGGCAGCAGTTTCTGAGATCTTAATATGCTGCTTATGTATACCTACATGATGAATCAACTGCAAAGTTATGGACTTAAAGGGAGAGATATTTGAAAAACTGAACTGATGAATAAAAATTAAACTAGCAAGTCATCCCAAGTGTGATTAAACTCTGGGATGCAGCAGTTCTGCATCTGTAGCTGATACAACTTTGGAACATTGTGTTGTGGAGAGAGTAAAAGCAGACAGCAGGCACAATGACATGTTAAATTACCCACATGATGTATAGCTTAATGAACCCCCTTGTGTTGATCACGCTTGGCATTAATCAAGAGCCATGAACAGATTCCCTTATTTTCTCAATGCTGCTCTGATAAACTGCAATTTCATTTAACCTTGGACAGGAGCTTTAATAGCTTCCACGGGACAACTGTCAATACTTTCCTGGGTACACAGTGATTAAACTGCAACACAAGATGCATGCCATGAATTTTCTTCATTTGGCATTAGAATTTTCATTTTTTATTTAAACAACTATTTGCATAAAATATGCTGGAAATATCAACATGACAAAGATTTACATGTGGCAATAGCAAAAGTCTTTAAAGCAGATAAAAATAACATTAATTAACATACTAGAAAGTGTTGTAAAACTAACTATGAAATTGCAACACATAACACTAGGACTTTCAAAATAAAGGTGACAGTATTCTTGTGTTTTCTTATTATTACTTATCATACAGACTTAATGGAATTCTATATTTGAAGGCAAAGGTTCTTGGAAGGAGGGTCAGTAGACCATCTTATCAAAATAGGACTTGTGCTTCTTTAAGCCCCCCCCCCATCTATTTAAGAATTTAACCCTTTCCAGTTTCTGGACCTAAACAGGGACCATTGTCCATTCTCAGGAGTAGGTCATTGTTGGTGGGCCAGGGGCAATGGTCAGATCACGGCAGAAGACCAACTTCACTATTTTTTAAAAAAATCAAATTCTTTTTTATCATATTGCTTTCAATTGTCATGCGTCACCCTACACATTCATATAGAAAAGCAGCAAGGGAATCATAAAGAATAAAGAGAAGTCAAATATTTTTAAACTACACATGTAATTAGGCAGAATAGCAAGCTATTCCTTTGGGGCTAGGTTATAAGAATTCTCTGTTTTGAACTGCAGCCCTCCTCCTTACCCCACCTCCATCTCAGCTTGGAATATTGCTTTGCCTCTGATTCATTGGTCAGGTTTTGACATTTCATTTATCATTCCCAATATTGTTTCCTTGTGCATTCTTTCAGATGGGCATAAGTTCTGATGAAGCAGAAACTACTTCCTGCAGTGAATTCCATTCAACTAGTTGAGCTTTTTTATTCCTGCAAATTAGGAAGGAGTTCTAAAGGCTTGAGGCACAGATGGAAAACACTAGGTAGGCACTATACAACAAATTGCTCCACAGTCAGAATGCATCCTGGTCACCTTGACACAGGCTATTGTGAATTTTTACAGGTGTGTACAAGAGACTCTTATCTGTTCTGATCCATGTTGAACTTACCATTTCCTAAGCCAAAAACTTTGGGGGAGTGGAGATGGGAAGGATTTTACTAGTTTATTTCAAAAAGTGCAAATAAAGATGTACAAGAAAACTTGCACTATTGTATCTCTAATCCAGATAAGTGGTATCTGGCCTAGATGCCTTTAAAAGGGGACTGAACAGATTTCTGGAGGAAAAGTCCACCATGGGCTATATGCCATGATGGTGTGCAACCTCCTTACATTAATAGTAGGCTACTTCAGAATGCCAGGTGCAAGGGAGTGGCAACAGGATGCAAGCATCTTGTTGTCTACTGAGCTCCCTTAGGCACCTGGTGGGCCACTGTGAGATACAGGAAGCTGGACTAGATGAGCCTTTGGCCTGATCCAGCAGGGCTCTTATGTTCTTATGCATCTGAGAACAATGACATATCTTTGTCCTTGGCAGTGGCACAATCCTTGGGATTGCGTTGCTGCCATCCAAGCAGGGCATGCTCCTTAAGGGAGAATGCCCTGCTTCTGATTCCCCTGGTGGGTCATGTCCCACCAGTTTGGGAACCACTACTCTAGGCATTTAGAGGGGTGTTCAATAACTGATGCTTGGTTCATGAAGTCAATTATACTGATACTAGGGACTATTGACATCCTCCTGGCTTAAAGCTCATCTTTGATTTTGGATAGCTCCAAATAAAACAAGTATAACAGGGGAAATTGAGATGCTTTCAGGATAATCTTGGTTTACAAATTATGTATAATCACACAAATGGCAAGGTGAATACTGAGAACCTCTGTTAAGGGTGCAATCTTAACCTAGAGTTAGGCCAGTAAAGTTTGGCTGGCACCAGGGGCACCATAAAACATGTTTGAACCACTCTCGGAGTCAGAGAGGCCAGCACACAGATGTGCACCATCCTCCCTGACTCAGAGATTGGTTCAAACGTGCTTTACGGTGGCCCTTGTATGGGCCAAACTTTGTGGCCTAACTGTGCTGACCTAACTCCAGGTTAGGATTGCGCCCTAAATTATGCTGAGGAACTGTACATTATTTCATACCCACAAGCTACTTTTTTGGGCAACAACCCATGTAGCAATAATGGTAGCTTTTTCCTCAATTGGTCTGGAGTATCAGAATCAGCAAGGATCTCTCAGTAACTACTGAAAACAATCTGGGGATTTTTAATAGGGCTGGCGACTGGACTCCTTAGCTTAATGTACTTTTATCTATTTATTGTACTTACATCCCACCCTTTTTCCAATGACACACATCGTTCTCCCCACCACAACAACCAGGTGAGGCAGGTTAGGCCGAGAGGCAGCCTAAGGGCACAATCCTAACCTTGTGCTGGCTCAGGAGTGTTGCAAACATGCCATAGTGTGTTTGCACCACTCTCAGAGTCAAGGGCACACATTAGGCCTAACTCCAGGTTAGGATTGCACCTTGTCATCTACTGAGCTTTGAAACTGCAGGTCTCCCTGGTCCTAATTGCTGCTGCTGTTCAGTCGCTAAGTCATGTTGGATTCTTCACGACCCCATGGACCACAGCACGCCAGGCCCCTCTGTCTTCCACTAGCTTCCAGAGTTTGCCCAATTTCATGTTCATTACTTCGGTGACACTATCTAACCATCTCATCCTCTGCTGTCCCTTCTCCTTTTACCTTCAATCTTTCCCAGCGTGAAGGTCTTTTCTAAAAGTCCTCTCTTCTCATGAGATGGCCAAAGTATTTGAGCTTCAGCTTCAGTATTTGTTGGTCCTAATAATTTGTCAGAGACTGCTCAATGCATGTTATAGAACTATAACTTGTACTGAGCAAGGAGTTGGACTAGGTAACTTCCAAGGCCCTTTCCAACTCTTATAATTATGTTGGGTAGCAAATCTCCAGGAATAGTTTGTTAGAAAGTCAGTTTAGACAGAAAGTCTTCCAACATTGTTGCTCCCACGGATGGAGAACACATGAGAGACTTCTCAAGAACTACATTTGTCTGCCAGTGACACATGCAATAGCTTCAACTCACACACACACACACATACTTCACGCTCCCATACACAAGCGTTTGGGTTTTTTTGCAGAGACAACAGATGCAAAGACCATTTTCAGTTGGAACCCAATAAACCAGTGGTTCACAAATTGGTGGGTCATGACCCATCAGGGGAACCACTTCAGGGGAGTGCCCTGCAGCAATGGCAGCAATGAAATCCCCAGGATCATGGCACTGCTAGGACAAAGGGTCTTTTTTAACTCTCCACAGTGGCAGTGCCAGCCTCCAAGGAGTGCTGGGAGCCTCGCAGATGCCTCTTCAGGGCTCCCTAGGCCTCAGAATGACTAAAAATAGCTATTAAAACCCACTTCCGGTTTTCAATTACAAAACCGGACATGGGTTCCAATCCCTATTTTCAGTCACTCTGAGGTTTGGTGAGCGCTGTGGAGGCATCTGATTCACTTTGCTATTGGGACATGAACTGAGAAATAACCAATTTATTGCTGCATTCTCAGGAAAGCAGCAGGTTTTGGCAACACAGTGACATCATTTCTGGTGGGTCCTGGACAGATTGTCATTCTAAAAAGTGGGTCCGGGTGCTAAAAAGTTTGAGAACCACTTCTCTAGGAAACTAAAGGCCAAATCCCATCCAACATTCCAGTGCTGAAGCTGACATGCATGCACTGCATCCTCCAGTAGCGGGGCAGTCACAGAGTCCTCCTTCAGGTAAAGCAGTGGTATTCAAACTCCAGCCTGTAGGTCAGATCCAGAGACCGTTGTTTCCCACCGCCTAGTGACCTGCACTTACTGTTCCACTGTTCTGCAAAATTCCCTGCTGGGCCTCCCCAAGGGCCCTGATGCCCACACTAAGCTAATTCCCCTCCAGAGCAGCCTCAGAGATAGGCAAGAGGGAGAGGGTTCTTTCACCCACTGGGCCGCCTCTCTTCCAGCAGCTTCGCTTGGGATCACTGGCTGGTCAGCCTCCTCCAGACTGCCCTCATCACTGGCTTAGCTCCAAACTACCCTAAGTGTAACACCAACAAACCCCACCAATAGGCAGTCAGCTTGCCCAAGCCACAACTGCCTCCTCCACTTAGTGGCTCCAGGGGTGTGGTAGACATACAACAACTCCCCATGGTTATTCCCCACAATAACCTTGCCTTCCTTTATCCAGTCTCCTTTCAGCCAGTCCATCCGACAGTCCTGCAGGCAGACAGTCCAGCCATTCATCCATCAATCAGGCCATCCAGCACCTTCCCAGGTGCCTTTCCTCCAGTACATATCCAGCTCCTGCCTCCAGCTTTATACTGAGGCCAGCCAATCAGTGGGCAGGCTTTAATTCATCAGCCACGCCCATCTGCACCTGTGCTAAACTCCCTTCATCGCCAGAACCCTTAATCAGCCTACAGAGCCCTTAATCAGCTGTGCTCTGGAGGCTTGCAAAAACCTTGGCAGTTAACCCTATAATCCCTGGCCAATCTGGGACAAAGGGCCATTGCTGATACCACTCCCTATCTCCTCGGGGTATCTCCTGCCTTTTCCAATACATCCACCGGACAGCATTGGGAAAGCCACAACTAAAGCCCCCCAGCCACTTCCTGGTTCTGTCACCCCAGCAAGCTGTGCATGACACATTCTGGTTAGGCATGGCTGGCCCCAGTGACACTTGGGGGCTGTAGTTGCAGCTCTCCCAACACTCCCCAGTGAAACGAAAAGCACCAGTTGCACTAGGGAGCCTTTTCAGTGCTGCAGCCATCTCCAGTTTGGAGACCGCTGAAGTAAAGGAATGCTTGTTCCCTTTCTTCAGGGCTGCGTTGTGGCTGCACCAGCACTGGAAAGCTGAGTAGGATTGGGCCCTAAGGCTGCAATCCTTTCCTCACGTACTTGGGAGTAAGCACCATTGAACATAATAGAACTTGCTTCTGAGTAGACATGCATAGGCTTGCGCAGCAAGGCTTGGCTGGAACTCTGCATCACTACATATGAATTAATCTAGTCCTAATAAAGAAACTTACCTGTTTTGCATGTCTAAGGATCTGTTCTTGCAGTTAGCACACCCTGAGGTGGTTTTGAGAACAGGCTCTTTATTCTCCGGGTATAACACAGCAGTTTCCCCCACAATATCGAGTCATTTAAGAGTCACTCTCAGGAAAAATTCCTCACAATTATTTCTGCTGCCTATAACTGACTGAACCAACACTACACGGCCTGCATATTGCGGTACCACGAAGGAGCCTGACAGCAAACACAGCACAAGAGAACCACCTCCCAGCAGCTAAGAGGCCACAAGCAGGTCCAGCAGGGGGAGGGGATAAAAAGAGACTCTACCACTTCAAATAACTGGTACCATTTTTGAATGCCCTCTGTGTGTCAAAGAAAAAACCACAGCCCTGCAGGTAAGAAAATAAGTAAGAAACTAGCACACCAGGGAGGAAGGTGGTTACTGGGCTGGCTTTCTGTGTTCAGGGAGTTTTTCTCACATTAGGGAAGCACTCCCAATGCTACTGCTCCACCCGCAGTCTGGAGTGGTGCAGTCCATTCTGTCTCCTCCTCCACCATGAGGTGCAGCTGAAGGGAAGGACAACCAGAAACTGGTTAAGCACAGTGAGAAGGAGCACAGGGGAGGAGGAAAGGCAGATACGGTTATTTTATATACTTCCCACTGCCAAGCGAGGAATGAAACATACCAACTGAAACTATTTAGCAGGGGTGACATATGTGACACAAGGATAACACATCACCTTCCCCCCCTAAGGACCTAAATTGGCACCAGCAAATAAGGCACAAAAGCAAAGACCTGTTAGGAACCCCTGGATGCAGGTTCAAGTCCCCTTATCACAAGAATACACATCCAAGAAATACCTTTGGAAGAGGACAGCCAAATGCTACAAACCCAAGTCTTGCCATGGCAAGTGTTTGTCCCTGTGAGGGCTGCACCCTCTAGAATGAAACTTTTTGCCAAGGGAGTGTCAGTCATACAGGCGGGACTGGGACAGATGACAAAGGGGACATCAAAAAGCATGCAGGCAAAGCTGCAGGTAAAGCTTTGGTGCAGGTCTGAGTAGACTCCTCCATGCTGTGGAAGCTTACCCTCAAGTCAGAGAACAAAAGGAGACCTCCAGGACTTCCCCCTACCCCCCCTTGCAAGTTGCAGAATAAGCTATGTTGGAACAGCAGCATCCCCAGGGTGGGGAGAGCATAGGGTTGGACTGCAAGTTTTCATTTGTGGCTTTTGATCTGTGCTCCTATTTCTCCCTTCTGTCTGGGTGTTTATGTGTGGTTTCTTGATACCTGCAAGGATTGAGGCCCTTCCATTGGTGGAAATAGGATGTTACCAAAACTTTGTGCCACCCCAGAACTATCAGGCAGGCATTTCCAGGCAGGCATCATCACTCCCAGTGCAGGAAATCAAATATGGACTACTAGTGGAGCCCATACAAACTGAGGGCCCAATCCTATACTCACCAGCATGGGCGGTACGAGCATACTGCCAGCACTGGTGTCGCAAAGGTGCTGTAATTCATGTCCAGCACCAGAGTCTACCACCCAGAGATGGCAACAAGGAGTCAGCGGGTGAGGGGGGTGGAACTGGGCAGGAGGATGGGTGGAGCAGGGGGCAGGATCCTAACCTCAGCCCAACACAGAGGCCCCCAAGTTTGCACTGGCAAAATAGCCAGCGCAGCCCTGAAGATACCCATGAATGACCCTGTGTCCTTACCACAGGGGAAGGGGATGAACATCCCCTTCTCCCAAGGTGCCTCTAGCGCCTTTTCAGCACTGGTAGGATGCAGCAGTAGCCGTTTGAACAGCTGGTTAGAGCAGCATAGGATTGGGCTGTGCTTCTGTCCAGGCACTGGCTAGCAATGTACTGAAAATACATACTCACGCCCCAAGTAATGATCCAGCAAGACCTGTCTTGTATAACTTTCACGCACAGCTCTAAAAAGTGTCCAAAGTGTCTTTGGGGTTGATTAAATTTACTCCCAGAGGACTTGATGATGGCCATTTCCTTATCTGACTTTAAAAAAAGAATTAAATAAATCTGCAGAGATTACGTCTTGTCAGCAGCTGTCACTACCTTTATGTTTGCGGAGGGACCCAACAACAGAGGGCAGCCACTACCTTGATGCCCCTCTTGTTTGGAATCAAAGGCACTTGGCCAGCTACTATTGAAAGAAGTAATGTGGCTTGGCTTCATCCAGGACAGTCGTTCTTTTGATGCTCCTGATTTGTGCCAAGTGTTATTAATATCAGATATAATGCAGAAGTGAAATCTAATATCAGTTTTTGCATCTGTAGATTTTATAATCACATTATAGTCCAATTTGAGCATTGCATTTTTATTAGCTTCCTCCCTTTAGACTTTGAGATGTAGATAGCACAGCCTGCAGTTTAATACATTTTCTATCCTCTATAAGAGGATGTCACATTCAGCTGTGAGACAAGCTGACTCCTCCTCACTTATTTTAGCTGAGTTACATTCTCTTACTGTGGGGCAGTCAAACCCATAATATGGGCAATTACTGATGGCTCTTTACTTTTTGCCATATTAATGTGCTCATACAAATGGCAGAACCAGGAAACAGTTTTATTGCCAGAAGATTAAAACTGAGCACTGTTTGGGGAAAATAGACTTCTGAATCACATTTCTGCCAGAACATTTCTGCTGTTGGTATTAGTATGAGGAGCTTATTTTTTTCCAGCAGCAGCAGACTAAACATTAAACAGATTGTCACTTGTAACTGTAATTCAAGAAAGCAGGAATAGATAAGATGGTTGAAAAAGAAAAATCCTGAAGAAATATTTAGGTGTGATAAAATAATACATTTGCCAACTCAGAGCACAATCCTAACCTAGAGTTAGACCGGCACAGTTAGGCCAGCAATGTTTGGCCGGCACAAGAGACACTGTAAAGTATGTTTGGACCACTGTTGGCATCAGAGAGGCCAGCACACATATGTGTACCATTCTCCATGACTCCGAGCGTGGTCCAAATGCACGTTATGGTGGCCCTTGTGCCTGGCAAACTTTGCTGGCCTAATTGTGCCAGCCAAACTCCAGGTTAGGATTGCGTTCTAAGTCTAACTTCTGGGATGAGTCTGCTCCAAAAGTACATTATCTGCAGATATTAGATTTACTCACAGCTACACAAGAAATCCTGAAGCTGAAGCTCCAATACTTTGGCCACCTGATGAGAAGAGAGGACTCCTTAGAAAAGACCCTCATGCTGGGAAAGATTGAAGGCAAAAGGAGAAGGGGGCGACAGAGGATGAGATGGTTAGATAGTGTCACCGAAGTAATGAATATGAAATTGGGTGAACTCCGGAAGCTAGTGGAGGACAGGGAGGCCTGGCGTACTGTGGTCCATGGGGTCGCGAAGAGTCGGACACGACTTAGCGACTGAACAACAACAACAACACAAAGAATACTGTTGAGCAACTGACATAGGTCAGAAGTCCCTACAGTCTTGGAGAGGATAAACAGATTTTGGCAACTGTCCCCTTTTTGGAAAATATTCCCTTATCTCAAGGTCACTCTCTATTCCAGCACAGTTTAGGATTGCTCCCAGAGAAGAAGAGGAAATGTGGAGGGTAGTAGAGTGCTGAGCTAGAACACTGGAGAGTGGGAGGAGCAGAGGCTAGCAATCCATTGGACAAGGGTGCAGCATTTGGCATGCTGCCCTGGGCATCTAACATGAGCCCCTGATAGCACTAGGGCATTAATCTGTTTTGAAGTATGAACCTGTGCAGGGAAAAGAAAAAAAATTGCAAGGTGTGATGATCCAAACAAAAGTCCTCCCTAAGAAAATATTTACTTAAAATGCATTTGAAGTGTGGAGGGCACAATGAGACACTGTGAGTGCAATCCTAAACTGGAGTTAGGCCGGTCATAAACTAAGCCAGCAAAGTTTGGCCAGCACAAGGGCCACCATAAAGCGTTTTGGGACTACTCTAGGAGTCAGAAACGATGGCTCACGTCTGTGTGCTGGCCTCTCTGACTCCAATAGTCCAAACATACTTTACGATGTCCCTTGTGCTAGCCAAAGTTTGCTGGTTAAGCTTATGCCATCCTAACTCAGTTTAGGATTGTGCCCTATATCATTCCCATGTCAAGCATCACTATGTGGAATCTGCTGCAATTCACTGCATGGATCAGGCTGGTTTTTTATGTCATTGCAGCCATCCCGTCCCCCATTTTGTTACCATTTGTGCAGCAATGTGAAACACTGCTTCTCATAAATGGGCAACTGTAATTCTTATTTATTTATTTATTTATTTATTTATTTATTTATTTATTTATTTA
>JAJKFI010000009.1:12423747-12480687 GCA_029204185.1 Lerista edwardsae
TGAACTGCGGTGGAAGGAAGCAGCACTGCAGAATTATTGCACTGGGCTAAGAAATCACAGAAATTCCTTGCACTGCTACTATCCTCAGAGGCCACACTTTGCTCCCAAACTGTTCTAAATGGGCTCTGCTTTTTGCAAAATAAATAAATAAATTCAATAGGAGCAAGGGAATAGTGCTTGGCCAGCAACCTCCCCAGCATGATGTTGAGCGCTGCCGAGGTCTGATCATACATGATCTGTAAGGAAACAAAGAGTCCCAGTGCGTTGTTGGATGTCCCCTCAGCCCCAGCACAGCATGCCCACCAAAAGGCAACAGAGAGCTGGCCAATGAGAGACTGGATACGGATACAGGAAAAGGAGATGGAAAAGGAAACTCTTCCTGACTTGTCTGGGGCACTAAGTTCAGCACCTCTTCAAGGTCAACAGTGACTTAGTCATTGACTTGCTACAGACAGGGCTATCATAGGCCCAGCAGGTGTACTAGCCACATAACAATCTTCAAGAACAATTTATCTTGCTGCACGTATCCTGCTTGAGAAATGCTTGATTGATGGTTCTTTTGATGGCAAGCTGCAGGATGTGATCTTCCAGTTGAAGACCCATGGCAAGCTTGAAGTTGCTGATGGACAGAGGGAAAAGTATGTGCTTTTAGAGGAGGCAGAGTTGTTTTTCTGCAGGGAAGAGCAGGGCTCACCCACTCATGAGACCAACTGAAATGGTTGCCTCAAGTAGCAGATTGGGATCATCAACCATTGGGCTGACAACCATCATTGTCAGCCTAATTGACCCCATGGCTCCTCTTTCTCAATCCACTCCTTGGATTGGAAAAGGAAGAGTCGAACAGAGAGGAAGAGGGAAGATAGACTTTGATTTATGCCTCTAGACATTTCTCAGTTTGGTTCTTGACTGATAAGGCTGATGCTTCTTCTGAACTAAGGTTTGAGCCCTTCTGCTAATGACATCCTTGCGGAGGTGATGATTGGGGCAATCCTGGGGGGGTCGGCGCCCAGAAGCACACCTCCAGGAGTGTGCCCCACACCTGCAGGTGTCACCCCCGCAGGCTTTTGCAGATTCCAAGGGCCCGCCTGTCTCCTGCTGCCAGTGTGGAGGGCAGACGAGGGGCCAGGATGAGGCTTTGCCACCGGGGTGCCTGTGATGGCACCAGTGCTGGCTGGGTGGCCTGGTGCGGAGGATAGATGAGGGTGCCCAGGATGCCAAGCGAGGGAGGGGCTGGCCATAATTTTTCTGCCCCCAGCCCAGTGCATTTGTCCCCCTTGCCCCCCCCTCAGGAATGCCTCTGGTGATGACAGGGTGACTTTAACATCCTACTACATTGTTCCGCCACCAGGAGAGGTGAGGGGGATGGCGGCCAGGAACAGGGCCTTCTCGGTGGTGGCCCCACAACTTTGGAATACCCTCCCCTTAGAATTAAGAACTGCTCCTTCTTTGGCAATATTTCGGCGGGGGTTGAAGACTTTTTTATTTAAACAAGCCTTCAATTGTTGACAGGCTGGCCGGCATTTTACATTCTTCATCATCTATTTTAAAGGATCCACGGGGCTTGCTTGTTTTAAATTTTTAACTGTTTTAATATTGTTTTTAACATTGTTTTAACTTGTGGTTTTTAAAGATGATTTTAATGTTGTAAGCTGCCTTGGGTGCCCATGGGGCAGAAAGGCAGGATAAAAATTAATTAATTAATTAAATTATTATTATTATTATTAATACTAACCTTGCACGCTACTTTGGCTTTCTTTCCTGGACTCGGATATAACCGCTCCTTGGCCGTGTTGATTATTGCAGTGGCAGCTCCTCCCACCTTCTCAAGAACGGCTTCAGATCTGAGGAGAAGAAAGAACTCTAGTACTCAGGCTAGAGGAGCTTATCACACTGGCTCCTATACAGACCAGCACGGGCCACAGGTTTCTTTTAGTTACCCCCCTCCCGGCTTCCCAGGGGAAGAAAAAGAAAAAGTACCAGGCCAAAGCAAGCTTATAATATCGGTTACTATAGAGACCAGTGTAGTCCCCTCCCCCGCCTTCCCAGATACTGCTTAAGGCCCCTGTGTCCTGAGGGGAAGAAGAAAATATAATAAGGGTGCCCAGGCCAGAGGAGCTTATAACACCGGTTCCTTTAGAGACCAGCACTGGCCAGAGAAGCCTGTTAGTGCAGCCCCCTTCCTTCCTAGGGAATGCTTAAGATCTGCATATCCTGTGTGGAAGTAATTAGGAAAGGGCCCGGGCCAGAGCGGGATCAAAACACCCTTTACTAAAGAGACCAGCACTGTTGCTTCTGCTCCCTCAGCTTTCCCCAAGGACTGCTGAAGATCTGAGGAGAAGAAAGAGGTAGACTTGCCAGGTGTCATCTATTTCAGGATTAAAAATAATGTCCAGTATCACTGTTGAACCGGACTTTACAAATCCTATTTTAAAATTAAGATCCCTGCTGTTCTCTTGAGAGCTGTGTTTCTATTGGGTAGCCTCAAAGTCATTCATCTCCTTCTTGTCCTTCTATTGGCTAGCTTCAAAGTCATTCATCTCCTTCCTGTTCTTCTATTGGCTAGCCTCAAAGTCATTCACCCCCTTCTTGTCCTTCTTACCTTCATTGGCTCTCGCAGTGCAAGGTCCTGCCCTAGCCTCTTGTTACCGCTCAATTTGCAGCTTGGCTCAGAGCAGAGCAGATAGGAGGGGCTGTGACGTTTGTGGTTGAAAGTAAGGAGCTCTTCCTTTCCTTCCTACCCACCCCCACCTTGATTCTGAGTGTTAATGTGTTTTTTGACTGGCTTTATGTGGAGATCTGATGTTTATATGGAAGAAGGGTAGTATAAAAATGTGAAAAATATGAATGAGTATGACTTTGTGTTGACTGCATGCTTAGAAGCAGCAGGAGGGGGGCATGCTGGGTTAGGGTGCACCCCTCCATTTTTCATTTTCTTAAAAAGCCCCGGTGTGATGTTACTTCGGGGGCAACATTTTGCCCTCTCCATTGGGTTACACCAGGGGTCCTCAAACTTTTTAAACAGGGGGCCAGTTCACTGTCCCTCAGACTGTTGGGGGGCCGGACTATTGTTTGAAAAAAATATGAACAAATTCCTATGCACACTGCACATATCTCATTTCTAGTACAAAAAAACAACAACCCCGCTATGGAGTCTGCTTTCTGGGCCACACCACTATGCCTCCTTCATAGCTGCCCACAAGTTCTCACCATGAACAGCAGCCGTGGGACCACAGACTTCATTTCACCCTGCTCCACCACTAGCTTGTCCAAGCTGCCCCAGAAGTTTTTAAAAATACAGAAATCAGTGGTAGGGGAACAAAACTGGGGAGAGGGCAACAGTGGAGCAAACCATGGGGAGAAAACAACACTTGGGGAAGGGCAGAGAAGAGGGGGAGGAGAGAAGGCACTCACTGGAGGAGGGAAGCCAGCAAAGAAGGTGGGCGGGGTGAGGGAAGGGGTGGGGGGGTGAGGGGGCTTCCACCGGGGGAGGGGCTTTGAGAGTGGGGTGGAGAGAAGGGGAGAAGGAGGATAAAAACAACTTTCCACAGCATTTTCTTCTGACTTACACAGCCACGGGATGCTAAAGAGTTTAGGGAGGGGGGAGGTCTGAACGGGTTTCCTGGATTTTTAAAGGAGACACTGGGAAGCAGCAGCCACCACGTGTGTGAGAGACGGTGAGACAGGGGTGAGTGGCTGAGCCTCAGGCTCGATCTCCCGGGTGCCTTCAGAGCAGCCTGGCTGGAGGGGCACTGGGTCCGCTGAGGCAGCCGTTGCCCGGCTCAGCCCACCCCCCGTCTTTTGCCTGCCAGCCCGCCAGCCTGCACGACGGGGCGCCCTCCCTCCCTGCAGTCATCCCCACCATACAGCCAGCCACGCACCTCTCTCTCACCATCGTCTCTCACGCACGTGGTGGCGGCTGCGGCTGCTGCTCTGCTCCGCAAAACTCCTGCCTGCCTGCCTGGCTCGTGCAGGCAATGGCTGTTTGCTGCTGCTGCCACTGCCGCTCTCCCTCGTCGTCGTCGCTGCCTGCCTGCCTGGCTCTTAGAACGTGCAGGCAACAGCTGCAATGCGCAGGCGCGGCAGAGCCCAGGCAGGCCCCAGTTCAAAAAAAAACAACCCAGAGCTGAGTGGGCGGAACGAAGGGGAAAAAACATCACTGTAATGGGCGGACGCGCTACCGAGATACAGCCTGTTTCCCGACCACTGGTCTAGGGCCAAGAATGTTAGATAGCTGGATAGGCCATGACATCACAGACTTGAAGCCATGGATTTACTAAAATGGCTGACTGAATCATTGCCGCGAACGACGAGGTTTGCCGCCGGAAGGGCTCTCTCGTTCGCACGGTGCGCGTGTGAAAGTTAATTTTATGGGGGGGGGTGAGTGTAGAAGTTTAAAAAAATACTCTTAATAGCGTAGAAGTAAAAAAGAATTACTCTCCTATTGACAACTTGTGTTATGAAGAGATTTTAATGTAATATAATTATGCGGAATTAAACCTTGGAATTGCATATTAACTCATAATATGGTTACCACTGATGTTTCTCCACGATCACACGTTGTTATTTTGGTAAGTTTTTACTTCAGGAGTAAACGATTAAGCGCTAAACATCATGCGAAAACCCATTGGAAATGCTTGGAATGAGCTATGTTTTGGACATACTGTCATGGCCGCTAAGCCCGCCTAGTGGAGTCAATGTGTTCCCATTCATTCTAAAGGAAGGGCCTAGCCCTGTCTAGGGCCTCACGCGGGTCGGGTAAATGACCTTGGGGGGCCGGATCCGGCCCGCGGGCCGTAGTTTGAGGACCCCTGGGTTACACTTTCATTAGCTACGCCACTGTCTGTGACCATTGTGTACAGCAATGTCCCGATACTTTGGTGTCCCTTATTGCCATTTCAAAAACCTGGCAAGTAAGTGCTCAGAGAAAAAAAAGGAGTTATAACACTGGCTCCTTATAAAGACCAGCACTGGTCAGAGAAATCGGTTAGAGCAACACCACCATTGGTTTCCTAGGGACTGCTTAAGATTTTGGTGTCCGGAGGGTAAGAAAATAGAAAGAGTGCCCATGCTCTTATAAGGAGCTTATACCACAGGCTCCTGTGATGACCTGTACCGTTGCCTCTGTTCCCTTACTTTCCCAGGGACTGCTTAAGATCTGAGGGGAAGAAATAAAAATGCCCAGCCCAGAAAGGAGCTTATAATACTGGCTCCTATCAAAACCAGCACTAGTACTGTATTGGACTCTTTTAAATGTTATAGGTCTTGGGGGGAGTTAGAGAGGTCAGATATAAGATACAAGTTACCCCCCCCCCGCACCTCCTCTCAATGGGGCCTGGATAAGATACGAGGTCCTTAGTCTCCTTCCTCGAAGCCAATTTGAGGGTATTTTCAGACTGCATTCGGGGCCTATGGGGCCAACTGCAAGTTCCCTTCCATGCAGGGTACGGTGGGGGTTCTAAGATACTCACTGATACTCCAATCCACTCCCAAATTCTGCCACCCAGCATGCAGCATTGTGCACCCTTCCCCATATCCAGTGTGTATTCACTCAGTGTCTTGGTTGGACTTGTTCTCCTCCCAAAGGGTCTATTCCCTTTGCCTTTGTCTGCTAGAAGAAGGAGCCATTTCTGGCTCTTGGGGGCCAATTGTAGATGAAGTCTTCCTCCAGGGAGAACATCCAATTTCCTTAGACCAGCTCTGCCCCTACTGAGGCAGGAAGCTAATCCTCTTTACCCCTTTTCCCTCCTCCTATTCCTTTCTTTTTCTCCTTTCCCCTCCCTAGTCAGGGCTTGTCCCCTACAAAGGCAAAAGAGCGGGGAAGGTTTCTTTCCCCATGCTATTACATGAGGGAAGCCTGAGGCCTACATGCCAACATAGATCTGGCAGACTTCCCCCCCCTGTGTTAGTGCATAAGGGAAGCCCAAGGCCTAACAGCTGTTTTAAGCCTAGCAGGCCCTATTTCCTATTGCATGAGGGAGGCCTGTGGCTTACATGCCAACTTAGGCCTGACAGTCTTTGTTCCTGTGCTACAAGGGAGGCCTCTGGCCTACATGGCAACTTGTCTGGCAGGGGCTTCTCACAGGAGTGACAGAAAGGAGGTCATCCAGCAGCAGCAGACTCGGAGCCTCACAGTTTTTGGTAGGAAATGTGGGTACCAACTCAGCACTTCCCCATAGCCAGTCCTACCAGTGCAACAGTCCAGGAGGGCTCAGCTTTGACATACACCACTCACAATGTCATCAGTGATGAAGCCGTGGAGGAGCTGTGGAGCTTCCTGATGCATCGTGCCTGCCTTGGCTGGCTTAGTAGGATCTGGCTGGCCTGCACATTTGGCACCCTCCCTCATAGCGGACTTGCCCAGTGCACCCCAACTGCGGCCTTCCCTTCTCACCCTTTGCCATAGTGGAGTTGGATAGAGTGCATTCTCTGTTGCCTCATGCTGCTATGCTCAGGTCACAGCAGTGGTGGCAATCTGTGGGAGAGTTGTGGAGCTCCCTGACCCACCTCACCTTGCCTGGCTTGGTAGGCTCTGAAGGCCTGCACATTTGGCACCCTCCCTCACAGGGGCCTTGCCCTCCGCACCCCAGCAGTGGCCTTCCCTTCTCAACCTATGCCTTCATAGACTGTGTGAAGGCAAGGACCCATCATCCATGAGACCATGTCTGGCACTAGATCTGGCAGGTATGGCCACCAGGTATGTGTTTTCTGGGGTGGGGGCAATCCCAGCCAGGCAGAACACACCCCAAGCCAGTCTCCCAGTGATTCTGGGGCCACTACCTCCTCAGCCTTGCTTGATCTCTCAGGAAATCAGGCCAGAGCGCAGCAACTTGACAAAGGGTTGTGGCTGAGCTGCAGATGCCAGACTGCCAAGTACGGTATTTCCTACTCACTATAGCAGGGAAGGGAACCAGAGACACAAATGGATCAGGGTTAAGTGCCCTAGAAAGCTCAACCAAGCTTCTGCAGGTTTGGCCTAGTGAACCCTCAGTTTTGGAGTCTACTTGTGTCTTTAAATTCTAGTGGAGAGGTGACAGCGACAGGGAGCAACATGGTACCAGAGAGTGCCAAGAAAATCATTAGTATTGTGGAGCGTTGGTAGGAGACAAAAATCATTCCATCACACTCTCCCCAAGGAATGTTGGGCTGAGCCCACCCCCAAGTAATTCCGCCGAGGAACCGCAGATTTGTTACAATATTAAATAAATTGGGCTTAACCCCCCCTGCAGTGACTTTGTACTACAGAAGCCTTGTGCATTAATTAAGCTCATTAATTAATCAAATAAAAAGCAATGGGTTCCAATGTGTAATTTTTTTTCTTTTGTTCTGGCGGGGGGGGGGGGTTGACACACCAGCAGAGCTGAGTTACGAATTGTCCAAATTTCTGACACACCAAGGCCAAAAGGTTCACCATCACTGTTCTATACGCATGCCCGGCTGTGTGTGTTACAGTACCGTAGTGTATAAGGACCTGACACAGTGCAGTGCGTCAGGCTCTTGTGTATAACACGCTTCCCTGCGTGATGCCCCGGGCCCCGCCTCCAAGTCCGCCCGCTTCTTCAGTAGAGTCAACTAGTTGCTGCGCCATTGAGAGAGACAGGACAGTGCCTCTCCTGAGAGGACACCTATCTTTCACTGATAGTTTTAGTAAGTACCTGTATTAAAAATCAAATCAAGGGGGTAACGTCGGCGTATCTAAATATATTTTGGGGTAAAAGGTAAAAAAGTTCCCTGACCCCTGGCCTAGATGTAGAAGCATTCTGCGCCATGGAAAATCACCAGGACACTGCAAATGTGAAGATGCCTTATGGGCATTTGAGGGACACATGGGGGATGGTTGGGAGGGAAAATCTGTCTCATTTAATAGGACAAAAGTCAATCCAGAGCCTCTGCAAACTGCTTCCATGAAAAGCAACTGAGTTGCTTAATGTTAATTCTGTTTGCATTCTCCATGTCCATTCTTCAGCATCACTAAACGCTGAGGAGCACATACTTGGAGGCATATAGGAAGAAATACAAAGAAACAAGAAGATACAACTTTCCCTCTTCCACTGCATGTTAAAATAATACTGGTCCTACAAATGACAGGCACAGGCAATTTCTTCTGAACGACCACAGGAAGGATGGAACTTCTATCAGTTTCAGTTTCATTCAGAGCTACTATGGAAATGATATGTGGACCACATTGGCAAGGCAAAGAAATATCCCTTACAGCCTGATTCTTTCAACTTCCAGAAACTTCCATACAATGTCATATTGTTCCAGAAACTTACAGCCTGATTCTTTCAACTTCCAGAAACTTCCATACAATGTCATATTGTTTCTTGATACCGTGAATTTATTATGTCTGGCTGCAGAGATGCAAGGACATAACACGCTGCCTCACGCATTTTCTAAACAGGACATCGCAGAACTATTAGTGGTGAGTGAGATTCTGCACAAAAATCCATTGGGAAGTGGGCAATTAAAGAGTGAGTGGGAGGCTTTGAACTGAATATTGGGAATGTTATGTGGAAGTGATGACGATGCCTGTATAGGGGTATAGTCGGGGCCAGGGAGGGCTTTGGGGTTTCTTTTATGTGATGTCATCAACAGGAGTGCTCAGGTGCTGCTTTTGAAACAGTTTTTCAAAAGGACCTTAATCAAGAAGTAAGGCAGTTTAAATCTCATGTTACATTAAGACTGGAATCCTATGCACATTGTCCTGGGAGTAAGTCCCATTGAGCACAATGTCATTTACTTCTGAATAGACATGCATAGGATTGGACAATAAAGCTCATGTTGCATTATAGGACTGTGCCTAGAATTAAATCCTACTATGAATGTGATGAGACTTATGTCTGAGGAAGCATGCATAGGCTAGCAGTCTGATATACCATTTATATCAATTTGGGATATTTTTAAATTCCATTTTTCAATATTTGAATATTTGTCTCTAAAAACCCCCAACTGCAATCCACTTGAGATTTGGATGAAATGAAGTAGATTTGTAACCAGGTGGTGCTGAGCATCCTATACCACCAGCGGTGCCGCCAGACCTCAGCATTTGTGCTGGCATCTCTCAGTGAGCCGCCAAGGGACTGCCCTAGCAGGCTTTGTGCTGCAGGTTCCTGCTGTGTCCTTCAGGTTTGTTCAGCCGTGGAGCTGGCCACCGTGTCACGCTGGGATGTGCAGCACCGCACTGGATCCCTGCATAGCTGTCCAGGGAGGTGGTGAGGGGCCCAGTGTAGCATGGTGACTGTCCATGGCCAGACGAACCCAGAAGCTGACTGGCACCTGCAGGAGCGCAAAGCCTGCTGGGGTACTCCCTCGCCAGTTCACCCAGAGAGGTTGGCACATGAAACTAGGCCTGGCAGGCCCAGGCATCATCCCCACCTGGCTCTTGACCCACGGGAGAGACCAAGCTTGGGAGTTCATCGTGTGTGTTGGGCAAATCTGCCCCTTTATGCACAAATTGAATTGCCATAAAAATGTCATCGAATGGGACTTCTGGAGGTATCCCTGCCTTACTGCTCTTCTTCTTTCTGTTGTCCTTTCTTCACTTCCCTTACCTCCATTTGCCAGCTGAATACTGTCAGAGGGAACAGCCGCTATTTCATCCACAGCCTCCAGAAACTAAATGGTGACATGTGCCCTGCTGTATAATAGGAGGATGAAGGGCTCCAGCTATTGCATTTCCAGATCTTACCTTGAGCGACATGAGACCTGCTTGCCTTGGACTGAGAAGTTACTGGTTACTGGTGTTTTTCTATTACGTCCACATATATAATGTTCTTACTTATATTTATTAGTTATTCATTATAGTTATAATATATATTTATTAGCTATATATTAGGTATACATCTTAGTTATTAGTTACTCGTTTATTCTTATTCTTGTTATTTCCCTCTTATTTCACAAGATAGAGTAATTTGTTGAATTTTGTAGCATATTAATCTAGGGGGTTGTCTAACTGTGGGAAAGCAATTTGTGCTTCTTATGTAATGAGCACAGTGAATATGGTCAAATGTAGTGAGATGGAAGATAAAAAAGGAAGCTGTTGAATTTTGTTGCAGACTAATTTGTATTTTTTGGGAGTGGGGAGGATGCATAGATTTGAGGCTGGTCTGGAGTGTAAATGTTGGTCTCCACCAGCCGGAGGAGTTTGGCTACAATCCTACTGAACACAATGGGACAACATCTGAGTAGACCTGTGTGGACTTGGGCTGTTAGTCTGTTTAAAAGTTTGTGGGTCACTTTTCCCTACTGTTACAAAGTCTCTCGATGGTTTTTGTGGCTTGTTTCCTGTGTGTAACTGTGGCTGTTACACGAGTAAACCTATGTGTGGGGCTTCCATAATCCCTCAGCTCTGCTGACAAAAGAAACAGAGGCAGAAGGCTGAGGACCTGATCCTATCGGGCTTAATGCGAGTGTACCGCCCATGTCTCTGTTGTGAAGGCACCTTGGGAAGGCCTTACCACTGGTGCCAGGCCAGCGTTGACTCTGCACCACCCTGTGGTGGCAACGCAAGTCAGCAGGTGGTAAGTATACCAGTCTCCAGTGTTGCGTGCTTTCTGGGCAGGGTATTCCTGGGCAAGCGGAGGGGTGGAGCGGCGGTGGAACCTGCGGTGACCGGCGACAACCTTCGCCACCAGATCCTGACCTCTATCTCGGGCTGCACGACCCGACACAGAGGCCCTCACCTCTGTGCCGGGAAAATAGCTGGTGCAGAGGCAAGGAGACCCATTGCTCACCCATGAATGTCCCCTTCCTCCAAGGAACCTCTGACCCCTCCCCAGCACCAGTAGGATGCAGCATTAGCCGCCTGGCTACTGCTGCTCGTACGGGTGCATGGGCAGCTCAGGATGGGCTGTGAATGTCTATTACAATTCTGCTTCTGGGTGTTCTGTGTTTGAAGTGACACTGGCCTGGTTTGATCTCTGTCTGCAGTACTTGTTTTTTTCTTGCTGTGCCCAGCTAACTTGAGGAGCCACTAGGGGCCTGGTCAGCTTACTTGGGGCCCAGGCTTTTTAGTCTGAGCATCTTCACTTGTTCTGGAGTAGTCACACAGATTGCCTTGCCTCCTTCCAGGTTTTGAGTCCAGCCTGGCCTTTACTACATTTTCTGCCTCTGGCCCCTTGATCCTTATCTACCTACTCGTTGGGGTTCCCTCAGTGCAAACATGTCATGTTTGAAGTCGTGTCAAGATCAGACAGCAGCAACCTGAGCGTGTGTGCTGGTCTAGAGCTGCTCCAACATTTTAGGATGTATAAGAGGTCCCAGGGAGCTATGAAGATGATAAAGCAGCTCTGGAAATCTAGCAGCCGTTCTCAACCTTTCTTTTTGGCTACAGCCCCTTAGGAGCACTTCTCAGGTTCCAGCCCTCCCCTCGCCTGGTCAAACAAGGATACAACACAAACACATAAACATAAAATCATTTATTATTGAACACAAGGAAATTGGAACGTTCTGACATTCAGGGGTCCCCAGGGGACCTTATGGCTCCCATTGAGAATGGGTGATCTAGAGGATTACTGACAGTAGGTTCTGTTTGGAAACGAGGCATGGAGCCAATTCAGAGTCTCAGCAACGAAGCAGATTTTCAGCAGACATAATCCAGCTACAGATGAATAAACAGCACTTGAATGAAAAATGGACAAATTCAAGAGTGGGATTCTGTGATGAGATTCTCCAGAGAAAGGGAAGTACAAAAACTATGTGAAATATAACCAAATACTCCCACAGAGGCCTACAGTTTAACAGGATTGCTAACAGTTCACATCATAGTAAAGAACTGTTTAAAAACACACACACACACTAAGAGAACATATTAGTGTTTCCCATAGTGAGAGTTGTGGAAGGGAAGTTGGGGATAGCTTATTAGGGTTTTTCCTGAGAATCAGAGTTTATAATCTTCTGGAATGAATGAATTTACACTGCACGAACCACAGTAACAAAGATAAAATCAACAAATATTAGAAGCTATAAAAATATAGCCACTTGGAAAACAGTTCAGTAAGCAAACGTCAATTTGCAACGACATTCTGGTGTAGCTCACTAGCACTTTCCTAGGCACACCTGTGCTATCGCGGCTTTATCTAGGCCAGTGGGACAGCTGTGCTGCCGAAAAGTCCTCCCTTTCTGGAGTAGCGCTTACTGCTCTTGCACCGCTTTCTTTCCCAATCTGGCCATAGGGACGCTATGGGCAGTTACGTCTATTGCTTTTTGTCCTAGCCAGCTTTGCAGCAGAATTTCCTGGACACAATGAAGGCATTTCCAGGCACTTCCAGGAACTCCTTGAAGCCCTCCAGATGTGGGCTCAGCACCTGAGTTGGGTCAAATCCCACTGAGGGGCCACTGCATTTGAGAAACACTTCCAATGTTACAGGGAAGGGATAATACACATTGACGAATTTCATTTGAAAATAGCTCCCAGATTAAAAATGAATTGCAAACATGAATCTATTTATGTATGGAGACTATATAACTGGTAGAAATGGTTGTAGCTGTATTTGTTTACTTTTCAAACAAGAACTAGAGTTAGCAAATAACTTTTGATATCCAGAGCGAGCATAAGGCAGCAATCCTATCCAGGAGTAAGCCCCATTGACTACAATAGGACTTACTACTTATTTACTTACTAGACATGCATAGGATTGGCCTATAAGAAACAGAGCTATTAGTCAGGACTTTGCTTCTGCCATGATTTCTCAATAGGCGACTTTGGGCAAGCTTCGCTTCTCAGCCTGTGCAGAATAATGGGGGTGGTAATGCTTGCTTTTGTTACAGGGTTATTGTAAGGATTACATCAAGATAGGATGTGCTTATACAAAAAGCACTGTACAAATATTAAGTATTGTAATTTATTTATTTATTTATTTATTTGAAGAGTTTATACCCCGCCTTTCCCATGCCGAAGCAAATGCCCAAGGCGGCTTACATGAGCAGGCTAGTCTAAACCACCATTTGTTTCAATGGTGTTTTTTACAAATCTACAGTATTCTTGTGATCTGCCAATCCTCAGGCCCAGATGTTGCCTTCACAGTGTGGTTCTCTCCTTTGGCTGCCTGCCATCAAGCCTCAGCAGGCAATCACAGGTCAAGGCTAGACAGGTCCTCAAGGTCGGATTCCCTTCTTTGCCGTCTGGCCTCCTCACACACTCCCCCGCAGCTCTCCCTTGCAGTGAGCTAATCAGCTCCACAGCGACTCTGTTCTGCCACCACAGGTACTGCAGCTTGTCACAGCCTGGCATTCGTCTCCCATCCAAAAGCAAACCACAGATTTTCCTGCTTAGCTTCAGGCAGTACCAGCAGCTCAACCATAAACTGCCACATATTTATGTGTGTTCTATTTATTCTGTTACCATGGAACACGTTATAGTCATATAATTAACTGTGATGCAATGATTGAATAACTTCAGCAAGTCGCACATTGACTACAGGCATGCCCAGGTATCCGCTGGGGTTCTGTACCGGACTCCCTTGTGGATACCTGAAACCATGAATCATGGGAATGTCTTTTTAAAGATAGGGGAACGTCAGCATTTTTGCTGCAACAAGGTAAAAAAAGAGATTTTTAATTGGTGTCCCAGTATCCGTAGATAACTGAAACCGTGGATACTGAATCAGTGATACTGGAGCACACCTGAGCTATATATATCTGTACCCAGCTTTCCAAGGAGACCAACATGGCACAGCATGACTGTCCTCATTTATGATGTTCTCATGACTGGTCAGAATGGAAAGGACATCCACACATCGCAAGCTCTATTTCTCTGCAATTTTTAAAGAAAAAAAAAAGGAATTGCTTGGTTTGACTATAATTTTTTGCATCACAATAACAGAGGTAGTGTTATGAGAGGGTGAGGAAGAATATATAGTATTCCATGGCCTGTTCCAGAACATGTGGTGAGCTATGGTTATTGTTGCATATGACAAGTGATTCATTGCCAAAAAAAAAGTGCAAACAGCTGTTTGGTTCACAAAGTTCATATTAGTCAGGGCTTTTAGCCATGCCACCTTGGGCTGAGATCTTTTTTAGGCACTGAATTCAAACAGACTATCCTATTTAAATGCCTCATTGGAGAAGGAAATAAAAAACATCCTAGGAAGTGGTGGTGTGGCAATTGAACCCTCCAAGTCCAAAGACACCACCGAGTCTTTGTGTTATACGAGTGCAATCCAAAGTGCTCAAAAAGCTGGCATAAGTCCCTTGTGCCAGCCCACTGCTGTTGCAAACACACTGTAAAGTGCATTTGCGCCTGCACAGAGGAGTGTAGCCCAGCACACAGACATGTGCTTTCTCCCTGTGCTGATGAATGGGCCTGGCAGCACCAATGTAAGATTGGCCAAGCTTAGTTGCCGCAGGGGTTGAGGAGGGCAGGGACAAGGTAGAATGGGATGGAAGGAAGTTGGGGATGGGCGGGCCAGTGGAGGGGGGTGGAGAAAGAATCCAGCTCTTGGGCCAGATCCTAACCCCTGTCCCTGGCCCAGATCTGGGCCACTCAAGAGTTGCACCAGCGATTTCTCTTGCGCAGCTCCAAGTAGCCCCACGTGGGCTACTGTGCGTTACCAGGGAATGTATTCCCCTTGCCCCAGGTTGTGCCGCAGCCAGTCCCAACCCCAGGCTGGATATGGAGCAAACTGGTTGGCCTGCCTGTTCTAGCTTGGGGTTAGGTTTGCACTCTACCAAAATGCAGACATGTTTCTGCTCTCCCAATGCCAGCAATACAGTGTTACCTCCTTATTTGCAGTCTTGGTATCCATCCATGGATACCATCTACAGATCTTGAGACCAGGGGCAGCCTGGTGCTCTCAGAAGTCACTTCTGGGTCTCACCAAGGCCCGTGACCTCCTCCCTTGGCCCTAAGGGAGAGAACACAATTTTTTAAGAAGTTTTTTACAGTGGTCTTGATTGTGCATGGATTTTGGTATCTACAGGGGTTTTGGGAACGGAGCTCCTACTTAAATTCAGTAAGAGAAATAGTGCTGTACATATTCTTCACGTCATAATGCCTACAAACCAGTAGGCCTTCACATGTCTACTGGTGTTTTCATGCCAAGTGAAACACATAAAAGTGTTTCATAAGTCAAATGTGGAAACCTTCAGCATCCCGAGCCCTCAAACAGCACCCCAACTCACATCCTTATGGAACATTCATAAACTTAGAAGTATTTTGTCTCCAGAATGCTTATATTGACAGAGTTTAATGAATATAAAACTGGACATTTTTTGAGAGCACGTAGAGATTATGTTAAGCAGACTGAATAGATAGCCACTAACTGAAGAAAAATAAAAATAGTAACAATGAAATGGTAAGCTTTATACAGATTTAGCTATTCCCGCTGAAATCTGTTCATCTACTATAAAATCCCAAACCAGCACAGTAAAGTCCTATGGATTTGCTTTCATTCTTGTGGATAAAGGACACGAAAACGAGTTTTTATGTACTGGAGTTTAGCTGGGATTGACTGCACAAGTGAAATTCTCAAGATCTTGGGAGGAGTGTTATGCAACTGAACTGGAGAGCAGTGGGCAACGATTGTCCCATTAGGGCCTCTCTGCTGCTATTAGGTGGCAACTGACAGCCTTGGAAGCCCCACCTACAGAGAAACCACAATATCCAGCTTCTCAGGAAGCAGTGTCTGGAACAGATGGTATTTACCCCCAAAGTTCCTGCTGAATGGGCAACCTAAAAGAGCAATGTGATGTATACCCTGTTTTCACCCTGTATCTGCATTTTTGGTCATTTCCAACCTCCTGGCAGCTCCTGTGTTGGTTCAGTGGTCTAAAGAGTTGCTGGAGCATTCTTTGCAAGCAGAGTTTGTTTGGAAACTCCATTATTTCCCAAATGTGCCACTTGTGGACTTGGTGTCTCTTCCTGTCTAGAATGGCTACCCACCGCCCAGGATTGGTATGTGCTTAGCAATTGGGCAACCAAACCTATCCACCTTGGTCAAGGGTGGTGGTGGTGGAATAAGTGTCCAGGATTCCACTCCTAATCTGTTTGATGGCATCAAAACAAAAAAGTATTTCCCAGCCTATAGGAAGTGTGTGGTCTTCTCTGCCAGCCATTTGAGTTATCCATTCATTGGGGGCTCAGAAAAGAACACGCAGTTGTTCACCCATGACTGCAAAAATTGGGAGAAGGGGTTCTTTGAGAAATGTAAGGAGCGTAAACTAGGGCCAGTCTATGATGAAAGACTTTCGGCTGCTTTGTCTCCTGAGTGACTCAGCTCAAACTTCCCCAAGATTAGCACAGCTGTGTGGGTGGGTGGTGAGCTGAGAATTTTGAGTAACATACCTGCTCCCTCTCCTGGGTGTTAATGAGTACTACATCCATTTGATGAAAAACATGCCAAGCTCAAGAATTTTTCCATCCTTGTACTTTTGCTAAGCTCCATTCTGTCCTTATATTGTTTATTTCTCTTTTCTTTTAAATGTGTAATAAATTAGTCACATTTTGACCCTTTGTCTGCCTGGTACAAGTTCCCAGGTGATTCAGTGGCTTGTCAGGTCTCTTCACTCTCAGATGCTATAACGGCTTCAATTTTTAATAAGAACCCTGCGGTTCAGTGCTATTTTCTGGATAGCCTTCTCTTGTGTCTGATCTAGTCTGGAATGATGGCAGCAGATACAAACTATCAAGGAGTTTTCCCTTTTCAGCTGCTTGTCTTTGTAAAGGGAAAGCAGGAATGGGTGTGCACATACTAAGCACTAGGCACTATTTCCAATAGTAGCCCCTTTCCCCACTATGCAACAACCCTTTTGGTTGCTGCTTGGAGGCTAACAAGTGCCATAATACTGGAGTTCAGATCCCTTGAAGATAAGGCTTTCAAAAAACTAAATTGATTACTAGAGAAAAAGAAAAAAAATATCACGTACCGCCTGACTTCAATAGTACTCAGAAATTCTAACATGCAGGCTTATAGCTATGGGAATAATTTTTAAATCCAAAGTGGGTTTTTAAAGCCTTTACAAGACTATAAATTCTAGAAAACAGACATTCACAATTTTCTCTGAACACTGCTACAAAATATAACACTCCAACAATGGATTAGCAACAAGAATTTTTAATGTTTGAAACCAAAATACAATAATTTTGCATTAACTTAATGCTAAGTCATAGTTACTGCAGCTCTCATAGAAAAATAAACTAATTCACAATATACTAAAGTGACAAATCAATAAATAAACTGGAATAAAAGTTAGTCATATACACTACAAAAATACATTTTAAATTAAATATGTAGTAAGTTTAAACAGACATTATGGCAGTGATTCATTTCAGAAGTGTTAAAGATTATAAACCATGGAAATACATTTGTCTTCCCAAAACTTTCCTAGAAAGATTCTACATATTTAAACAATTGATAACATAGGACTCATCCACATTTGTTGCTCCAAACAGATAGTACACATACAATATGATAAAACACAAAAATATCAGAAACCACTGCAAAATATACATTTCAAATTAGAACAATCTTCTATTTAAATTATATAGTCGGACACATATGGAAAAGATGTTACAGCAAACAGGAGAACCTGATAGGTCGGTATGCAAAAATAACAGGCATTATGATTTTCATAGCAATAGTTTATTTTTGAGTTTTGAATTAAACACCAAAATCCAAACTACGCATTATTAAATCCAACATTAATAGAAAGGCAAAGCAGGAAGTGCCCCAGGAGTGTTCCTTGAAACCTTGGAAACAGCTGCAGGACCCTAATGCTAGAACATTGGTGCTAGAACATAATGTACAGAGGGGGTGGGTGGGGGCTTAACATCCTTTGAAAAAAATATGGGGAGGGGGAAGTGTTAACGTATCTTAATGCACATCATGTTTCCACATGGAAACAGGATCCCAGCAACTGATTGGGGGGCTAGAAGGTCCACTTCTGGTCTAACTCTTGCTTTAAGTGCAGCAATTATTGGATTCAAGTAATGTGTAGGTTGGTACTAGCTGGAGTACCATTTTTTACGAGCATGCAAAGATGGAAAATTGAGTAACAAAAAGAGGAACTGGTTATTCCAAAAAAGAGAAGTAGTAAAATTTCAAAAAAAAACAATATACATTCTCATCCCAAAAGTGCTACTAATGTGCAGTTGATGCATCAAAGTGGAGCACAATCCCAATATCTCCCCAAAATAAATAACTATGAATCCTGATCAAAACACCCATGAGGTCACAAAAGGCAGTCTCTATTTGTGCAAATTGTCCCTCTTAATGCAATGTTAGGGATATCTCCCAATGCCATTGCAAAATTCAGGTGTGAGCTTCATGAGCATATGGGCCAGCTGGGTCTGGCTCCTAAAGAATTAAATTTAATTCCTTTTTGTTTGGATTCAGAGACTTTACCTGATGGATCTGACAATGTACAGTTTTAATGCAAAAGTTGTTGTCCCATTCCAATTCATTACCCGATTACTAGTTTTCATGGACTTGCCATCTCACCTTTTGGTACTAATGCAATATTTTTAAATTCATATAAAACCTGGTCAAACCGAAATGTTTTAAATGTATTCATTTAATGTATTCATTATTCATTCAATGTATTCATTCAAATGTCTGTAAAATGTAACATTAAAAATTCCAGTAGTAGTCAAGCCCTTGTTGATTCCAGTCTGATAAGAATCAATTCTATCCAATTACAGAAAGACCTCAAAGCAAACAAGATCAGAATTAGCAACGAGAAAGATCTATAAAAGTGTGCTGTGAACAAATAGTCTTGTAGCTTTAACTATTGCTCTCCGAAAAAATGCCATAGTTAACAGTTTTATTCCATGATTCAGTCGAGATGTGGTTTCTCAAGATGCACGATGGATCTCCCTACTGATGGAAAAACAATTCCAAGGAGGAATAAACTTCCCCTGCTGGTCATTGAAAATTTGGAGCCAAGTCCAAGCCATGTTTTCTAAGAAGTATGTACCACAGGTACCAATGGTTTGAACTTGCTTCCAATAAAGTACGCTTGGGAATGCAGCCTTTTTGTCTAGCGTGCAGGCTGAAAGCAAGCCTCCCTATCCACTCCCCTCTAAATTAGTGCAATATCTAGACTTGATCATCAGTGCTTGAGATGGTGATAAGGAATTATGAGAACAACCCATTTTGGGCTGCAGGATTTTGGGCTCCAATTCCTCTGGGCCTCTCTGATCCTGCTTTCTTGCTTTTCTTCCGATACATTTACTCCCAGTGCTCAAAAACACTGACAGTGGACCCATCACTGATCCGTGACAGCGATATTTTCCTTGACACCGTTTGAGAACTCCATGTGTAGATCAAACCTGTGTTAGCTACCTCTAAAGTGAGATCAGTGCTTTTGTCATACCATTCTATCCCCAAACTAAATAAGTTACATTATGTTAAAGTGCTACAATGCAGTGGTGTTGCAGACCATCAGAAAGATGGTCACTTTCACTGGAATACTCAAAACTAAAGCTGACTTGGTCCTATTTCTCAAATAGGACTGAACTGGCTCCAGTCCAAATACCCCTGCTTAACTAGGCTAATCAGTAGTTCATACACATTTATCTTGCAAAGTGGAGCAGCTCTATTTGAAACCTAGCCATGTTGCACAACTAGGCTTTCAGGTCAGTTTTTTTGTTACAGTATTTCAATCCATAACCCCCCTCCCCCCCCAAAAAAAAACAGACAAGCCCTTTCAAATAAGCTTCTTGACTGTGAAAACGAAGTTTTGAAGAGAGTAAGTAGTCTGTCTTCAGGAGCTGCATTTGAAAGTTTCATTTACGTGTAACTTGCTGATGTTTATTTCTTCAGGCTTATCACGTCTGTAGGTTACGGTTTTCGTACAAACAGTAGGCAAGAACATTTTATCCTTGAAGAAAAAGATATAACTGGTCAGAAAGCCCAACCTCCACCTTAACCTCAAGAAAAACATTCCATTCTGTTCTGTTCCATTATGACAGCAGTTACCTTTTTTGTTGGAGGTACTCTATAGTCAGCCGAAGACTTAATTTTGTTGTTCCACTGTAGAATGATCTGCCAGATTATAAGTACATTCAGCAATCCAATCACAAATGTCACAATAAATATTATGAAAAAGATTCTAAAGTGGCTTGGATCATCAGAGGCACATTCTGCAATGAGAGAAAAAATAATATGAGAAGTGTACACTGTTCCCAATTATTTAAACTATGAAGCTAAGAAATGTCCCTCAGATCATTGTGGAGAAAAGCACAAGCTTAGATGGCATTCAAAGGGGAATCAATGGCTGTGAGTCATGGTCACTCTGCTATTCCAGGTTCAGAATAAATATTCCTCTGAAGACCAGTTATAGGACAGAACAATGAGAAAGAAGGATGCCTTTGTCTCTTGAATGTGGGTTTTCTCAGATGCATCAGGTTGACCACTGTGGAAGACACAATATAGGTCTGAATGGGCCTTATGACCCCATAGTGGAACTAGAAAAGGTGCAGAAGTTAAAAGCCATGGTGGGTTAAAAGCCATGATGGGTATTGTACAACCTCCTGGTTTTCGAGGTAGGCTACCTCAGAATGCCAGGTGCAAGGGAGTGCCAACAGGATGCAAGCACCTTGTTGTCTTGTGTGCTCTCTGAGGCATCTCGTGGGCAGTGGTGTCATCTAAATGGTTTAAGAACAGGTACTCACTTTTGATTGGCACGTGTTGGGACCCGCCCACCGGAAGTGACATCATAAGCCAGAAGTGATGTCGTGGCAGGAAGTGACATGAAAAAAGCCCTTTTTGAGGCCTCAGATGATTTTAAACTGACCCAACAGTTGCAACAGTATTCCACAGCACCCCCAGAACATGTTAAGGAGGCCTGGCATCATGTTAAAGTGACCCAACAGTTCCAAAACCTCAGAGCAGCTCATTTTTCAGTGGCAAGGCAAGGCAAGGCTCTGCTCGCTGCCTGCCTGCCTGCCTGGCTCTGAGAACATGCAGGCAACTCAAATGTGCAGGAAATTCAAACGTTGCAGGGGGTGGAGTCGACGAGTGGGCGGGCCAGCCGTAATCCTAGGAACCGGTACTCGCGTACCCCCGCATGACATCACTGCTCGTGGGTCACTGTGAGGTACAGGAAGCTGGACTAGATGGGCCTTTGGCCTGATCCAGCTGGGCTCTTCTTATGTTAACTTGATTTTAATTCTCTCAGGAATTCTTATGGGAGAAAGTTCTTCACATTTGAAGAACAAACATTGTTTTCAACTGCAGATTCTATTACGTTTGTTTATGTCTAGTAACATGGAATAACATGGTTTTATAAGGAGATACTGTACATACAGTTATAGAAGAAATACCCAAGGCCAGAGGGATCTTTCAACGCCAGCTGTACACCAGAACTAGCCTGAGAATTTTATTACTGTATTGTACTTTTTTTTTTTAAGGGGTGTGTGTGTCTTCTTCAGATATAAAAAGGCAAGACATGGTATCTAAATAAATAAATTAGTAACTTCATCCTGCATTACTCAGACTGGTTTTGTCATTAGCAGAATGAATTTCTCAAGGATAGAAGAAATGCAAACTAATTATATATTTCCCCAGAGAAAGAGATTTCTCTTTTAAGTCCTGAATGAGAAAATAAATACTAGCCAGAGCAAGGAATTCCTTTTCTTTAATTGTTTTTAAAAACTGCTTAAGCAGCCGCACTTAATCTCAAGAATTCCATTTCGTGCGAGCGTTGTTTTGAGCTGCATCACGATCAATGAGAAACATCAGTCCCACAGCAATGTACCCATGACATTTCTAACCTCTAATTCTGAATTATCCTGGCAACCTGTTAGCATAAGGTTGGACAGAAGGCTGAAGTGGTCATATAAAAAGGTGTATAGATTTGATTGCATTGGGCAATTCATATTTATATTTGTTGTGGGTTTCAACAAGCAAAAGGAACACCATGTGTGACACAGACTGCAGAATTTACTGTTGGAATGGTGATTTCTCGGTGGATAAACTCTCAATTGAAGTTTTAAGGAAAAAAAGCCCTATGTAAATGACAATCAAACGACAATATGTTAAGATGTAAGTATATTGCTATTGCTGATAACTGGAATTAGCTTGTTTTAAAGCAAATGGCTGCATTATCCTTTAGCCCCACCTCTGCCCCCTTAAAGTGGCAGGGCATGGCAGCGATGCAATTGCCACAGTTGCCCCACCGCTGGAAACAGAAGGATTATTTTCACTTACTTGAGCCAGTGCCAGCCTCGGGGGGGACGGGACGGGGACAAGGAGCCCCGTGAATGCCTCTGGAGGGCTTCTTGTGTTTTATAAAAGCTAAAAAAAGTGATAGCAACCCACTTCTGGTTTCATAATCGCAAACCAGAAGTGGGTTGTGATTGCTATTCGTCGTTTTGCTGAGCTGCAGGGAATCTTGCAGAGGAGTCTGCAAGGCTCTCTGCACACCCCAGAGGCCAGTGCTGGCTTAAGCAAGTGAACGCCCTTTCTGTCCCTGGTGGCAGGATGATTGTGTTGCCGCCATCCCCCTGCCCCTGCACACACTTATGGCTTCCCAAACTAATCATGGCTCTATGCCAGCGGTCTCTAAACCACCGACTGCTGTGAACAGGGAAAGCCATCCTTGTTCCAGCTAGCACTGAGAGTTCCAACGTGCTGCCACTTCTCCTGGCACTTCTGCTGCCCAGAGAGATGCTCTCGGCAGTTGTGTCTATTGTCCCTCACCCCAGCAGGCTGTTCACCCAGATTTTTGGGCAGACGTGACTGCCCAATCTGGGCAGTGTGAGTGCCAGAAGAAGCGGCAGCACGTTGGAGCGCTCAGTGCTGCTCATAGTGGAGATGGCCTTCCCCTGGCAACTGATTCGGCCTGCGGGCTGGAGCTTGGAGAAGTATGCTCTAAGCCGGTGTTATTCAAACTGTGCATTGGAACCCACTTGGTGGGTCATGACCCGATGTCAGGGGCATGGGGAAAGCTGGGGCAGCCATTTACTCTCGCTGTACTCCTTCTGAGAGTCTTAACAGTTTGAATTTTCAGTGAGGTTTTTATTTTAAAAATTTTGTTTTTACTTCAGTGCTTTTATAAAGTATTTTGTCCTAATTTTGCTTTCTGTCAAAGATGATTCATGATTGTGCATTTGCTTCAGTTTCAGAATGCCAGTTGGCATTCTAGGAGTGTCATTTAATTACATCATCCTGAAGGCACTTTTCTGCTTGATGAGGGCACTTCCGGCTATGACATCACTTCCAGGTTAATGACATCACATCCGGTGGGACCCAACACAAATGCCATTCTAAAAAGTGGGTCCCGGTCTAAAATGTTTGAGTACCACTGCTCTAAGCAATAGGTATTTTGTACAAAGCTTAGACTGGTAGCTTGTACCACAGTTACTCCAAACTCAAGTCTGACCTTGTCCTACTGTATTTCCTTTTCCAATATCACAAAGTGACATAACAATCTGCCTAAAGAGGACACATATCTACATTGTGAGGCCCTGTATCAAGAACCATATCTCATGCAAAACAAAAGGGAACAAGGTAACACTTAATGCACAAGCACAATTACAGATCTATAGATAAAACGTGAGCACAATGCGTCTTTTCTAACCTACCTGACAGTTGTTCACTATAATGCACCTTGTACGCGCATGAGGTTTTGCACTGGTCAAGTGTAATTTGTGACAAGTTAGTACGACGACAGGGCACACAATTCCTATAAAGCAAAGTTAAAGTGAATGCATTAGTGTGCATGTCCATCTGGATTATAAACCCCTTACCAAAGTACTTTAAATGCTGCTTTAAAATGTGTGTGTGAAGGGGAAGTTTGGATGAACCATCCTGCATTACTATGTTGTGAGGCAATATGCTGGCGGGCGGAAGAAGAGGAAATGTGCGTGAACATTTTCTCTTCCCTCCAGTCCAAATCCCTCCACTCTTAATGGTAATAAGGATTACCCCGAGCTAAACAACCTTGAACAAGGGGAGGTTAATCAATGAGACAGGAAATACCCTGGCAGCAGAAATGAACCATAAATTAGGGCCTTACTATTCCCCTCACTGCAATAAAGAAAAAATGAATAGGATTTTAACTTTTCCTTACTGACATACATTGTCACAAACTCAGCTATGATATGCTCTTCAGAACATGAACAAGACACATGAAGGACTTGTCTTTAAAAGTCCTATTCCCATCTACTACTTGCCTTCCAGAAACGTATTCATGTAATAGGACATGGATCTGCAAATAAAGCTTAACAGTCATATCAGGTCTGGGCCTAGCTTTGGGCCTAGCTAAACCTCTCTTCCTAATTACCACTTTTCCTACTTGACCTTTTTGCATTTGGGGAATTGTAGAAGTGGGTTCTGAAAGCACTTGCAACATGAAGCACAGGAGGAGATAACAAGACCATGCTTGTGCAGGAGTCAGGACTAGCAGGTACACCTTATTTTTGAAATATGAGCAAATAAGCAGCAGGACATGTAGGGTCAGCTTGCCAGCTCAGTACAGGGAATGTGGTCTGTTGTATGAAGCCCTCTGGTCAAACTAAGTGGTTTGAGCAGAGGGCAGTTGGACTGAGAGATGGAAGTAAGAAACATGTAGCAAACAGATGCCTAGATTGGGATCGTGACACAAGCTTAAACTCAATGAAACGTGGGCAAAGGATGGAGGAGCAATTAATGTATCTCAATCCACTGGACTTGCACTGTACAGCAAGAGATCCAAATCCTTGTTACAAGCGGTTTAAACCCCAAATGAGAAAACTGTATGCCCTTAAAGCCCTGGATTAGGACTGCTCAACGACCCTGCATTGAGGGACACTGCAAAGTAATCCATATATGTAAGGACATAACTATGTTTTTTATGAAAGAAGCTGTCCCAAATCTCCATTTTCTCCTGAAACAACCCACCCCAAAAGTCCACATGGATCTGCACAAAAAATGTGCTGGATGCAACACTGCCACGCAAATGTTTATTTTAGAATGCTTAAACTTAAACCACTACAAGAGACATACCACTTCTCATTGCACATTGTTCTACAAGTAGGGCAGAATTCACACAAATGGCCAAAATTGCTGGGATCAGTGCACTTGCATTTTCCACACACACAAGTTCCTCTTCCACTGCAGATCTGACCATTTGAATTAACGCAGTGCTTTTGCAGTGACAATGAACACTGGCAACGATCACCTTCCCAGCCATTGAAACATTTGCATTTGCCAGCTTCACATTCACCGTTCCCTGCAAAAGGGAAAAAAAACGAAGAATGAACAACAGATCTGGCCATTCTCATCTATATGCCTGTTCACAGCCTTCTTGCCTTCCCTCTGGAATTGCCCCTGGGAAGGCAGGAGACAGGCTACCCTGATAGTTCTCATGGGTGTTTGGATGGATTCTTAGGAATTGGTAACAAGAGCAATATGGATTTTTAAACTCCTTTCCCAGCACATTTTAATCAGAGGACCCCAAAGCATTGGAATGTGTGTCTTCGTTTACTGAGGGATACTCGGTTCATTAAGCTACCTCTATTTTCTCCCCTAGAGTAAAGCTCGACACTTAAGTCCTGGGATATTTTAAGATCAGCATCGGGGTCCTTGTTCTGTGTCCCATTGCTGTGGGTAAGGTGGGTGGGCACAAGAGCAAGGGCCACCCATCCATAGCCCTGTGGTTGTAGATCTCCCACCTGAATATAGGCCACTTGGTTTTGGCATGTGGTGAAAATGTGAGTGGTCCAAAGATATGTTTTAAATAGTTCATTTAACCTGTGATTTAGTCATTTGTGTAATCATTAATAGCTGTTGTAGCTGCATCAGGAACCCTGGAGATCAAGATGCAAAACACGCATGCACGCTACAAAAGCACTAGCAATGCTACTATATTGGTGAGATGTGACTCAGGACCTCCCTTTGAATCTCTGCCAACAATTCTCACTAGGTGGTCCTAGGCAAGGACTTCCTCAGCCCCTACCCCAACCCTCAGGTTCAACATGGAAAGAATAACACAGGTAGATTACCTCTTATCCGGACATCTGAAATCTGGACTATTCTGAAATCCAGATATTTTTGTCCAAGACTTGTTTTCTGTAGTGTGAACATTAGACGGTCTTGTGCTCATTCCCAACTACAATGCAGGTACAGGCTGTAAGTTCTACTGTCTACTCTGTGATGTGTACCTGTACAGGCATTGTTGAATAGTGTCAAAGAGGCCAGCAGACACCCGTACGAGTAACAGTGGACAGAGCAAGAGGAAGCATTTCACATTATATTTATGCAATTATGCCGAAATCCAGACAAATACAAACTCCAGACACCTTCCCATCTCAAGCTGTCCGGAAAAGGGATACTCAACCTGTACTCATTTACTTTCCAGGGTTATTATAAAATCAAGGTAATACATGTAAAGCACTTTGCACACTCAAGGAAGTGCAATACAAATGCTAAGGGCTATTATTGCCCACAATGGACCTTAAGAATGAGGCAAATTAGAAATTTAACTAAAATAATGTGAATGAATAGAGTGAAATTCTGGAGCTTACCAGCACACAAATTTCCAAGGTGATATGGGCAGGAAAAGTCATCTTTTTCACAATATTTGCCATATATGGTGCCAAATTTGGATTTGTGACAAATGCATTTTCCATCTATGCAGCCTCCGTGACCGCTGCACACTGGATGGTCCTTCTGCATTTTGCATTGCTCAGAAGACAATTCGCTACTGGAAGTCCAGTTATTGCCATTGAAGGAAGGAGATCTGGCATCCTGAAATAGTTCAGCGACGCATATTTTTTTGTGCTTTATGCTGTCCACACACTGACAGCCACATTTTCTCTGTATGTTAACCCGGGCGGATTCATTGAAACCAATAACTTTTAGCATCACATATTGTCTTCCTTCTGGCACGCCGCATCCTTTCATGGCAATGGATATGTTGAAAAGCACCTGTTTCCAAACAATTTTGATACAGATAATCAAAAGTTGGTTACAAGCCATTTCCAAGTTTTTAAAACACAGGACTCTAGGAAAAACGTAATTCACCAATTTTCTCTGAAACAAAATTCTTATTTTTTGTCACCATCATCAATGAGATAAGACAGACTATCAGAATAGAACATCATCATTGGAGATCACACAGCAATAAATGCATCTTCTATTTCTCTTAAAGCTGCTTTCCAAATGATTCCCCTCCCCAACAGAAATGTAGATTGTGGATAGAAAATATATTGTAAACATGCTTGCCCTTTTCAACAAAAGTTAAGGATGCACGTATATACCCACAGTTGTGCACGAATTAGTACTTTTGACGAGCAGAGCAATGTTTTGGGAATACATTCTACTGCACCTGCCCACTGCAGACCTGGACTTGTGTTTTGCATGTGAACCCGCCAATTTGCAGAGATTTCCTATTTAAGGACATAGCTCAGAGGTGGGGCACTTGCTTTGCATGCAGAAGATCCCAGGTTCAGTCCTTGGCATTCTCCAGGTAGGGCTGGGCCTGGAACCCTTTGCCTGAAACCCCAGAAAGTTGCTGCCAGTGAGTGTCGACAATAATAAGCTAGATGGACCAGTGGCCTGACTCTGTATCAGGCAGCTTCCTATTTATTTTAGCAGAGAAGCACCATATGCACAAAATGATCACATAAATTGGGACCAACAAAGTGCAACTTCCAACACTCCTGGAGCATTAAGACATGCCTAATACGGAAAAAAAAAGGGTATTGAAATCATGTGTGCCAGCTTAAAGGAAGAGAATGCCATTTGAAAACAGGAACACTTTGAAAAATGACGTGTGCCTGTGGTAACTACTTGGCCTCACACCCATTATTAAAAATATTTCAGTTGATAGGACTTGGAAATAGTTCTTGAGCAGATGTAATCTCTTGACTTCGGGAACATAGGGACATTCTGAAAAGTTCTAGGCATCTCCTACCCTGGCTTGAGCTCACTGGATATTCATGCTTATTCTTGGATTTAAACTTAAAATGAAATTGATGAACAATGTAGAGGGTCCTAGACAGTGAACCATAGAATAAATCTACTTTGCAATCCACATAAAAAAACCCTCAACGGAAAAGCTATTATACAAACATTTCAAAATATTTCATCTCCTTTGTGAATGGAGGAATGTTCCTACTTCAGCTGTGGATATCACATTTTTGCATCCCTCCAAGCCTGTTGTTCTACTTCCATCGGGGCACATTGCAGTAACTTTGACATTTATATCTTGGATGCTGTTATCCACCTGAATTTTCACTTCAGAAAGCAGCTTCTGAAACAACAAACAAAAGAATTCCGCTGCACGGCATGGCAATACATACTGCCTGTTAGTATCCAATCAGCGCTTAGCATGCCTGACTCAGTGGATTTAGCCGAAATGAGAAAGCTCATCTGTCTCTCTGGATAAAGGAACGAATTGTTTTCTACATAAAGACTCCTTTATGTGCTGCACCAGGAGAACTAATAATCCTGAAAAGGAGGAGGAGGAGGTGAGCAATGTCCATTTCCAGCTAGTTTGTGCGATTCAGTGCTTATGATACTCCAATTGTCTATTCTAATACTGCAGGGCCAGTTCACGCATCCTTTTAACCCCTTCATGGAGACATGATGTGCCTAGATACCTTGTGCATTTATTCTGACAACTGGCTCCCAAAGCTACTATAGTAGTTGCTTCCTTGTTTTTTCTTGCAAGAAGGAACAAGGCTTCTATGCCAGGAAGTATGGCAGTAGATAATCTTGCTAGGAATATGGAGGGTTTAAATACCAACATTCTAGTCTACCCCCTTCTTGGTACAATGCACTCATTTTCTACATCCAAGGACTACTCAATAATGGAGGATTAATCAACACACACTCTACCAATGCAACGTTAAATTGCACTGGGCTGAAAGACAGGATTATTCTGAATGCACAGACTAGCTTACTGAAGAGTTTAAAGCTATAGTCCTAATTTGGGCTAATTAATAGTACCACTTTATCATAAGCATCTGCTTAGTACAGACGTGCCCTGGTATCCGCTGATTCGGTATCCACGGTTTCAGTTATCCACAGATACCGTGGATACTGAGACCCCTATTTAAAAAATAGGGAAACATTAAACAAATCTCTTTTTTTACCTTGTTGCAGAAAAACCACTGATGTTCCCCTATCTTTAAAAAGGCATCAGGTATCTGTAGGGGAGTCCGGAACAGAACCCCAATGGATATATCATATATGATACTTATATATCATTCAGAATAGAATTTGTGTCTTGAAAATTCTTAGATCCAGGTGATGGATGTAACATTATTTTGGAAGGAGGATAATAAAGGAAGTGACAAATGAAAAGAGCAAGGAAGATTGCAAAGGTACAATATGTCTCAATAGTACAAAAGCATTCTGCTGATCTGTTTTTAGATAGGATTTCTTGTTGTACTAAAAAAGTTATCCCCAAAAACAGACACTTCAAGAGCTGGTGGAATGAATGTGACCTCATTCATGTACAAAAAAGAGTGTGGGATGTATAAACGTACAAGGATTGCCACAGGATGTGGTGATATCACCTGGTCTACAAGCGGTTTGGACAGATTTATGGAGCAAAAGTCCATCACAATTTACATGCCATGCAACTTCCAGGGCTTTAGAAGTGGGCTACCTCAGAATACCACATGCAAGGGAGTGGCAACAGGGTGCAAATATCTTGCTGTCTTGTGTGCTCCCTGAGGTAGCTAACGGTCCACAGTGAGATAAAGGAAACGACTAGATAGGCCTTTGGCCTGATCCAGCAGGGCTCTTCTGATGTTCTTATGATTCTATGGCCATCCTGCTATTTTGCAGTGGTATTTGGAGCCAATGGAATATTTACATATTTGCTTTCTCAAAGCCATTCTCAGAGGTGAATAAAACTTCACAAGAACTTCAAAAGCAAAATACCTCATAGGCTTCTACCACCAAATCGCTGAGATTTGCAGTTTGCGATTCTATTTGTTTTGCAATAGTACCAGGTAGCAGGGGCAAAAGGCCCTACGGAAGAACAAAGCAATAGTCAGTTATAATGCCAAGATCAACATTGTTTTTAGAAAAACATAACATTCTAAGGTTTATACATACCTTATACCAGTGAAATTGGCTTCCTTGGACTGCAAAAATCCCATTAATATTGTTGTCTATGAGCTTTTCAGAAAGTTGACCAAGAGATGGATGTTCCTGTAAATCACAAAAGGGAATAAATTTGATTCTTATAGGGACTACCGGAAGTCCTTGTAGGCAGACCTTGTAAATTGCGACTGATTAACAGCTGAGCTGTCTCCGGCTGCCTTGTGTGAGAGGGAGTTGTGCCGAAGTCAGCTGCTTCTCTGGTGGGAGCAGGGAAGCCGCTTATCAGCCAGCAAGAAGACAAACAGGTGGCCAGAAAAAAGGACTAAATCCAGAAAGATCCATCTGTATGTGTGCAGTTCTTGGAAGATAGAACGTTTCTGTAAAAATTGTACAAACGTTCGGGTTTCTGAATAAAGTCTGCTTATGTAAACCGCCTTGAGTTATAGTCATTAGAGAAATCTGGTGACCTAAGAAAGGCGGTATATAAATACAAGAATTATTATTTTCATATTCATACCATTGTCTACACTGTAGCGACAGTGAACCTAACATACATGGAATTGATACATCTTGGCTCTAAATCTCTGAATGCTTACAGGGAGACCAGGATTTTGGACAAGCTCACATTTCGTAAATGGAGTACAGCACAATCCTAATCTCCTGCCAGTGCAGCCAGATCTTCAGCCATTGGTGGAGGCAAGTGGAGGAATAGAAGGCAGCAGAAGGGAAGAACAGATGCTGGGGGGTGGGGTGTGTGTGGAACACGGCAGGAAGGAATGGGAACAGTTCAGGCCTGGGAGATGGGGAGAATAGGCATCAGGATCATAGGGGAGGAGCAGGCCCATGCCATATGCCATCCTCCCTCCTGGGTTCAATAAGCATCAATGACTATTTTTACCAAGATCCAACAAATATTCATGAGTTCGCCAGATACTGTACTGGGGAAAGAGCATTTGAGGAGAGACATATAATATGGATTCAGGGGGAAAAAACCCTAAACCTTTAAGTTATCTAATAACCAAACATTGTTAGTATAACTTAAATAGCAAGAGAAATTTTATCACACCTGGCTATCCACGATAGCATATAAACTAAGTGGGGAAAAAATGTGACTGAACAGGATATGGAGACAAGAACCTGACATTTTGCCAGCGTTCATTAGGACAGGGAAATCATACCCTGAGCTAATTCCCTTTTACCGCAAATCTGTGAGAGGATCCCCAGAATACTTATTTTTATCCTGCCTTTAAAAAAAAAAAATGATTGCAAGATGGCTGTTAGGTTGCAAAATCCAGGCAGATGATTGGCACTCATTTGAACTCGCTATTCAAATGTAACAGAGCTTATGTTGGAACACAATATGGTAATAGCGTGTTGCTGCTAATGTTTTGTGGCTGCTTCAGTGTCAATGCCAAGTGCACTATCCACTGATGGTTGCTGGCTTCTCTCTTTTTGGTTGTAAAGTCATGCATACGGAGGAGGAACAGAAAACAAGAAGAGGGGAGAGGTTAGACAGGGCCAGCCTACCGGTGGTCTGTCTTCCATGTGGCTGAATATATGGATCTCAGTGAAGAAACAGTCTTGGAACAAGACTCTTTAGAGACCTTTCGGTAGGACCTTTCTTTTTCGAAAGGAATTTGATTGAATGAATGTTTGGCAGGCTTTTTCAATGCATGGTTTTAAATGTTGGTGATCCTGGGTTTTGTGTTATTTTAATTACTTTCTTAATGTTTGTTTTTAGATATTGTTTTAATATTGTTTCTCCATTTTTGTAAGCTGCCTTGAGTCACCTATTGGAGAAAAAGGCGGGGTAGAATTTATTTTAAATAAATAAATAAATAAATAAATAAATAAATAAATAAACAAACAAACAAACAAACAAACAAACAAACAAACAAACAAACAAACAAAGAGTGGGCCTCACCAGCATCCTCTTCTCCACCAATCAGCACAAGGCCCATGATCTACACAGCTATTCATACTGCACCGACTGGAAGGGAAATGGGCTAGGAAGGAATCTTTCCAACCAATCAAAGCCCGGAAATAAGAAAGAAGAGATCTAGCCGACATCGATGCCTCCCCAGAAGTTGCATCTCATTACGGAGGCCCACGATCCATTACAGGAACCATGATCCAAAGGTTAACATGGTACAGGACATATACCTTACCATACTGGTTGCTTTGACGTACACATTATCTTTCAAATGGCAGTTTCCATCATGAGGAATCACTATCCCTGCTAATTTACTGTCAAGGGCCAGGTGAGAAGTCTGATCTGTCATCATGAGGAGGAGACGTTTTGCTTCTTTACGCCAACCAATATGGCTCTAGAAAAAAAAGAAGAGAAATTAACCTCAAGCTTTAAAATGAGGCAAGCGACTATGAGATACTAGAATCTCCTTACAGATATTGCTTTGCTTAAGATAAAGTTCATATGGTCTATATGTCCCCCCTCATCTCCATCCCCTTGCCTCCAGCCAGCACGTTGCTGCTAAAATCCATTCATCCCCTTCCTTAAAACTCTTTGTTTCCTGCTTGCCCTAGGAGCCTGCATAGGCTACCCACCTCATCTTCAAATACTGCATGGCTTTGCCCCTCCATACCTTTAAGTGATTTTTTTTTTTAAAAGAGGTATGGCAAGAACTTAGATGTGAAAACTGCCAACTAATTTTGTTTTAGGAGGAGTCTCAAATCATAACATACTGGTGTTCATCATTCTTATTAGAAACAACAACAACAACAACAACAACAGAGAGTGCAATTCTACCCTGAAGTTAGGCCAGCAAAGTTTGACCAGCACAAGGGACACCATAAAGTATGTTTGGACCACTCTCGGAGTCAAGAGACCAGCACACAGATGTGCGTCATCCTCCAAGAGTGGTCCAACGCACTTTACGGTGGCTGTTGTGCCGGTCTAACTCCAGGTTAGGATTCCCCCCTGAAACTGAGTTAAATAAATGGTTAGAAACTATGGTAGACATTTTTTAATGGATAGTAGCACCCCAGGCAATAAAAGCTCTACAATATCACCTGTATACCTTCTAATAGAGTACAGTGGAATTATGCCAAACGATGAGAAGACAAATCATTTGCCACATAATCATCCTTGGGCTTTGGTTCTCTCTTACCTGGCACACTGCTGCCTGAAGCATAGCATCAAAGCCTCCTTCAGGTGTATCAATATTGCCTGAAATTTTTTGCTTCTGAATTGCACTTCTGAACTCTGCAATCTTGTCAGTCAGTGATAACACATGGATATAACCGTGAGGCGGCATACAATCGAGATCAAAATCACTGTGTGGAAAACAACACATGCAGCATGATGTTAAATATTGGCTTTAAAACAAAGTTAAGAGTAATTGGCTCCAACACACAATCTTTTACAGATGCATAGACCCACAATGCATCAGAAAAAAAGACACACACTGACAACGCAATCCTAAACCCCGCGCAACACTGCGCCCTTAGTGCCAACGCAGGAGCGCCGATTGGCACCCCCGCATCGGCGCTAAGGCAACAGGACTGGTGATGCAGGCAGCACCGGCCCTGCTGTGCCCGCACTGAGCCTCTCTCCCGCCTTCCAGAGGGAGGGAGGGAGGCAGGGACGGGACTTGGGTGGGCTTGGGAGGTGGCCATAAAGCCACATCCTAAGCCCATCAGGGAGGCCAGGTGGCCCCAATTCGGGCCACACCGTCTCCTCAGATCTGCATCCACTCTTTAGTGGGTACAGATCCGAGGAGCACATAGGGGAGGCTGGTGCACACTCCCTTGCTGCAGGGGGGCTCCAGCCTCCACCTATCCAGTGCTGGATAGGGCGCTGGCTGGCCGGCACTTCTACCCCAGCGCTGGGTAGGATTGCGCCCTCAAAGTCCATCTTAAATTAGGAAAAAAATTGAACATGTAGAAATGTGTGTCAGTGTAATATCTTCATTTGTTTGAAGACTTTCCATCCCACTGAAGTTGGCTTACAACACATGGCCGTCCCATCCACGAACCTTCATTTGTTTGAAGCCTTTCCATCCCACTGAAGGTAGCTTACCATATTGTAACACAGGGCCGTCCCATCCATGAGCCCTCTGAGGCTATCATCCCAGGCAGCCTGTCCACTCGCTTTTGTTGCTCCTCCTACTCCCTAGACTGGAAAACAGAGTGGGATGGAAGAGAAGAGGAAGTGTCTTCTTCATCTCCTCTACTGCTCCATCTTCCTCTTGCTTTTCCAATCCAGTTCGCAGGAAGAGCAGAGGTTGGTGCATCATCAGGTAAAATGGGGGGGGGGACAGCATCTGACGCATATTAAAAAGTCCTACATCAGCCATGGTATATTGGCCCAATATAATGTTTTTTGTTTAAGGTAAGAGGTGGCAATGGTGCACACCCAAACCCACACACATCATTTAACTGTATCACAACAAAATTTAGTAGAACATGTGTTGCAGTATTAATATGTATCACAGTCCAATGTCCCAAGTAGGAGAAAGAGCAAGGATGGTGGTGAATGATGGAACAGCCTCTCGCTTTCAAACAATTGAGTACAGCCAAGCCAGAAGGATGGAGACTCCATCCCAAGCTTATAACTACTCACCATAGAAGAGAATGGAGCCAAGTGTCAAGGACACTCCATTTCTTAAAATGACTACATTGGAAATGGACTGGAAAAGCAAGTTCTGCTGCCACTGCCCGAAGCTAGGGACCCCAGACATAAGGTCTTGTGGAAGAAACTTCCTTCCCAGTAGCAGAATGTGGGCAGATTAGGAGACATGGCAACCCACTTCTAAGTAAACTGAGACCAGGCAGATAAAATAATAGATATAAAAAGTTCGTTAAAAGGTTATAAAATATCAAAGGAGGGAGAAGTGCAAGGGAAAACAATTAAATAACAACAATGCATTGATAATCCAACAAAAGGAGAAAAAAGGGAGGTGGCAACAAAGGCTTTAAGATGTAGGCAACAAATAAAAATGTGACTTTCCTGGGTATTTTTTCTTACCCTACATGTGCAGTTCCAGGTTCTTGGCCCTTGAGCAAAATGGGCAAGCCAATTCCTGTGGAGCATGAGATATGTTTGATCTTGGGCTGGGCAAATGCACAAAGGATGGTGCAAGACCCCATTTTTTAATATCCTATGAGTGTCAACCCTAATTTGCCTGTGGACCTGGATTAGGCTTCAAAGTCCAATCCAATGAGCTGCCTTAAAGCCAGGTTCTTTGTCTACTGGACAGGGAACAATAACTGAACAATAGCTATTGCTTCTGCATTACTTAGCAGCCTCTTCAAGATGCAGAGACATCACAGAAGCTTTTAAGGCAACAGAAAAGGGTTAAAAATTTGGGGGGAAATAAAAAATGTTTACTATAATTGAGCCAGAAAGGATGTTCAGCATGCACTGTAACAGGTACAGCCACACAAGCATTTGCTCGTTTATTCAGTTCCACACCTTTCTCCATTTCTCTGAAATGGGAGAAGGCCATTGGGACAGGCCTGGGGTATGTGCTATAACTCCTGGATTTTTACCACAATAGTTATTTAATGCTACCTACCTGCACTGATTGTGGATTCTTCCTGGATGAATACTAATATATGGTGACACTGTCTTATCCACATAGGAGCCAAATCCAAGACGTAAATCAAGAGAAATATTTGCCATCTTTTTAGATAAATCAGATCCAACTGTGTTCAATTTTTCTATATTCTTGTGCATAGATGCAGACACGTCGACTAAGTAATAAAGGTCTACAGGGTATTTTTCTAGAGGCTGGACTTTCAACAGAAAACTTGCTTCAGATTCTGGTATGGAAAAAGAAGAAACTACAATCAAAATTTCTGAACATTCATGATACATCTGCAAACATACCTTATATCTAAAAATTTCATTTGGTTTAGCCTCTTAATCCTAATTTCCAGGCATAACTAAGCGTTATGTATACATAAGCTCAGGAAATCTCCCTGGAATCAGGTGTGGTTCAACTTCTTTTTGGTAAGTGTTAAATTCCAGAGACATTATGCTACTTATATAACAAGTTACAGTGTGAAATAATCTGTAGCCAAACTGGAAAAACTTTAATCAGATTAACCCCTCCCCCCCCCACTCTTTTTGAATATTCATCCTAAAACTGTAGTTACTTTGCAATGGACAATGTTGGCATTAAAACAATGCAGAACTAGTTTGCCTCTAGAAAATTCTGCAAGTGAGAAGCAGAATAGCATCTTGAAAAACACAAGTCAGTCTGCCAGTGTCTGATCTGGTTGGCATCTTTTCGAGCTGCACAAAGACAATCTGAAGTAGACCTCTTGTCATTTGGCTGGGCAGCCTTTTCACACTGATGATGGGTTCAATTCACAGTTGTGGTTCTCACCCCTTGCAGCACACTGTTCTCTTTGAGGCAAACTTATTATTATGACAGGGACTACATTTCTACTGGGTTACCTCCACCAGCAATCTCTTCAGTCCTGGGCTTCCGTGTCCTGGACTTCCAGGCCTGTCCAGTACAGAGACGGTCTGGGCCGGGAATGCACCCCATGGCAGGTGCTGAAACCCCGCCCCCCACCCCGCCCCCACACGTCATGCAGACACGCCTCCCTTACCCCGGAAACGCTCTATTTCGGGGGGTAAGGGAGGCGTGGGTGGGCGGGAGGGCCAGAAACCGTGCGGTCTCTCCCACACTGCGCGCAATGGCGCCCCAGCGCTGCTCCGCGCCCCATGGCTCGTGCCATGGGACGCTACAGGTAAGACCTGTTGCAGTTTCACATCTCACAGTCCAGAACTGGTAGAAACTGGCATTCCGTCTCTCCGTCTCAAGATCAGATAAACACCTGTGTGTCCTTCAGCAGGCAGCTTCCCAGCTTGTTAGGGATAGTAGTTGTACTCCCTTTCTGATAGTGTAAAATAAGCAGGCAGTTTCACACGGGAAGCCCTGGCTGCAAAACACTGCACATTCCCATGAGCTCATAGTGTTCTAAGGGTCACCCCATTGGGTAAGATGGGGCACAAGGGGTCTTCAGGTATCCACCTACCAGATACACTCTGGCTGCATCCCTTTATACTGTTAGAAGGAGTTTTTCACTGTGTGTGCTTAAGATGTAAAGCTGCACTGAAACGCCGCCTGCGAGCGGCCCAGACTTCACCGGCTTTCCCAGCCGGCAGATTGAACCTTTGTACCTTTCTTACTTTCGCTACAATAAAGAGACTTTGTTATGGAAATGTGGCGATTGCTTCAATCCTTCGCTTCGGAGCGCTAAGGCAAGGCGCTGGAATGGGTCTCCAAGCCCCCAACTCTGCTACTATTTACACAAATACACAACAGGTTATGGTGTCCAGCGCACGCCGCGCTGCGGAAGAGTCAGCCGTAACCCTGCAGGGGCTCGCCGAGGACCCGATCCGCGGAGCAGAGCGGAGCGAAGACTGAACTGTGAATGCGGCTGCATCCTCCAACTCGCCGACACCCTGACAGATGTCGGATGAGGAAGGAGCCACCGGTGGAGTGAAGGAGGAGGAAGACCTCGAGAACGGATCCGAGGGAGAGGACGTTGGCGTCCGAGGGGAACCCGAGCAAAGCGAGGAAAGCGGAGAGGGCGAGTCGGAAGACGACGATCTCGGACCTCTCCTTCCCCCAGCGGGGCCTCCCGACGGCCAAGCGCCCGCCCCGCAGCCGCCGCCGCTCGTTCCCGGGCAGGGCGCTTTCCATCCTCTGCCACCGCCTCAAATACCACCGTTGCAGCCCGCTGCGCCCGGGATTGTGATGGCGCAGCAACCCCCCGCCGCCGCCGCCGCGACGGCGCCCTTTGGCGTTCAAGTTCCACTCCTCAACGACAGCAATTATGTGCAGTGGGCTCATAAAATGCAATTGCTGTTGGAACGAGAGGACTTGTGGCAACGCACTCAAGCGCTTCCTGCAGCCGCAAATCCTGCAGAAGTGGCAGCTGACAGGAAGGCGAAAGCCACTATCGGGCTTGCAATCTCTGAAGATCTTTTGGTTTACGTGAGGGGCCTTGCACACGCTAAGCACTATTGGGACACCTTGAAGGAGCTGTTTGCCAGGGCATCCCTCACCTCCAGCATGGTTCTGACACGCAAACTGTGGAGAGCGCGTCTAGAACCGGGGGGCGACTTACGAGTCCACCTGAGAGCGATGCAGCAGAACCTCAAAGACCTAGAAGCAGTCGGGGAACATGTGGAGGAGCGCCTCAAAGTGTTTGCGATCCTAAATTCCCTGGATGAAACGTGGGACATGTTTACCCTAACTTTGGAAAGCATCCCAGCAGTGCAATTGACTGTCACCTTTGTGGCCGCACGGCTTCTCGAGGAAGCAGACAAAAGGAAAGACAATCAAAGAGAGCGTGAATTCAGAAAAGGGAAAAACAACAATTCTGGGAAAAAGCAGCAGCAGCAGCAACCCAGAAATGAGTCCCAGGCACAGGTATGCTCCAGTGTGCGCCAGTGTTATGTGTGTGGTTCCATCCATCATCTTGCCCTCCAATGTCCCAAGAAGAAAGGAGGAACCAAGAAGAAGAAAAAGCCCCATGATGAGCAGAGCACAGGGCAAGGAAAGCCTCATGCACAGCAACCCAAAGCGAGCATCGCGTTTGTGAGTTCAGCGGAAGGGGTGCGCACGCGAGAATCCTGGTTGCTCGACTCGGGAGCAAGCCATCACATTGTGACTTCTGCAGACTTACTCACGAGTAGACGCGAGACTGACCGTGAAACTGTTGCTCTCGCAAATGGGAAAGCAGCTCCTGTGAGCTGCGCTGGAGACGTGTTTCTGCCTCAACTGCAGACCACCTTGAAAAATGTGCTGTGCGTGCCAACGATGTCCAGGAATCTGCTCAGCCTTGGCACTCTCCAGGAAGAAGGATTTACAATTACTTTCCAAGACAACACCTGCACTCTGAAAAGGGGGAGTCTCTGCGTGTCTGTCCCCCGAGTGTACCGGCTGTTTGTGCTTGGAACGCAGGCGAAGGAAAAGCAGCAGGCAAGTGCGTACTTCAATCAACCGAAGCACGGACTCTGCCCGCATTTGTGGCATCTGCGATTAGCACATCTGAACCATGACTACGTGAAGAAGACAGCTGAACTTGTGCGCGGAATGGACTTGAAAGATTGCGACGCATTTGTGGATTGTGAGGTGTGCAAAATCACTAAATCGCATCGCGCAAGCATCCCGAAGTTCAGCAGCCGCCAGACCCAGACTCCCTTCCAGCTGGTGCATATGGACTTGATTGGGCCATTGAAAAAGACAGCTGGGGGGGCGCAGTACGTTCTTACCGTTGTGGATGATGCTACAAGGTATAGTTTTGCATATTTGATGCGTCAAAAGTCTGAGGCGTTTAATAAAATTCGCAATTGGGTCAGGTGGGTGGAGAGACGGTTTGAGCATCCCGTAGTGGCAATTCAAACCGACCGGGGAGGTGAATTTCTCAGTGGGGAGATGTCTCAATGGTTGGAAAGGCAGGGCATCACTCACAGACTCACCGCTCCTCGCACCCCAGAGCACAATGGGGTGGCGGAGAGAAAAAATGGGGAGCTCCAGAGCATGGTTAGAGCGCTGATGGAGCAATCAAAACTGCCCAAAGGGTTGTGGGGAGAAGCGATGAGATATGAACAAGACCCGCGCCTGGTCCAGTACAATGAGCACTTCCTTTGGCTCCAACAACACTCAGTTTTGGTACTTGTGCCGTGTTCTCCTATACAGGAGAAATCATTCTGAAATCCCATAGCAGGCTGCATACTGGCGGTTCACAACTTATTTTAACAATACCAGTTACAGCATTTTCTGACTGCAGAGTCGTCAAAGCCAAAGCACCTGTCCTTTCTTGGAATGTTTAGGCAGACATACTCTTCCTTACGAAGTCTACAGCTAAATTGCCTAAATCCAGTAGCACAGTCAACAGACTACTTGGGCGTTTCGCTGTCACAGTCAACCACACAGATGATTTGTGTTTGCAAAACCAAAGCACATGTGTTCTCAAATATTGCAAATTCCTGTTTCCACCAGGACTGGTTTCTTTGTATCCCGAGTGCCATTGGTCAGGAGACCAAAAGGCAAAATGGGCTTGGATTGGCTCAAGTCCCTGTGATGCCATTTTGACTGTGACCAAGGAGAAAATGCCTCTCTCCTACATAAGCTTTCTTCACCACCACCACTACCCTTGCTTCAGTCATTTTTGAGGTGCAGTGCATACAAGGATCCTAAGTTGACTGGGCCATGCCTTTTTTCTTTTGTACACAGTGCCTGAAGAATGCAGGTACAGGGCAATAAGTCAAGTTGTCCCCTGTGCAAAGCCTCAAGTTATTGCTGACTCATGGGCGTGACGTCACATTGTGACGTTTACTAGGCAGACTTAGTATGGAGTGCTTTGCCGTTGCCTTCCCCAGTCATCTTCACCCCCAGCAAGTTGGGTACTCATTTAACCGACCTTGGAAGGTTGGAAGGCTTAGTCAACCTTGAACCGGTTACCTGGGAAACCGACTTCCACCAGGATCGAACTCAGGTTGTGGGAAAAGCTTCTGACTGCAGCCTTACCACTCTGTACCACACGAGGCTCACTAGATACCGGGCAATAAGTTTCCACATATATCCGCAAGCATAACCTCCAGTTTAAGTTCACCTTTTTCACATGGTAATGGAGGTGCTACCATGGCTGGGCTCCTCTAGATCTCTAGGCCTGAGTAACGTGTACCCTCCCTCCACATGGTTGAGCCCAATAATAGCTCCTGCTGCAACATCCAAACCTAAAATACTTGCTTCCTTTATGTTCTAACAGCAAATTCAGTGGAAACAAATATCGTAGTAAAAATGGTCTTATTCCAAATCCTTAGAACTTGTATTGAGGGCACTGACAATCCAGAAGTGCCAAGCAAAAAAAGGCTGCCAGCCACCTCAAAGCAGTGATGAGGAAAAAGAATCCTATTTACAAATTTTTCTGGAAGTCTTATTTTTAACAACCCAAAAAATGTGGGTGGTGTCTATTAAGGAAGATGCTTGTAATGGGTTTTGATTTACTGGGCTTTAGTGGCTTGGGTTCATAAAGGAGGCATATAAAATTGATTAGAGGAAAGCTGCTCTTCAATGGACCTGAAGACAAAAATGGTCAAGAATGTAACTCATCAACTAATGGGTGAAGAATCTCCACCACTGCAATGTATTTGGATGTCAGGAGTAGATGAGAAAATATGGCAATATTGATATATTTTTTTCTTTTTGTTTGTTTGTTCTTTAGGTATTAATAAGGAACCCTGACGGCAACTCAGGTTGTGTAGCAAAATATATTTTCGTTGCTATACAAGAAACCACAACACATTGCTGCTTCCCCCCCCCCCATTGTCAGATTATGGATGGGAATGCTAGAGAACATAAGAAGATAGGCACTGACTGCAGTAAGAGGCTCTGTTGTGTTTTGATCATATTGTTTTGAGAGGAATCCCTAGTGGAATGCAGCGTTTTTGGCACAAAACTTTGACTGAGATTTTGAGAGGATACCAGGCTTCAAGGTTCAATATTAACATGGCTCTCCCTGAAAGGAGGTAGCAAGAAACTAACCAGATTTTTGAGCAACCAACTTTTACTGCCTTTCATCATTTTTTTGTTTTGCTGAACTCAGAACCTAGCAAAACTCAAAACCTTTCGTAAGAATGTGTCATTTTGTTTGTTCACAGGATGTGGTTTTTGGAGTTATCTTTTATTGTAATACTATTCCACAGAAGAAAAAGCCATGTTTTTCCATCTTAATTTCCAGTTATAACAAGAAAAATTATATTGCTTTATAGAATATAAACATCCTTGACAAACAGTGTGACTTTGGACAAGTTACTGCCCCCTTAGCCTAACCTATCTCTCAGGATTATTGTGAGGGAAAATTGGGTAGATTCATGCATGCAACCCCAAGTTCCTTGGAGGATAGGTGGGATACAAATGTGACAAGTAATTTGGGGTAAAAAATAACAGCAATAGTCAAGTCTCAACAGATGTGATTTATTCATTTGGAATGGTAAACTACCGAAAATTGTGCAATCACCCTTACTGTTTCAAGACTTGCAGATGTTCTTTAAAGAACAGCGAGGAAACGGAGAGCACTTTTTGACTCGACAAGGAGGCTCGGCAAATCAGGCTGTGCTCTGTGGGTCAAGGCACCACAAATCCTGGAAGATTTATTGAATCAGCTTGTATTGCAAAGATCTGGGCTAACTAGAAATGGCATCACAGTTCCCTTAAGCTTTCGATGGGAAGAAATGTAAAGTCAACAGAGACCTTTCCTGGAGCTGAAAGCTACTAAGCCAAAATACGAACATAACCACTGATTATAGTTTGCTTATCACCCTCTACTAGTTTGTCCTCAAAGGCTTTAGGCACTGAACACAAGCAGTTTGCTATTTCCTTCCTTGCTTGTGGGAACTCCATCCTTGCAACAAACACCACTTGATTATCCCCCACAAGTAGAAGCTGTGGTTTTGCTCAACAATGTTGACCACAGGAATTTTTTTTAAGCACAGCTCATAATTTTGCACAGTTTGGATGACCTGCTCGCTATCAGTATGAAACGGCCTCAAACAGGGGCAGGGGAAGATACTTGCAATGAACCGCAGGACTACTGGATGTTGGGTCTTGCTGGAATTCAGACTACAAGGAGGTATACAATGCAACAAGCCAAATGCTGCATAAACTTATTCATATCACAAGGAACTGACATTCTTGTTCGAACAACTTTGTCTAGGGAAGCCCCAAGGTTCCCCCGTTGCGGTTGTAAAGCTGATCAGTCTAAGATTGCGGCTATTCATTAAGGGAAGTATACCATGGCTGTTATTTTTTGGTGGCTTTCAAAAGCACCGAAGAGGGACTCATGATAGATAAAGTCATGCCACAATATCTTACCCTGGCAACCAGAAAATATATCCCTGCACCAGAATGCACATCCCTGGCACCATTCCTAATTAAACTTCACTTGTCCATCAGGGCCCATGAAAGGAGGGTGGTAAGTTATACACAGGCCCAAAGTCAAAAAAGGGGCCTGGAGCCAAAGGAAAGGACCCAAAAATTTCCTGGGGTCTTACATATTTCTATCTTACCTAGATTTGCGGCTTGTGAAGGATTGCTGTAGCCCTCACTATGCGGTCTCGTGAGAAGCTGGGTCAGAACCAGCTTCGCACAAGGCATGCTGGGGGTGCTACCAAGGGTCGCATGGCAGCAACTGTGGCTGCAAGCCATATGCACCAGGCCAAGGAATGCATACATGACACTCCTTAACACAGTGTCAAACTGGGAGGAAATTGGCCTGCTGCAGTAGGTCTTTGGCTTGTGGATCTGGTTATCATGAAGGAGTGTATAGGAGCTCAGGGACACAGCTGCAGGACTATAGCTGCTTCAGAAGTACCCAGAAATGGCCTGGGATCTCAGCTGGCTTTGTGAAGAGTAAAAGATGGAGGCCGGGCTGACTAGGAGGCCAGGTTTATTGGGTGGGTAGACCTGAGTTCTGGAGATTTTTCCTGCTGCCACCAGCAGCTCCCATCCCATTTTGCCCTGCTCCTTCTTTCTTTGGGAAGGGGTTGAGAAGAAACTGTACTCGCTGAAAAATTCTTCTCAGAGGCCCTTTTGCCCATGCCTTCCTCACTCATTTTGCCAGGGAGCCTGATGCAACAGGCAGGTGTTGTGAAGAAGCGGGGAACTTACTCTGAATTGAAGAGAGGAAAACATGAGTAGCGAAAGGGGAAGTAGAATAGGAACAACCACCTGACCAACCACTGACAAGCAAGCCAGCCAGGTTCCCAAGCTCCTATCCCCTGCAAGTCTGGCACAGAAAAAGATTTTGACTCTTGACACACAGCTATGTGAAATATGCACTCACTGTAAAAAGCCCACTCACAAACTCCTGCACATATCCAGATGCTCCCCATAGTCTGATCATGAATACACAAGAATTCAATGTGTTAAACCCTCACTAAATGTTAATTATTTTTTGCCCCAGTTGAAGTTAACCCAGAATTCCATATTTCCAACTCCCACATACTTTTACTTTTGTCAAGAATAGAGCTTTTTTATTTCCTTTAAATGATCACTTTTAATCCTCGTCTGGAACACCAGCATTATGAACAATTATCCCCTCTATTTTATTCGGTATTAGCATACCACAGCAACTGTTTACAGCGGACCAAGCTTATACCTGAGCACATCCAACATTTATGGCAGAGGTCAGGATCGGCTTGGCAAATATATCCTGCTGTAATTAACAGAATTAGCCGCCATCCCAGTATTTTTGCAGGGGACTGGCAGATGAATTATTATACCACATCATGGAGCTTTGGGAGCAGGAGCCTATCCATACAAGATCTCCAAGTTGATTTTCGCTTATAGTAATATGAGTAGATAAATAAAAGGACTTCCTAAGCAAGAGGCAGAAGTGTGCAGCACAAGATTCACAAGGAAGTGATTCGCAGGGCTAACAGTGGGGAAGATTTTGTTTCATCTGACAGAGTAGATCAGTGGTTCTCAAACATTTTAGCACTGGGACCCACTTTTAGAGTGGCAATCTGTCTGGGACTCACCAGAAGTGATGGCATGGCTGGAAGTGCCATTATTCTGGCCTGCTGCTTTCCTGAGAACGCAGAAATAAGTTGGGCTATTTCTAAGCCATTTTGCAATAGTGAAGTGAATCAGAAAGAAAAAAGCCTATTTACAACCTTGACACAAGCAAAACAGCCCTCCTCCTTTCCAGCATCCCATCTTCCCATATTTTCAATATGGCTGCTCTAGTTGCTTCACCGCCCAGCTGAAATTGGCTCGCGACTCACTGGTGGGTCCCAACCCACAGTTTGGGAACCACTTGAGTAGATAATGCAGACCATGCTATAAGAAGCAACAGGTTATGGATAGATTCCCTCAGTGTAAATTGTAGGAAAGTGAGTTTGGGAACTTGAAAATTATTAATGTAGTTCCATAATATTCCATTGATTATTTATTCAGTGAAAATGTATCACTCATCTGGAATGTTACTTTCTGGACAGTAGGCTCCATGCACACAATATGCACGAGGTTCTGCCTGGATGCACTCAACAGATAGAAGGCTGATGTTGTTAGATTTGATAGACCCAATCAATTGGTTTTAGGATGGGGCACCACCTGTGTGCACCCATTTTGCATTCACAGGCTGCAGTCCAGAAGGGGGCCTATGCATGAAAATCTTGCCTGGTACTGGATGCTTATCAATTTCCCATTTGGAGTGGCTCTGAAATGGAACCCTTCCAAGAGGGGAGTGTGGCTCACATGCACATTAGGAGGGTCATGTTGCTGCATCACCGTGCTGCGCTGTCCAGGCGCCATTAGGCCGCAGAACAGTTGGTCACACAAAGTCACTTTCTTCCCACCTCCCTATCTGGCTGTGCAGAGTGCTAATCTGTGGCTAGCACAAAGTCATGCCTTGCTCTCCCTCAGAGCAATGTGCCATGTTTCAAAAGAAAAGAACCCAACTAGCTAAAAAAGCAAGGAAGCAAGCAAGCAAGCACCAGCAAATGCTGAAATCGTTGCTGGGCACCTGAAAAGAAGCTTCAGAACAGCCAAGAGCCTTCTGAAGCAGCAGGGAGGTGAGCAAGAGTTCACAAAGCAAAAAAATCTGTACCTGGAGAGAGGTGTACTGGTTTCCTCCCCAAAACAGGCCTGCATGAGACGCAAAGGCGATAGAAGCAGATACTCATTTGCAGGATTTGGCTGAGGGTGATGGGTAATGGAACACTGAGCTATTCCCTTCCAATTACCCAATTTAAATGAACATTTAGTGGCAATTAGACCAATGACAGGCAGGCTTATTAGCCATTTCAACAGATGGCAGGGACATAAAAATGGGGAAAGCCAATACTGCTGCCCAGCAGACAATGCATTGAATGATCAGTAAAAATTGCATATCCCACAGGTTCTCAAATATTTGCTTTAATGTTCAGTACCTTCAACACTTCTTCAGTACTGGAGACCAGAGATAATTCCTAGTCTAAAACGCACCATCTCTTGACAAAGACAGTCCCAATGCAAAATATAGGATTTTATATTAAACAACACTTTTCCTTGATCAGCAAACCTGGGCGTAGCTGGACTGTAACCTCTTCTGGTGTCACCTGTATGTTAACTTGGCTGTTGGGTGCCGTCACACCGACTTGGGGGCTTTCAATGAAGTCTGACTGGCAGCCTCTTTTAATTAAAGATGTAAGTGTGTCACATCGTTCCTTCTGCATTTTCCCAGGCATGAAATCCTGTTTTTAAAAGAAGCAAAGCATAAAAAAAGTTAGAGCACGTTCAGTCAACATTTTTCCTCAAACACAGCCATGTAAACAAAAAGCAATTATTTCAAACAATAAGGAAGAATGCCAGGACAACCAACCCAGCTGTGGTGGAAAATGTGTGTTTTTAACAATAAATGACAAGGACATAAGTACAACAGACGTTTTTGAGGAAACTTCATATTTCCAAATGAAGAATTATTAAAATACATTCTTCAAATTTGCCTGTTTTCTTTCTTGCCACTTTAATGAGTGGCATTTAGCAAGATGGAGTTAAAATCTTCAAGAAAAAAGGACCAATTTAAAGATTTTAACCAAAAATAAATTTGTATTTCAAATAAAGATGTGATCAGAATCCAGCAATTCCTACTAGGTTGGGCACCTTCATGAATTTGTTTTGTAAGATTACAGATTCTTATGGTTATGTCTAACTGCCCAAACTTTAGAAACGCTTTCCAGGTTTGCAGAATCATAGCAATATGCATCTGTATCCACTGTATTTATTTAGTCACCAACCAATAGGAAAAGCATTTGGTTTGTAAAAGCAATGTAATCCGGAACAGAAGAGAAGAGACCAAAGATAAGAGGAATCACTTCCTGGATACCAGTTAAAACAAAATCCATTTTCTAGATTCCGAGTTTCATCAGGATTCTTGAACCTAGCAAGCTGTCAGACTAACTGAGTCACACAATTACAACTTTTACATGACTCGGCTCCATAACATGGAAAGAGGAGAAGAAACAAAGTGGTGATGTATGGAATAAGGCATACTCTTAAAATATTTGCTACATCAACCATCATTCCTGTGTGTGAAGTGGCAGATCCCTCACTCTATGGCAAGCAAGCAAAAAAGATAGTAGTAATAAAATACCTTATTACTTAGGCCTTAGGAACTGTGGGGCCCAATGCAAGACAATTTTGCAGGGGCACCCACCTCTACACTCACCAGGATGAATACAGCAGCAAAGCACTGGTAGTGGCGTCACCACCAGCTGCTTCTGGGGGTTGGAATGTCCAATTTCAGGCCAATCAGAGACAGGGTCGGTGGAAGGGAGAGCCATCCAGCGGCAATGTTCCACCCACCGCACTCTCCTTGCAACAACCTCAGCACAGAAAATTCCATGCTACAGCTACAGAGAGAGGTGCCAGCTATGACTATTGTCGCTCCAGTGCAGGGCCCAATTTGGCCAAATTGCCTGAAGGCAGGCCCTGGATATCAGAGTAACAGATCAACGGGCACACAAGATAGCACTCTTTATTTTACACTGCATTGAGAATGAAGCTTCTTCTTTCCCCCACTGCTGCTAGCACCTCCAAATATATGCAATAAATGACCCTGGGCTTACAAGTCTGCAGGGGTATGCAAAATCCACCAATATTTCTGTTATCCAACAGCTGTATGTATGCAGATTGCTCATTACTTCCTATGCATAGTACTGGACTACAAATAATGTGAAGCATATGCTTGGAAGCTGGGGTATAACAAAATACCATCTCACATCGGTTATAGACAAACTACGGTAAATCAGGAATTATTTGAAGCATCAGACAGGATTAGAACTAATTAAGTTCCCTCAATTAGCAGCTTTTAGTTCTTTATCTCCAAGTGTGTAAAACAGTGTGTATGTATGTAGCTGGAAGCCAAATCAAATTCCGAGTGTGGTTTTCATACTTGGCCAATAAAATTATTCAGTTCAATTCAGTCAATTTAGATGGTTTCAGATTTCAGACAGGAAGATTTGGGGGGAAAAAAGAGCAATTCAGCAGAATCGTTTAGATTTGGCTAACCTCTCTTCAGATATATCCCTAACTCCAAAAATTGAAGCCATACATGGTAAAAGTACGTTAGGTATTTGAGAAGGTACCAAATACCTGATTTGCCAATACAGTCTCTAAAATTAAGAGATCATGAGCTGGAGACAGAAACATTCACTGGCTGCAATTGGAGACAAACTGGGTCCAGAGGCATTATCCACAGAAGCTGTAACCCAGGCTGAATGATTTGGGAAGAGCCCATATAGACAAAAGTTGTAGTGGCAGATTCTTCACTCTGTGGCAACAAAATCACTATTCCTGATAGAGATGCTGCTGCAGCTCCCTTTGTTTAAGAGTCTCAATATCTCATGCCCAAGATGAACTAGAACTTATAACAAGTTCAGCTTAGACAGAAGCTGTCACCTGTAACTGCTCTTAGAAGCATTAAATGTGTCATTAATATTGAGCTGTTTTGAACAGGAATTAAATGTTTAATCATCCCATGAAGGGTGCCGAGGCTCTTGCAATACATACAGTACAGTATATGGCAAAACTATATGTTACTGACGGAAAAGCAACAGAGGTTTTTAATGATATGATGAAGGGCTACATGATACGTGTCATATACTCCAAGAATGCGAAAAAGTCATAGCATCACAGTTTGGTGAAATTCAATGTGCATACATATACCATAGAGATACGCAATATAAAAAAGGATGTGTAAGGATCTTTCTATCTCTAAATACACATTCGACGTCCCAATAATAATTGCTTTTCTTTCCGTCTAAGAACCGCACTGGCAAACAAAGCATCAAACTTATTTTTGAAGATCACAGTACTTTCCTCTGGCAATAGGTATGTTTTCCCCTTATGAGGCTGCAGACTTCTTTCATTTGCATAGATGACGGGCTAGAAACGGCAGCTAAACAGAAAAGCACCAGGATGACTAATATAGAGAAATCGCATACCTTTTGCGCACACCATCCACACTCTGGACCCATAGCAAGGCACTCACTGCATGTCGCTGCATTTGAGAGAATGCACCTGTTTTCTGCTGTAATAAAACATAAAGCCATTTAGCAATTTGCAAGTGGATGGGTGACTGGGTACAAAAGCACAATACCTAAATTTTCAAAACATGGCTTGACAAGATTTGCTGCTAATGACAAAAATTCTAAATAAGAACCGTGGGGTGGGGGGAGAGAGAGAGAGAGCTGGTCAGGAAGGAATATGAAGAGCGCAATCCTAATGGAACACTCAGCCAGCGTAAGTCCCTTATGCAGGCCCAGGAGTGCTGCAAACATGCTGTAAAGCATATTCACAGCTACTCTGTAGTCAGGAAGCTGGAGCAAGGATGCGTGCCGGTCTTTCTGTGCCAGATTCCAACTGGGCAAGGGTGAATTTGCACTGGTACGGGGAGTTGGAGAGGCCGGGGGCAGGTAAATGGGGGTGTATCGGGGTGAGGGAAGGCAGGCTGATGGATGGAAGTTCAATGTGCATACATTGTGGAGTGGGTGGGACCAGCCTGGGTGACTTACCCTTCTCCTGGGCAGCCCAGTATCACACTGGGCTTCTTGGATTTGCACTAGTGATTTCACTGGTGTAGACCTGAGTAGTCCCATAGGGGTGGGTGCCCCATGATAAGGGGTAAAGGGAAATAAACGCCCTTACTCCATGTCGTGAGGCAGCCACTTCCTACCCTGTGCCGGATACAGCGCAGGCCACTTGGCCTGCCTACTCCAGTGCAGGATAGCATTGGGCTACCCGAACACTATTGGAGAGCAAACACAAGATTACAGTTGCTTTTACTTTATGGATGATCACAATAAGACTACTTGGCTTAAACCCAATTCTCTGAGCTGCTACATCAGGGCAATATGTATTGGGGGTAGGGTGTTTTATAACCAGGCATGAATTGCGAGGATATACAGATCTCTGTGTATAGCTCACAACTCATAATAGGCTTGCACCTGCCCAGGTGTGTATCTTACCTGTGGCCCCGGATGGTGCGAGCCATGGGGCGCCGGGCAGCAGTGGGGTGCCTTTGCGCACGGTCTGGGCGAGACCACACGGTTTTCAGCCCTCCCTCCCGCCCACGCTTCCATTACGCTCGGAAATGGAGCGTTTCTGGGGTAAGGGAGGCGTGTCTGAGTGACGTGCGGGGGTGGGCGACATCCGGGGGGGGCACAGTTTCAGCGCCAGCCATGGAGCGCGCTCGGGCCTCTGTGCGCGCCTGCACCTGCCTAGCAACCTCCATGCCTCTCTCCCCCTCCTCTTTTTTTAAAAACAGTGTTTGCAGGAACAGCTCTGCCTATCGCTTGCTTGTTCATGTTCAGCCTGCACAATTGTATGCCATGTACACAACCATGAATGCATCCTTATTCCTCCCTCCTCAAATCCAAAGCTTCCTACTTCTTTATTCTGCTTTTCTTCAAAAGCCCTCAGCAAAACACAGGCTTGCAGAGAACAAATTTTGGATTGGCAGATACTGTGGGTAAGCCTAGGTACAACTGCTGCACCTGCCCTCTATGTTTTCTTTATGTGGAAATAAGTTACCTCACTTTCAGTTTCAGTTTTTGCAGGTGTCTAACATAAAAGGTCTGTAAGAGGTAGAAATGTAGTTCTTAATTATGTTTAATCCTCCATTGTCTGGCACAAACAATTTCTAGCAAGGCACCGAAAACTCTCTCCCCATGTTTATAGCCTGGCTACCAACCGCAACCAACTGTGACGACTAGTTTTACAAATCAGCATATCTCTCATGATGTGTGTGATGCCTCATTGTGGGTTTGTGTTTTTAAAAAATGGCAGCATGCCATCCTCTATTTTCAGCACTTCAGCAGAGAACTTTGGATGGTTGCCCTTGAAACGCAATCTGTTGTTCTTTGTTCTGTCAGCTCGCAAGAGTGTCCAATGTAGCAACAATGAAGTACCGCTGTCTTTACATCTGTAAAGCCACAAAACTGTCAAGGGATTGTCTGTTCCAGGGCCTGCACTGAGACCGGATCTTTCACAACTACTAGTGTTCAGTTCCGTTCTGTTAAATACGGGGCTATGCTCTGTAGTGTGGGCTAATGCTGAAAAGTGGGAAACTAGGCCAAAGTACCCAAAGCCTTCTTTGCTTCAGTAGCATCGGCCCAACAGTGCCGATGGCGAGCCTTTCCTGCGGCTGGTGCAGGGGAAGCTCCGTGCCGAGGCGGCACAGGGATTGGGCAAGGGAGGGAGAGGGTGGGTGGGTGGAAGTCGGGACATGGGCGGGCTTGGGAGGTGGCCATATGGCCACATCCTGAGCCCGTTCTGGAGCCCATTCTTTAGCGGGTGCAGATCTGAGGAGCGCATAGGGGAGGCTGGAGCCTCTGCTACGGTAAGGGAGTACATGCTCCCTTGCCACGGGGAGGCTCCAGCCTCTCCTAAACAGCGTCAGATATGGCGCTGGCCCATCGGCCTCGCCAGTCCGGTGCTGTTTAGGATTGCGCCCTAAATTGCATACAAGGGGGAAGACTGATACATGTGCTGGGATCCGGTGGCCAAGGGATAACAATATGATGACAGAGAAAGACTAGGAAGAGGAGGCGGAAAATGTGCAACAAAACAAATTTCTTATGGGGATATTTAATGGGGAATGGGGTGTTATGTACCTTGCCTTAAGTAGGCCACAGATTGAGTCAGGGCCTAAGAGTCCTTGGTGTGTGGTTGGGCCTGCTTTCCTCTGGACCTGAGAGGAAAGACTAAGGCCAAAAACAGTACAGGAATTTAGTTACACAACAATTTAAGTGGATTATTCTGGTTAGTTGTACAGTAAATACTGTAGTTATTATTGGAATATTGAATTGTGGCATCTCTTTCATAAGCAAACCTATTAGGGGGAATCAAGCGAAAACATGGAGTAGCTAAGTTACCGAGACCCAGCAATATACAGTATCTAACTATTTCTAGTCTATTTTAATAAGCAAATTTTCTTGCTTGTTGCTGTCACTTCCAGCCATGATATCACTTGTGGCGGGTCCAAAAAAATGGTCACTCTAAAAAGTGGATCCTGGTACTAAAATATTTGGGGACTACTGGTGTAGAAGATTGCTGGGAGGACACCTTGCTATACAGCCCCAGACACTGCAGAGAACTGAGCCAGAGCTGCTGGTACAGTATTTAGATACATTAATCAAAATAGGCATTATTTCTCCCCGGGCTCATGCATTTATCTGCCTTAGTTGTAGGTGCTAGGGAGGACAACAGCAGCAGCCCAAGAATCTACACATGAAGGCATAATAAACTATACCCCAACAGCTTGACTAATCTGGCAGCAAATACCATACACAGGTAGCTACAGTAATATAACACCAGTGGGATGACACCCAAATGGAGATTCTGTAGATCACTCCCTGTGGGAGTCTATTTGATTTAAACTACATGTTTTAATACAACAGTAACAAAGGAAAGGAAAAAAATGAGATGGGTTTACATAATTTCTTTCAAAACTGGATTCCAAATCTGTTAAGTTAATGATTTGTTCCAATAATTTCTTATAGAAATAACATTTACAGACATGCATTCATTCATAAAGTATTTCTCCTTTAGCTGCCAGTCTATTTTTAAAAGAATAAATAAATTAGGACCCAGGCATTACTAAATTGGTTCTCTTTTTTTCTTCTTCAAACCTAACACTAAATCTAGAAATATTTTTATGAGTTGGCCAAGCACAGAACAGAGACTTTTTCTTGCCATTTTACCAACGGAGCCCAGACAAACAGAACAGCAATGCAGCCAACAATCAAGAGACAAGCTTCTGCTGGCTGTAGCTGAATAACTGATATATGCCAAAGGTATTTTAGAACAAGACAGGGCACATTTTGGCTCCAAAGAAAATTATGCATATAGACATAAAAAAACCTTAAATGTCTTTGGTTAGATCGTATCCAGCTGTATATCAAATTATGCATCCAGAAGAGAATAGCATTGCAGCTCTCCAAATAAGGCTTGATGGCCCCAGGTATGGCAAGAATGAATACTTGAGAAGTACGCCTAGGGAGGACGCCTAGGACAAGATCAAATATAACACACTCAGAGTGCAAAGAGACTGCATGCTTCACATACTACACTGGCTAGAGAATGCTTGGCAGTTCATAATAAACTGCTGTCCTGCCCTCTCCCAGTTCTGCTGCCCCCCTTCCACCACCAATTCCCTACCCCACTGGACAAGCAATGGTGCACATGCACACCCCTGCAAATGTGTACCATTGATACATGCTTGAGGTGTGTGCACACATGCACCACCTGCCTGCCTGCCCCATTCTGGTCTTATTTGCTACATGAGCATACAAGGAGAGCTCACCTCTTCTGACATGCAGTGCCACCAATTCTAGCATCATTACTTCTAATGGCCGGCAGAGGTGGGAAGGATTCCCAGGATTCCTTCTGCCAGACATTGGAAGAAGTGGCATTCCTTCTGAAACATTCTCGCTATAAAGCAAAAATTCTGCAGTTCGCCCAACACCATTTCTTGCCAATGAGCATTCCTTTGGCGGTCATTTTGTTCTAAATCTGTGCCTTGCAGACAACAAAACGTAGTACAGAATAACGTAGTAAAGACTATTACTTGGTCACATTCACATTAGCTTCTCTAGTGCAATAGTTGTGAACCCAAGTCCTGAACTTTTTCGTACTGCCTGGTGCAAGTTAAGGCTCCTCAACTCATGGAGGGATCTCTTGAGGCACAAGCAAACAATCACTTCCAAAGACTGCCTGGAGTCTTTTGAGCTGCAGGAAAGCTCCAAAATGGTTCCTTGCATCGTTTGATATCCTCTCAAATACAATAGTTTTCCATGGACTCAGTCCACGTATTTAGCTGCCAGCAGATTACTAAATAAAGCAATGAGAAACATACACGCACAATATATGAATCAGCCCTTTGAAGTCATGGCACTCTTTCATTAAAATGTCATTCACAGAAATTGTCTCTATAGTCCAATACAGTTAAACCACACAACTCTCAGACTTATATGCATAGAAATTATGCACAAGGCCAAAATTAAATCCTGAAGGGCATACTGCACTTTTGGCAAGCAATAGGATCCCATGTAGATCTGGGTTTTCCCATATATTTCATCTCTAGCAGGTTACTAAACTCAGCTTCCAAGTTTTTTTTTTAAAGAAGTGTTCAGTTTAATGTGCGGGGAGCTATACAAGACAGAATGCCTGGAAAAAGTCCAAAATATTCATGTGCTGTTTGTTGCATATATATGACAGGAGGATTAGTCGTCTGTGGTTCAGATGTACATACAGAACTTATGTGGGCATCCTGCTTTTGACAGCTCCTCGGGGGGGGGGGAGGAATCATTTTTGAACTAAGCAAATGGGAAAGACTACATTAACGTTTAATGGCTGGAGTGCAAACTGTGACCATATCTGAGGTAATCAGACCTGACCTCAATGGGTCACTGATGACATTGCCTCAATTAATACAACATGCTCCACATAGCGCTGGCCTTGAGAAGTGTCCGGAAACTGCAATTAGCACAGAATGTAGTGGTCTGCATGGTCATGGGGTCATGGCAATTTGACATTGCTGTGCCGCTGCTCCTATTGTGGCACTGCTTGCCAATTTGTTTCCAGACAAATTTTGACCTTCATGACCTCTAAAGTCCTTGGGCCCAGGGTTTCTGAAAGGCCACCTCCTTCCTTCTATGATGATGATGGACTCATCTCCTGAGGTCATGGGGTGAGGCTCTTTCTGCTTGTGCTGCTGCTAACTGGAACCGTTCAGTGGCAATGATGGGAAGGGCTTTTGCTGGGGTGATGCAAGTAGTTTAGATTCACTGGAGCCGGCATCCCTTAAGAATTAATAGGAGCGAAGTGAAGCCAGGGGGCGGGCTTAGCAGCCATGTTAGTATACTCAAAACATTCCTCATTCCAAGCATTTCAGATTGCTTTGCTCGTACTGTTTAGGACTGAATAGTTTATTCCTTAAATAAAAATTTACGAAAATAAAAACATGTGATCGTGTAGAAACATTATTGGTAACCTTATTATGATTTAATATGCAATTACAAGGTTAAATTCCTCATAATTATATTACTGAACATACCTGACGAAATGCTACTTGCTGTCTATTTAAACTCGGATTGCACTGTTTTGACAGACTTATTTTTTGAAATCTACACAAGCAAAACTAAAACGGTCATGCCCCATAAAAAAAATTTCTGTTAATGTTCAGAATTTCATAAGTATTACAGTAGGAAAATTACATTAAAATCTCTTCATAACACAAGTAGTTGTCAATATGAGAGTAATTCTTTTTTACTTCTAGACTATTAAGAGTTTTTTTAACCCCCCCCCCCCAATAAAACAAATTCTGTTAATGTTCAGAATTTCAAAAATATTACAGTACAAAATGGAAGGTGGGAAAAAAAGTGTAAACGGGAAGGGGGAAAAAAGGATGGGGGAAATATATATTTTTTCCTTCTAGACCATTAACAGTGGGTGTCAGAAAATGGTGAATAAGATTGCTAGGAACAACAAGAAATTACAGAGCTTCAAAAATAATGCACTCACTGTTTCAGTGAATTATAGTTTTATTGAACTGATGTAATGTGAATACATGAATCTTTCCGTGGAAATTAAATCCCATTTTTCGTACAGCGATTTGCACACCCGTATGCAGAACACGCAGGCATGATTAAAGAGGTTGAGATTAACTTTTACACATGTGCAGGGAGATTTTTATTTGTGAATTTGCGGCAATCCTCTTCCTTGGCGGGAAAGATCTGAGTCAGCCATATTTGTGTACCCATGGCTTCAAGAAAATGACATCATGCCGGCTCCAGTGAATCTAAACTCCTTGAGGTGATGCCACAATTTTGGAGCCCCCTCAAAAATTGCTTCAGAATTGATATTCAGAATTGCTTCCTCCCTGGTAACTTCCTGATAGAGGCTGAAGACAGGAACACTCATTTCAATATGGGGGGGGGGGGGCGTTCCTAGAAACTGCCGCAGGATTGAGACACATTCATTTCTGACTGGATCTGGGTGCAAAATCAAATGAATGTGGGGCTCAGACTCCAAAAATCCAAGAACTAAATCCTCCCATGTCCAATGTTCACATCTAGGAATTGGGTAGTAGTTTTGCCTCCATATGGTTTCTTTCAAACAAAACTTCAAGAAAAGCTCCAGCTGAACCTGTACACTTGGCTACTTCAAACAACATCTGCAAATTAACCTCTGAATAATTTAATTGTTTGTTTAGAAACTTAGCTAAGCAAATAAAGAGGAGAAATTCCTGGATTAGGACACGGAATTTCAGTTTCTGTTTAGCTCCAGAAACACATACTGAATGCCAGTGAATTCATGGGGTTTGGGGAAGGCTAGCTGAAGGGCAATTCTCCTAACGGAACTTCATGGATGTAGTTAATCAAAGATTTTTATTTTCACTGCAAGCATAAGAGAGACACGGCAACCCAGCTCTGGGGCACTGTCAAATAACCACTCTCTTTATTTAGAAAAAACAAAGCCTCTCATTGTTCGCTCCCATGCATATGTGTAAGCACCTTGCCTTCCTATTCCATCATCTCTTGGATTTCCACCTATCAGCTTTCACAGCCACAAGGGGAAATGGGTTAAAGGTACATTAGGGGCAAATCCATCATAGATAGAAGGCACTGTGTCAACTTGCCAATGCAGTTTTGGAAATTTCTCTAACACATTAGGAAATGTCCCTAACATTGATCACAAACAAACAAGGAAAACAGTATCCTATATTCAGGCACAGGAATTTAACTGTGCAGAGTCCCCTTAAGTATAACCCAGAATCCCCTCCGGGGGTAGTGATGGTGTCATGGAGCTGTATAAAATCTCATTCATGTAGCAATTCAGTTTCCAGCAATTTGTTGGCCAGGGGAGGAAATGCACAGAGCAACACACACACACACACACACACACACACACACACACACACACACACA
>JAJKFI010000009.1:12480697-12516268 GCA_029204185.1 Lerista edwardsae
CACACACACACACACACACACACACACACACACACACACACACACACTTTTTGTTCATTGATATTCACTGCATATTACTCATCAATTAGAATGGTGAGCAGAAAATGTGTCAGATATATCAAGTTGCTGGATATCTAGAACACTATCAGGCATTCTCTCTCCCATTGCAATAGTAGCTAGACCCAAGAAGACCACCATATTGCTCAATGTTGTTTGCCTTCCACTGCTCAAAACTTAAAGCAAAGCAGATCACATGCTGAAGTCTTACACTGCAGAGGAAGGACTGGAGAGGGAACTAAGACGTATATGTTATAACTACTGATACATTTCCTTTACTGACATTGAAATACTGTACTTCAAACTTTATAGCAAAACACCCAATGCCTGTTATTTCCATGGGTCACTATTTTCCAGACAATGGTTCTGGAAATTTGTTTTGCTGCATAAGTGCCTCCCCATCATCACAAGTGGCCAGACTCCATCAAAATTGGTACCATCTAGAAGAAAGGACTTCAACACTCATGGAACACATCTGGTCAGGGCAAGCATTATGTTGACACATGTTAGACAGCACAGTATATGTTGGGTGCTGCATACAGAATCCAAATGAGATGCAACATTAAAGTGCAGAACCGCCAACGAGAAAACATTTTGCTTAGGAGTGAAACCATGCCAAACTTTTTCCCTTATTGGAGCTTGATTAAAGACTGGATGACCAGGCCCCAGAATAAGATTGCACAGAATAAGATTCAGTTTACATATAATCAAGTGGCCAGTATGGAACTGGTGCATGCATAATAGACCAGATTTCCCAACTGTGGTTAAGAGTCCAGCAGTGAACCATAACATTGTATGCTATATCCCCACAGCAACATTAAAAGTTTAGATTCAGGTTCTAGTTTTTGCACAGCATGAGTCAAGTCAACCAGAGCTAAGTGCCCCTCCCTGTAAAATAGCCCCCCCCCCCAATTAAGGCTGGTTTCAAATTTGATTGGGACTTATAGCCCATTTTTTTATTAGTTTTACTTAAAAGTGAGCAGTAGGGATTTCAGCAAGATATCCTTCTACACATATTCGCAACTGCAGTTCTCTTCCAGAAGATCACCCAGACTGTTCAGGGTAAGAGAGGGAGCCACACAGAGAGGTTTTTGTCTTCCTGCTGGTCTGTTTTCCTGCAATACTTTAAGGAAGCGAATAGCAAAGCTGCCTGAATACCGAGTAATCTATATAATACAGCTTCAATTGGGGAAGAAGCCAGCAAAAAGTAGATTTGCTGCCATGTTAAAATTTCTCAAAGTGAAGGCATGTATGATCATTTCTCCTGAAGGAATACTTCTCTGCCCTACTCCATTCAAAGTAGTTTCTCCATTGGATATTCTCGTGTATGACTGAGGACAAAATCCTATCAAACTTTCCAGCGCGGATGTAGCCTTGCCAATGGGGCACATGCTGCATCCTGCAGTGGGGGTGCAGTCACCGAGGCCTCCTTAAAGTAAAGGAACATTTGTTCCCTTACCTCGGGGCTGCATTACAGCTGCATCAGTGCTGGAAAGTTGGATGGGATTGGGCTGCAGGGCCATATTAATGCATGGCTGGGCCCCTGGGCTTTTAGGTATTTTGAGCCCCCTCCTGTCACACTGAACGGAAGCCCCTGATGTATGGCAGGCGAGCAAGGTTCTCATCCCCCCTTTGCAAATAAGGCCTGCTGCTCAATCAATGCATCACTCACTCACTCACTCACTCACTCACTCACACTTTTGCAGCCAACCCCCAACCTTTAGGCAATCCAGCCACAGGTGGACCCAGGCTTGCATGGAAGCTCCCAAGCCTTTGCAAAATTGGGTTTGCTGCAGTCTCCTGCTGGCTGGAGGGTTGGTGGACTAGATGGGAAGTCCTCAGGGGTAGGATCTGGAGACCCATGCATTAGGCTGATGCCCAGACATGTCATCCTGATGGGCCCTAGCCCCTGCGGGGCCCCTAGGCTTCAGCCTACTCAGCCTAATGGATAATGCAGCCCTGATTGGGCCCTTAGTAAAGTAATGACATATGAACCAATTTTCTCTTAAGCGACTAGACTCTAGGAACAAATGCTACCAGACTGGTAAAAGCACCCCAGGAACAAAAAAATAAAACTCTTCTCCAGCGTGCTTGGAGATTACTTTGCAAGGCCGGATCAAGTAACATCTCTTCCTGTTTAATCAAAGTCACTTTTTCTCTCCTCCTTTCTTAACTGCCCTGTAAATGTCCTCAAAAAGTTTTACTTCCTTCGGACTTGAAAAGCCCATTCAAAAAAACTCAGCAAAACAGAACAAGCTTTCTTTAAAAAGGTGAACAGTTTGCCGTTGTGGCTGCAGCCAATCTGCTTGCTCTGGATAAAGTTACGGATGACACACTGCCCACAGTGGGAACAATAAACAGAAAGAATACTCCCTCAATGGGCTTCAACAACCACAGCAAAAACCTTGCCGAGACCAAGCAGCTGGTGCTGCTGAGTTCACAGAGCACTAGACCTCCCCCTCCTCTCCCCACTACAACCAAGGCTATCCCCTCTTGAAGACTAAGCAGCTTCAAGAGTGAATGCTCATCAGGAAGGACAAGATTTTCTGAATTTATCTTAAGGATGCAGCCTCAGAATCAGATTACCATAATCCTGATGCACTGCAAAGATCTGCGCCGTTTGAATTTTGGAAGGCAGTAGCTCAGCAGTAAAGCACAAAGCAGAGCTGGGAAAGAGCCCCATGCCAATCTACAGACAGCCATGACCAGGCACAGTACAGTCCATGTTAAATGGTCCAATTCCGTCAAAGGCAGCTTCCTATGTAGGCTATACCTTGCACAGAATGCCACATTGTTCACATCAATACACATCAATACATGCCTGCTTCATGTCTCTCTAGAACTGGGATGTGATAGTCAAGTCTTCCTTTCTCCCCCCCCCTTGAAATGTTTTATTAATTGTCTATTTATTGTTTTATTATTTCTTTTAACATCCTACCTTCTTTCTTAGAATGATTTCAAGGCACCTAATAAATATAAAAGCATAACATATAAAAGCAATCAAACAAATCTAAAATCAAGCATATGTATTACAGCTGCGATACAACATCCAAGAATCAGTCTGAAGTCAAGAGGCCTGGCAAACTAAATGATTAATAATTCCTGAAATGTTGGAAGAGGGGGAGCCTTTAGAGTCCCCGGCAAAAGCAAGTTCCACATTTGGGGCCCACTAGAGAAAGTCCAGTCCCATGTGCACACTGAGGGCCTGATCCAGTGAGGCCCAGTGCCAGCGGTAAGGCTTTACTGCCAGCGCTGGTGTCACAAAAGCGCCGTAAGGCACTTCTGTCTCTGACAGTAAGGAGGACCTGACGCGCAGCTGGCTGGCAGTAAGTCTCACTGCCATTGGCAGTGAGCTCCTTCCAGGTGGTGGGGGAGGGAAGGCATAACTGGGCAGTTGAAGGGGCGGAGCAGGGGGCAAGACTGGCAGAGCAGAGGCCTCGTGGCCCGACACACAGACCCTCAAGTCTGCGCCAGCAAAATAGCCGGTGCAGACTTGAGGAGGTCCATTGGTGGTCCAGCACCCTTACCTGGTGGAAGTGGATGAATGTCCCTGCCTCCCGAGTTGTCTCCTATGGCTGTTGCAGCACCTGTAGGATGCAGTGGTAGCTGTTTTGGAACTGCTGCTCCAACAGGGGCCCGGCACCATAGGATTGGTTTATAAGTGAACTTCCTTTAAGTGATAACACATAAATAAAGCCTCATAGAAAATCTTAGTAAGTGGGCAGAGTATACCAGAATAAGCCAGCACAACATCACTATGAACATTCGGGACACATTCCAGAGGGGCCAATGAAATACTGGTCCCCCTTGAATTTGTCAAATCCCCCTTTTAGAAGCCATCACCACAACTCATGGCAGCGAATTTCACAGATTAGGCACTATATGAAGTTCTTTTGCTTGTTCTTCAAGCCAGTTGGTTTCCTTGGATGACTCCTGTTTCTAGCGTTCTAAGTAACCAGGATTTGAATTATTAAACCTATCAAACAAGCTAGCTCTTTACCAAGTTCAATGGACTTTAACATTAGATAATGATTAATTTACACACCACAAATAAGCTAATTGCTTGAACTTTAATCTATTACTAAACAGATTCCCATCCCACCCCAACGAAGACACTAATGTACTACTGAGAAGTGCAGACACCCTGGTTTTTATATTTGCTATTAAATGAATTGAATTTGATAATTTCATTACAAGAATTTAGAATGAGCCACACTGTTTTGTAAAATGCATGCTTTTGGCAAGTTTCACTACCTGAAGTTCTCGGTCCTCCAGTCACATATTTGTTTCCGTTAGCTTAGCTAAACTGCAATTATCCTTTGGTACAAGTCACAGAACAAGAGAGCCTTTGTTGCTGGACTGTAAAGCTGATCTCTTTATCAGTACTCAGAGCACATTTATTCTAGGACTGACAACCTGCTTTAAATGTTGTGTTTGCTGTTTCACCCTAAATCTGCCTTCTTTTAAAATATGTTGACAAGAAGAACAGTGAATAATTAGCTGAGCTTGCCTACATACACGAGCTTATTTTTTCTCACTACTTTTCATGCACATTGTAGACTCCAATTCATGGCAAAACAAAAGGCAGCAAGCCTGTGATGTTAACTTACAGTATTTACTTGTGCAGAAACAGCAATTCAGATAGATTTGCAGATAATCAATCTGAGTCCATTTATCCTGATAAGTGGTTTGCTACCAGATTACATACTAATAAGGAGAAACAGGCCCCGAACAAGAGAGCTCTGTTCCTTCCTTCATTACTATTAGTGAACAATACAAGTCAACTGACCTCCAAGATGGAAAAGCACAGCTACAGATGAGGGGTTAGACAGAGAGAAGCAAGCCAGATGCTATTGCCCAACTTCCTGGAACTTTCCTTAATTGTGCACTGAATATGAGCAACTCCAGGTTTTATTTTCTGTTCTAGGTTTTCTGCAGCATTTCATTTCTGGGAAAATTTGCCGGGTCTTTCTTCTGCAGCCTAAAAAGTGAAAATTCTTGGGCAGAAAAAAATATTTCAAAGGGAGATCAGAGCAAATCTGATCTCGGTTCAGTCAATGGTAATTTATCTCGGTTCAGTCAATGGTAATTTCGGGCACAATCCTAAACAGTGCCAGACTGGTGAGGCCGACGGGCCAGTGCCATATCCTAGCGCTGCTTAGAAGAAGCTGCAGCCTCCCCGCAGCAAGGGAGCATTCGCTTCCTTGCCGTAGGGGAGGATCCAGCCTCCCCTATGTGCTCCTCGGAAATAGCAGGCGCAGATCTGAGGAGTCTGCGCGGCCTGAATCGGGGCCATGCGGCCTCCCAGACAGGCTTAGAATGCGAATGTATGGCCATCTCCCAAGCCCGCCTACACCCTGACCTCAGTCTCCCTCCTGTCGCTAATCCCGCTGCCACCTCCTCTGCCTTTGGTTGCCTTCAGCCGACGCAAGAGAGGTTCAGCGCGGGCGCAATGGGACTGGTGCTGCCTGCAGCGTCGGTCCTGTTGCTCGAGCACCGATGCAGGGGTGACGATCGGCATCCCCGCTTCGGCGCTCCGCCCCTTGCTTCGACGTAGCGTTGACGCAACGGGCGCAATAGGATTGCGCTGCCCAGCACATTACAGGGTTAATTAACTTAGGAAGTTAAAGTTGGAAGGTACCTTGGCGGTTATCTAGCCCAACCCTCTACTTTGCACAGACAACTGCAATAATATTCCAACAGGTAGCTGTCCAGCCTCTGCTTGAAACCCTCTATAACAGAAGAGCCACTACTGCACAAAGGCAACTCTTCCAGGGGTGGACAGCTCTTACAGCCAAATCCTATGCTGCCCGTGCCCCCATAGGAGCAGTGGTAGCCAAGTGGCTACTTCCGCATCCTGCAGGTGCCAAAGCCTCCTCGGGGAAAGAGGATGTTCATCCCCTTCCCCCAAGTAAGGCCGCCAGGCCGCCAATGGCTCCTTGCGTCTGTGCTGGCTATTTATCCGGTGCAGATGTGAGGGCCTCCATGTCAGGTTGTATGGCCCAACCAGAGCATAGGATCTGGCGGGGAAAGCTGCCACTGGTTACACCCCCACTCTGCCCTCCCCTGTCCAGGAACACCATCCTGCCCACCCAGAATTGGCACAACACTGGCAACCTATCAAAGAAGGGTGGGCACCTCACTGAGCCCCTAATGGTGCATTGGACACTGCCCCCAGTTACGTAAGAGCCCTGCTGGATCAGGCCAAAGACCCATGTAGTCCAGCTTCCTGTATCTCACAGTGGACACTGGCAACCTGGGGCTGGTAGTAAGGCCTTCCTAAGGCCTTTCTGCTGGCGGTGAAAGTGCTTCATGGCACCTTCACGATAGCAACGCGGGCGGTACGCTCATATTGCCCGCACTAAGCCTGATGGGCTCGGGCTCTGTTAGGAAATTCGTCCTCATCTTGTCTTCTTTTGATCTTGCTCCACCTTATTAGTGTCCTTCTTTACAAGTGGTGTCCAGAACGGGACACAGTATTCCAAATGAAGTCTGGCTAGTACAGAATAGAGTGGAACTATAACTTCTCATGGTTTGGACTTTATGCATCTGTTAATGAAACCCAGAATTCGATTAGCTTTTTTGGATTGTAGCCAATGTACAATTATGCTATAACAAAAGTGTTTACAATACCATAAGACCCTGCCATTTCTTTCAAATGATTCTGGGTTGTTTGCGACAGATCAGGAGGGGTGTCCAAGAGCATTTGCAGGGCTAATTCCAATCCAAGTACTTAAATCAGGTGCTAGCCACCCCTTAGTTTACACAGCATATCATGTAAAGATACAGTTAATGCAGCGGTTTTCCCCTCATGTGGCCTCTTAAAATGTCTCTCCTCACTAAACCCAATCTTCACAGAGCAGCAGTCTGCCGTGGCCTGTGGGATTTTTGCTCCAGGTGCAGTGATGGCGAGACCTTACCGGTGCAACCTTTGCACCTGACCTCCACAGCATCTTGTGCCGGGCAGCCATTTCTGCAGCCCGTTGCCCCAAAAGGCCCCGCACCCCCATTTTCTGGGGGGGGGGAAGGAGCTGTCCGGTGCGAGGTGCTGTGAAGATTGAATGCAAAAACTGCTGGCTGTGGGGTGGAATGGTAAGGTCTCGCAGCTGCTGCACCTGATCCAGCCTGTGGGCAGGAGTTTGGCAGCCCATGCCATGGAGTTATGTCCCACTTTTAAAGTATTACACACATGCCTGAAAATGGTTTCCAATTTTACACAAAAGCTACAATAAGAGAAGCACAAGACCAAATCAAAATGTGACCTGCCTGGGTCAAGAAGAAGTCAGCCATGTGGCATTGCAAGCACCTGGCATCTCATTAAAACCAAGCCTTAGGCCGCTATGGGTGCAACATTAGGGTGTAAGCACAGCACCTGTTCCAATTGGGCTTCCATGGCATGCATAGCAGTGAAAGGCTGCATGCAATGCCCCGTGGTTGAAATTTTCTTGCTTGCATTCATCAGACCTAAGCAACTCCTTTTCCCAGTAGTCCGGGAAGATGTGCAACTTCTCCTGTGAACAAGATGGAAATGCAAACAAGAGAAACACTTGTGATCTTACCATTGCTAATTCTGTACAACATCCAATGCAGTTCTGGCAGAAAAAGAACATGCATGTATTTCTTTGTATGGAGAAGACTTTGTTTGCAAGTTCCAAGGTGTGGCCCACGGCCACTTTAAAATTGTTAACCTCATTCCTATCAAAGAAGGGTGGGCACCTCACTGAGCCCCTAATGGTGCATTGGACACTGCCCCCAGTTATGTAAGAACCCTGCTGGATCAGCCAAAGACGCATCTAGTCCAGCTTCCTGTATCTCACAGTGGCCCACCAGATGCCTTAGGGAGCACAAGAGACAACAAGATGCCTGCATCCTGTTGCCACTCCTTAGCACCTGGCATTCTAAATTTGCACGACCCATCATGGCCTATAGCCCACAACTTTTCCTCCAGAAATCTATCCAATCCCCTTTTAAAGGCATCTAGGCCACATGCCATCACCACCTGCTGTGGCAAGAAGTTCCACAGATTAATTACCTGCTGGGAAAGTTGAGAAGGTTCAGGGGTCAGTATGGCCTGGTAGTACCTCTGAGAGGAGTGAGTCCTTAATTAGTGCCCAAATGTCATTCTGACCCATATCGTCACTTCCAACTAGCATTCCCCCATCTCTTCCAGTACTCTTTCCTTGAAGCCCCTTTGCACAGTACCACTGAAAAGGAGAAAAGCATCAGCCTGTGCCTAATCATGAGGGGTCTTACAACAGAGCAGTCTATAAGAGAAAGCTGCAAGACACAATGAAATAATGTTTTCAGACCTTTTATTCTCAGCCACGTGAGCCAGAGGCTTAAAGACAGGATTTGCTAGTTAGCCAGCATCAACAGATGAGCACGGTGAGAGGAAAGATGACACACACGGATCACAGCCCACTGATGTGGCTCACTGATTTAGAATCTCACTTTTTGACTCAAGTAATCCTGAAATTACTTGTAACTGGGTTTGCTCAAAGTTCAAAAAGCCAGACCAAATATAAAATAAAAACATATGGGTCAGCTAAATTTAAAAAAACACACAAGAGTGATTCCCGTTAACAGTACTGAGCAAATGTTCATTGAAGTACACAGTAGGTTGTAAATTGTGACACATTTGACAGGTTGACTATTTTAATTAACCCCAGGCTGAAACTTGGCAGAAACTCAATGTGTAGGAATATATCTTCACTCACAAACAGCTAAAGTTAATTAAGTCCTTGTCTAGGTCAAGAAATAAAAATGAAGATATACCACTGAATGCCACTCTTATCACTTCCAGTAATAAAAACTACGATTTAATCCAGAAAACTTAATTAGCCTGTGCTCTCAATACCAACCGCTCACACTGCCATCATTATACAAACCAGGATCATCTGGAAGCTGTTGATAGCCCATGCATTGTCCTACATTACCACAACCATATAACTGAGATAGTGCAATTAAAAGAATAGCTCCTGCACAGCATCATAAGTAAGATTTCCAAACTGCTAGCCCTAAGGATCCGGAGATCAAAGCAGCCAGAAATCAGCTTGTCTGGATCTGGAAGTGATTTTGTTTTGCTTCCAGGGACGCAAGGATCAGACAGTACTTGCTCTCTAGAGCACCCAAGTTTAGATTGCCCAAGCCGAGGACTTCTTATTTTACAAGTATGTGATTCAGATACAGTCCAAAATCCAAGTTGCTCCCAGTTACACATGCTTGCCTCTACCCTAACAGCTTAGGGGTGCCAAGTTGCAGTTCACAAGTCAAGGCTAAGGGGAAGCATCCAAATGAGATGAACCCCTAATTTTCTCAAACCCACCTAGTGCAGGTTTTGCAGTTGGGCCAGCATCTCCTGATGAGCAAGAGAATCAGGTGATTTGGGAGAGGGGCGGTGCTTAGGGTTTACCTCCTTAGATGGACATTCTGCATGCAATTCCGATGCTTGCAGGGCACTGATCCCACCCTCCTGTTCCTGCTGTCTGGGCTATGCTGGTCACTTCTTGGGGCTGGGTAGGAATTTGCCTGCCTGCCTGCCTGATTGCCTCTCAACAAGCAGTTTTTATGCCTACCCCAAACTGTGGTTGGGTTTGGGCTTTTTCCTTTTCCTGCCTTATTAACTTGGTCACTTTGTCTTACAGGTTGGTGCAGGCACGAAGCTGGGCTTTTGGTGTGCACCTGGAAGTCAGCTAAAGCAGCCCGTGATCCATCTCCCATTCCTCAGTTGCTCTCTGGTGCAAGGTGCTTTGCTTGGCCCACCTCAAATGCTCACAGCCCCTGCAGGTGTCCTCACAGTTGAATCCCCTCACAAGGGGCATGGCTTTGAGTCAGGGCATTTTGCCTCCCTGGGGTCAGGCTTCTGTCTGATGCCCCTTTGGCAAGCTGCCATGGCACCATTTCCTGCCCTAGCTTAACTGCTTCTGGTCTCCAGCTTTCCTTCCTCTCTATTTTACTGCAATAAAGTGGCCCTTTCATCCATATACACCTGTCTCACGTGTTTACTGGAGAGTGCACAGGCAAAGGAAATACCTTCTTGCTCACGAGAGGCTGGAGGCACAAAATGGTCAGAGCATCTGACAACAGCTTTGGATAGGGCCCTATAACCTAAGAAGAGGGTCCTTAACCTTACAGACATGCAAGAAGGGATGGCAGGTGCCACCTCAGAATAGTAGGACCAGTCATCCTTCAAGTCCTCTGCCTTTGCCTCCACTTCCTCCTGTCCTGCTTGGTGCACTGCTCTTTGAAGTGCATGCTTTCTTTTAGAGAAGGAGGAAGTGGGGACAAGAGGAGCCAGAGATGCTCTGCCAATATCCCCACACTTCCTATTTCACAATAAAAGACTGGGGAGCAGGTGCAGCAGAGGCTAGGAAGTGACTGCAGCAGCTGGGCACGACCAGACACCTTCATGAGTACGTACCTACCTACAGGAACTGCAATTGAGCCTTTCAACTAAGAGTTTTCAGCTATCAGAATTAGCCTTCCTCAGATGTCCCTAAAATAGTTTTTTATTCTAACTGTCCAATTGCTAATTTCACTGGCGTAAGGGCATGCATTCAGACCTCCCCTGCTTGCAATATGTTTACCATTCATTTCAAATTGATCACCTCTCAGATCCACAGATTAATGAGTCTCAAATCATTCACCTGTGCAAATTAGAACACACCACTGAAACAATTAGGAAACTTTATGGGTGCGTAAGATGTGTGCAGGTAAGATCTTGAAATGGGCATATTTCTTTATGTTTGTCATTGTAGGGAATCTATTTCGTTTCTTCTCTCCTTCTCCCCCCCCCTCCCCACTACAACTCTGTGAAATGAATTAAGCTTGAGAGGCAATGCTTGCTGATGGCAACTTACTAAATGACATTCCCAGATTTCAAACACGATTTCAAACCGTGAATCCCCACTAAGTCCAGCCCATTACATCACACTGCAATTTACCCATTACATCACACTGGCACATGAAATCAAACTGGCATCATTTCCAAGAGCACCATAGTTCTGGGAAAAGAGAGGTGATTACAAGCCTCATTAGGCCACACAGGCATCCAAAACCATTTGTGCAGTTTCACAGTCCTTATCTAGCTACCCCCCCCCCACAAGGCACATGGGCTTGCTGGTACTTGTATATGGTACTTGTATATGTATATGAAACTACAATTGAAGATATGCACTGGAAGTGAAAAAGCATGTAGGACGTCACCTACAGTTAAGGCTACCCTCTCTACATGTAAAAATTTTTTCTTTAGTTACCAACCCTGTGCTCACCATAGCTGAGAATTGAGCTTACCTTTCTGTCCTGACGAGCAACAAAGCCTGCACAATGTTAAAGCCTGCCTAGTCTTACATTAACCAGAATGGATCCAAGGGAAGTATCATCTACCTATTTTCCATCTTTGGAACTGACACAGCAGAATTGTTTCAGCCAAGCCCCACCCAGACTTTTATTGCAGCACTTCCCTTATTGTTATTTCACAAAAGAATAGAAAAAAAAATAAAGTCAAACTACTGCTCATTAGCTCTCAGAGATCCTGGCTCTGCAACAGGCTAAATACAACTAATGGAAAAATCTAACACTCTCGTCCTGTTTATGAGCTGCTGCTCCTCTGGGCTTCACTCTATCCAATGAGAGAGTAATAGACTGGCCATTGAAATGCTATTCATCAGCATGCTGCACTTGCTAGAGCAAAGAGATGCAGACAAAGGCCATACTCTTCTCTGGACTTGCACATGAATCAATCAGTTACCCACACAAACCTTGGCATCAAGTGCCAGTCAGACCAGTCAGACCAGCTGCACCTGTAGGCATGCAACTCACTACCAAAAGGAGCAAAGGCACTATTAACTGTGGCTTATCAAATATCATAGGAGCAATCAGAGTTAAAGGGTCAGGACCCCATCCTCATCATACACTTGGTGGCACAAGCATACGCATCTCTAGCAATCACAAACACCTGAATAGCGCTTTGGGTGCACACAGCATTTCATGTGTGCAACTTGATAGAATCCTTACAAGAACCCTGTATGGTGAGAGAACATGGTTATGCCCATATTGTAAGTGGGAAACTGAGGCAGAGGGGAAGTTGCTCCCCCAAAGCCACCCACTGAGTCAACAGCAGCGGCAAGACTTATATTAAGCCAGGGAAGTCCTGAGAAGTCCCAATGAGTTAAATGGGACTTGACTCCTAATTAAGGGTGGAAAGGTTTGCAAACTTAAAGGTCACTCACTCTGGATGTTCCTCCCCCCCCTCTGCATTTCTACTTAAGTAAAATAACACTTGTCCTATTTACTTCAGTTACAAACACATCATCAACTCGAGAGCATCGGGCAGGTAGAAACTTTCTTTAAAGAGAAAAACGTCATCATGGCACCTGACGTTTAGGAGCCTACCTAAACCTATACTTTGAAGACAACTCCTAATGATGCCTACTACGGAACTGTTTAGGGTTGTTGCGATCCGGAGCATGTTCACTGTGCAACAATGCTCGTTGTTGCAATACAAGTCCCGTGCAATGCAACGGGGCTTATTTCCAAGCATCGCTCTGTAGGCAGAAGTTCCCCCTTGCTTTTAACAGAGCTTCCTTCCAGGTAAGTGTGCAGCCTGAGTCAGGTGCATCGCTGCTCAACTGATTCTACAGACACGTGTATTGTTTTTCTCCTCCCCCCTCACCGCCCGCGGGAAAATCCAAACCCACTTACGGCGTTGGCACCAGCCCGGCACCGCTGCTGCGAGCAGGCGAGCTGCCCCCAGGACGGGGCCAGGACCTCGCGGGCATTTTTGCAGGGAGACCAGTCCCGCCGTCAGGCACGCCAGGAGCGGGATCCACATCCTGCACAGCAGGCGGCCCCTCTCCCCGCGCTCGGAGGCCCAGCTCAGCAGAGAGGCTCGCTGGGTCGCCGCCACCTCCCCGGGGGCGATCCGGCCGAGACGACAGCGAAGCAGCTGCACCAGGAGGAGGAGGAGGCGCGGCAGCGGCCGAGGCGCAGGTAAGAGGCGAGGGAGGAGCGCCGCCGCATGTCAAGGCGAGCGTGGCGACCCCTCCGCCCAGCCCACAGCGAGGGCAGGAGGAGCGACGTCCTTTTCAGCCAGCGGGACACTCCATCCGCCTCCGCCGGCCCCCCGCTTGGCTTTCCCAGGGAGAGGGAGCTGCCGCCGCAGCTGTTCACAAAGAGCTTTTGTCTCCTTCCTTCTGCTCGGCTCCTTGGCAACAGCGAGCAGCCAGCGAGGATCCCCGCGCAGAAGTGCGAAGCCGCCGAGAAACTCCGAGCAGCAGCGGAGGGAAAGTCTTGCCGCGCGGGGCTCCCCGGCGCCAGGTCCCTCGGGAGAGGCTCCTGCGCCCTTGGCGCGCCGCTGAAGAATCCGCCGCGCCGAGCTCGGCAAGCCCCGCTCCAGGCTGTCTGATTGACGCCGTCGATCCCGGCAAGGGACGCGGAGCGACCCGCGGGGGCAGGTTACGGGAGAGGGAGGGCAGAAGCGTGTGGTGTTTGTGTGCGGGGGCGGAGCGCGCAGTCCCCGCCCAGCCCTTCTCCTTTGTTTTGTCGGGCTCTCGCTCTCTTGGCTCCATTGTTCCCAGCGGGAATGTGCCTTCGGGGGCGGGAGGGCGAGAGCAGCGCGCTTCCACCCCCACCCTCCTCCTCCTCGGCGCTTGACAGTCAAGCCACGCGCTCTCCGCTCGGAGATCAACACACAGCACCCCCGCAGACGCACAACGTCCGGCGCGCTGATCCAGCAGAGCCAGAAACCGCCGGGGGAGTGAAAGGGAGCGGTTCCCAGTCCCGTGGTTTTGACCGCATTTCGAGTTAGAGTTCAAATTTGGCAGGACGAAATCACCTTGACCTAAGCGGTTGCTGGGCACTTAACAGCAACGCAACAGGCAGACATTCAACTGGTGCGGCTTTACTCAACAGGGCTGCTATGTGTGGGGGTGAGGCTGCACCTGTTGAATTCCTGCTTGTCGTGGCGCTTTTCAAGGACCAGAAGCCCTGTTCTGGAAAACGTGGCGAATCTAACAGCAAAAAAACTGTTCATGATGAGACCAAAAGAGAATTGCTAAAAAGAGAAATGTTGGGATTGAACTCTACCAACAAGGCCTTTTGGAAATCCCCCGGAGACAAGGGAGAAATAGCAGAGGTTGGAGAAATATTCAGAGGGAGAAATATTATCATCCACATAATAAGATCCAATCCCTAACCTGAGCCCTGTACAGACACTGGAAGCAGGTTCTGGGGTTAAGCCCTCGTTGAGTCCAGGCTCCACTTATAGCGCAAGCTAGGGGTTCTCAAACCTTTTAGCACCAGAACCCATTTTTTAGAATAGCAGTATGGCCAGGACCCGCCAGACGTGCCTCATTGTGATGCCAGAGCCTGCTGCTTTCCTGAGAATACGGCAATAAGTCATTTTCCAATAGCAAAGTAGATCAGAAAGAAAAAAAAGTCTATTTACAACCTTGACACAAGCAAAACAACCACACACAGGCCTCCCCCTTTCCAGCATAGCACCTGCCCAGATTTTCAATATGGCTGCTCTAGGTGCTTCACGACTGCCCTGAACTTTGTTCCTGGCCCACTGGTGGGTCCCGGTCCACAGTTCTGAAACCACTAGTGCAAGCCTATGCACTTACTCAGTTCCACACGATGTTCAAAGGAAGGAGTGTATAGAATTGCAGCCAAGAGCCCAATCCTAAGCATGTCTACTCAGAAGCAACTATTATAGTCAATGGGGCTTATTCCCAGGTAAGTGTGGATAAGCTTACAGTCTTTGCTTGTTTCCAGCAGACCAGTTTTGATCCCTTCACACTGCTTTGGATTTTCTCTCTGCAGTTAAGTCTAATATCCTTACTTGGAAGCTAAACATTGTCAGTGCTAGACTAACCTGGTGAAAAGTCAAAATGACACAACGCCCATCCTGTAGCCTTTATAATTTTATGGCAGACAGAGATGGCAAGCGAAGGCATGAAAATTGCAGGAATCTGTTTGAAGTGATTGTTTCATGTTGCTTCAGGGTAAGGCTGGTCCTGAATGTTATATCTGCCAGAAAGTCTCCTTGGCTTCTTACATATGCACATAGCATTGAATTTGTCTAAAACGATGTGGACTGTTCATCAGGGAGCAAATTGCTCATGCCAGTTTATTGCAGTTGCTTGAGACTTTGCTGCATGATCATGGGAGAGGGGGAGCAAAGTATACTGGGAGAGGGCAGGACCAGCTTGAGATCTCCAGGTACCTGAGGCAGGGGGCCAAATTCTGCTCCTCCTCCTTACCTGATGAGGCTCTGGCCTTTCTTCCTTGGATTGGAAAAGGAAGGGAGTGAAGCCAAAAAGGAAGGGCTAGCAGGGATTTTTGTCAATCCTATTGCCATTGAACCTGTGACCTTCTGCATGCAAACTTCCCCACTGAGCTAAAGCCTGGTGGCGTCACTAGGGTTTGTGTCACCTGGTGTTGGAGGTAAGTGCACCACCCCCATGATGGACCCCCTTCCATACCAGACCATACAGAATAAATTAAAATATCATGTATAACAGTGTTATTCAAACTGTGGGGCGGAACCCACTTGGTGGGTCGGGACCTAATGTCAGGTAGGTCATGGAAAGCTGGGAGCAGCCATCTTGGAAACTGCAGACTTTACTTTTGATATATTCCTTTTGTGACTGTTAATAATTTGAATTTTTAAGTGAGGGTTTTTTTAATTTTGTTTTTAGTTCACTGCTTTTACATAATATTTAGTCCTAATCTTGCTTTCTGTCAAGGATGTTTCATGGTTATACAATTGTTGCAGTCCAAGAATGCCAATTTGCATTTTAGGAGTGTCATTTTATTATGTTACAATGATAGCACTTCCTGCTGGATGATTTCACTTCCTGCCACAACATCACTTCCAGCTTAATGACATCACTTCTGGTGGGTCCTGACACGAGTGCCATTCTAAAAAGTGGGTCCCGGTCTAAAAAGTTTGAACACCACTGATGTATAACCTAAATGCAGTGACATTACTAGTGTTTATTGAGTTATTTGTTTAACTGTATAACAATAAAGGTCACCCAACAAATGAGTAACCAGTGACCTACTGAGGACACAATCCTAACCGGGAGTTAGGCCGGCACAGTTAGGCCAGCAAAGTTTGGCCAGCCCAAGTAAATTATGTTTGGACCACTCTTGGAGTCAGAGAGGCCAGGACACAGAGGCGTACCATCCTCCCTGACTCTCAGAGTGGTCCAAATGCACTTTATAGTGGCCCTGGTGCCAGCCAAACTTTGCTGGCCTAACTGTGCCGGCCTAACCCCAGGTTAGGATTGTGCCCTTAATGACACTCAAACGACTAAACATGAGTTCTAGTGTTAGCTCTGATACATGGATATGAGAGCTGAATCATACTAATTATTGGTTCCCTGCTGTGTCATAACACCAACTCATTGGCTCTCAAAACAATCAGTTTCACTGATCAGTTTTGAGTTAAGGAAATCCATTTTTTTTGTCACAGAAGGCAGCTGTGGTTATTTGGCTATACCTGTTGATAGAAAACAGATACTTCCACATGGTTTGTTCCATTGAATTTTGCTGTAAATTTCACATCGTATGATATATAACATGATGGTGTTTGAAAATATCAGGATTTAACCAGTTTGGGTAGTAGTGGTGCGCACACGCATGCACGCACTCACATGCATGCATGCATGTTATCCAGTGCAGCCCGCAACTCCTAGCAATGCCATTGCTAAAGCCCCATCCTCATTGATTTCAAAGAACAGAGCTGTTTGTATGCTTAGAACTATGGATAATAATAATAATAATAATAATAATAATAATAATAATAATACATGTATTTATATACCGCCTTTCTTAAGGTCACTAGATTTCTCTAATGATTACAACTCAAGGCGGTTTACATAGGCAGACTTTTCACAAACCCGAAGGTTTTTACAATTTACAGAATGTTCTATCTTTCAAGAACCACACTCAAATAAAACAGTTCTTTCTTTCTGGATTTAGCCTTCTTTCTTTAGCCACCCGTCTGTCGTCTGCTGGCTGATGAGGCTTCCCTGCTCTCACCAGAGACGCAGCTGAGTTCAGCACACTCCTCCTCCCACGAGGCAGCTGAAACTCAGCTTTTAATCAGCCGCAGTTTGCAAGGTCTGCCGCTCACACAGACTTCCGGGAGTCTCGAGCTCACGACCTTGAGATCTTCAGTTGTTATCTTCGGGCAAACGGAGGCATTAACCCTCTCGGCTAAATCTTCTGCCCCTATGGATGCTATGTAGTTCCTTTTATTCAAATCCAAAGCAAGTTGAGTCCTGGCTCAACCACCGGATCGATAGCCAAGAAAAATTAAAGTTTATTGGTTCAATTACAAAGCAAATACATTATCTCAAGGTTTTTACCTGTCCTTTGCAATTGCCTTGGATCCAAAGCTCTGGTGCTGGGATTGCCAATCCTTTTCATAGATACTCCAGGGATAAATGCACACAACCATGAAACTGAAAACTTGTAAGGGCTCTCTGGTTCTTAGTGGAGTTTTTAAATGTTGCATTGCTACATCCTATTTATTGTCAATCATCCAAAAGTTGTTTTAGTACTGGGATTCATGGGAAAATGCGGTGAATTTAGGGCAAGAAGGGTGATTATTTTTTTGGGAAATGACTGACATAAGTCTTCAAATAGGTCACTGATAATAACTCACAGTCCCTGAGCTAAAGAACAGATAACATCACAGAACACATGAAGGCCACTGGCGATATAAATAAGACTGGCGTCTTTGTTTGAAAAGGAAACCAGAAAGAAACTTCCCCTTGCTTTCTTGGTGAATTCTTGTTCTGGTCACACTAGTACAAATGTAATTAATGGCTTACAGAGGCAGGGAAAATGGATTCAAGATGGCTCCAGTCGTGTTAATGGTATGTTGGTATGTCATTTTGCTGCCCCCTTATTTTGCAGCCACACATTAGCATTTGCCCTCCCGGCCTTCCTGCCATAGACCCTCCACTCCACTTTGGGCACTGCAGCCACAAGCATATTCCTGTTCCCTTCCCTTTCAAAAAGGCTGGGTAGGCAGAGAGTTCCGGAAGTGACTGGAAGAGGAAGCCTGTGGAATAGAGCAAGGTGCCTCGAATGTCAGCTCCCCATTCTGCTCCACAGATAACCTCTTCTGCTTGCTCCCTGGACTGTCTGCCTGTCCAGTATTTTTGGAAGGGGAGCAAGCTGCTCCGTGGGCAGGCTTGAAAAAGAATGCTTGGCAGTTGAAAGGGGAGTTTGAAGTGGCAGCCAGGTGTGGGCTACTATACCAGGTTGCTAGCCCCTCACCCTTGCTTGCCTCTTAAGGTGGCCATTTTACCTTGTGTGGGCTGGCCCTGTAGGAGAGCATTCTGGCTACAGTGCAGAGGTACAATTTCTGATGGTGCAAGTGTTTGGCCAGCGTGCCAACCGAATCATCAAACTGGAAGTGGGCTGTAAGACTACACTAACCTAGCCTGTAAAGCAGACATTTGCAGCCAATGATAGCACATAAGAAAAGCCCCGCTGGATCAGGCCAAAGGCCCATCCAGTCCAGCTTCCTGCATCTCACAGTGGCCCACCAGGTGCCCCAGGGAGGCATGAGACAACAAGATGCTTGCATCCTGTTGCCACTCCCTTGCACCCGGTACTCTGAAGTAGCCTACTACTGATGTAAGCCCACGATGGACTTTTCTGCCAGAAATCCGTCCAATCCCCTCTTAAAGGCATCTAGACCAGATTCAAATCCAATCACCACCTTCTGTGGCAGAGAGTTCCACAGATTAACTACCCGCTGGGTAAAAAAGTACTTCCTTTTATCTGTTTTAACTCTCCCAACCCTCCGTTTCAGCGGATGCCCCCTGGTTCTGGTGTTCTGAGAGAGGGAAAAGAACATCCCTCTATCGACTCTATCCCTTCTGTGCATAAGCCCCCCACTCCCAGTAATTATCCTGGGACAATAGAAAAGCAACAGAAGAAAGGGCTAGATCATATATACACTGCTGTCAGGCCCGCCCTGCCCTGCCCCCACGCCTGCAAAGAGAATGACTATGCGCCCTTTCCCGCCCACTCCTAGGGAATAATAAATCTGTCGCTTCACTCTTTCTTTCATTTTTCAGAGTACTCGGCTCTTTCAATGCTTTTTATCCAAGGATGTTGACATGAGCAGTGATGCATTCTACTCCTTGAATAATCCTCTTGCCTCCATCCCCTTCAGTAAATTTCATTCCATCTCTCCCAGACGAAGGGCAAAACAAATAACAAAGAAACACCCACACACCCACGCAGATGTCAGAGCGGTGCTTTTCTGGGTCGCCGGCTTTCTGTTCTCTAGTGACCAATGAGCAAACTGAGGTGCTCAAAGGTTACTTCTTGGGTGAGTGGAAAGTACCTTCTTTTCTAGGAAAGGCAAGGAAATTCCCTCCCTGTCTTTTCAGGTATATTCTCTGACTCATAACCCACTGACTGTCCTCACAAGAGGCAAACTGCTCTACAATTTGCGAGAGGACGCTGTGTTGTTCAGTGTGCTTTTATGGCAGAGCATCCTGTCTATTGCCACATATAAATGATAACATATTCACCTGTTCTTGGCTCCACAGGTAGGACCTGTTGGGATGCGCATGTATGTGCGTGTGTGTGTGTGTGCATGCGCGCAGGCGCGTACACACACACACACACACACACAGGCCCCCACCTGTGTCCGGCTGAGTCCCAAGGCAGTGAGGATTGGCTACCGCCAATGCTTCCCATCACTGCCAGGACCTTTGAGGATGCTTACTGCGCAATTGTGGGAAAGCAATGGCGGTAGTGAGCCATCTTCTGTTTCCAGTGCCATTTTACAAACCCTGCTGCATTGGTGTTGGAAAATTGAATAGGATTGAAAATCAAAAACTTCTGATTTTATTTTGATCATTTTAGTACTGGATGTTCTGCGGGTTATTATGGATATGTTTTACTTTTCTACACCTTCTTTCTTATCCTTTAATTATGGGGCGACTCATGCTGGCTATTGTTTTCATATTAGGTGTTTTTTATATTGTTGATATTGAAATTTTTGTATGTTCCATGATGTTTTTAATTACTTAAGATATTGTTTTTATATGTCTGTAAGCTGCTTTGGGCACCAGTTTGAGAGACAAGGGGGCATATTGTGAAAGAATGAATAGCTATTCTGATTATTCCAATCCAATGATTATATCAATCCAATATGATACAAAGTCATTCCAACTTCTCTATAGGGCACTTCCAGATGGAACATTTAGTCTGGAACTGCCACACATTATTCATGCTCTGTGGTGGTTTACATGATGTTGTCACCCATCCATCCATCATCCATTCATTCTTTCTTTGTGGTTAAACTGTCACATTCATGAATGGGGAAAATCAATTAATAATGAGAACAGCAGTACAGTAATGCAATGACTCCAGTGTGGACTGTTAGCGAATTGTTCGGTGGTTTTTTTAGAGGCGTCAGCCCAGACACGAAATGCCCAGATGACAATGGAAACCGAAAGAGTAAAGTGGGGGGTGAGAAGGACAAGTCTTCTTGGTGAAAGGAATATTGCAATTTTGCATGTGGCTCCATATCAAAAAGTTGGCATTGGGGGAACCCATCTGAAAGTGCCCTTAATCACTAGGTTTTTGTTAAACAGAAACTATTGCATATTGTTCTGTCCTCCCAGAAACTCATTAGTAGTGTGAACCTATGCAAGCCTACTCAGAAGTAAATCACAGGGTTCAGAGGGATTTCTTATCAGATGCATAGGATTGTAATCTAAACATGTATGTTTTATCAAATGCGTGTGGCCTTGAGCAAATTGTCAGCATACCATCCTGTCCATTATTTCTCATGTATAGATAATACGGTAATTTTAGTATTCAGAGGAATTTTTATTATTTCTTGAGAAATAGGTTGACGCTGAAAGTTTTAGGGCCAAATCCTTTCCAATTTTTCAGTGCCGGTGCAACTGTGCCAATGGGGCACACGCTGAAACCCATGGTGGGGGTACAGTCATGGAGGCCTCCTCAAAATAGGGAAATGTATGTCCCCTTACCTTGGGATTGCATTGTGGCTACATCAGCGCTGGAAACTTGATAGGATTGGGCCCTGAGAGATGTCTCATGTGTGTATTTGTATGTACATACTGTATGTATATAACCCTAGGTTAGAATCAGGGCTAGTCCATGAAGTCAATCGAAGTGATTACCACAAGCAGCAAATTGGCAAAGGGCGTTGTGATGAATTCCCTGTCCCCCCCCCCTACTTATTGCAATTTTCTGTATTTTGGGGCACTTTTAACTCCCCAGAGGCTCCCATGCAGCTTCAGCAATTTAAAAATGTGACTGGGGCATACTTTGCAAGCCATTATTGTCCTCTGAAATTCTAACCCTCTATATCAGCGATTTTCAACATTTTTCATCTCACAGCACACTGATGGTAGTAAAATTGTCAAGGCACACCATCAGTTTTTTTTACAATTAACAAGACACACTAGGCTACTTGTGGGGGCTCACAGCCCCCAATGCCCCTACTAACAAATGACCCTCTCCCAACTCCTGCAGCACACCTGCAAACTACTCACAGTACACAAATGTGCCGTGGCACACGGTTGAAAATCTGTCCATCTAGGTCAAGGGGATAGTGTGGTGTGACCAGGTGGATTCCACTCCTTCAATCAGGTAACTTGATGATGTCATCAAAGCAAAGTTAGATATTTCTCAGTCCACAGGAAGTGGAGGTTGTTTCCTGCCAGTTGCCTGAGTGACCATTGGGAGTTCAGAAAGGAGCAACAACTTGCTCACCCACGAGTGCAATGACTGAGGATTCCTTGAGCAATGTAAATAGCTTAGGGCACATTCCTTACCAACTTTCCAGCACTGGGGTAAGGGAATGCCCCCCTAGATGCCCCCCTTCTGCCTGGTCTTTCAGATGCGATTGATTAAAATTTGAATGCATTGCTGATTTTCTCACTGTTTCTCATAATGAGATTATTACCAGTGTTAAAATGGAAGCAAGAGCATCTTAAAGGTGTATTTTGTCTGTTTTTGCTTTTTAACATTTTATACTGAGAAGTTAGATTTATCAAGTGCTTCTTTTACAATCTATGCTTTTGTTGTTTGTTTTTATTGTGAATTGCCTGGAAGGTCTTTTGGAAAGGAGGAACAGAAATCTGAGGAGTAAATAGAATAGTAATAAATAACGCGTTTCAAACAATTATGTTATTTGTGTTGGCACATTAATATATAGCATGCCCGGAGGTGGCTTAAAAAAAAACCCACTCAAAAGCAATAGCTGCCATCTGGCCTTTCTTTAAAAATACACTCTGTTCCCAACCCAAAGAAAGTTAGTCATAGTTAACTGAACTCCCATTAAAATCACTGGGACAAATCCTTTGGGTCTAACTTCAATCCCATTCATTGCAATGGGACGTAAGCATGAGTTACAGCCCAATTCTATCTCCTGCCAACTGTGCCAACTGAGTGCTGTTGCATGCTATGGGGATGGGAACTAAATGGCCCGAGAGAAGCAAGTAAAAAAATTATTTTACTTTTTAAAACTATATAATTACTGCATGTTTAACTATATATTTTCACTAAGCATTTTAATACATTATAAAATATTTTTACTTAACTTCCCATAGGCCGCCTGGCCACCAATGGTTCTCCTTGGACCTTTTTAGAATAGCACTCATGTTGGGACCCACCAGAAGTGATGTCATTAACCCAGAAGTGATATCATGGCTGGAAAAGACATCATCAAGCAGGAAGTGCTGTCATTGTGACATAATCAGATAACACTTCTGGAATGCAAATTGACATTCTTGGACTGCAGCAACTGCACAACCAAGAAACATATCTGACAGAAAGCAAATTAGGTCAAAATATTATGTAAGAGCATTGAACTAAAAACATTTTTTTAAAAAACCAAAACACCTCACTTGAAAATTCAAACACAAAAGGAATTTAGCAAGAGTAAGGTCTGCAGCTTCCAAGATGGCAGCTCCCAGAGTTCTGCAACCCACCTGACATTAGGTCAAGACCCACCAAGTGGGTCCTGACCCACAATTTACATAACACTGCACTACAGAATCACTTAAAAAAATCTGAAAAAGATAGGAAACTGCAATCTCTGATATAATGCTTGACCAGCTTGATTTGGCTAGATGTTTTGTCTAGCCTGGAAAAACTGACCCACGTTCATAATCTTTGGTTCATATATTTATGTGGTTGAAATACCCTTTCTTTCAAGGATGTCTTCAAATTGAAAGTGTAACGGTTCTTCTGCAAACATTGCATGTAGCAGCTTAAAAAGCAAAATAGGTCAATTGTTTATTTGTACTCTAATTTCATTTTTATTTACAAAGAGACAAGAAGGCCCCATGATCTGGCTAGTTAGAGCATCATTAAACTGAGGGCGCAATCCTAACCAACTTTCCAGCACCTGGTTAAGAGCAATGCAGCTCTGAGGTAAGGAGCAATGCAGCTCTGGGGTAAAAATTATCTTAACTTGAGGAAGCCTCTGTGACTGCCCCCCCCCCCCGCAGGATGTAGCACATGCCCCATTGGCGTATGACAGCTATGCCAGTGCAGGAAAGTTGGTTAGGATTGCGCCCTCAGAGTTACAGGCTAGAGTTGCCTTTATTCTGATAATATATTTTGAGAGCAATTTGTTTTGTGAACAGCTTTCTAGGGTGCAACACAGCACAATCCTATGCACACTTACTCAGAGGTAGGTCCAGTTTTGTTTAGGGGAGCTTACTCCTCGGCAAGCATGCATAGAACTGTACTGTTATTTTGGCAAACTGTGGAAATGAATACAGCATAGCAGCTAAGACCAGTAGTGTCAGCCTACCGGTACGCTGGGCGGGTTCTGCTTGGTCGCTGGGTGGGTCGAGCTCGAGCGCACTGCCGATTACCGAGCAGACCCGCCCAGCGACCAAGCAGAACCCGCCCAGCGTACCAGTAGGCTGACACTACTGGCTAAGACATTGAGCTACAAATCTGAACTTCCATTATTTGAGTCATGCCTCTGCCATGAATTCACCAGGTGGCCTTCTACAAGCAATTACCTCACAGGGCCCAATCCTATCCAACTGTCCAGTGCCGGTGCAGCTGCAGTGCAGCACTGAGGAAAGGGAATGTTTCCCTTGCTTGGAAAGGGCCAACCTTGTTGCAGTTTCACACCACACACTCCAGAACTGGTGGAAACTGGCATTCCGTCTCTCCGTCTCCAGATCAGATAGAGCACCTGCGTGTCCTTGAGGTGGTCAGCTTCCCAGCTTGTTAGTGCAACCTGCTACACAGTAGCTGAACTCCCTTTAGATAGTGTAACAGAAGCAGGCAATGTTTCTCACGGGAAGCGCTGGCTAGCAAACATCCACTTTCTCATGAGATCATGATGTTCAAAGGGTCACCCCATTGGTTAACATGGGGCACAAGGGTCTTCAGGTATCCACCTACCAGATATGCTCTGGCTACACCCCTTTGTTCCTATATAACTTATATTTTTTACAGTGTGCGCACTGAGACTGAGACTGTAACTGAGAATGTAACAACATGCGTTGAAAAGCCGCTTGTACGCGGCAAGCTTTCGCCGGCTTTCGCTGACCGGCAAATAGAACTTCTTACTTTCTAACTATCGCTACTGTAACCAATAAAAGACTTTGTTATTGAAATGTAGCGATCGCTTCGTTCCTCCGCTCCGATCGCGCTAGGCAAGCGCTGAATGGGTCCACAAGCCCCCAACTCTGCTATAAACACTCCAAATCAACAACAAACCTGACTCCCCACCTTTGGCACGGCTGCACCAGTGCTGGAAATATGGATGGGATTTGACCCTCAGCCTCAGTTTCTCTAGCTGCAGGACGGGGATAACATTTGCCTTGTAGGATTGTTAGGATTCCATCATGCTAATGCAGATGAAGCATTTTGCACACTCAGAATGCACACCATACAAAAGTTAATATTATTCCTGTGATCTAGATTACATAGGTCAGCCTGTGATGGCCCTACCTGAAAGCAGAAGGTTGGACTGATTTTTTTTTTAAATCCTTCCACCACTATTATTCTATGCATATTACTGAATGTCCCATAAATATTTCATTTAGACATTTAACCTGAGCTCAATGAATGACACTATTTTAAAATAAAACCTCTATCAAATAAAACACACTCAAAATATATTCACAAACCTGCATCTTAGTAGGTCATTGCAGTAGTTAAGCCTGATCTTATGGAGCCATGAATGATGGTAATTTGTTTTGAATTTGAATGAAAGGGTCATCGCCTTTCCATCAGACAGAGCTGGTTCTGTCCACTGCAGTAACATTCAAAGCACTTCTGTAAGTAAATGGTTAGTTTGCAGATATGAACAAGGGCTGAATGATTTTTATGAATTTTCAGTTCTGTTGCATGTCAAAGGGCCATTTTGCTCTTTATGATTTTATCTGCATCTGGATTCATCCTTATTGCCTGTAAACTTTAGATGGGTGCCACAAACATGAACCCAAAATATGTAACATTGCACATGTCAAGGAGCAACAAAAGGCGAGAGTCTCTATCTACTTTCTGCATCTCCTTGTAGTTTGCAAAACTGGAATTTGTGCATTGGTTTCACATGCAGCTGAAGCCTCTCTCTCTCTCTCTCTCTCTCTCTCTCTCTCTCTGAAGAGGAAATAAGTGAACCCTCTTCAGAAGCAACACAAAGCAGCAGCCTTTGTGCAGTTGTGCATCTTTACTGCTCCTTCCGCATGGAAAGGGACCTAGGATACCTTTAATTTCACTAATCCCACTGGCAGCCCGATCTTCTGGTGCCATGCCTCCGTAAGAGCAGCGGTACCAAAATGGCTACTGCTGCATCCTATGGCTCCTGTGGCAGCCGTAGGAGGCACCTCAGGAGAAAGGGCGTTTGTCCCCTTCCCACTGGGTAAGGGCTCTCGCCCGCCAATGGGCCTCCTCAAGTCTGTGCCAGCTATTTTGTCAGCACAGACTTGAGAGCCTCTGTGTCAGGCTGCATGGCCCAACATGGAGGATAGAATCTGGTGGTGGAGGCCACTGCTGGTCCCACCCCCACTCAGCCCCTCCCCTGCCCAGTTCTACCTCACCTCTCTTGTACCCCAGCAGGCCTTACCACTGGCCGGCAGTGCTGGAGCACCAGTTGGCCATACCGCCCACACTAGGGTGCAGGACTGACTTATGCGGCTCCATTACAGGTGTTCCCTCCTCACCAGGTGCTGCCATGTGCTGGAGTCAGCACTAAGCAGCAGTGCCTACAATACGAACCCGCAGGATTAGGCTCCAAGGTTCCTCCCTTAAGGTTATTCAAGCTATTACTGCAGCAGTGAGAGAATCAGCAGTCAGGTCCCATCTTGCTCTGGTAAAATTCATTATTGAGAAAGCACTGGACAGGTCAAACGCTGTGGGTACTTTTCACACCAGCACCATCCTCTCTGTGAGTAGGATGGTGGTCACATGAGAGAACAAAAACCCAAGCCGGTGGTTGCAACAATGGCACAGTAACGAACAAGGCTATACATTCTGGTCTCTTCCAGATCATTGAGTTACTGTTCTCTTCCCACCCACTTCCCAACAGTTTCCTAAAATCAAGCTTTGAGAGCTTTGGCCAACTTGTATTCCCATTATTCTGCTACGATCTATTCTGGTTATAGAAATGCCAGGATATTTGTGCAAACAGAGCTGGAAGTGCCTAGTTGTGTTGGAGCCAAACCCGAGGAGGCTGCTTTCCAAAAGATGGACATGCATCACTGAGTAAAGCTTTCTCCACTTAGAAACGTTTCAGGCCAAATCGCTATTTGCCAGCTCATCAAAGCCTTCTGACTTACTCGTTTTAGAAAGAAACCAGTCACCACAAATTCTTAGTAAACTGAATTTCTTGCAGTGCTGGCAAATATCTCATGTCTAGTGTCTATTTGCTATATAGTAAATTCTAGCACACACTCACATGTACGTGTGTGTGTGTGTGTGTGTGTGTGTGTGTGTGTGTGCGTGCGTGCGTGTGTACATACACACATACATTACACAGGAATACTGTGACGGGATAAGAACAGAGTTTGGATACTGGCATCAGTTTTAAACAATATTGTAGTTAGTACTATACTGTGCTATCCCAAAATAGTTCCTCATTGAAAATTCTCATAGTTCAATTCTATATGCACTGCATTCTGCTTCACACATGTTTAACATTATTGGACCAAGGCTGTGAGTAAATCTTTGAATTACACAGGATATCCTTATAGAGACTGTAAAAATTCTCCCATTTTTATTTTTTTATGATCTCAGCACCTTTTCAACTTGAAATCAACAACAGGCCTCTGGAAGCCACAGCTTCAGAGCTTTGTGTGTGAAGTTTGGCACATGTAATATTATTGATCATAGCCTTGGGGAGGACAAAGAACAATCCCCAGCATGCATTAAACCTGTTTGGCTAATAAAAGTCCCCAACCTCTGATAACTAACCAGCCAATTGTACATGACACAAGTTACATTCACAGATGGTGTATTCTATGAACACATTTCTACATTTGAATCCATTGATATGTATGGCAGCATCTTTGCAGACTTGACATGATTTCTTAATTATATCCAGATTTCTTTTCTCTATATCTTTCAAATGTCTTTTATTTCCTTCAATCTGCTCCTCTTACCTGCCCATTTCTTATGTTCTCTTCTCAGATGGAGATGCAGTAGTTGCCTGCGCTGCCTCAGCTACCAAATAGTGTTGCACCTGGCAAATGGGAAAGAACCATCTGTTTCTGTCCCTTCCTGAGGAAACCCTCTGCTAAGTCTTTCCACAGCTTACAGCTGGTTCAGGGTTGCACCAGGCAGTCCAGCTACAATTGCCCATCCACCATTAGGGTAGCTTAAGGCTATTTGCAATGCATCATTCAATTGTTGCTAAGCTTTAGGATGAGATGAGCCAGGAACAACAGCATACAGACTTTTAAAAACGGGGTGAGGATGGGAGAGGTGAAACAAGTACATTTCTCCACAATAGAAAAATACAGGACCAATGGAGCTAGGAACCAACTACGATGAGGGAGAGTAAGCAAAGAACGACACCTCTCGCTTTAAAAATTTGTGACACTTCATTTTTGTTATGGAAAATTGTTCTGCAGTATTGTTTCTTCCATGCATGTTTGGTGCCTCTGAAATGCTGTCATGATGTACATGTCTCATGGGCAGTATGACAGTATCTTTTGGTAGGTTGTCTCTGACTACCCAGATTTTCCACATCATGGGTTTCTGGCCAACATTGATACAAGGATTCTCCCCAAGTAAGGTCTGCATGGGCATAGGAATCAAACTGGAGTTGGTCACCCAACCTGTCCCAATTCGTATGGAATTAGTATGGTTTTTCTAAAGATCTTAATATCACTCATCCTTGTAGTCGAACCATTGTTGCTTCTTTGGAAAGTGTCTGCTCAGGGAGTTCTGTCTCTGATTCAGATGACATTCTTCCAAAGACGAAGATGAGAGTGTGGTATTTATGGGCATGGAAGAAACTGAAACATCCTTCATCCCTTGGCAATTGATGTCTGCCTAAGCCAATTCATGTCAACCTCTCCTTCATGCACACGACTGGGAATGACTTTTGAAGAAGGAATGAAATGTTCTGAGTGGGGGAGAGATAAGATGTTATTTGCTCACTCGCCTGCATTTGCAGGGTTTTGAAAAGTGTAGTCTCTCAGTGTACATAAGGGGAAAATTAAAACAACAGAAGACCTTTTAGATTCATTTTGCATATTATTGTTTCTTGCAGGGAAATATTGCAGTACACTGAGAGCACAATCCTAAACTTGAGTTAGGCCGGCATAAGCTAAGCCAGCAAAGTTTGGCCAGCCCAAGGGCCACCATGAAGCGTTTTTGAATTACTCTAGTCAGGGAAGATAGCTCACGTCTGTGTGCTGGCCTCGCTGACTCTGAGAGTGGTCCAAACATTCTTTACAGTGTCCCTTGGGCTGGCCAAACTTTGCTGTCTTAGCTTATTCTGGCCTAACTCAGTTTAGGATTACACCCTCAGTCACACATGATGAATGCTGTTTTGTTGCATTATACCGCAGTACTAGTGGTCCCTAATAAAAGGGCGCAATACTAACCTGAAGTTAGGCTGGCACAGTTAGGCCAGTAAAGTTTGGCTGGCCCAAGGGCCACCGTAAAGCATGTTTGGACCACTCTTGGAGGATTGCGCATGTCCTGGCCTCTTTGACTCCAAGAGTGGTCCAAACATACTTTGTGGTGGCCCTTGTGCTGGCCAAACTTTGCTGGCCTTACTGTGCTGGCCTAACTGCAGGTTAGGATTGTGCCCTTAGTGTCATAGGTAGCATCACAAGTCACTCAGGTTGGGCACTGGCCAAGGGTCCACTCAGCTGGGCCAACCCCTGAACTCTAGTACCAGTGGTAATGGTGGGATGAGTTAGCCAAGAGACCTTCCACCATTGCTGCAGTCAGCACCACCATCTACAAATGGGAGTATTCCCCAGAGCCCCTGTGTCATTGTAGGCCTCTGGGGCAGCGATTTTCTCACAATACCCTGCCAACGTGCTAAATTTGTCAAGGCACTCCATCAGGTTTTTGATAATTGGCACTGCCTGTAAGGGGCTCACATTCCCCAATGGCGCTACTAATAAATGGCTCTATTAATAAATGATATCCCCAAAACATTCGCCATTTGCAGCACACCAACGTGCTGTGGCCACCTAGTTGACAATCACTGCTCTAGAGGATGTTTCCATTGGCTGATGGAGAGGGCAGGGAGAAAATGTCATATGGGTCTCTTGGCTTGGAGGGAGATATGAACCAATGGAATAAAGGGAGGGGAAAGTCCAATACGGTGCTTTCAGAAGGGCCTCCAACAACCTGGTACCATTGCTGATTGGTGTACATGTATAGGATATATGCAATTTTCCACAGAAGTATATAGTATATATGTAAGACATCACATATGAAAGTAGTCTTTTAGGGTATGAGAATACAAGGAATGAATTCATTTTGGGGACCATTATAAAATGCATATTATCCCATGTGCATGTTGTCACTTAATTTGATAACTAATCTGATTTTAAATTTGTTGTTTCTAGGGTTGAAAGTGTGCTGCTGGGAATGATCACAGATACCCAACCCTCCTCCTTGAGATATACATTGAGATGCTCTTTGTCATGACGAGAGGTGAACTCTTGTTGAACAAAATGTAAGGTTAGTTGGTGTCCCTTTCTAGTGACACATGAAACCTTTAGGTGGCAGCCAAGGGCTATAGTTACAACTTAGATGTACTCTGATGCCTGGAGTGGTTACAGCGTTCAGAATATTCAGCAGTCCATTATATACTTGTGATAAGTGGGTCACTAGCCAAGTATAATCATTCCTGGAGTATGCATTTTGCAGTGTGTGCTAAGTCATAATGTAACACCTACAGAAACATGTCCTTTATCAGGCCAAGTTAATGAAGACAGCAAAGTAGTTCAGAATTAAGAAGCCATCCAGAAACATCGTCCCTGCCCTTTCTAGATGAGAAAGTCAAGCCTTGACAAACCTAGGGAGGAGTTTGGGACATGGTCTAGCTACTGTGCAGCTGAGGCTGCTGTGATTGGATGAAATAGTTGCCACAAAAGGCTTGTTAGATGCTTGCAACTGCTTCCATCATTCACATCTGCATAGCCAGTTGTTGTGTGGCTGTGTGGTTTCTTGATCCCATGTGAACGAAGGGATTGATGTCATTTAAAGAAGCTTGTGGAGGGGGGGTGATATCAGCGTGGAACGTCATAGCACAGCAGAAAGGCTGTGAATTGGACCATAATATCCACAGTAAGCCATGATAATGTTTTGCCATCTATAGTTGTTCTATTTGTTTAGCTTTCTGCATGGTGCTGCTGGGGTGTGGAGACCATTTCACTGACAAAAATGGTATTTTAAAGAAAGCAGGGAATCTAATGCAAAACCATGCACTAGACAGCAAGTCAGATACATGCAACATGCATGAGTGCACTATATTGCTGATCCCATTTTATAGCTGAAGAATACCATGGCACAGCAATAAGTGACTAGCCCAGAATCAATCAGTAAATCCATGCTGCAGAACTGGCAGCTAAGTCATGAGAGAACCATTGGCCATATGCACTCGCCTGCCCTAACAACACAGCTAGTGTAGCCCTCTCCTCCCCACACACATCATTAGGGTATACTGTATATACAGGTTTGGCAGGCAGTTTTTTGTGATGTCTACCTAGGGCTTTACCTGTAGTCAGTGACGGGATCTGGGAATGAGGAAGCAGAACGCTGGGCGGGACTTAAGCGTGATTGGCAGCCCGTCCGTTCCGTTCTGCCGCCTGCCCTGGCCTCGGGGGGGGGGGCTGCCCCTGGTTGGCCTGCCCCACTGCTGCTCGCCCAGGCACCCGGCACGCCCCCCACCCGTCCCCCCCGGTGAGCAGGCGCCCCGACGAGGCCAGGGCAGCCACGGAACAGAACAGACGGGCAGCCAATCACGCGTAAGTCCCGCCCAGCGTTCCGCTTCCTCATTCCCAGATCCTGTTACTGCCTGTAGTGTATAATGCAAAAGAAAGAGAAATACCTAATTCATTCATTCAATCAATCAATCAATCAATCAATCAATCAATCAACAGGTACTTATATACTGCTTTTCAACACAAAGTTCACAAAGCAGGTTAACAGGCAAATAGTAATAATAATAAAGTTAAATGGCTCTAATTAGTTAAATAGTTAAATAGTTAATTGTATCTAAAACACTGAAACAATTGGAGGGTGGGTTTAAAAAAATATGAGTCAGGACACTGACAGTGCAATTTGATGCATGTCTATTCAAAAATATGCCCACTGAGTTCAACGAGACTTCCTCCCAGGTAAGTGCATAGAGGATTGTGGTCTGAGAAAGCTGCTCTGGCTGAATCAGATCTATTGGAGGGTATGGACTTGAGGAATTGACCAACATGCTAAAGAAGACATTCCTTCACCCTGGAACAAAGTACAGTAGGAATCATGAACTAGGAGTAGTTAATGTTGCCCTTGAAGTACCTGTGAAAAAGGGTTGCAGCAGCCTAGCTCAAGCTGATTTAGGCTGGGGTCCAATAGTCTGCAAGCTTGGAGAAGTGGTTTATACATTGCTCCCCAAATGCATTTTTCTCTTATCTTGTATAGCCTTGGGAAACCTGGGCTGATTCTTGGACTTAATTGGCATGGACTTTGGCAGCTTATTATAAATACATGTACCAATAAAATGCTTTTGTCCAAAATCTATCACAGTTGTTTTTCTGGTGTAGGAGGATCCTGTTCATAGCCTGCTTCTCCCTGGCAGGTAGATGAGAACATCTTACTGACAGTGCGGTCCTAAGCCAGCACAAGTCCCTGAACCACAAGCCGTAAAGCATGTTTGTGGCTACTTAGGAGCAGGCTGGACCAGTGGACTTGCACTGGGACAAGGTGAGATTGTGCCGGCCTGCTAGGCTGGTGCAGGGGATGGGAGAGGGTGGTGGAAGGGCAGAACGGCAGTGGTTTTGGGCAGGCAAAGGCAGGGGGAGGGCAGTCCGGGAAGTGGATCGGGCCCAAGAGGGGAGTAGAACCAGTCTGAGTGACCTAGGCCAGATCCTAACCCCTGGTCCAACCAGTGTTACATAGGATGTTCGGATTTGCACCTGTGGGCACAGATCTGAGTAGTCCCATAGGACTGGCTGGTGTGTGACACAGGGTAAGAGGAATAAAATCCCTTATTCCAGGTTGCGCCCCAGCCTGCTCCTAACGTGCTGAATACACCACTGGCTAACAGCCTGCCTGTTCCAGCACAGGTTAGGATTGCGCCCTGAGTCATGCATCCCTTCCAAGCTGAAGTCAGAGACAAACCATATTTGTTTCTCTCCACAAAAGCTGGAGCTTCAGGCAGCTGGATTGAGGAGGCAGATATAGTATGGTTGCTAATCCTCCAGGACTGGCAGAAGGATTAGATTGCGTGCAGAAGGTCCCAGGTTCCATTCCTGGCAACTCCAGGTAAAACAGACAACAAAATTCTTGTCTGAAACCCTGGAGATCCCCAGTCATCTGCACTAACAATACTGTCTTAGCTGTGCAATGGTCTGATTCAGAATAACAGTTCACTCCTGGGCATGTCTTCTCAGAAGTAAGCTCCATTGAATTCAATGGGACATACTCCTAGGTACGTCTGCATAGGATTGCAGCCTAAGGCAATTTAATATGATCCACCTGGAGTTTCCAGGAATCAGCATCAATCCAATCTGCTTGTGACCATTGAAAGCAATCCTGGAGTTGTTAACAGGGCCTCCAGGAATTTCCAATATCAAACCATCTTGGGGGAAAAAAAAAGATAATCAGGAATGGCTTGTCAACCTGAAGAAGCAAGTGGAGAACTGAAGAATAGATTGTAGATTGTCTGGTTTAACTTGGGTATTGGCAGAGCAAGATGCTATATCCTTCTTCCAAAGCCTTCTATTCTCCTTTTTCCTCCTTTCCCCCTTTGTCCTAAGAGACCCTTCTCTTTTAGGAAGGGCCATGTAAGGCCTAATACCATAACTCCTACCATCTGGTATAAATGTTCCCTCATGTTGGCAATGTGCAATTATTTACATGCCAAATCATTAGGGAATGAACGTTCAGAAACCCAGCCAACAAAACTTTAAACTCAAAAACCAAGCACATCTATCATCATGCAAATGTTTTCATTAGAGGGTTTAATATATCCCATTAAGTACCCAGTTTCTTCATGGGCAATGTGACTTCGGAACATGAAGCACGTTCAACATTCAGTGGTGCTCTGAAGAATACCCATGATGATCAATAGTGTACTTCTTTTCTCTTTTCCTGCTAACATATTTCATCACAGAGAACACATTGGCTTCAGAAATGTCTCTGCTCGGATAAAATATTGCACCTGCACTGACTTCTTCCGCTGAAATGAGTGGAGAAGTATTATGTGCATGTCTGAGCTCCTGCATCCATAGGAAGCTATTGGAACAAATGCATTTTTCCATTTTAATCAATACCAAATCACATTGGACTGATAGTTCATATGGCAGCACAAGAGCTAAACATGCACACACACAAAACGATCTCTGAAGCAAGGCCTACCTTTCATAATTCCTAGCTAAAGTGCTACCATAGTTGTATATTTCCGTGCAAAGTTATAGCCAAAGAAAGTGAATCCTGACTAAGCTGCGGATTAATCTCCTGAAATCAATGGAGACATTGTGACACATCCTGCTAGCCCATCAACATTAAAATTATACTGTATACTCATTCATTCATTGCTGCTACAGCATAAATTCCTGTTCTACATTTCTACCTTCTATTTTACATCTGTCCCCTGTCTCAGAGCCAAACTAAATGTCACTTTACCCTGTCTCAGAGCCAAACTAAATGTCACTTTATTTATTTGATTCATTTAGATACTGCCTTTCCGGCAGAAGCCTCCCAAAAGCAGTTCACATACAATTAAGAAGAACAAAGCAATCAGCTTTTCTCCCCTCTAATGAGTTCCAGATGTATGAGTGGCCACTTATAGCTGTCTTACACAGTAGCTCTAAACAGCAGTAAGGGATGAGATGGCCACAATCCACCCCCAGCCCAGGTGGTTGCTGGCTTCTTAGGGAGGTCCGATGCTACATTAGCCCCCTTACAAATAGCCTACGGAAGGGCATGATCCGAATGTGATTTAACCCAACCCCAATTAGGATGCCTCTTCCTCCCATGCATCTTTTTACAGAAAAAAGCAAGGACACCAGAGACGATAACATGACTGAAGTCGCTGCTAGTTTGGGCCTAGTATGAATCATTGTGATGGCCTATCTCCTAATGCCACCTGAAATATTTCACAGACTTATTCCAAGCTAAGTCTGGAAACGACTTCCAGTATCCAGTATCTTAGAGCCCAATCCTAACCTGGAGTTAGGCCAGTATAGTTAGGCCAGCAAAGTTGGTGGCAAAAGGGCCACCGTAAAGTATGTTTGGACCACTCTTGGAATCAGAGAGGCCAGCACACAGACATGCGCCATCCTCCCTGACTCCGAGAGTGGTCCAAATGCGCTTTACGGTGGCCCTTGTGCCAGTCAAACTCTGCTGGGCTAACTGTGCTGGCCTAACTCCAGGTTAGGATAGCGCCCTCAGTTTCAGCTGGATTCTTCTTTCCCTAACCTACTAACAAGTGTGTTTTGCACAGATTTCAGAGACAGAACAGCATCTCCTCAATGTTTACTGTCTATAGAGCGGTCAGTTACATTTCCCAGATACTCCTCCCTTTTTGTTATGTTATCTGCTCTGGGACACAGAACTGTGCAACTTATTGTTATGTAACACAAATAACTCACTTTCTATGCTCTTCTAGTGTCACTGGGGAAGTATTTTGGAGGGACCATTAATCCAATCCACCAAAATACATTGTACTTATTTAAAGATCTTAGACAATGTGTGTGTGTGTGTGTGTGTGTGTGTGTGTGTGTGTGTGTGTGAGAGAGAGAGAGAGAGAGAGAGAGAGAGAGAGAGAGAGAGAGAGAG
>JAJKFI010000009.1:12516278-12645304 GCA_029204185.1 Lerista edwardsae
GAGAGAGAGAGAGAGAGAGAGAGAGAGAGAGAGAGAGAGAGAGAGAGATGTGATAACCCATCTGTGAAAACCTTTTTTATATGTCAGATGTTGGGCTCAAATAGTTGGCATCGAAAATGAAAACTTCATTACCTCCAGATGAAGCAGATGCTGAGTCGGTCTTGGACTATTATAAGAATGCTTTGACTCTGCAGCAATCATAAATTAAACACTGGCAGGCAAGTGTTGAGGTGTCATTGCCTGAACAGCATTTGATTAGACTCAAAAAAGAAAGCCCTTCCTTGGCCTTTAGTGTACAAAACAGTCTTTCCAAAGGTAGGTTGTGCAATGCAGGAAGGAGAGGTGTGTTCAGTCAAACTTCTGACAATTCCAAGAGGATTCCTGGAATTGTTTAGTGAGTACAGAAGTAGCTCATTTTAATACTGAACTACTAAAATATGATCATAGTGTGCATGAAAATGCTATTACAGATAGATGATCCCTTATCCGGACAGACTATTCCAAAATCCACGCATTTTTGTCCAAGGCTTTTCAAAAAACTTTCTGTAATGTGAAAACTAGAAGGTTTTGTGCTCATTCCCATGTGCGGTTCTATTGTCTTAACATTCCCATGTTAAGTTCTATTCTCTAATGCGGTATGTGCCATTGTTGAAAAATGTCAAAGAGGCCAGCAGACACCCAAATGGTTAACAGTGAAAAGTGCAAGAGGATGCAGTTCTCATTCTGTTTATGTAATTATTCCGAAATCCAGACAAATCCAAAATCCAGGCCCCTTCCTGTTGCAAGCAGTCTGGATAAGGGATACTCAACCTGAATTGAATTAGCTATTTTTTCTGCATACTATATTGATTTATTGGCAGATCTCTGATACATTTGCATTTGTGTAGTGCTAGACTGTTTGATCAGGTTCACTGTCTGGTGCCAATAGTCAAAGAAAAGACCTACTGCTGAAACTGCTCATGATAAGCAGGCTACCTGTATTAAAAGTCAAATGAAAATGTTAATTTTATGCTGTTCAGCAGCAACTCTGGAGTAGATTGTGAAATATTAACTGGATTCTGCCATCCACACCAGGCACATACAGGGCTAATGTGGCTAGGCCCAAGGTTGGCCTAGTCCAGTGGTTCCCAACCTGGGAACCACCGTTTCCCCCCTTATAGGAAATGGCTAGTTGGCAGTGATGGTCTTTCTGGGTTCACGCCACTGTCACCCAAATAAAAAAAGGGTTTCAGGATTTACCAGTCGGTTGGAGTGACGGCTGGAGATGCCGCAAAGCCTGGGTTCTTGCTGCTGCCGCTGCATAAGTTTTGAAACTCCTTTTTTTCTTAAGTGGTGGCAGTGGCAACAGCACAAACCCAGAAGTGCCATCGCCACTGCTGACTAGCTCCCCCTTACCATCCCCGGCACACACTCAGTGGTTCCTTTACCTTTGAGTAGGGAACCACTGGCCTAGTCCATAGGTCATCTGATGTGGTTGCCTCAGTAGGCAGGAAGCATCTGCCTTCTGCTTGCCAGCCTCTTCCCACTCCTTAAGTTATAAAATGAAAGGAATGGACAGGAAGAGGAAGTGTGGAGGAGGAAAGAAGAGTGGTGGACTAGAGTGCTGCGCCTTGTCTCCGCCACACTTTTTTGCTCCATTGATTTTTGTCTTTTGGAATCTAGGAAAGGGGAGGAGCAGAGTCAGTGACTGATGCACCACCAGAAAGGGAGTTTGTGGTATTTGGTATGGCAGAACACCCTGTGCAATGGGGGTGGCATTGACACACCACTTAAGGTACCCAGGGCAGGGGGTCTTGGGCTGTCCTTGCTAAGATATGGCATGCTTGTCTTGCGGCATCTAGTATGATGCCGCATGGGTAGTGATATTGCCATTGTAAGTCTTGGAGCATGCAAAGCAGGAATTGCCAGTCTAGGAATGTCCCTGGACTGTCCTACGGATGCCGCAACGGGTGGTATTTCTAACAACAGTCATTCAGTGTGCAGAACCAAGGAACTGGCTCAAGATTCTGATTCCTCTGAGGGTTCATCACTCAGTTTAAGACACAGGGGAGGCTGTTCTCCAAATGATACTTCTGAAGTGGACAATACATCAGACACTGAATACCACCTGTCTATGCAGTAGTACGTATACCTAATATATAAGCAAAGTGATGAATAAGTGAACCTTTCAGCTCCAGAGATAAACAATGTTGCAGCAGAAATAATGCTGCTCTAGTGACTTGGATAAACCTGCTCCACACAAGAATGTCAAGAAAATAAACATATAATCAAAGATAAATGTCAAAGATAAATGTCCCTTCCCCCCAACAAGAAAGAACCATGTTCTCAAAATTTAAGGGTTTTTTTTAATTTTTGGGAAGAAAAATTCTACTTGTTTCTCCATGGGAGCAAACAGGTTGCTATGGAGACTGACTGGAACAGAGGCAAAATGTAGACAGACAGAATCTCCCTGGAGTAATGAAATGAGTTCTTGGCATATGGTAACCACTCACACTGTACAGAAACTGACCACAAATGCCTTCCTGTAGATAACTCATCTCAAAGATAGAAGGAGCTATGTTTATGGAAATAATTAGATTTGGGTCCTGTAGTAACAAATCCCACCAGTGCCAGTAGTAGTATCTCCTAGATGTTTATTTCCCCCCCGCCCTATTGCCCATGTGAGCATTTGCCAGAATAGTTCTTATCCTTATCGAACAATATCCAGAATTATGAATCCCCCTGTGATATAACATAAGAACTGACCTGTAAGATGAAGTAAAAGCTTATAGCTGGTGCTATTCTAATGTCAGGGGTGACAGCAAGTATATGTGAGCATATCTTGGCCATCAGAGGCATACCTAGAGGGGGATCACAGCACTAAGTTTTGGAAGCAGCCACTCCCCCTCCTCTTTGTAGCCAACATAGCCTTTGTTTTGTTCTAGCCATAGGGAATGGCTCTGAGAGCGCCATCCTAACCTGGAGTTAGGCTAGCAGAGTTAGGCCAACAAAGTTTGGCCGCCACAAGGGCCACTGTAGAGCGTGTTTGGACCACTCTTGGTGTCAGGGAGGATGGCAAACATCTGTGTGCTGGCCTCTCTGACTCCGAAAGTGGTCCAAGCATACTTTACAGTGGCCCTTGTGCTGGCCAAACTTTGCAGCCTAAATGTGTTGGCCTAACTCCAGGTTAGGATTGCGCCCTTAGTGCTGTGATACCCCTCCAGGTACATCTCTGTCGTAGCATCTTAGAAGGCAGGATGGAGGAAAAGTGGAGTTGTGTGACGTATCTGAGAACAATCCATGAAAAGCCCACCATAAAATTGTTCCTGTAGTCAATGGGATAATGTCCAACTTTGGGAGATTCAAAGATGGCCTGATTTTGATTTTTAACTTGTCTAGTTACCTTCTTGTGCTAAGCATTTCTTAATTCTTATGTAAACAGGTCAGCACAAAAACCACCATAGTTAAGAAAAAAGAGCATATATGATATAGGAAAAAATATATGTGCCATATATATGACTGGGAAAGTGTAAAGATGAATATACATTGCAAGGTACCATGCCAAAGAAGCAGACTTGAAATTTAAAAAAAATCTCACTCCAATGCAGCATGCATTGAACATATCTGATATGAAAAGCTACAAAAGAAGACGTTGAGTCATTTCTAGAAAGACAACAGTATTACATTAACATATATAATCAGCCAGAGGAAGTACTAAGGGGGAGTAATTCTGAAAGGTTAAGTATTAGCTTGATAATGTTAAAGGCTATTGTACTGCAATGACTAATGATTACTGTGAAACGGAAAATGGATTGTCTCTACAATACACCAGCTAAGACAAAACTAGCTAAGCTATTGAATATGTTGGATTATTGTAGAGCGCACCACTGAGTCTGTCTTTGCCTAAGGCCCTAGCACCATCAAGAAGGCCAAAAGTTTTACTAGATGAAATCTATCACTTAGCTTGCCCAACTGTCCATCAAGAAAGCTAAAAAGGGAACAGTTCTGCCATTCTGGTGCTGATGAAAGTCTGCCCTTCTTTTAATTTTTCCAGGCATCATTATGAGGAGGCATTTGGGATGTGGGTGTGTGGGAGGGCAGGTGCCCAATGTGTCATCAAGCAGCTTTGCCTCAGGGCCTGTTGGAGTCTGGTACCAGCAGCAATTTGTATAGGGATCGCTTACAAATCAGGTTGATACCTGGGATTGTGTGTGTGTGGGAAATCCTTCCGCATATCTGTACATGTTTGTCCAGTACAGACACAATGACAATGTGGTGGGAATGTGCAGTACTGGTGGCAGGTTGCTGGCATACTTGAGGCAAAGTTCTGCACTGGTTCCCCCATAATGTCCTCTGATGGCACATTGGGTGCTGTCACTGTAACTGGCAGGGCCGGCCTTAAGCCAATGCGACCAATGTCACCACATTGGGCCCCGCTCTTCAGGGGGCCCCTGTAAAGAGCAAAAGAAGGCTAGGTCATGGTTTGACTCCATTTTGTCAACATGACTCCAAACAGGGAAACAGTGGGAAAGAGCTGAAGCTGCTAAAATGCCAGCTGGTGGTAATTGGCTCACTTCCTGATGTAATCAGGAAGTGTAATTTCCTATCTGCTTTGTTTGTGCAGAAAGGTGTGAGGTTATAGCTAGGGTCAGGAAGAACAAACCTAATCAGGAAGGTTCCATCCAGCTAGTGCTGCAATCAAGAAGATTCTGCACAGCTGAGAGCCATCACTTAGGTTCAGTGTTATGCATACATAACCTTTCTGACCATTCTGAGACCTCTGAATGTTCCATCACCCCATCAGGAGATGGCTGGCCTTTATCCTGATCGTATAATTGATTATGCTAGAGGAGGTATAAAGATACCCAGTTTTGGGGGTACAGAACAATACACACCATCAAGACCATCACACTCCATCAGACCATCAAGACTGCATCAGACCATCAGAGATCTTCAGATCACCTTCTCCAAGCCTGTCCAGGATGCCCAGCATGGACCTGCTGCTTGCTTGGACTTGAGAAGAAGGTGATTCTGCAAGGCTAACTACCTTGCATGTACTAGGGCAGTGATGGCGAACCTATGACACGCATGTCAAAACTGACACACCACAATGTTTGGGGTGACACACCAGCATTCACCAATGCCTGACAAAAACTGAGTTTGTTTTAATCATTTTTCATTTTTGTAATTATTTGATGCTTCTTTATATAATTCACAGCACCATACATGATTAGACTGTATTTTTTGTTTAAATAAATGAATATAAAGAACAGTTTTTCTTTTGTTTGGGAGGTTGACACACCAGCAGAGTCAAGTTAAGCATTTTCCTGAGTTTCGACACACTGCACCCAAAAGGTTCGCCATCACTGTACTAGGGCCTAGTCTAGAGTTAGGTATTTAGTTGTTTTATTGTGTTAATGTGCATCTTAGTTGGTCTCTGTTAGTTCTTTCAAGACTTTCCTAGTTTTGGTAATTGCTTGTTTTTTTTAATAAATTATAGTTAATCTATAAGCTTTGCTTGTGAGTATTTGGAACCAAACTAAATTCAGTTTTGCTGCTTGGGCACCTTACCAGTTAAGCTTTGTAGCTTTGGGATAGGTCCCTGTAGTTGGGGTTAGTTTAACCTGAGGATTTAAAAAGTTAAGAGGCTGGTTATTGTTGTTAGAGGCTTTTGCTCTTAACTATGGTCCCAAGCTGGTAGCAGAGGATGTGTGCCTTGTTGCCTTGGCTTGTAAGTGCTTAAGGACACACTCTGCTGAACATTCACAACTCATATAGGCCATGGGCTGGATACAGGGCATATGAGCCTGTGAATTACAGCCCCGCACCAGCGCACTAACCATATCATCTCCTGCTGCAGCTGGGATTTCTATGAACTGTAAGTCAGTGGGGTGAGCAGAGCAGCTTAACTTTGGGCCCTCCCACCTGCCCTTGCCTCTGAACTGCTCAAAACGGGCCTCCTGGAAGCAGTTGGCAGTGACATTATCATATCATCACCAACCATTTCTGTGTGCCATGCTTTGCACGCGGCACCAATAGCACTCTTCTTGGTGAGTGGGGAGCCCCACATTGAGCCCCATTGCTGTTATTTATTTATTGGATGTATTTTTATACCGCCTTTCTCCAGATTTCGCTGGACTCAAGGCAGTTTACATGGGCAGGCTGTTCATAAACCCCATATTTCAATTGGGGTTTTTACAATTATTATGCTAAGTACCATTCACAGAACCCTCCATTTCTTCAGATGTTTTCCTTTCAATTTGTGGTCATGATCCTGACCGCACTCTTGCACCTTCTGAGCCTTCACAGTCCACCACAGATCACACCTTGGCCAGTTCTTTTGTCAGCTGACTCCTCCACACTCCTCCCATTCCTCCACAAGCTCTGTCAGTGACTTCCGGTCTCCCATCCAAGGCCAATCCAAGGCTGATCCTGCTTAGCATCTTCAGGCAAAGGCAACAGCTCAACCACCAGACCACACTCCCTGGTAACTGGTACTGAGGAATCACAGGTCATCCTGGCCAGACAGTGCTTTTGGCGAGTGTCCCTCCTGAACAACCTCCCACAACACTCTCGAGGATGAAGGCTCCTTGTATAAGATGTGTCCAGGGCCAGCCTTAAGCTTATGTGACCAATGTCATTACATTGGACCCCACGCTTTGGGGGCTCCTGCAACAGGGCAGAGAGCATATTGCCTGTTGCTGCAGCTGGGATCTCTATGGACTGTGAGTCAGTGAGGCAAGTAGAGCAGCTTTACCTTGGGCCCTCCCATCTGCTCCTGCCTCTAAACTGCCTAAAATGGACTTCCTGGAAGCAGTTGGCAGTGATGTCATCAAATCACCACCACCTATTTCCAGGTGCTGTGCACAGCACCACGAGTCCTTTTCTTGGTGAGTGGATGGCCTTGTGAGGTGTGTGTGTGTTGTGTGTGTGTGTGGGGGGTGTCTTGTGGGTATGCCCTGCATTGGACCCTGCCACTCCTAGAGGTGGCCCTGGATACTCTGGTTTCTCTTCAGATCGTATATGCGCTTATTAATCTGCCAAATGGAAAAGATGATGTATGGTTTTCTGTTAAGAACAACAAAACTTCTTCAAGCTACTGTAGCTGGTGATAAAGAGCTCTGGGTGAAATTTTCATTGTGCAGCTGCAACTTTCCTCACATTCTTCAAAATGCTGTAACAAATCACTAAAGGCTAAATTATCACCAGAGACAGAGCAGCCTTTTTTTTTTTTTTTTTTTGCAAAATGAAAAATGTGAGCCTACACGTTTTCATTCTTGATTTCATTTTATGCTCCCAGCCAAGCCAGCTGAACAGAAATCGATCTACATACAAATGAAACATCTCACATTATCTGTACTTAAATATTCATCTGAAAATTTCTTATCCAGTTCCTTCCCCAGAAGTTGTGTAACATGGTGGTCGACATACTGTAAGACAAAGAAAAACTTCCTTGGTTCAAATATTATCTCAATTCCCATATCTAATATGAGTTAATAAAATTGTTTGTGGAATTATTGTAGGGGTTACTGAGATAAAGCATAGCAATGCTTTGATCATTTTACAAAAGGTGTATAAATACTAAAATTTTTAGAATGTTGAATTCACTTTTCATTGCCTACTATTCTCTGTGGCAGTGCTTCTATTCTAATTCTGTGGATTGCAACCCACCATTGGCGAGCAAAACGGGGCTATTCTCCCTTAAGGAGCGTGGCCCAGTTATGGAACTTGGTTCCGTTGTCCAGTTTCCAGCATGAGTTCAGTGGCATACCTAAGCCATTTGCTACCCGGTGCAAAGACGTTTTGCTACCGGGTGCAAAGATTTATCCCCAAAGTGGTCCTAGACTGTTTCTCCTCCACTACAGCTGGCAGTGTGCAGTCTGATGCAGCTGCTACCTGCTGCACTTATGTACTTACGCCACTGCATACGACATCCACTAAGATGAACTGTCTTGGTACCAAACCCCAGCCTGAAGACAGATTGAAAAGCTAGATAGGTTTCCTCTAAAAATCCTTGGAGTTGACTTACCATTACATGCTAGAGCAACAGTTGCCAAACTACGGCCCACAGGTCAGATCCTGTGCACCGCTGACTCCCTCCTCCGCATGAATGGAGTGTTCCGTTCTGCAGGACAGTGTTCTTATGTTTCTGCCATGCGCCCCAAAACTGCGCTGCAGCCAGTTGTGCCTGCCCAGAAATCCAGACACATGGCACACTGGGGCGATAGAATATGGAAGCACCTGGCCGTGGATCAATCTTGAGGTGCACCGCAGCAAGGTAAGAAGGCTCAGCCATGGAACGGAATGGTCCATTTGCGCCAGGGAAGCCTTTCTGTTTGTGCAGCGGTCTCCAGTTCGGAGACTGCTGTGCTAGAGCATCTTCCCCCAGAATGTTAAATGGGAGACTGGCTCAGTAGTTGTAATGGAATAGTTTGTGATGTCAGCAGTGCCCTCCCTGCTGATTCCAGAGCACATAGGGTTAACCTCAGAACTCCTGCTGTCCTCAGGAGCACAACTGTAGCCTAGGCAGGCTAATGAGGGCAGGTTAGAGGCAGAAGTGCTGAGTCACTCAGCAGGTGCTAACTAACTGCACACGGAATGACTGAGGCACAGGTGCAGATGGGTGTGGCTGATGTAGCTATAGTCTGCCCAGCAACAGTCTCTGATAGGCCTGCAGATGTATAAATGTAGAGGCAGGAGCAGCATACCGGTGTGGGGTGTGCTAGGAGCAAAGTTTGGTGTAAGTGGAGAGACCGGACTGGCAAACCTGTATATGACCCACGAGCATGGACTACTTAGTACAAGCTTGGATTCCGATTTGGCTGGGCGCAACTTGGACCTGGACTGACCTGGCATACAGATCATTGGACTTTCTGGCTTGGGACTGATGTTGCGTGGTGTGGCTGCTGTGCTTAAAGAGGTAAGGCCCAGTTGTGTTCCTTCTATTACTACACCAGGGCTGCTTAAAGGGGAAACCAGTCAGCCTAGTGTGGGCATCAGGACCCTCAGGGAGGGCCAGCAGGAGTGTCTGGCAGAACAGTAGTTATCCACAACAGAGGGGTTTAGGGAGTTTCTTCTGAAGGACCCAGGTTGGAATGGTTCTTATAGGCAGATTAAAGAAAATTAATCTCCTCAACCATTTGGCCAATCTCCACCGCTGTTTTAATAAACAATATTAGATGAGGTGCATGTGGCTGATGACCCCACACTTCCAAGGATACCGTCTTTGCTCTTGGTTTCCCCTCAAAATAGAGGGCTGATTTGTCTCTGTGGAAGAGTAGATGGGGTGATTTTGACAAGAGCCAAGGTCACCCACTCTTGGAGAGGTCAATCAGGAATTTGGGGGAATTGTTAGTAGACGTAGCAGGAAAAACTCCCAGAGCCATCAGGAATCCATTATAATCCATATGGAGGTGGACTCGCTTAATAGGTTTCCCCCATATAAAAGGCTACACATTTTGGCAATGGAACACACTGACACGAGAGAAAGGTGACACAGGGGTTACAAACCTGTCCACTTCATCAAGCATTTTAATATGCCCCCAGCCACCTACAAATTGAAAATCAACTTCAGTTTCTCTGCTCCATGTTAAACCAGATAAATCCAGCTTGATCTATAATTTAAACATATGACAACCCGTTCCACATGAAAAGCACATATTTATTACAACGATGATAGACCCCGGCTTAGAGAGATACTTACTTAGCAGTCCCAAGAGTGCCACTACCTTAATAGGTGACTCCAGATGGTCATCTGACGATATTCCATGCTTTAAATGTGCCAGATTTATTTATATATATTTATAAATCTGCTAGGCAAAATATGCACAATTCTACATATTGTAAAGCAGGTTATTGTTTTCCTCCCCCTTATAAATCACAGGCTCTGCCATCTGTTAAACTTCCTTCTTAGGCCCATACAGTAAAGGCAATGGGAGCAGGTGTATTGCTCAAGTCACAAATCATTCTGGCACATTTACCTTACAGAGAAGGTTGAACAGTTTTGGCCTGTCGTAGATACAATATAAATCAGCAGATTTAATCCTGTGTCACCAGCTCTCTGTTTCTTTGGCAAGCTCAGCAGACTGAGTTGGATGGGTTAGGGGTGTTGTGTAGGCTACACTTCCAGCTGGAATTCTGTTAGTTGACCCCATAGCCCAGCAATTTTCAACCTTTTTCATCTTATGGCACACTGACAAGGTGCTAAAATTGTCAAGGCACACCATCAATGTTTTCACCGTTGACGACACTGCTGGTGTGGGGCTCACACTCCCCAATGGCCATACTAAGAAATGACCCTCCCCTGAACTCCTGCGGTACACCTGTGAACTGTCTGTGGCACACTGGTTGAAAATGGCTGCCCTAGCCAGACCAGGCCCTGCAAAGACCCAACCTTGAAACCTAGCTCTTCAATCCAAAGCACAGCTCAGCGCTGGGAGAAGACTTCTCACTCCTTGGGAGAAGTCTGACAAATAGGCTTCTCAATCCTTGGCCCAACTCAGCCTGCCCCATCTGTTGTCTGCCTGCCTGAATACCAATGCCCAGCAGATCACCTCAGAGTCAGCCATCTTCCTTTTGGATTTGGCCTTTTGGATTTAGAATAATCATCCCTGCTGGACTGGAGCATACAGCCATTGTCTCCGAAGTTAGTTGAAGCCCGACAGGTATTTATTCTAAAATGAAAAGTACGTGTATTTTTCTTTAAACCATTCCTATATACACACTTTCCTGGGAGTAAGCCCCCACTGAACCCATTTTTGAACAGACATGCCTAGGATTATACTGTTTGCCATATGCAGTGTGCCAGAATGTCAAAGGGTCAGTAGAGGCTTCAGCTTTTGGGCAAAAGCCCTGCAGGATCTTCCCACCCACCCCCATGCTTTGGAAAATTCTTTTGAATGTTAGTTATCCCCTCCTGGTGTCCTGGAACTGGACAGGTATGACTCATTGGCAAATACAGCAACAATAGCTAAGGTGACTTTCACTTGTCCATTCCTCAGTTCCTGGGTAGCTTTGCTGGCTGGACATGTAACAGATGGACTATATAGGAGGCAATGGGGAGTAGGCAGGCTGGCAGGACTCCTTCCCCTAAGCGGAGCATCTGGGAATGGTAAAATGGCACTGGGGAAGAAGATGACCAATGGCTGGCTGTTTTTCTTCTACCATTGCTTTGTATGCATTCCCATGGGTCTGGCTTACCAGATGGTGGTGGAAAATAGCAGCAGTGAACCCAAACTGCTTCAAGGATTTACTGGTTTTGGATGTGGGCCCTTACATAATTTTGGGCCCCTTGGCAAAGAGATGTCTGTTCATTCCAGCATAGTGTGGCACCAAGGAACTGTTTGCAGCTACCTCCCTTGTTTCTCTTTTCAGATTTTAAGCCTCTTTGGGGATTGGGGGCGGGGGAGAGGCAGGGAACCACTTGATTCCCCATGTTATGTACATCATTTTGAGGACTTTTTTGTTATATAATTCTAAATAACTCTTATTTCACAACAAAAAGATTTATTTAATTTTAATTTATATAGCATGTCTTCAGGACAACATTTGGATTCTCCTTCATTTGAAATTTTTGTCTTTAATTCCATTTCATAATTTAAATCTGCTCTCAACTGGTAGACATATCTTTTATAATCAAATCATTTAGAATCATCTTTATAAAAATCTAATAATTAAAACTCATATTGCTTATTTTTGTTCTTGTGAGATACTGAGGGTGGGCGTACAGTCAAGATATTGACAATCTCAAGTTTAAACTTCTTCAGATATGTAAAATTTCACTTTGTTCAATGCTTGGGCAAGCAAGAATCCAGATACCATATAAACATGAAAATATGGTTTATATATCTCAATAAATCTTTTGGACGGTACACTATTTGTTCAAAAGTATTCTGATCCTTGGTTCTTCCTCACTTTTCATTGTTACAAGGTAAATCAGCTTTCTTGGGGGGGGGGATAAGAATCTTTAAATAAGATTCTGCAAGTATAATTTGAATCATTGCCCTTAAAGGGTTTTATTTTTCAGTACTGAATTACTAATTTATTTCATTCTAAAAAAATAAAATCCAACAACCCTTGATCTGACCCTAAAGGAAATTTACTAATGCTGGCAGGTCTAGTGTAAAAATGGATTTGTACTCAGTGACGTTACAGCTATATTTGGCCTGTAGTTCTTCTGTCGAAACAAATACATCTTACTTTCTTTTTTGTTCTGCAGGGTTTACACTTTATTTTTGAACAACCATTTTTAAAAATGCTAAAGATAACTTTGCTATATCTGTCAAAATATTAATTTCATATTAAGTTCTTCCAATTAGTTCATCTTGCCCTTGCTTATGATTAATATCAAATTCACAGGAAAAACAAGCATGCGCACAGAGGCCTTCCTTGGCTAAAGAATTTGTCTGGCTCCTGGCTTTTAGGGCTGGCTCCTAGTTCCAAACAGTGGGGTAGCCAAGGCATCTGCTACCAGGGGTCAAAGAAGATTTTGTAGCCACCCCCACCCCTACAAATCAATTTTGATTAAGTAAATAAAATGTTTTCTGGTTAAGTGGTCAAACCTTTTGATATACTACAGATATTCCAACATGGTTTGTTCCATTGCATTCTGCATTAAATTACCTTTCCATCAATGTATAATAACATGATGGTATTATTCATGCTTATAGGGACGTGGTGGCACAGCGAGTTAATCCGCTGTTGCTGGGCTTTTGACCGCAAGGTTGGGAGTTCAAGACTGCGTGACGGAGTGAGCTCCCGTTGTTTGTCCCAGCTCCTGCCAACCTAGCAGTTCAAAAGCACCTAAAATGCAAGTAGATACATAGGGACCACTTCGGTGGGAAGGTAACAGCGTTCCGTGCACTAAGGCATATAGTCATGCTGGCCACATGACCACGGAAGCTTGTCCTTGGACAAAACGCCGGCTCTACAGGCTTTGAAACGGAGATGAGCATCGCCCCCTACAGTCGGTCACGACTAGACTATTCGGTCGTGGGGAAACCTTTACCTTATTATTCGTGCTTACCAAAGTTTTCACAATTTTGGCCACTCATGTCAAGCTCAGCTTGTTACCTCCCAAAGGGCCCGACCCTATCCAACTCTCCAGCATTGATGCAGCCACAATGCAGCACTGAGTTAAGGGAACAAATGTTCCCTTACATTGCTGAGGCCTCCAGGACTGTCCCCCCCCCATTGCAGAATGCAGTGTATGCCCTTTGGGCATCTCTGCATCAACAGCACTGTAAAATTGGATAGGATTTGGCCCTAAAGCTTGTAGTCCTGTGCAATTGCCCCCCCCAAATACCCTTAGATATGCCACTGGTTCCAAAGCAGCTGAGCTCTGATCTTGGAAGACAAACTAGAACAGTGATGGCGAACCTTTTGGGCTCGGTGTGTCAGAAATTCAGAAAATTTGTAACTCAACTCTTCTGGTTTGTCAGAACAAAAGACAAAAAATGCTTTACATATTGGAACACATTGCTTTTTATTTGATTAATAAGCTGCTAAGACTTTCATGGCCAGTATATATTAGAAATGAGATATCCAGATTAGCTGTACTAAAGGTCCACTGAACCCACATGGAGTTGATGGGAACACTTTTTTCAGCTGTTGATGGTTTTTTCTAAAATGGATGAACAGGACAGATTAGAGGTGCAATCCTAAACAACTTTCTACGTGCACAGTGTAAAATCTCAGGAAGGGTTTTCTATGTATGTGTGTGTGTGTGGGGGGGGAAGTAGTTAGGGAGGATTGATCCTTCACTTCTATTTGGTTTTTGTTTATAAAGAAGAACAGCAAAGCACTTGTTTGTGATATTTATACATGCCAAGGATGCAAAATTTGTTTTCCTACATTTGTATAGCCAGTACAGGTACAAAATGCCATATAAGGTTTGATTTTCAAACTCTGCAGAAGAACAAAACCCAGATACAGCAAACATTTGTTACATGGTACATTTTCTATTCCTACATATACTTGCATGAACTTGGACACAGATCAGACAAAGCAATGTAAAGCCATTCAAGGAACTTTCTGGTGAAGGGGGGAGAATACTGGCCAGGCTGCCAAAGGAACTTTACTGCAGCAGCTCCAACTGGGCAATGCTAATGAAGAGAAGGAAGTAGAGGTGAATTTTGCCAACCTCCCCTTCTTTAACTTACCCAGTTCCTCAGGCCACTCATCCAGCTCCATATGCACAGAAAGGGTACTGCTCCCCAACTTCTCAGCCCACTTGCCCTGCTTGGCAGAAAGAGCACCGCTGGCCCAGTTCCTCCCTCCTGCAGCTTGTGCTGGTGCAATAAACTCTCAGATTATTTCTGGCATGTCCTTTGAGTGACTCCATGCCTCGAGCCCAGCTCTGGGGCAGAAAGAGCCCCACTGGTGCTGGTGTGAGCAAGTTTGGGAATTGCTTCTGGCATGAGCAGGCTCAGGAGGTTGCTTTAGGTACGTGCCTCCTTAGTGCCTCACACCTCTTACCCAGCTTTGCTTCCCCAGCCCAGCTGCACCTGCTGACAAGGAAGGGCTTGGGGGCAGGGTTGCTTCTAATGCAAGCGGTGGCCCTCCCATGCAGTTAGATAGGGACGAAGTGAAGCCAGGGGGCGGGCTTAGCGGTGACGTAATTATACTCAAAACAATGCTGATTCCAAGCATTTCAGATTGGTTTTCGCGTGATGTTTAGGACTTAATAGTTTACTCCTGAAGTAAAAACCTACCAAAATAACAACGTGTGATCGTGGAGAAACATCATTGGTAACCTAATTATGAGTTAATATGCAATTCCAAGGTGTAATTCCGCATAATTATATTACTGAACACACCGGACGAAATGCCACTTGCTGTTTATTTAAACTTGGATTGCACTGTTTTGACAGACTTATTTTTTGAAATCTACACAAGCAGAAATAAAGTGTGAACGGGAAGGAGAGAAAAAAAAGGGGAGGGTGGGCAAAAATTAGATAAATATGTAGGAAAATTACATTAAAATCTCTCAATGTATAACACAAGTAGTTGTCAATATGAGAGTAATTCTTTTTTACTTCTAGGCTATTAAGAGTATTTTTTTAAACTTCTACACTTACCCCCCCCATAAAACAAATTCTGTTAATGTTCAGAATTTCAAAAATATTACATATTATTATTTTTATTTTATTTCTTCATATCTACTTCAGTTTGTGAAGGGTTGCATACTTTATGAAGTAATATTTTTCTGTAGCAACGAATCACAATGATTTTAAGTACCTGTGCAAAGTAATCCCATTTTTCGTCCAGCGATTCGCACATCCGTATGCAGAACACACAGGCATGATTAAAGAGGTTGAGATTAATTTTTACACACGGGCAGGGAGATTTTGATTCGTGACTCCGCGGCGGCAATGATCTGAGTTTATACCCATGGCTTCAAGAATGTGACGTCATGTTCCCTCCAGTGATAATAACTCCATGTTCTAATGCCTGTGTCTTTTAAGTGCTTCCTGCCTCTCTCTCACACACATAGCACCATAACAGCTGACTGGGGATGGGGTTGCTTCTGAGCAGCTTGTAAGTGCCTTCAGACTCTCTCACACACACCCATAAGAGCTGGCTGGGGGCAGAGTTGCTTCTGAGCAGCTTGTAAGTGCCTCCAGAATCTCTCTCTCTCTCTCTCACACACTCACACACACACACACACACACACACACACAGAGCGCGAGCACCTGGGGAATTGCTTCCAGAGTGTCTTTTAAGTGCCGGCAGGCGTGGCTAGTTGCTAGCCTGGTGGCACCTGACCTTCTCTTCCCCGCGCTGTGTGTCACTGAAAATGCCTTCGCATGTCATAGGTTCGCCATCACTGAACTAGAAGAATCCAATCCTTTGCGACAGCTGATAAAAGAAAACTCCCATAATGTAAGGACTAACAATCCCTACCATTGCGAACTTTAATCCAAATTTGCACTACATTCAGTGGTGTCATCCAAATGATTTAGGAATGGGTACTCACTTTTGATTGGCACTTGTCGGGGTCCGCCCACCGGAAGTGACGTCATAAGCCGGAAGTGATGTCATGATTGTTGCCATGGATGTGATCATGTTTGTAATAACTTCAGCTTGTGGTTAGTGTTGATTTAACTTCTATTGCTTTGCTTTCTAGAGATGTGTATATACATATTTTGCTTCAACTGCTCCCTGCTTAAATAGCAGGGGCCAGCTTCGAGTGGGCGGGGCCAGCTCAACTTCTAGAAACCGGTACTCGCGTAGTGGTGCGTAGTGGGTGCATGACATCACTGACTACATTAACAGAAAATACCAATTTCCATGCAAGTTTTTGCTCTTTTGGTCTGGGCCTAAACCACATCGCCATAGTTCCACCTATGACACTCCTGCTTAACATCACGAATGCTACTTGAGTTTTTCATCCATGCCCTTCAAACCAGGTTTCTTTTTTCTTCCCTTTTTGCATTCCCACCGTCTCAGTAAATTTAGCACTGCTTCTTAAAGTGACCTAATTCAAGCTGAATAAAGTGTCTTTACTCGGCTTATATAATTAGTAACCCTGTTCAGAAACAGCATGACCTGAGAAGAATTCAAAATCCTTTATTTAAGGTCTTTTCTAAAACACAATCTGATTCGTACAATTGGCGTCATGAAGAATATTAATAATTCAACTCCAGGAAAACGAAATGGAGATACTTAAATGTTTAAATATATTGACTCTAGCAAACTTTTATGTCAAGGCATTTAATTCCAGCTCAGTTTGACAAGTTAACATTCTTTCTGCATTCCCTCCTATTTTTTATTTTGAAGAATTTATACCCTGCCTTTCCCATGCCAAAGCAAATGCACAAGGTGGCTTACATGGGCAGCCTAGTCTAAACCACCATTTTTCAAAGGATTTTTTTTTACAAATATACAGTACTCTGCAATTCACAGAATCCTCAGTCCCAGATGTAGTCTTCACAGTGTGGTTGTCTCATCTGGCCGTGTGACATTGAGCTTCAGCAGGTGATTGTAAGTGCAGCCTGGACAGGTCCTCAAGGTTGGACTCCGTTCTTTTGTCGGCTGGCCTTCTCACCACATTCCCGCACTGGCTCATCAGCTCCACAGTGACTCCGTTCTGCCACACAGGTACTGCAGCTTGTCACAGCCTGGCATTCTGTCTCCCATTCAAAAATAAACCCCAGATTCTCCTGCTTAGCTTCAGGCAGTACCAGCAGTTCAACCATCAGTCCACACCTCCTGCTCCTTCTGCTAAGATATGGCAGACCCTGGTCTTGTTGGCTTTCTACTGGGTTGTGAAGATTCTGTTGTTCCAGCTGTAGAAGGCTGGCACAGCCATGAGGCCAAAGGGAAAAAGAAAAGCAGTTGCCTCTAGCATCAAATTGCCAGGGTAAGGGACAGCTCACCTGAATTTGCCTGTGTGCCACCACTGCTCCTCCTTTACTTTTCACTCCCTGGACTTGAAAAAGAAAAGGGGGACAGAGTTGAAATGTGGAGGGGAAGAGAGAGCTGAGCTAGAACACTGGAGATGAGAAGAGCAGAGAATGGCACATAATCGGCTAGTAGGGAGGTAGCAATAAGCAATGTGCCTCAGGAGATATTGGGCAGCCCTGGGCCATGGCATGTAATGGCCATCATTCTGTTCTGTTGATTTTGCTCTCTGATTTGTTGGGGCTCTGTGCCTTTACTATTGTTCTAGTGATTTAAAAAAATTGTCTTATTTTGGGATTTAAAAAAAAATGTTTTTTTTTAAATTGTTGTAAGCTGCCCTGGGCTTCATTTTAATGAAGGCAATGTGTGAAATAAATGTCTTTACTAGAAATAAATCACAGGCTGTCCGTTTCACTTTGCATAAGGCACCTTCCTAAGTTCAAATAAGCATGACACATTTTCCAATCATGCTATTGGGCATGATGGATACTGGACAAGCCCCTGTTTTGTTTTGCATCTGAAGCCTGCCTTTGTTACTCAAGGTGACTGCTCCCTTCCAGTTAGAAAGTTCTGACCTCACCTTGCTAATAATAGTGGCATGATAGCCACAACCACCTCCGCTGTCTGATGAAAATATGGAAAGAATGTTGCCCAGTGAATCAGAGGTCAGCTGCTATAGCTTTTGTTTGCTTGTATGGCATGTGGGATCCCTTGGTGCACATATACTCTGATCAATCAATTAAAACACACCAAATTCCTGATTAGCTACCGCCACAAAGCATCCAACAGCTACAAAGTCAGCCTAAATATGGGTGCCTGGGGTGAAGGATAGTGCTATGTAGTGACTTAATCCTTGCAGTAGTGACTCATCAGCTGAAAGTCAAAAGAAAAATGACCTTGGAGAACAATTTTTCAGCACTGCCTGTACACTGACTCTTTTATACCATCAAGGTCAGAACATACATTTTTGATGCAGTTTCAAATGTAGGTTTCCATTGGGAGGGGAAAAAAGCACACCAGCATAATAAAGCAACATCAGAGATTAATTCAAACCAAATTATACTAATTAGTCCTAAGCAGGACAAATGTGGAGCAGAATGGAGACCATTTGCCCTGGGCCTCAAATTATGCCTTACTTGGTGGTGTTTTTTTTTTTTTTGGTGCCTTAGACTTCAAAGTTATGCATGCTTAGTTAGAACTAAGCCTTAATACATTCACTGGAACTTACTTTCAAGTAAACATGCACAGAATTGTCATTATGTCATTTTCATTATGGCTAGGGTCCTCAGAAGCTGGAAGTGGCGCAGGCCTCTCTCTGTGGCTGCAATCCAATACACCAGTAGTTTTTAGCAGTGGGACCCACCTAGCTTTACGAGACTAAGAGCAATCCTAACCTGGAGTTAGGCCCACACAGTTAAGCCAACAAAGTTTGGCCGGCACGAGAGACACCGTAAAGTACGTTTGGACCACTCTAGGAGTCAGAGAGGCCAGAACACAGACGTGCGCCATCCTCCCTGACTCAGAGGGTGGTTCAAGCACGCTTTACAGTGGCCCTTGTGCCAGCCAAAGTTGGCTGGCTTAACTCTAGGTTAGGATTGCACTCTTTTAAAAAGTATTATTTCCCAATACTCAAGCTTTTGTTTTTGCTATGGTGGGGGGAGTGTTTGTGGAGCTTTGTGTTCATTGTATCAGGACCATTCTGGAAATGTTGAATTTCCCTCAGCCTGCCCTCTTAGGTGGACTAAGGCACAGTTTCCTCCTCATGAGTATACATACACACACCCCTCCTCCTTTCAGTTTCCATATGGCTCAATACATTTTCTTCATCATTTATCAGCTTGCCAGTTTCATGACTCACCAAAGACAATTAGGTCCCAACCCATGGTTTGGGAACCACTGGGAGTAGACCTCACTGAATGCAATGAGACTTGCAAAGGATTGAGCTGTGAGAAATACCAGGTCCCGTGATCAATAACTATGCCTGTAATAAGCTGGGCACTTTAGTAGAAGCAGTCAGGCTGCGTGTATCAGCCAGGCCATGCATGAGCAGCCTTTGGAAGGTAAGTCCTTGCAAGATACAGCCAAGGACGGAATCACACTCATAGCAGAAACAAGTTGTGACTAAGTCCAGGAACACTGTGGCACAAGGTGCAGTACACAAAAACCCACAAAGTCAGGACCCTTGCAGAACCTGAATTACTAGGTCAAAAAAGGGCATGATTCTGCTAACACTGGGAGAGTCAGGATGAGGTTTGCGCCACTTCCTCTATCTTCCCACAATTTGGGCCTTGGTTCTCTTTCTGGCATAGCCAAGACTTGGGTGGCTCCCTTTTCTTGCAACCCTCCCTTCCCCATCGAATAAAGTTAGCTCGGCTATCATACCGCACCTCCAAAAGGGGGCAATAACAGGACTGCAACAAGCAGCAATCCCGTACCCTCCCAACCGCCGCACCCCCAGGGAGCCCTAAGGGTTCAACGGCTGCCTGCTCCTTCCCCTGTTTCCCCCACGGCAGACAACTGAAACGTGGGTGCCACCCCAACTTGTCCACCTGCTGCCAGCTCGGAGTTTCTCAGAGCCAGAATCCGGTCATTCAGGTTTTGGGCTTCTTTTCTGTGCTTGCCACTCACGCACAGCACAAAGTAGAAAACCCCATCCTTTAAAAGCACAGTGATCGCCCCCAGCATTCCTGCACTCTGCACAGTTTGATAGGCATGCAAGGGTGGCGAAGCCAAACCGACTTCACAGAAAACAAAAGGCAGAAAAAAAAATTGTACATACTTTCCACTCACGCTTCCTGCTCTCCCCCACCCTAAGGCGAAACTCCAGTAACCAGACCAGCGTTGCTGGTTTCAGGTGAAAGCATACCTGTGCCCAATGGGATTATGGGTAACGTAGTCCAGACTTGCGGAAGCTGCCGACTCAATGACAGTCGTGAAGCCGCGGCAGGACTCAAAATCCCAGCAAGCATTGCTATCGCCCTTAAGAAGCCTCAAATCGAAGGTGTGTGCCTCTCATCAGTTAATTAGTTTCTTTTTTCCCCTTCCGAAACAGCATGGACTTCTCAAGAAAACTCTCACATACGTCTCCCTCTGAAGTAATGCCGTAATTTGGACTGCAAGATAAACAGCTGTTGCAGATTTAGGGGGAAAAAAAAGGTACGTTAAAAACTATGTTTTTCAAACTTTCGATGATTAATTACTGCATGGCATGGGGAAGGGAGAAAGGAAATTAATGAATCCCGCATAATGAAAACGGTGGAGTATTTTGGGATGGAGGTCTGTTTCTTGAATGAAGAAAAAAAAAAAACACATAGTATCCTGCTCGCACTTTAGTGCAGGCAGGCAGCAAGTTGAACACAGAGTCATCGTGTCCCAAAACACATTATTCTAAGCAACTAAGTGCTGTTCTCAAAGAACTTGTAAAAATGTCTGAACAGGAGCCCTTACAGTGCCCATAAATTGGAAATTCCAGGCTGGTTATGTGGGTGGGCCTCCTGTTTCATGAACTCATTATTCAAGAATGTTTGTAGGATTATATCAAGAATTCAATTTTGATAAGGCAGTACCATTATTGTATAGGATCCAAACCTTCTCTTGCCCAGGCTTTGAAAGTTTGCTGTGACTCCCAAAATGAGGCTTTGCTATTTCAACGGGGTCCCAACCCACAGGTTGATGAACTCTGCAACAAGGCAGTGATTTTCAACCTTTTCCATCTCTTGGGATATTGATAAAGTACTAAAATTGTCAAGGCCCATCATCAGTTTTTTTTTTGACAATTGACAAGGGACACCATGCTTCTGGTTGGTGTGTGTGTGTGTATGTGTGCGCGTGTGCGCGTGCGTGCGTGCGTGCGTGTGCGCGGGGAATCACATTCTCAAATGGCCCTACTAATAAATGATCCTCCCTTCAATGTCCTGCAGCACACCTGTGGATCATTCACTGCACACCAATGTGCAACTGGTTGAAAATATCCATAAGGCATCCCAGGGTAGTTGATAATAGGCTATGCACATGAGCATAGAAAACACCCCAAGCATGCCGTTGGTGCACCACTATTCTAAAAAATAAGTTCAGATTTTTTGTGTCAGAGAAAAAGCAGGAGGACAAGGGGTGGATGGCAATGCTGTGTGAACCCCATGTGAAGAGCAAGAGAACAAAGCATGAAAACTGCAGATTGACATCCTCATCTGAAAATGCTACTAGTTTGCAAGGCATGGGCTAGCTCGGATGTCAGAAAAACCCGAGTTTTTTAGGAGCCACTATGGGAACGACTCTCTGATCGGGATCAGAACAGAGTTTAATAGTAATTGCTTAAGTGCAAGAGAGAAGTATCATTTGTTGGTCCAATTTGAGCTACCAATACTTGCGGCTGTATTTTTCCCATGTTTTGGAAAACCCATGTTTTGACTGTTTTATGGAATGCTCACATCTTAAAGTCAGAAGTGTACTTTCCTGATTACTAGTGAGGATTGTCCATTATTATTCATCATCCATTATTATCATCCTGATTATTAGTGAGGATCGGGCAGACTGGGCAGACCCAGGAGTGGGGCAGGATTGGTGGAGGAGGCCTCTGCCATATCCTATCCCCCTTCTTGGGCCTGAAAGCCCTACACGGGGCTTATTGAACTTGCGCCGGCGAGTTAGCTGGCACAGGTTTGAGAAGGGGACAAATGTCCCCTTACCTTGAGTAGACCTCCAGCCTGCTCCTCACCAGCACTGAATGCAACACAGGCCATTTGGTCCCACTATGCTGGCACTGTTTAGGACTAGGCTGCCCATTATCTTCGGTGTTTTAATTCATTGGTTAAAAGACAGATCAAAAGTAATATGTGTATTCAAAGTAATCAAAAAGTAACATGTCAACAGTAATATGTGTATTACTGAGGGCGCAGTCCTAACCATCTTTCTAATGCTGGCATAGCTGTGCCCATGAAGTATGTGCTGCATCCTGCAGTGGAGTAGCAGCCATGGAGGCCCCCTGACGGTAAGGGAATGTTTGTTCCCTTACTTCGGAGCTGCATTGCCCTTAGCCTGGTGCTGGAAAGTTGGTTAGGATTGCTCCCTGAAATTCAGTACAGAGACATGTTTGAGATATTGAAAAGAGAACTTGCTATTCAGTGAACAAAGACTGCCCTTCTAAACACATTCACTATAGAGAATGTTCCATTGAACTTGGAGGAATCTACTTCTGAGTAAACATGCTTAGGATTGTGCTGGAAAGGAGTCTGAAGACAAGGCATTGTAAAAATATGACACAAACAGAGCATAACCTTAGAGGGAGAAGTCTGCTTCTAATTTTCAGCCCAACCAATAAAATTTGCCCCCATTTAATTGAACAAAATGCCAAATAGTGGTTTTTGACAGATACGTCACGCAATAGTATATTGGGAAAATTTCATCTAAACCGAGGAACATCCAATGAAGGCAAAACTTTAAACCCTTCTTATTTGTGACAAATGCCTGGGTTATAGCCAAACTAGATATGACACCTTTGGCCTGGCATATTTTTTTTAAACTGTAAATGGTAATATAGGGAGGCTGATCTGGGTTAGGACCAGTGGTGGTATTCAAATAAATTAACAACCGGTTCTATGACGTCATAGCCGGAGCAAAAGAACCCCCAAAGCCAGCTGAGGTAAGCAAGTGGGCAGGGCCCGGCCGTTTAACAACCGGTTCTATAGAACCTGGGAGAACCCCCTGAATAACACCACTGGTTAGGACTGAGGAAAGTGTTAAAGCACACACACTTGTGCTCAGTGGTCCTAGGCCACTCCCTGTGGCTGCTATTTGCCTTGGGTGGGGGGATAGCTGTCATTGGCACTGACGTGATTAACATTATGTTTAATTTTATTGTGTGTATGGGGGATACATGTTTGCACTGGCCGAACATCTTGGCTTAAAATGTGAGAAGCCTAAATAATACTTAGAAACCGAAGCTGTAGCGTTCTTTTTATGGAATGGAGCTTTCTTATTTTTCCTCCTTCCTGAAACTCCTAGTGCCCCTTGAAATGTCATTCCTGACCGCTGAGAGACACGAAGAGTGGGAGTTTGAAATATTCCCCTTGCCCAAGTAAAAGTTGCTTCTGATTATAGTACAATCCTTTGGGGATTGTTTCAAAGGAGTGTGTTTGGTTTTTCATATTATTGTATCTACCATAGTAACCCATTGGAATATATGCATAATGGAGCATGAGGTTCTTGTCAACAGTTTCTTAGATCACAAACTACTGATTTTGGAATAAATGTGTTTCATTCCCCTGTGTATTTTTCATAACTTCTCTTCTTTCTGCTGTAAACTATGCCTCTTTTTGCTCTACTCTGCCTACAGTATTTTTTCCAAGACTAGGATCTCGAGGGCAACACATCGTGGGGGACATTGCAGTGTAATTCTAGGCATGTTTACTCAGAAGTAAGTTCCACTGGGTTTGGGGGGGGGTGCTTACTTCCAAGTAACTGTGCTTAGGCTGCAATCCTAGGCTAAAAAAATAGTCTTCTACAGCACTATGGGATACTGTATTTTGCTCTTATTTTTATATCTTGTGAGTTTGATTGGTGATCAGCCACAGCAGCCCACTAGAGCCAAGAGACTGGAACCGATGGGGAGTGAAAAGACCCCACCTGGGGATATCACTGAGCTTGACCGTTTGGGAACACTCGTGCTTATCACTGAAAGAGCTGATGTAGAATGACAGGGGCTTGCAGGGGGTAAATGTGTTCCTAGCCCAAGAACCAAAGGAGGGTGACCAGAAATTTCCTGGGATCTTATACATTTTTTGATCTCCCCTTGATTCAAGGAACAATCCTAAACTGAGTTAGGCCGGCATAAGCTAAACCAGCAAAGTTTGGCCAGCACAAGAGCCATTGTAAAGTATGTTTGGACCACTCCCAGAATCAGAGAGGCCAGCACACAGACATGCACTATCCTCCCTGACTCAGAGTAGTCCAAACATGCTTTATGGTGGCCCTTAAGGTTTGCAGCCCAAACCTTGCTGGCTTAGTTTATGCCGGCCTAACTCTGGTTTAGGATTGCGCTCTCATTGTCCCAATGGGATGCTGTGGATGCTACCAAGTGCACATGACAGGCTGCTGCTGCAAACCATATGCACTGGCCCGAGGAATGCATACATGACACTCCTTAACATGGTGTCAAATCTGGGAGGGAACTGGCCTGCTACATTAGCTTTTTTTGGCTTCCCACTTACCCGGAAGGAATGTATACGAGCTCAGGGGCACAGCTGTAGGATTACCGCTGCTGCAGAAGTAGGTTTGGTACACAGAGGACATTCTCTGTGAGAGCCTGAATATGATGATGTTAATTTTCTGCAGTGTTGTTCTATATTTTGGAGATAAGACTTAGGAGTGTGTTTAGTTTTTCATATAATTGTATCTACCGTAGTTGCCAAGGCCATGTGGGCCAGGCTCCATATCCAGTAATTGGGTTGTTGTTCAGTCGCTAAGTCGTGTCCGACTCTTCGCGACCCCATGGACCACAGCACACCAGGCCTCCCTGTCCTCCACTAGCTTCCTGAGTTCACCCAATTTCATGCTCATTGCTTCGGTGACACTATCTAATCATCTCCTCCTCTGCCGCCCCCTTTTCCTTTTGCCTTCCATCTTTCCCAGCATGAGGGTCTTTTCTAAAGAGTCCTCTCTTCTCATGAGGTGGCCAAAGTACTTGAGCTTCAGCTTCAGGATTTGTCCTTCCAGGGAGCAATCAGGCTTGACTTCCTGGAGGATTGACCGATTGGATATCCTTGCAGTCCAGGGGACTCTCAAGAGTCTTCTCCAACACCATAATTCAAAAGCATCTATTCTTCGGCGCTCTGTCTTTCTTATTATATGGTCCAGCTCTCACAGCCATACATTGCTACTGGGAAAACCATCGCTTTGACTAGTGGTCTCCAAAGACTTTTCCAGCAGTCACCACGTTCTACCTCCCTTGTTATGACCCCCCCTGCCTGCGTTCTGCCAACCCGATCACATCCACCCCCCTCTACTTCACCCCTCAACTTCTCCTTTGGGAAGGGGCCCAAAAGAAACTCTGTGCCCCCTGATAAAATTGTCTTGGAGGCCCTGTGCTGTTGCATAGTGGCTTCGAGACCAAGTTGTAAGCCAGGGCTTCCCTGGTTCAAATCTTGCCCCTATCATGAATTTACCAGGTAGCATTAGGGAAGCTGCTCCCTTTCAACCTCAACAGCAATTTGGAGGATAATAATAGATTTACTTACCTTAGAGGGTTGTTGCAAGGATTAAATCAAAATAATTCATGCTGGGTTTTTTTTGCACTATATAAATGCCTATTATTATTAATAATAATATCATGAAACTAGCCTGACTAGTAGTGTATTGTGGATGCTGATCAAGTGATGTGCTCCACGACTCACCCAGGAAGGAGGCGACGGTGCTGATGCATGTTGAGGGAGATGGCGCAACAAGTTCTGAGGACCTTACTAGATCTGGGTTTAATCACGTCATTAGGTTTAGGATGCTTGCATTTTTTTCTTTTGTAAATAGCACGCATGTAAGTTGAACCCTGCTGGACCAGGCGAAAAGCCCAACAAGGTCAGCATCCTGCTGTCTGCCAGCAAGTTCTGGGAAGCCCACAATCAGGAGAGAAAAGCATATCTCTCTCCAGCCATTGCTGTGATAGATGCAATCAGTTGGTTTTGATGATAAAATGCCCACGCGGGGCAACTATAGCAGAGCAGTCCTTATGGTCAAGGTGCATGAAACTCTGCAGTAGCTCAATTTGCCCTGAGGCTCAACAGCAGCCAGTCTTCAAGTTCACTATGTGATTATTTAAAATTGCATTTGCACCCCTAGTTACGTTAGCTAAATTAACTCAACAATGACCTGTAGCAATTTGTTCAAAAAGCTGATTACACACTGTGGCAGTCTTGTTACCTATTTAAGTGTATACTTCTCTTAAAAAAATCACATGAAAATAGTCTTAAGCTTTTGATGGAAAAAATGGATTAAAAAAGTACAGTTAAGCACACTTCATCTCTAGGCTGTATGGAGCCCTGTCTTCTGATATAAACTGTCTGACACTCCAACGTAATGTTTATAGTTTCTCTGGTTACCAATTTGGAAAGTTTTCTTTATTCCGCTTTTCTTGTTCTCCACGTTTTGTCTGCCTTCTGCAAAAGTGCTTGTGTAATATTCTTTCCAAAAGAGCTTAATTTAAAGATTCCAAATGGGCTTATATTATCAATTTATAAACAGTAAGAGATGCAAAACTGCCAAATTTAAATGCTTTCGGCTTTAATCACATCTCTGACTGAGCTCTACACTCTACAGATATCCTCATTAAATGGTTCACAAAGATGCTTGAATTTCCAACGGGGTTTCAGTTAACTCCCCAAAGTTGTGGTATTTGAGTTACCTCTTCCCCAAATGTGCAATTCTTCATCTTGGCTATAGTACAGTACATGTACTACTTCTGTGCTACCAGTTTACGAGAATGTCTAGAAAGCCTAATACTGTCAAACTTTGACTTATTAATAGTGAGCTTTTGAGTCTTGATTTTAAAAACAAAACTCCTTTGGGCTCAATAGCACAAATGGGCTCCATGTGTAGGTTTCTCCAGAAAATTCGCAGTTTGCGTCAAGTGCAAGTGAACAGAGGGATCTTGCATCATGCTGACTTGGACCATTGGTCCATCTAAGGCAGACATGCCCAAGGATTGACCCTGGAACCTATTGCATTCAAATCAGGTGCTCTGCTGCTGAACTCCAACCCCTTCACTCTCCCGAGTTTAAACTTAGCAGCACATGTGATAATACTTAGAGCGCAATCCTAGCCTGAAGTTAGGCCTGCACAGTTAGGTGCACATACAGTTTTGTCTGCTGGACTCTGACTTTTTTCAACAGCGTACAGGCACACAGTACAGAGTACAGCATAGACGTAGCAGCCTGAACCTGCACGGTACATGGGAATGAGCACAAGACTGTCTAGTGTCCACACTACAGAAAGTTTAAAAAAAGTCTTGGACAAATATGTCTGCATTTTGGAATAATCCAGATTTTGGGTGTCCAGATAATGGGTAATCTACATTTACGGATCTAGATGAACCAGTGGTCTGGCTTGGTAGAATGCAGCTTCCTAGGTCCTATGCACTTGCATTTACTGTGCACATTTCTCATGTATCAGTGTGAGCGATTATTCCACTAATGTCTTTATTAGGGATGCATCAGCCAAGCAGTGCTCCGCTCCTAAAAACAGTGTCGTAATCTGCTAGTATATATTTGCACTATCTGTTTGCCTCTCTGCATGTTTAGCTAATACGACAGGTTTTAAAAGGTTACCTTATCTTCTCTGTCATCAGGAATTATAAGACTGGAGTTGGTGGGCCTCTTGTTTCTTGCCATGTCCTGCTATGCTGATCCTCCTTTTGGCCTGATTGTCCCCTGCCCAGCATGCTGTCTGTTACAGGGAAAATGCTGTTGCCGAGAGAATTCCACCAATGGCATTAAGACCGTAGGAGTATGCATGATTCTGTGTTCAGTCCCAAATGCACCTGGAGATATTCCTAGCCATTCACCTTTGGAACTTCGGTGTACATTGGATATTGTTCCAAGTTCTGCAGTTAGAATCATCTAATTGGTGTGTCAGCTTTTCTGATTGGCTCAAAACAATCTATGCTGTAAAGCCCAGAGGGATATTGCAGCAGTGGTGGTGGTGCCTCTGGCAAGTCGCTGGCTGAGCTGTTCTAATAATGTCACAGAGAGGCAGTCAGACAGGCAGAGGGTCTTGGGCTGCCCTGTTTAGGTCTGAAATTCCTTCTGCTGCGAGGAACTATTTTCCACTTGGTTGGGCTTGATAGCAGGCTTGGCAGCACAATGGCACCCATCAAATGAGAAAGTTCAAGACTTCCACTCTTCTGGCCAACATCTGGAGTGCTTCCTTGTGACCCTTGTGCCAGCTCTTTGCTGTAAATCCCTTGAATTGCACCATTCATCAAGCTGTGGGTTGTTTTTTTTTAATAGGTGGTAGTTCATAAAAAGCTGCATAGCTCAACATTGTGTTTTAAAGAACTGATGTCTGGTCTAAAGGCTCCCGAAGTGACCAGAAAAGAAGCTGAACAGTAACTTAGTTCCTGGGGTAAATTCTATGCAGCATTAAATGTCACGCTAGTTCCTTTGCTAGAAATGCCTTAGGAAGGATGCTGTGCGAGTGAACAGTGTAAAGACTCCTTGTTGACTACAAGCAGTCAAATAAGCTGTAGAGGGCCTAGCCGTACAGATGCCTGTTCTGTCACATGAGTGGATAGGAGGAAATACATGTCTTTCCATGGAGAAAGTTGCCTGCTTCCCCCCCGCCCCAGCCCCCTGCGTTGCATTTAACCTGGAGTTTGCCAGCACAGTTAGGCCAGCAAAGTTTGGCTAGCATAAGGGACACCATAAAGTATGTTTGGACCACTCTCTGAGTCAGGGAGGCCAGTGCATAGATGTGCACCATCCTCCCTGATTCCAAGAGTGGTCCAAATGCACTTTATGATGGCATTTGTGCCGGCCAAACTTTGCTGGCCTTACAGTGCCGGCCTAACTCCAGGTTAGGATTGTGCCCTCAATAGAGTAGCTATTTTCAACCTTCTTTATCTCATGGCACTCTGTGCAAAAAAATTGACAAGGCAAAGCACACTGCTCGCTTGGGGAGGCTCCCATCCCCCAATGGCTCTACTAATATATGTCTGTCCCCCAAACTCCCGCGCTACACTTGCAGACTATTTGCAGCACATTGGTTGAAAATCACTGTACTAGAGTGTACACATGGGTAGAGAGAACCACCTATGTTAAGACTATATGCATGCTTATTTTGACATGCGTATGTCTGTTAAGAAAATGCAGTGGGCAACATGTTTCCAGTACAGTGTACATGCTACCAAGTAGGCTTGTACACATGTGGAGCATTTGTAGAGGTGCATAGGTTTTTCCACCATAGGAAAAATTTCATGAGTGAAGTGACCATTATTAAGCCTTACAAGACTGTAAAGAGCCAAGGAAGACTAGGCCCTGGCTTGACTCCCTTTTGACAAGAATATAACTTAATCTTGCAGGAGTGAGCTGAAGCTGCAAAAAATATCAGCTGATAGTAATCAGTTCACTCCCAAACTCAATCAAGAGTAACCTATCACTTTCTTGGTCTGCAAAAGGTGTGAGGTTACAGCTGAGGTAAGGACAGCAAATTCAATCATGAAGGTTCCATCAGCTGATAATGCAATCAGGAGAGGGCGACCTTTACCCTGATGGGATAAATGGTTGTGCCAAAAAGGGTATAAAAATACCAAGGATTGGAGGAGAGGGATCACCCAACGTCAAGACTTCAGAGCGGCAATACTCCTGTAGGCCAGCCTCGGAGACAGCTCTCCAGATCTGATGGAACATCCACCTGAAGACTTTGCTTGGCAAGACTAAAATTATGAGCTTGAAATCAAGGTGAACCATTAGGTAAGAGACAGGAGTCTAGTTTTCTAGTATTATTTTGAGAGGTATCTCAGTTAATTGCTTATAAGCTTTCCTTAGTTGTAAACTCTTATTATCAATAAATTACAATTAATACAACTAATGCTTAGTTTGTCTTTGGAACCAGGGGAGATACAGTTGTTAACTGGACACGCTTACCAAACTATTGGAAAAGTCCAAATAGTTGGGACTTGTGTAGTCTGGGCATTTAGAAGTTAAGAGGAAGTATTCTTAACTTTAGGCTCTGACTAGTAGCAGTGGTTGTAATCCTGTTAAATATTAGGTCACACCCTGCGGTAAAGAAATCACACTCATAGAGGCCCTGAGCAGGTTATAGGGCACATGAGTCTTGTGGTTTACAAAGATGTTTAGAGTTCAGTTACTGTAGTCTTCCCCATCCTTCATATAATAATTAAAATTTTTCAGCTTGGAAGAAGGGAGATTTCAGCATTTGTGTTGAACAGTCTCATTTTAATGTTGGCTACCTGAACCCCCAGGTGAGTTCTGAAATGAAAGAAGCAATCTTTAGAAATGTCAGGAACCAGATATGAAACTCATTTTTGTTCCACCTGTGGCGGTGTGTGTGTATGTATTCTGTTTGAAGCAATTGTATATGAAAGAGAGCTTCAGGTGCATGACTGTATGTAACAAAAACAGCAGATTGCAATATACAGTATAAAAGGTGTCTCTTGTTTTTTTGCCCTCTAACCTGCACCCAATGCACACTTGTTAGAAGGCACTTCTTACCTGCGTTATAAAATGCATGCCTTTTCTGACATGGAAATTAATCTCTGTGGGGTGGGGTGGGGGTGAGACCAGTGTATGACATAGGCTTTGCTTGCTCAGTCCTTAGATCCTTGATGAATGACAGGCGTAAATGCTAGAGCTGTCTCAGTGCTTTGGAATCCTAATGAACCCTTCTAATAAGAGCATCCCTTCTCTTGAGAGTCTGCATTTATTTGCCTAATCAAATGGTTGAATATGCAGGCAAAGATCTCCTGAAAAATCCCAAAGGGACTTTGAGGGAATGCTGTGCTCTGTTTCTTTCTGTAAGCTTTGCGGATAGCCTGCATGCAAAAGCATCATTATAGCTGTGCTATCATCATACTCCCACTCTACAAATGTACTCTTTTTGTTCCCCTGTTCAGGCACTTAATTTTAATGCGTATGGAATCTGCATCATTTAGCTGCTGGTTTTGTCCGCTCTGTGATGTGCTGTCCCGTTAATTTTGTCTTCGTTATTGTTTCCTTCCATATAGTTATTAATTTCAAAATGCTTCAGTGCTGCTGACCAGTCTACCTATTTTTCCTTTTACAGAACCCCCAAATTCTGTATTGTTTTGCATTGCATATGTAACAAAACCCCCAGTTTGGCTAGCATTTAATCTAGTGCCTAGATTATTTACAAAGAGTAGGCTGCATTCTTCTTGCATTTATGTAGCTAATTCTACGACAGATTGCAGAGCCCTTTATGCTTGACACAGTCTTCGACTAACAATAAAGCACTCACATTTTAGTCTTCCAGTTCTTTTTTGCTTTTCTGTTATGTTCTGGAGATTGTTCATCCTATTGTGTCATATGGAACAGTTTTGAGTGAATAGTTAAATTATTTCCTCCCACTTCTACTCTGAAACTGATGACACAGCAAAAGAACTAGACCACATTTCAGGAGATATTTTATGAAAAAAACCAAATGCCTCCTTCTCCTGTCACCTATCAGTTTAAAAATCTGAAATGTTTGCCTTGGGAATAATAGAACATTTTGGGAAGCAAATGGCCCCAACCTTCCATGTAGCTGAGTTTTTTGCTAAGTGAATTGAGGTTACTGGAAGTCTTCATGACATTGCGCTATCAGAAGGGTGTTTGGGCTGGTGTAGGTAATCTGTAAAACTAGCCATGCATCCCTGGCTCTGAAAAATATCATTGCAACATTATATTATTGTCACTGAGCCTGTGGTGAGCTGCACTGATATTTTCATCCAGCTCCCCATGGTCACAAAACTTTACTAGAGGTAGATTAATACAAATTCTGGAAGGCGGTCACCTTCAGTGTGCTTTCTCTAAAAGTATTGTGTTTGTTTCTGCTTTTTTTTATTTTTTTTAAAAGAATCTCATTATGTGCTGTTAAAGGGAGAGCCAGCATAAGCAATAGTGATCTATGGTAAATAATGCCCATTTTCTACGCAAGGTCCAGACTCCATATGATATGGGAGATCTGTGATTAGGTCTCCTTAAGTAACCATGGTGGGATGTTTATTTCTCTCCAGTTTTCAGCGGAGCAGTGATGTGCTAAGAAGAGCATTTCACCCTTCTCCACCCTAAATCAAGAAGTCTAAAGCTGATTTAACATGATTTAGCAAATAACACTGTTGCTTCTTTTGTGGTGTTAGCATAGGGATCTAGGTGCAGAGGCCCTGTGCAAACATTCGGTTGTAAATTAAGAGAGGGGTGGGGGACTGCAGTTGCAGTTGTGTCCCACCTTCTTCCTTGCATGTGTACATTGAATGACATGGAGTCACTGCACAGAGATAAACCGTGCGCGCGCACACACATACACACAGAGTTTGCAATCAAAGATTCTCTGTTATGATGCTAGTAGGTGTGTTTGTGAGAATCGTTGCATGTCATTTCTTTGCAAGAATGATGTGTTAGAGCTTTAAATACTGCTCAGTTTATAAGCTAATGTATCTTAAATCTGTTAGGCAAGAAAAATGTCTGCATCCTGTCATATAAAAGAGCTTTCATGGAGTAGATCAGAGGGATCACTGGCTGATTTGGACTTGGATGATGAAAACTCAACAAGAAGAAATAATTGGACAGGTATGTTGTTGGCACACTGCCTTCTCAAGCAGAACTCTAATTGCTGCCTGTGTTCGAAATGTTATGTTTATAGCATTGTCTATCAGGAGCTTGTGCAATCCTTATTCTCATTCTGTCCAATATGCCTTGTGCAGGAGGAGATCTATACACAAAACTAAAGAATGGGGTGGGGTCTGTCACCCATTTTTTTAAAAAAGGCTGTGAAGATTGGGAAAGGGGACAGTTGCTCTCTGAATCTTTCAGAACAGCAGTGGAGAGAAAAAATATAATCAAAATGGGTGGTTATTATGACATCCTCTTCCATTAAGTATAAACAAATGTGGTTCTCCAAGGGGATTTGGATAAGAAAAACCAGGTTCCAATGTTTCAAATCTAGTTCTAGAGAGATATTATTAACAATGTTGTCCTATGTGTGACTACTAATAAGTAAGTGGGCTCACAGTCGTATGTATTGGGATTTTTAATATGGATACTTTTCAGATGTGGTCAGTTGCCAACATGAAAGCTGAAGCCATCGACAAAGTTGACTTTGTTGTTACCTCATGTTTTACTTGAGGTAAAAGTGTCAATGGTTTTTTCTCTGCATTTTACAGGGTAGATTTAAAACATTTATGAGACATAGAGTGCAATCGTAACCGGGAGTTAGGCCAGGACAGCTAGGCCAACAAAGTTTGGCTGGCACAAGGTTCACCGTAACATGTGTTTGGACCTCTCTTGGAGTCACACAGACATGCGCCATCCTCCCTGACTTCTGGTGTGGTCCAAACATCCTTTACGGTGGCCATAGTGCTGGCCATACTTTGCTGGCCCTAACTGTGCCGGCCTAACTTCAGGTTAGGATTGCGCCCACACAAATGTATCTTGACAGAGGCAGAACAATGAGAAGGCAAGAAAAAATTGGTATTTTTATTCCCTCCTCTCTTTTGTTTTTTAATAGATAATAAGGACAATGGATTGGATCAGAAGTTCCATTGGCCTGGACAATTTAAGCAAGGTACCCCTTGTGCATTTAAGACAAATCCTTTTTGGAATGAACTGTCTGCATCCAACCCTTTTCTAGATGATGTCGTGCAGTCAAACAATAGAGAAAAAAATAATAGCCGTATATCTATCTTAAAAGAAGACCCCTACTTATTCTTTAGAGACTCGAATAACAGGGATTCTGCGTCTTCATCGGGAGACGAATTAAACATTGATTATCTTTTTCTTCGTAAAACGTCAAAGAGATCTGCAAAATACAGGAGTGCCTCAGACCTTTTGGATATTGTGTGTCCCAAATCATTTGAACTTCCTAGTACGTTGATGTCCAAACATATTCTACCTCCAGAGAATGAATCACCGCAGGCTGATCGAGAAGCCCAAAAGACAGCATGGCTCAATCAACGGCAACTGGCTCGATCTTGTTTGGATCTGAACATGATAAATCAAAGTCCAGGATGGGCTCAAACCCAGGCTATAGAAACTCATATAGTGTGCAAAGTGAATCATGAAGGTGGCTCAGTACAGCTCCCTGACTCTGATATTGCTGTTCATTTCCCTGAAGGTCACGTTGCGTTTGGTGAATTCCAAGAAGTTGGCTTACAGGCCAACCTTGACTCTCCGCCATCACTTAACCACGAGTTTTCAACCACTGTGAGCCCATTGATTGAACTTACATTAAGTAACCTCAGTACCACAGAAGCTATTTTATTAGAAATGAAAATTGCCGCTGAGATGAAGAAAGACCCTTTTAGCCAAGTTATGGTTGAAATTGTATGCCTGTGTAGTTCCAGTAAGGACGGTCCATTTGAGAAAGTACACAATTGTTACATTTATAAAGATACCATCCAAGTGAAGCTTACTGACCTAAGTCATCTGATGTACATTGTGGCTGTAGCCCAAACAAATACTGTTAATTCTCTATCCGCAAGTGTTTGGGAATATATCCACAGGAAGCTTTCAGTTGGAATTTATGGACCCAAGCATATCCACCCATCTTTCACTGTTGTTTTTGCCCTGTTTGGCCACAACTATGTTCCAGAAAAACTCACGGTATGCGACATTAAAAAGGGTGGGAAGCGTATGCCTCCCGTTGTCTTCCAGCTATGGGGAAAGCACACATTTGTACTTGAGAAGCCACAGGACCTGAACATTTTTATGGCATCCTGTGACCCAGATTTTGATCTGAAGGAAGAAGATCGCCGCAAAGAAATTAAAGAAGGAATGCTGAAAGGAAGTGGCGAGGTGATCCATCGACACTTCCCATTTTCGATAGTGAGTGCAAAGAAAATCCACCTGTTTGTCTTCCGTGTTCAGGTTAAAGTTCCAAACAACAATGTGGTATGCCAGTTCTACATTACAACACCTGAACCAGCTCCAAAGCCATTGCCTGGAAAAATTCACAAGCCAAACCAATTGGAAAAACGCAAGGAGATCAAATCCACACCTCTGGTGTCTGTGCCCAGTATCAAATACCCAGTCTTTCGCAATAAAGCTTTAAATGTTACTAGATACGGCATTGCTCTGAAGACGGTGTTGCGCCAATCCAAAATTGACTATTTGCTGGAGTATTTTAAAGGTGACACCCTAGCACTTCTTGGTGAAGATAAGGTAAAAGCCATCGGACAGACTAAAGTAAAAGAGTGGTATGTGGCCGTTCTTAGGAAAAAAGTTGGCCTGGTACACTGCCGAAATGTCAAAGTGATATCCAAAGACCAAGCAATAGATACTGAGGATAGTACAATCACAACCAGAAGTCTCCTTGAACAAATGACTTTGCCTTTTAAAAAACTCACTTACATCTATTCAGCAATCTTGTCCACTGTATCGGAGAAAATGCACGACTGGAAAGCTTTGGCTGATGCCCTTGGATTTTCTAATATGTCATTGGACAGTTTCAGTGAGATTCAAGCTGAGAAGGAATCTGAAAGAGTCGGCCACGTTGTGGAGAAACTGAAAGAAATTTGCCACGCTAAGAGAACCTCCAGGCGTTTTCTGTATGAACTGTCTGTTGTAAGTACTGCTCCTCTCAGATCAACCCTTATTGGCTCATATGAGACCCAACCAGCAATAATTGTGGACTATTTGTCCTGATTTATGCATAGCCTGCCCTGCTTCCAGATCTGGGTCAGGTGACAAAACAGGGATCCTACCAAATATTTCAAAATAGAAAGCTTGTTTTGGTAGCTGTAAGAGTGGCCACTATAGAGGAAATTTGAAAGAAAGCACTGGTCTCTTGCATGGTTTCTGGCCCTGGTATACCTAGAATTTGCTTGGACCCTTGTGTTCAAACAAAGCTCTATATAATATATGGAAATGAATTAAGAGTGCTATTCTAACCTGGAAATAGGCCATCGCATAAGCCAGCAAAGTTGGTTGGCACAAGGGACACTGTAAAGCACATTTGGACCACTTTCTGAGCCAGAGAGGCCAGCATACAGATGCGCACCATTCTCCTAACTCCAAGAGTGGTCCAAATGTGCTTTGCAGTGGGCCTTGTGCTGGCCAAACCTTGCTGGCCTAACTGTGCCAGCCTAATTCCAGGTTTAAATGTTTAATTTAAATGTAAATAATTTAAATGTTTTAAATTATGTAGAAATGGGTGGGGGAATCAGAGTTCTGGCTATAGCTGAAAGCAGGAATCTCTGCTGATCAATGTGTTCTCAAGCTAGCTTATGTGTTCTCAAGTTAACTTTAACAGTCTTCCCAGTTTGTAGGGCAGTTTGGCAGAGGGTAGTGTTGTCAGCTTCCATAGGGCTTAAAAAAGCCTTTTCTATAAAGCCATATTATTAAGCTGTAATCTGTAAAGTGTCTGTGTTGTTGCCTTAGTTTGTTGTGATTGCGCTGATATGAACAACAGTCACTGGGTTCTATTCAAAGAAAGTTGATCATTACACAGTCCCAATAGGTAGCACCCACAGTTTCCTTGCTCCAATGGAATAGTTCTTGTCCTAGAGGAGAGGAAAGCAATGAACCCATTGAAAACAATGGGACCTAAATAATAATGGGACTTTTAACAATTTGGAAGAGGGAAAGAATTAGAGTGCCAGGTTTGTCAGCGTTGAACTAGTTAGGCACAGCAATTAAAACTTGAGTTTTTAGCATAAACCAGAAATCTTATTCTGGTTTATCATGCCACGTCACTCATTAGCAAGGTGTCCCAAATGTCAAAAGTCATATTGTTTTGAAAAAAAATGACAGAAATTAGAGGTCATGGGTTTTAACACTGTCTAGTAGCACACAGACTTCCTCTTCAGGAGTTCTCATTACTCCTCTGCAGTTGTAATTTAAGTCATAGTTGTACAGGTAAAAGTTTCATCACTCATTTCCTGTTTCTCTTTCTCAAGGCTGTATTTTTAGACTGATTGTACAGACGTATTTCTTGGTAATGCTTATAGTGGCTGCTTCTTTTCCTTTTCTTGTAAAACATTTTTTGTTCCTAAAAACGGCAACCGAAACTTGGCTGAACCTTAAAACTGTGAGGCTCTAGTGAATGAGGGTACTTAGTTGCAGGAAGGCAATAATGCCCATTACATGGAACATCTTTGTGGTATGGTCTGCTATGGTTAGAACCACATGACTGGTTTTGTGCATCCAAGGGAAATTTGGACTTTTGTTTTACTGGGTATGTCTAAGCCTCTGGACATGCCCAAGTAGCTCATTGGGTCTTTGTAAGGAATATGAGACTGAACCAGGACTCTTTTATGAGCATATTGCCAACACACTGAGACACCTGGTGGATCACTGTGAGACATAGGAAGCTGGACTAGATGGGCCTTTGGCCTGATCCAGCAGGGCTTTTCTTATGTTCTTTCACTGGCCACACTTTTGGGTAGCCTTCCCATGAAAAACAGCAATGTTTCAGCTGGTCTTGGAATAGAGATAAGATCTCCCATCCTGCTTTTTTAAAGGCTCTACATTTCTGTTTTTCTTCCTTGGAAAGGCTGCATTTCCTCCCAGTGCCTTGGTATGGGACATTAGTATTTTAAGTGCAATTAACTGAATTCTTTAGATGGTGCACTTCTGTGCCTTTGTCTGATGTGATAAATGACAACTGGACCATTCAATGGAGGAACAGTGGAACATATGGTCCCTAGGGAAACAACAGGAAACAACATTCTGGCCATGTCAGTGTAGACAGCAATGAGGAACAATGTGGGAAAAATTTAAGGGTGCAATCCTAACCTGGAGTTAGGCTGGCACAGTTAGGCCAGCAAAGTTTGGCCAGCACAAGGGACGTCATAAAGTATGTTTGGACCACTCTTGGAGTCAGAGAGGCCAGCACACAGACCTGTGCCATCCTCCCTGACTCTGAGAGTGATCCAAATGCGCTTTACAGTGAAACCTTGTGCCGGCCAAACTTTGCTGGCCTAACTGTGCCAGCTTAATTCCAGGTTAGACTTGTGCTCTAAAAGTAATACTCCGTCCTCCTAAATTAGGTTAGTCTGAATTAAGGCCCATAGAGGAAGAGTATCCCAAAATACTGTGGTGCTGTGAAATAATGGGGGGGGGGAACCTTTCTAAAAAGTAAATTCTGCTGTTCCATATCAAAGGTACTTCCAGAAAATTCTATGACCAACATAGTGTATAAGGACAACAGAGGCTACTATACAGTAGTTCCTTGAAAAGCAGAACATATTTTTGTACATGAGCCAAGATAAGAGAGTATTTCATATCTGCAGCTTCCAACTGAGTGCCTGGTGATTGCTATTGTTTTGAGGTTCAGCATTTAGCCATTGTATTACTTTTCATAAAACTCACTAAAGTACAGTCTATTATTTCAAACGGCAAAATGTAGAGGCGTATTTCTCTCTCTGCCATAATCCTACTTATTTCATTGGGTGTTGAACTTGCAGAGCAAAAATTGTGTTTAAATATAAACCTGACTATGCTGGGGAGAAGTCAAATGGAAGTTCTAATGACCCAGAGCGCAATCCTAAACTGGAGTTAGGCCAGAATAAACTAAGCCAGCAAAGTTTGGCCAGCACAAGGGCCACCATAAAGCGTGTTTGGACTACTCTCGGAGTCAGGGAGGATGGCTCATGTCTGTGTGCTGGCCTCTGTGACTCCAAGAGTGGTCCAAACATACTTTACGATGGCCGTTGTGCTGGCCAAACTTTGCTGGCTTAGTTTATGCCGGCCTAACTCAGTTTAAGATTATTCATAGGCTGTACTGGTGGAATGCATGTTCCACTAGGGCACTCTGTCGCAAAAGTGCTGTAAAGCACTTTGCAACAGGATTCGTAACCGGCACATTGAGTACACTGTTCCTGTATGCACTTTTGGCCTTTGGGATGCCCATTGGTCCATGTAAGTCCAGGTCGGGGCGGGGAGGGGAGGGGATGGAATGGGGAGGAGATTAGGCAGATTAGGCCCAGGAGGGGGGCCAGTGCCAGCATGTGCCATATTTTAAGCCATCTCCATGGATCAACTCTGACTTGTTCAAGTTGACCCATTGGAGCTGCTGAGGCTTACCTTAGGGCAAAGGGACAAATATCCAAAATTCCCCCTCAGGGTGTAGCGTAGATTGGGCTGTTAGAGGGAAAAGTCACTGAGTAATTATTTTTCTCCTGTAAGAAATTAACTTGTGAACCTCTGAAGACCAAACTGTCAACAACCACTTGATTCTGTTGAGGTCTAGTTCCAAAGTCGTTTCTCAAGGCAAAACCTCTCTGTGACTTCTGGATCATGATTATAGACAGTATTGTCCTGATAGCCTTAATCATGAATAATGAGTAAACACTGTTATTGATTAGTGTGATTGTGCCTGCTCCAAACAAATTCCAGATTTACATAATACTCCTGTTCATTTCTAGGAGTAATATCCCATTTTTTGGCAGAATTGCGGCAAAGCTAGAAAAACCATGAATTTTAAAATCTGCTTTCTAAACTCACAGTTCAAACAGAAGTGAGGCTTCCTCTCCTCTGAATGAGCTCCCTCAAGTGTCACGAACAGTGCCTGCATATTGCAAGAGCAGGTGATTAGTCCTCACAGATGTGTAGCGCTATTGCACCTCCCTGGGGACTAATGATGATGGAGACGCCTCAAAAGATAGACACCTTATGTGATGCGATGTGATGCAGTGTGATGAACAATTTATATGTTCTTTGCAAAAGCATGAAGCCCTTGCAATGCTTATTTGTGTACCAATACTATAGTAATTGGTAATCCACATCATTGTAGGTATAATCCTGGAACAAGTAGGCCAGCAAAGTTAGGTTGGCACAAGGGATACCGTAAAGTATGTTTGGACCACTTTTGGAGTCAGAGAGGCCAGCACACAGACGTACGCCATCCCCCTGATGGACATTTGAGCATGGTCCAAATGTGCTTTGTGGTGTCCCTTGTGCTGGCCAAACTTTGCTAGCTTAACTGTGCCAAACTCACTCCAGGTTAGGATTGTGCTCTGTAATGTTTAGGACTAAGATACTAGTTTCCAATTTGTGTTCTCTCTCTCTCGCTCTCTCTCTCTCTCTCCTCTGAAAGCTTAATGTTCTGGGTTCCTTTAGTTCCAGCTCTTCATAAAATGGGAAAAAATTCCTAGTTATCTGGAGTCTTGCAAGTTTAACTTCAAAAGCTATCAGATCTTTTATTAAGCAGAATGCGTCCTACCTGCAGTGAAAATGTCCTTGATTGTAAAAAGGAATTCTAAAAGCAACTCTATTCACCATTTTCCTTAATAATGGTATATTTTAAGAGGTGAAACTTACAGTCTAGAAAAGTACTAGAAAAAATATTTGTTCCTTCTACATGGTAACAGTTGGCCCACCTGAGATTTGATATAATGAAGAAGAGTGATGTCAGCCTACTTAGAATTAATCTCTTTAGAAAGCTTGTCCATGAAAAATGCTTCTTGCGCAAAAAATATAAGCAAAGCAACATGTAAAGAAGCAGAACAAATTCTTCCTTGCTCTTAATCTTCTGAAAGGATCCAAGAGCAGGCTGTGATTATTTATTGTTAAAGATGGTTTGAGACCATAACGATCACATTTGTGGCTGCAGGCGCTTCTGAAGCTGGATTGCCAAGGATTACTTGCACGCATTACACAGGACACGGTCATTTTTACTTCGGCTGTCAAGCTTGGGAAAGGCTGGAGAGACCTGGCAGAAAAATTGGCCCGGCTCACAAAACAACAAATTGAAGCTTACGAAATTCCCCACCAGAATGTAAGTGGAGACGTTCCTCCAGAGGTAAGATTTGGCAATCTTTTCTTTGCTACAAAGTGCGCAAACGGTGTTTAGGCTGGAGACAGCAGTGGTGTTGTAGAGTGGTTTGAACAAGGGCATCACTTTCTGTGGTGTGTACACACGTTTCTTTTGTTCTACTGTTGCTGCTGGCCACATGCAGCCTTTTGAAACATTCTAAAAGCTATTGAGGGGTGAATACAGGTCTGCCCTGGTATCCACTGATTCAGTTATGCATGGATACTGGAACACCTATTGAAAAGATGGTGGAACATTAAACAAATTAAAAATGTTAAATTTATTTAATGTTACTGTTTTGCTTGTTTATCTTTTTATTGTTTTATCTGACTTTGTTTATTATTTTAATATTGTGAGCTGCCTTGAGTGCCCCATTATGGGGCAGAAAGGCAGGGTAGAAATCCAATTAATAATAATAATAATAATAATAATAATAATAATAATATTTTAAACTTTGTTGCAGCAAAGCCACTGATGTTCCCCTATCTTTAAAAAGGCACCCCCAGTATCTGCTGTTTCCGGTATCCATGGTGGGGTCTAGAATGGAACCCCAGCCGATTCCGGGGCATGCCTGTACACCCCATGAGCAGTGACCCTTCTTTCAAGCTGCCTTGATCTTGATTGAAGCCACTGCTCAAAGTCTAGCCAGGCCATGGGGCTTAGCAAACTGTGATGATTGTTGGAGAACTGTAAACCAAAGCATGCCTTCAACTTACCCAATGGGCCAGGTTCCTTCCAAATAATAATTCTTAGCATTTATATAGTGCTTTTGGGGCATGCAAAGTGATTAACATATATTAACTTGCCATAGTTCCTACAACAATCTTGTAAAGTAGGTAAAGGTAAAAGTGGAGAACTGAGGCCAGGAGGGTTACCTAAGGCCACCTAATGAATCCATGGCAGATGTGATATTAGAACCAAGGAATTTCTGAATTAAAGCTGTATCTCTTACCCACTGCAGTAACCTTTATAGTTGTTAGCTAGTTTAGGACCCTGTATGTCTTCCCATGGAAGTCGCTCTTGAGATTTCCCCAGATCTCTTGCATGTTGTTGTTCCTTTTATCGCTCAGTTCTTCTTACACTTCCTTGTTTTGTTTTATTCTTGCTCTTTTCTACATCCATGCAAATTGTTATAAATTGCAAACCTTACTGCCTAAATCTAAGCCAATAAGTGATTGGAAATTCAAGCTTTTAATATAGGTCTGCTTTATGCAACCTTTTAAATTACAGTGTACATGGGTAAGAATTTTGCTGTTGTTACTCTTCTTTATTTATTGGAGATCATTAATCTTTGTGCAGTCCTAGTTTACCTCTGCCATTTGTATTCAGAATCAATGCTTATAGCCATTTAGGATGGAAAATGTATGGGTTAACAGTTTTTAAGAATGCCATTAGCGATAATCATGATTCTAGCAATAATTAGATGCAGCCCACCTTTCATTATTGCATTGCTTTCCGTGATTGTAATTGCAGATGAAACCAAGGTTCATTAAAACCACTGTAGTTGCTGTTGGGATAGTTAACACCATTGCAATCAAATAGGCACATTATTACCTTCATTCTATGTAATGGAAATAAACTGAATAGCAGTTACCGTACTTTAGGACAGTTGGGTTCTTATTTTGGAAAGGGTAGAAGAGCCAGATCCAGGAGCAGTGTAGAGTGTACCAGGGTCTTGGTTTATGCCCTGAGGTTGGGACCTAATTGACTAAGCCATCTGGCACTATGTGTGATTGGGCCTTAGAGGCTATGGATTGCACAATATCGACACCTGAAATTGACAGGTAGCATGAGGTCTCTGGATTGGCTGGGATGGATATAAACAGTGGATACTTGATCTACCCTTTCGTGATCAGGAGGATAGTACATTCTGCCTGCTTGATTTCATTCTGGCTGCATTTTGAGCACTCAGCCCAGTAACCGACTTTGGACCGGAGGATAAATCTGCCATTGTTGTTGTTCAGTTGCTAAATAATGTCTGGCTTTTTGCGACCCCATGGACCACAGCACGCCAGGCCTCTCTGTCTTTCACTAGTTTCTGGAGTTCGCCCAAATTCATGTTCATTGCTTTGGTGACACTATCTAACCATCTCATCCTCTGCCACCCCCTTCTCCTTTTGCCTTCAATCTTTCCCAGCATGAGGGTCTTTTCTAGTCTTCTCTTCTCATGAGGTGGCCAAAGTATTTGAGCTTCAGTTTCAGTATTTGACCTTCCAAGGAGCAATCAGGCTTGACTTCCTGTAGGATCTGCTGTAGGCCTGTGCTTAGAGCCTTGCCAAAGAGCTGTATATAACTCTGTTTAATAATCAGTTACCAACACCTGTATGGGGCCCAAAAGTTGTAGTTATGATTTAACACACTTGCATCCTTCCCAACAAAATATGAACAGGTCAGTGTGGTTGGGAAACAATATACAGCATTTCTTGCCAAGATCAGTCTCAAAACCATATCAAATACAGTGGGGACTTAGTTCTCTTCAAAGATCTTAACAATCCCTTTAGACATCCAAATTTATGATGAAGTTCTCCTATGTGACTAGGCTTGCACTTAATAATGGGCAGAGTGTGACTTTTAAATAAGACACAAAACGTGCACTTTGGAAGAACTTCACATTCTGAGTCAATTACTGTTTGTTACGGAAGGAACTAGATTTTTTAATGGTCTCATCTTCTCTCTTGACAGTAACAACACTTCTATTTAGGATCATTTGTCAGAAAGGGCCTTAGAAATCTCACACAAGTTGCCACTGTGCTATGAAATTGTTGCAAATACTTTATTTAATATTTCATGGCAACAATCAAAGCTGGCCTTTTTATCTGTCAGTGTGCAAAGTTTACAGCGAAGAATTTGATGGCCTTGTGCACTTTGTCTCTATTTCTTTTTTATGTGTAGTTTTGATTTATACCCTGGCTTTTCCCAGCAAAGGGTCATGGTCTCTAATCATATCTGCTTTCCTTCTTAATTCTCACAGCAGCCTTGTGACGCAGATCTCTATTCATCCCGCTTTACAGATGAGTCTGCTTCTTGTCCTGCTACCCAGTATTACTGGATATAAGACATTGACTCCTGGTTCCTGCTGCAATGCAGGAAACTGGCCTGGCACCAGCCATTAACTGCATTTAAACTGGGAATTTGTTCTACTCCACATAGCAGTGTCATCTGAAGGGCATTCAGTATTGGGAAGGGGATGGAGAGAATGATGCTAGCAGCATTGTTTGGCATCCAAAGGCCTTTCACCTGGATGCCATTGTGATTCTCAGACAGCAACATCTAGCCAGGAGTAGGCCTAGCGGGGTGGGGTCCTGGAGGTCACAGGGGCCAGGGTGCCAGTGGTGCCACCGCCTTCGAGGCCCTGGCAGCTCAGGGAGGTGAATATGGTTCCTCCCTTTATTCTGCCCACTTTAAAAGTTACCTAAGGCAGTGGTTTTTACGTCACGGTTGTATTTTCGTTTTCAGTTTTTTGGCCACAACCTTTGATAGAATGAAGCTATTATACTACAGTTTGTTTCATTGCATTCTGCATTAAATTCCGCATCAAATGGTGTATAACATGATGGTATTATTCATACATACCAAGGTTTTCACAATTTTGGCCACTAATAAGCTCAGCTTGTTGCCCCCCTACACCTTGTTGCCTAGTGCATTTGCACCCATGGTGCTTCTTTAGCTATGCCCTCTAACTGTATAACTCTTGGATCTCACTCTCTCTGAGTTTGTACCTCTGCATTTGCTTTCTGTTCCCCTAATCCTTCTTCCACATTGTGCAAGGGCTGTAGCATGGTGGTGATTTGCATGCAGAAGGCCCTAGGTTCAATCCCTGGCATCTTCAGGCGGCATAGAGGAGAAAATGTAGTCCAAATCCCTGGACAACTACTGCTAGTCTCTGTTCAAAATACATACCTAGATAGATCAGTGGTCTGATCTCGTGTAGGGCAGTTTCCTAGATAAGAATTTTATGCATACTCATAGATAGAGGTGTTTAAACCTGGTGTTATTTATTTTACTCAAAAGTAAGCCCATTGTGTTCAGTAAGAAATCTTATCTTACAGAAACCAACACCTCCACTCATATACCATTGCCCCCCTTTTTTTATGCAGATGAGACAGTGTGTGATTTTTTTTTCCACTTTGTATAAGTAGCACACATAATTTTAGTCATGGTTAAACAAGCCAGAGGACAAAAGTCTGTACCATTACATATGTTTACAATTCAATTCTACTGTAATGTCTCACTTGTGCTGCTTCGGTAAGAAAACTTGGGTGTTAATCTGTGGGCCACGCTTGATTTTATTTTTTTCATTGTTTCCATTTATGGCATATAGTTATAATTTAAGTGCACTGAAATCATTAGAGTGATGGTTTTTGGAAGACAAAGCATGAGAAAAGATTTTAGATACCTTCTGGATGTGCAATTGTATAGATCGGGTGTCAAACATAAGGCTCAGGTTTAGATAGCTCCGTGAGCAAATGCCTTTGTTTTTATTTATTTATTTATTTAATTTATATCCCGTGAGCAAATGCCTTTGTTTTATTTATTTATTTATTTATTTATTTATTTATTTAATTTATATCCCGCCTTTCTGCCCCATGGGCACCCAAGGTGGCTTACAACATTAAAATCACAATAAAATCACAATTTGACATTTAAAAACAGTAATTAAAAACATTAAAATAATTGAAATTTAAAACAACAAGCCCTGTGGATCCTAAAATATACAAAGAGAGCATAAAAAAGAGTATAAAAAACCAGCCAGCCTGTCAACAATTAAAAGCTTGTTGAAATAAAAAGGTCTTCAGCCCCCGCTGAAAAATTGCCAAGGAGGGAGCAGTTCTCAATTCTAAGGGGAGGGTATTCCAAAGTTGGGGGGCCACCACCGAGAAGGCCCTCTTCCTGGCCGTCATCCCTCTCACCTTCCTGGTGGCGGCACAGTCAAAAGGGCCCCCCCAGATGACCTAAGAGTATGGGCAGGACTATATGGAAGGAGGCAATTTAGTATTGTTCACAAATTTACAGTGCAATCCAAGTGTGGCCTAGTGCCGACACAAGCCGCTTACATTGGCCCAGCGCTGTTGCACGCATGCCATGAAGCATGTGTGAGCCAGCGCAAGGTGTGGAGCATAGACGCAAGCACTTGCATCAATGCTGCAGCGCCGGAGCAGCTGGCAGGTAAGGCGCCACTGCGCTGGCCGTGTTTGGCCAGTGCAGTGGCTCTTCTGGGTGGGGGGAAGGCAGGATGGAGGGTAGAGCGGGGTGGGGGGGTAGGTGGGTTGGGAGGTGGGCCAGCCTGGGGAGGGGGCGGAGCTTGGATGCGGCTGTTAGGCTGCATCCAAGCCCCCGTCCCTGGGCCACACAGCTTGCTTGGACCTGCCCCTGCTATTTAGCAGGCACAAATCTGAGCAAGCCTGTTGGGGCGGCTGGTGTCGACCCTGGGGCAAGGGTGCGAACGTGCCCTTGCCCCGTGGATGCCCCAGCACAGTTCCAACCTGCTTTGGATACAGGGCAGGCCTGCCAGCCAGTGCTGTTCCAGTGCAGGTTAGGATTGCACTCTTATTTTGGGAATGCCTGTTATAACAACAACCCCCTAATGTTCCTGTTCTTCTTTCGGATCAATCAATCACTAGTATTTATATACCGCTTTTCAACACAAAGTTCACAAAGCGGTTTACAGGCAATAATAACATTAAAGTTAACTGGCTCGTTCCTAACATCATTAGCTGTAGTGGAAGCATAATCAGTACGAGTTTCTCAGGAATTCTCTGAAACTTTAAAAATAGCACTTGCTTATTCAACCAGTCTGTGTGTAAAGAGCATCTTATTGCATGACTTTGCCACTCTGCAGCTTCTAATTGCTGTTCAGTACAGCAGTGATAGGAGTGAGCTACATCCCATCCTGCCTCAGGTTCTAATTGTGAAATTGATGAGGAGGAGCAAGGCAGCAAAAGCACATCTTGATTTTCACAGTCCAAGCTGAGCTTGCAGAACTGACATCTAGGAAGCCCATTTTCTTATTTGCAAATCAAGCTTAATTGAGCATGTTTGATCAGGAAGTCCAAAAAGTAGCAAGTTCAAGGTTATTTCATTTTTTTTTACTTCTCCTCTTCATTCTTGAAGAGGTCGTCTCAACTCTGAGGGTGACATGCTGACACTGTTGTCAGTGCTGATTCTAGTGTCTGCCTGTGATTTTCAGATGTACTGTAAAAGTGACATGATAGGTTTAAATGGCTTCCTTAGTGTGCAATCCTAATCAGCTTTCCAGCATTGACATAGCTGTCCCAATCGAACATGGGCTGCATCCTGCATTTGGGGGGAGGGGCAGTCACGCAGGACTCATGTCAAAGTAAGAAATGTTTGTTTCGTTACCTCAAGTTGCATTGCCCTTACCTACCCCCAGTGCTGGAAAGTTGGTTAGCACTGTGCTTTAGCCACCTTTCTGTCTGTCTGTCTGTTTGTCTTAAGGACTGTTCTTTAGAATTTTAATTTGCTGCTCTTTTAGACCCACTCTTCGAAGTACATATGCCTATTGTACTTGTATTTTTCTGCGTTTTTCAGGGGTGTTTTTGAAATCCAAATTTAAGACAAATGTTGCCAAATGGACTTTTCCAGATCTTCTTGGGAACTGGAGGATGGTCCTAGTGGTGAAACTGTGTGCCAGAATCTTCTGGAGGGACTTCCCTAGAGAAGAAATTGAAATCAGGTTTTTCAAAAAACCTTAAATGTTTTCCTGTAAATATTATCTGTTCAGGCTGGGGGTTCCTCTCAAAACTGACACTCTGAGGAACATGTCAGGTCATTTGTCTATTTAGCTTGGGGGCCCAATCCTATCCAACATTCCAGCACTGACACAGCCCTGAGGTAAGAGAACAAATGTTCCCGTACCCTGAGGAGGCCTTGACTGCCCGCCTTTCAGGATGCAATGCCCTCCCCCATTGGCATGGCTGTATCAGTGCTGAAAAGTCGAACAGGATTGGGCCCTCAGTATTATAACAGACTTGCAGCAGGCCTGAAAGGTTTTTGGGAGTTTTCCCCAGCCATCCCTGGAGATGCCAGGGTTCATTGAATCCTGGAACTTCTGCATGCAAAGCCCATGCTCTGCTACTGAGCTGTGGTCTTTCTCCATCAAGCATACTTGTCTTGTGGCTCGTGATTTCATTAGGAATTTAATGACTTTGGTCAAAATGGAATCTGTGCCTACCCAGCGGTTCCATGTGAGAAGACTTCGTATCTAAGCACATGATCACTGATAATTTGTTCAATTGCAGATGATGTGGAAGCCAGCATATGATTTTCTCTACACGTGGGGAGCGCACTATGGAGACAGCTACCGAGACATGCTGCAAGACTTGCAGTGTGCATTGGACAAAATGAAAAATCCTGTGACCAAACAGTGGAGAGAATTAACGGGAGCTCTGATCCTGGTGAACTGCTTGGAGGTTCTGCGGGCAAGCGCTTTCTCCAAGCTGGATGAAGAATAAAATTCGGATTAGGAGCCGTGGTATAGAAATTACCTGCTTAAAGCACAAAGCAGTGAAGCTGGGGCATTTGCATTAAGGACCATTTAGTGCCTCTCTCTGTGAAAATTATGCCTATTGTGGATGGCTTTTACGAGCTTTCGCTTTTTCAAATGTTCATTTATTTTTCAAGCAGTACTGTGGTATACTTTGCTTTTTAAAAAAAATAAATAAACCTTACCGGTATACATAACAGTAGCATGACATTTCTCAAAAGCTCAACATGTGCTACAGTCATCACCTGGACAGGTTGGCAGTTGACTTCAGGATAATATTTTTGGAAATGCAGCACTGGTAAATTACAGATTGGGAAAGGTTGCAACAAAGTTGCAGGTTACTGATGATTAGGCAGAAAATGGTTCCATAAAGCTGCAAGTAAACTTTCTGAGAGAGGTCAGCTGGGAAACCTTCGTATGTGCAACAACACATGGATACAAGGCAAGAATCGTAGACTGTGAAAAGTTGGAAGGGACCGTGGAGGTCATATAGTCCATCCCCCTGCTCAGCCAAGGCAACTACCACATCCCAGATAGGTTCAGCCTCTGCTTGAAAACCTCCATCAAGAAAGAGCTTGCTACTGCAGACTGTCCTAGTGCTGGGCAGCTCTTACAGCTGGGAAATCCATCCTCATATTGAGCCTAAATCTGCGTCCTTGTAGCTTCAGTCATTGGTTGTACCATGATAATAATGGGTGCTATTTTATTTCATGTATTTTTGTTGACTGTATAGTTTGAGGGGTTAAGGAGTCACTGACTACTTCCAATGGAAGTTATCTGTGTGAAGGGATTTGGGCCAAGTGCCTTTATTACTGACCCATATTCCATTACTTACCATGAAAAATGGTGGTGTTGCTGTCAACAGAAGGAAGTTGTAGCTTTCGGAGGAGGAAGATAAACCTACCTGAGGTACCTGATTGTCCCTACAGTACAACTAGCATTCTTGGCCTCTCCTTTTCCTGATCATGTTGTGACTCAAGGGTTTTTTCAAGAGAGCAGTTACACCCCATTCAAAAAAGTCCCCCGCCCATCACCTTACTGATGCCTCACCTGCTTTTTACCTGTAGTGCAGGTCTAGAGTTTAACTTCTATGATAGTGGTGACACATTATAGGAGCCACTTTTTATTCCCTGACCTTAAGGTGAGCATGGGTGGCACAACAGTGTGCCTCTGAAAATGTGATGGAAGCCACCACTGACTAATGGGCAATAACAGGACTGTTCTCTCTTGAATCACAGTTTCATAAGGCTAAATGCTTGTTGAAGATCAAGGTTCAAAATGGGGTCATCTAAAACTTCCTAGCACTTCCACTTGACTCCTTTTATATAGTGACTTCCAAGTTCCAGGAGACATTGTTCACAACTTAAAAGGCTGCCTAAGTTAACCCATGTACTCCTCTTAGAAGTGGATATCATTTTTTGCATTTCTGCATATTTACATAGTTGTGTACTGTTACAGTTCATGTGTATATTTTCTACTTGCTTTGACGTATTGTGTGGGTCCTGGTTTAGGTGACGTTGGATTACAGGGTCAAAAGCAGCTATTGGATCAATAGTCATTAGCTATTGTCACCTCTAGTTTATTTTTCAAGCAAGAGAGCACAGTGTTGGTTAGATGACAGATCTCACTCTTTACAGTGTTGTTACTGTAGAGTGACACTTCCACTCTCATTATAGTTAGAACATTTTGGTAAACCAAGTCTTGAAAGAAAGCCCTCTTAATTACAGTTGGACCTCAGAATCCACGGAGAGTTTGTTCTCGGACCCCTTGTGAATATCAAAACCCATGGATAATGGAATCACAGGTGGTGGTTATCAAAGGACCTCTGGATGCCACCAGAGGAGCCTTCTGGTTGCATCCCTAGGTACTCTGAGGCATGGATGGGCTTCAGAAAGTCCCCCTGGAGGTGTCAGAAAGGTGCTTCCAGTTTTCATGAATAGTCCAGTGACTACAGGTTCCCTTCTTTCTATGGAAGAGGCTTTCTCTGACAGAGAAAGCCCCTTCTCTCAGGTGAAATTCCTTCTATGGAAGGAAATGAATCTTTGGATCCAACTTATGCTACAGTCCACCAATAGTTGCCCTTGGTCTATTTTCTTCTGTAACAGATGAAGAAAGAGACTTGTGATACTATAACTTCCATTTTATCTTAGTAGTCTATCTTGTTGATGATGTTGTAAAATGTGATAATCACATCTAGTAGTTCTAATATGCTACTCTCAAGACTGAAAAAAGGCAAAAGTATCCCTTAAAAAAAAAAGCGCTACCTAGGGGAAAAACATGTCAAAGTAGACAACTCTTACCACTAAGAAGGCACATGGAAACTGAGCATGGTTCTATTAAGAATTGTTTAAACCTTGTGTCACTGCTTCATGAAATCCTCCAAACCTGGGTAGCTGTGGGTTTTGTTTAAAATAGGTATCTTTGTGTGTGGCTACTTATATGGGCTCCCTGAAAGGCCCCCAAGTGGCAAAACAGGATGGTGCCAACCCTAGAAATGATTCTGAGACAGAAAGGAAGAGACTATCTTAGCAAAACGCCAGATAAGAGGCTATTTATGAATAGTATGCTTTCAACAAACAGGGAATGGTATGGACATCTAAAATATCATGAAGCCATGGTTAAAGACACGTTTTCCCTTCCAGAAGAAAAATAGAAGAAAAAATTCTTTTCCAGAAGAAAAATAGAACAAAACTGTCAAAACATATTTATTAGACTTGTTAAACAGTTTGAAAACATATGTCACTGTGGAAGTTTCACAAACAGATGTATGTTTATGCATAGGAAACTTAGCTCAATTCTTGCTTCTGTCTTCAAAGATTCTGAATAAGTTTCTGATTCTTGCTGAACTTTGTCAACTAACGGATACTTGAACAGGGAAGAAGGGTGAGTAATCCTATATGAGTGCAGCTACCCAGGCAGCTTTGATTATCCCACACTGTATTTATTTTTTCAAAGTTTTGTTGTTGGAAATGATGTTATAATGGGTTTTTCAGATCTCTGGGTTTATACTTGTATTTTTTTTTTAAATAGAGTTTATTTCATTAAATGACTCATTCAACTCTGTGTTGGGGCAAACATATTAGGCCTACCAGAATTTTACACGATCCCTCATTGGACCTGATTTTTGTAGATGCTTGCAACTTGCAATATAAGTTTCATGCTGAAATAGAGGTTTTTCACAAAATCTAGCCTCCAAAATGAAATTAAGATTTGTTTATTAAAGTGCTTTGGAAGAAAGCCCATAAGCTTCAATGCTGTAAAAGGTTTGCAGCTTTTCCAACTAATGAGATTATTTACAACCTTCATAGTAGGGAAAGAGATGAAGGGTGGGGGGAAGAATCTAAAGAAAATGCTTCCAGTCCAGATTGGCAGCCCAATTCTGAGCTGCTCTACCATCTGTGCCAGCTGCATCCAGCCAGCACTGGGTTGGTGCCTGAGGCTCTGCGGAAGAAGGGGATATTTGTAAGGATGCAGCATGGGTGATGGATCTACTCACCAGCCATGGAGGGCCACGTGGCCCTATACAGAGGTTGGGAATGACAGTGAAGATCAATGCTGGTCTCACCCAATGCTCTGGTCCTCCCCAAGCTCAGGGATGCCCTCCTGCCCCGCCCCAAAGAGCCACAATGCTGGCAACCAGTGTACTCACGGCTTTCTGGCTTGTGGTGCTGCTTATGGGCAGCACAGGGCTTGAGCTGGCCGGGCAGTTGCTCAGCACCAGTGGTCCTGGCACACCACCAATGCTGGAGATGGTTTACTGCAGTTTTTGTGACACAAGCACAGGCAGTATGCTCATACCGCCCACACTAAGCCCATTAGGATTGGGTCGTAAATGAATTACTCACTTATCTGTGAACCTGAGGGGAAGGGGAAATAGTCCAGTAAATATGTCATTAGACCCGGGACTAAGTCTAATAAAAGGTCTGTCAACTGTTCTTGTCAGTACTAGGTGTACTGATTGACAGAAAAAAAGTTCTCCAAAATTCGACTGCCGGAAGTGGGTTATTTTCAAGATGGCAGCCGCAAACCATGAAAATCAGCCAAAATCATGCAACCGTGTTATTTTTAAGCTCAGAAAAAGTCTAACCAAAGGTCTGTCAACTGTTCTTGTCAGGAAAAAAGTTTTTCAAAATTCGACCACCGGAAATGGGTTATCTTCAAGATGGCAGCCGCAAACCATGAAAATAGGCCAAAATCATGCAACCATGTCATTTTTAAGCTTAGTCCTTTTTTCATTTTTCAAACTCAAGGTTTTTTTGTATGGTCATGTAATTCATTTTAACCAATTACTTGGTTCATGGGTTGAAGATTGGATTCCAATGTAATGAGCATTGCAGGTACAATACCAGTCATAACAAATATCAAGTTGTATGTTTTTATTATAATACATTTGAACTGAACTGTTTCCTTTTTATTTTTCAAACTACATATTCAACAAAGAACCCTTTAAACTTGGTTAAGAAAACTGCAGCAATATGCGGATAAAACAATAACTCCTTAATTTTCTATTCATCCTCATCACTGCCCTCTAGGTCACCTAACACCTGGTTGTCACAATACGTTTCTTGACATGGTCCACATACAGAACTGCATGGAAGTCCGTATGTTCTGCCACTGCAGCAGGTGCCACTGCAACCAGCTTTACAATTGCAGTGTATAATTTGCAATAGAGTGTCTGGTGCAGCTTTAATATCACACATTACTGGCCATTCACTGCCATTGAGTTTCCAACCCCAGTCCACAGGATTCATTTCCCCAGCCATATCCATCCAAATCATGGTCTGATACTACACTCTTAGACTATGGAATTTTGTGGAAGACTTAGTTGGAGGCAGGCGTTCTGGATTCACAAACTATTTGGCTGTGACGACTTTCTTGGTTAATGTCTGGTAGCGCAAGGCTGCCAAAGAACTGTTGCTGTCGCCACCAAAAATAACAGCCATCGCTTGACTGCCAAGACTTACTATTTCAGTGGGGTTCTTGCCTGGTGAAGTTGCATGATTACATGATTACATGATAACACGGTTGCATGATTTTGGCTGATTTTAATGGTTTTCATGGCTGCCATCCTGAAAATAACCCACTTCGGGTGGTCGAATTTTGAAAAACCTTTTTCCTGTCAATCAGTACACCTAGTACTGACAAGAACAGTTGACAGACCTTTTATTAGACTTAGTCCCAGGTTATGGGTTTTCCCCCCCTAAATTGACCGGACTAAAAGGTGCTGAATCTGCAGAATGTTGGAATCTGAAATAAGGAGAGTTTCATTTCTGGAATACAGGCCTAGAAATCTGTAGTGACTTTTTCCCCTCAACTTAGTTTTCTTATGGAAAACTAAATGCATCAGGAGATATCCAAAATGAAAGGGATTCGTGTGTGTGTGTGTGTGCGCACACACGTACACGCATGTTCATATATGCTAGTTGATTCAGATATCCCTCTAACCAAGCGATGGCAAACCTATAATGCGCATGTCAAAGGTGACAAGCCACAACGTTTTGGGTGACACACCAGTATGCACCAACACCTGACAGAGTTTGTTTTACTTTTATTTCATTTTTGTAATTATTTAACATTTTTTAAATATAATATGTAGCACCACACATGATTGGACTGTTGTTGTTGTTGTTTTAAAATAAATGAATATGTAAATATATCTCTTTTGTTCGGGGAAGGGGGTGACATTTTCTGAATTTTCCACATGCCAAGCCCAAAAGATTCACCATCACCGCTCTAGATCAAACTAGCAGTAACCTGAAACTGCAGATGTGTGTGAGGCTCAAATGATTCAGTGCTCCTTGCAGGCCTTAAGGATAGCATGATGAAAAGACCAGAACATTTCAGAAGATGATTGTTTTAGTACTGTTGCAATCAACCTGTGGAGGCTCAGGATACTAGTCTCAATGGAACCAATGGGTCTAATGCCCTTTTTTCACATGCCACTAATTAGCAAACAGAGTGGCATGTATGAGGGTGCTTGGTGCTTGAGTAGGATTACCAGATACAAACTGGGACAGAGTGCCTATACCTTTAACCACTGTATAGAAGAGGGAATTTTGGCAGCTGTTGTTTTTGAAACCCTTCCATGATGAACTGCACCAGCCCAAATTCCCTGTGCTATATTATGGTTAAAGTTATAGACACTCTGTCCCAGTTTGTATCTGGTAGCCCTATACTTGGGGGCAATCCAAGAACTTCCAGTGCCTGAAGTAGTGAAATCAAATGCTACCCTTGTTACCTGGAGGTGCACTGCGCCCTGCCCCCCTGGCTGCTCTTCCTGCTCCCTGTATATGAAGACACTCTAGCCCACTACTCTAATCTCTTCCACAGTCGAAAGGAGGGCTGTATCATTGGCTCGGTGCAATGCATTTCCATCAGCGGTGTTGAAGGGTAGATATAGAGGAATTCCCCACAAGGACAGAACCTGTCCCTGTCAGTTGGGAGTGATAGAATCTTTACCTCATTTATTATTTCATTGTCCTCTTCATGTTGTTCCACGCAAAGTTTTTTATGCTTCTATTCCACCACAGTACTTTGGGTCTTCGGACGATGTCCGACGTAAAACTTATTTTATGTGGTCTGATCCGAAACTTTTGAAGCAACTAGCTATATTCCTTTGCGCCATTGTGAAGTATAATGTCACTAGAGAGTCTTTTGTGTTAGACTCTATGTAAATATTCTCTGTCGTATTGTTCTGTTTGTATTTGTATGCCAATAAAGGTATTTCTATTCTATTCTCTTCCACAGTCTCACTTCTACTCTGTTCCCTTTTTGAATCCAGAGAGAAGGTGAAACACAAATAATGGAGAGAGCCCTCGTAGCAATATTGAATGCAAGGCACGTGAATTGTCCCATTTTCATCTATTTGCATGCCTTGAAACAGGTTTGGGCATCTGTGTGCATTTGGATTGTGCTTTGACCTGAGTGCTTGCTGTTGAATGATCCAGTGAGTAAGATAGGATTACAGCCTAAGTCACAATGAGCTTGCTTCTGAGTAAAATAACACTGCTTTCAAACACTTTTATTCAAGAGCAATAATTAATATCATTAGGTGCTAAACAGTTTAAGATCTTTTACATACATTCAGGGGCCCATACAGATTACCGCACGAGTAACTATCCCTAGCCAAAAAGCGATACTTGTGTGAGGATCCTACACTTGATTCACATGGGGTTAATTTTCAGTTGGAGTATAAAAGGTTAAAATGAGACACAGGCCAGTGGTTGCCTCCTCATCTACTGATATTGGGTCATGTCTACAGAGCCTGTCAGTTGGCGTCTGCACATGGTACGAGCTACCTGATCCCAAGCCTGCAGAGCTGTGGTTTCTGGAATAACGCCTCGTCCTGCTTCAGTTGACTGTCAGCCTGGTGAATAGTTTTTCTGAACTCGTCTCCAGTGTGACGGCACTAGGCTGCTCTTGCCACGAAGGGATTAACACCCCCAAGACCGCTAATCTTTTCCTGACATAGGAGAAAGGGCTGTGGTCAAAGCGCCATCGACAGGGAATTCAGGCTTCACCACAAAACTGCTGGAGAGCCTTAGATTTCATTTTTATTTAAACATTTTTGCTAGTCCTTATGATTTTCCAATTAGTTTGTGAGACTGCATGAAACCATTATTCTGAACGGTGTGAGCTGCTGCTAGTGATGGCTTTAGACTTCCTGAAGCCCAATTGTGGCTATTTTACTATTGCTATTTTCTGTAAAAAACAAAAAAACACTAGCAAATGAGTGTTGCAGTTTCACATCTCACAGTCCAGAACTGGCTGAAACTGGCATTCCGTCTCTCCGTCTCAGGATCAGATAGTACACCTGTGTGTCCTTCAGCAGGCAGCTTCCCAGCTTGTTAGGGATAGTAGTTGTACTCCCTTTTCTGATAATGTAGAATAAGCAGGCAGTTTCTCACGGGAAGCCCTGGCTGCAAACACTGCTCATTCCCATGAGCTCATAGTGTTCTAAGGGTCACCCCATTGGGTAAGATGGGGCACAAGGGGTCTTCAGGTATCCACCTGCATCCTTCAACTCGCTGCGGCTGCATCCTTCAACTCGCCGACACCCTGACAGATGTCGGATGAGGAGGGAGCGACCGGTGGAGTGAAGGAGGAGGAAGACCTCGAGAACGGATCCGAGGGAGAGGACGTTGGCGTCCGAGGGGAACCCGAGCAAAGCGTGGAAAGCGGAGAGGGCGAGTCGGAAGACGACGATCTCGGACCTCTCCTTCCCCCAGCGGGGCCTCCCGACGGCCAAGCGCCCGCCCCGCAGCCGCCGCCGCTCGTTCCCGGGCAGGGCGCTTTCCATCCTCTGCCACCGCCTCAAATACCACCGTTGCAGCCCGCTGCGCCCGGGATTGTGATGGCGCAGCAACCCCCCGCCGCCGCCGCCGCGACGGCGCCCTTTGGCGTTCAAGTTCCACTCCTCAACGACAGCAATTATGTGCAGTGGGCCCATAAAATGCAATTGCTGTTGGAACGAGAGGACTTGTGGCAACGCACTCAAGCGCTTCCTGCAGCCGCAAATCCTGCAGAAGTGGCAGCTGACAGGAAGGCGAAAGCCACTATCGGGCTTGCAATCTCTGAAGATCTTTTGGTTTACGTGAGGGGCCTTGCACACGCTAAGCACTATTGGGACACCTTGAAGGAGCTGTTTGCCAGGGCATCCCTCACCTCCAGCATGGTTCTGACACGCAAACTGTGGCGGGCGCGTCTAGAACCGGGAGGCGACTTGCGAGTCCACCTGAGAGCGATGCAGCAGAACCTCAAAGACCTAGAAGCAGTCGGGGAACATGTGGAGGAGCGCCTCAAAGTGTTTGCGATCCTAAATTCCCTGGATGAAACGTGGGACATGTTTACCCTAACTTTGGAAAGCATCCCAGCAGTGCAATTGACTGTCACCTTTGTGGTCGCACGGCTTCTCGAGGAAGCAGACAAAAGGAAAGACAATCAAAGAGAGCGTGAATTCAGAAAAGGGAAAAACAACAATTCTGGGAAAAAGCAGCAGCAGCAGCAACCCAGAAATGAGTCCCAGGCACAGGTATGCTCCAGTGTGCGCCAGTGTTATGTGTGTGGTTCCATCCATCATCTTGCCCTCCAATGTCCCAAGAAGAAAGGAGGAACCAAGAAGAAGAAAAAGCCCCATGATGAGCAGAGCACAGGGCAAGGAAAGCCTCATGCACAGCAACCCAAAGCGAGCATCGCGTTTGTGAGTTCAGCGGAAGGAGTGCGCACGCGAGAATCCTGGTTGCTCGACTCGGGAGCAAGCCATCACATTGTGACTTCTGCAGACTTACTCACGAGTAGGCGCGCGACAGACCGTGAAACTGTTGCTCTCGCAAATGGAAAAACAGCTCCTGTGAGCTGCGCTGGAGACGTGTTTCTGCCCCAACTGCAGACCACCTTGAAAAATGTGCTGTGCGTGCCAACGATGTCCAGGAACCTGCTTAGCCTTGGCACCCTCCAGGAAGAAGGATTTACAATAACTTTCCAAGACAACACCTGCACTCTTAAAAGGGGGAGTCTCTGCGTGTCTGTCCCCCGAGTGTACCGGCTGTTTGTGCTTGGAACGCAGGCGAAGGAGAAGCAGCAGGCAAGTGCGTACTTCAATCAACCGAAGCACGGACTCTGCCCGCATTTGTGGCATCTGCGATTAGCACATCTGAACCATGACTACGTGAAGAAGACAGCTGAACTTGTGCGCGGAATGGACTTGAAAGATTGCGACGCATTTGTGGATTGTGAGGTGTGCAAAATCACTAAATCGCATCGCGCAAGCATCCCGAAGTTCAGCAGCCGCCAGACCCAGACTCCCTTCCAGCTGGTGCATATGGACTTGATTGGGCCATTGAAAAAGACAGCTGGGGGGGCGCAGTACGTTCTTACTATTGTGGATGATGCTACAAGGTACAGTTTTGCATATTTGATGCGTCAAAAGTCTGAGGCGTTTAATAAAATTCGCAATTGGGTCAGGTGGGTGGAGAGACGGTTTGAGCATCCCGTAGTGGCAATTCAAACCGACCGGGGAGGTGAATTTCTCAGTGGGGAGATGTCTCAATGGTTGGAAAGGCAGGGCATCACTCACAGACTCACCGCTCCTCGCACCCCAGAGCACAATGGGGTGGCGGAGAGAAAAAATGGGGAGCTCCAAAGCATGGTCAGAGCGCTGATGGAGCAATCAAAACTGCCCAAAGGATTGTGGGGAGAAGCGATGAGATATGCTGTGTTCATTTCTAATCGTGTGTATCACCGTACAATTGAAGGGGTCCCCTACACCAAGCTATACGGTAAACCACCCGATCTTGCATTTCTAAAGACGTTTGGATCCCATGCTTTCGTCCATGCAGATCGGGAGACACGCAGGAAAGGCGCACCGCGAGCCAAGAGGCTGCAATTCATTGGAGTAGAACCAAATTGCAAAGCGCTCAAATTTCTCAATCCTGACCACAGAACGGTCACCATTTCCAACTCTTATGATTTCTCTGAGCAAAGTATGCTGTCAGATCATGCTGACAGGAGCGTCAGCATCCCCAGTCAAGCTGGAGAAGATGGGGGGGAGGCAAGATTAGAAAGCATTCCTGATCAGCCGGCAGCATCACCTCAGAGAACTCTAGAGAGTCCTGCCACACCAGCAAGCTCTAACAGGCTGCTGGAAGGGGGGGGAGTGGGGGAAGCCAGTCCAGGCTTGGACACAAGCACTTCCTCAGAGGGAACCACTCCAGAACCGGCTGTTCCAACCAGACGCATCCTTCCTCCAAGGGCTTTGCGTGGAGTACCACCTCAGAGATTAACCTATCAGGTGGAGGTGGGAAAGGTACCCCAGACATACCAAGATGTCTTAGAGTTACCGCAACCCGAGAAGGAAGGATGGCTCCAGGCTATTCAAACTGAATTGAGGGCAATGCACAACCTGGAGGTTTTTGAACCAGCAAAATTACCAGCTGGAAAGCATGCAATTGATTCCAGATGGGTGTTTGTTCTAAAAGATCAGGAAGGTGCTGAGCCCTTAAAGAAAGCACGTTTGGTGGTTCGTGGCTGTAAGCAAATTCCAGGTGTAGATTTTGAGGAAATCTACTCCCCCACGCTCTCAGCCACAACGCTACGAGCAGCGCTTGCTGTAGCAGCCAGCAAAGGTTTTCAAGTGCATCATTTTGATGTGGGAACAGCGTACCTGCATGCAAAACTGCAGGAAGAAGTGTATATCACAATACCCCCAGGGGTGCAATGTAACAACTCACATTTTCGCCTCAGGAAATCTGTGTATGGGTTGCGGCAAAGTGGAAGAAATTGGCACTTATGCCTTAAGGAGCAGCTGCAAAAGTTAGGGTTCACACCCTCCACAGCTGATCCATGCCTTTTCAAGAAAGGAAAAGGGGACAAATTGTGTGTTCTTTTGTGTTTCGTTGATGACCTGCTTGTTCTTGCACGAACGGAACAACAGATCAATCAGATCACACAACAGCTGAAAAAAGCATTCACCCTAAAGTGTCTTGGTCCTGTCAATCGTTACCTGGGAGTGGAGGTTGAACGCACAGCTGACAGTACTGGTTTTCTCCTCAGCCAGGAGAGTAAAATCCATGCCCTGCTTCAAGAATGGGGCATGCAGGACAGCAAGAGTGTTGCAACTCCAATGGTGGTTGGAAGGGGGGAGAAAGCAGAAGAGTCTGCACCATTTCCAAACCAGAATATGTACCTCTCACTATTGGGTTCACTTACACATCTTGCGTGCTGGACGCGTCCAGACATTGGCGCTGCAGTCAATCACCTGAGCAGGAAAGCTGCAAACCCAACTCAGGCAGATTGGGTAGCCTTAAAGCGTATTCTCCGGTACTTGAAAGGGACAAGCACCCACAAGTACCACATCGCCCCAAAAGGAGCACTGCAATTGGAGGTTTTTGCAGACAGTGACTTTGGGGGAGATGACACCAGGAAATCTACAACTGGCTATGCCATACGTCTTGGGGATTGCGTGATAGATTGGGGTTCACAAAAACAAAAGACTGTTGCGTGTTCGACACTGGAAAGTGAATACACAGCCTTGAGTCTTGTGACCAACTATCTACATACGCTCAGGCAATTGATGTCGGATTTGGATGCTCCACAGGTAAATCCAATCCGAATCTGGATGGACAACCAGTCTGCCATCCAGATTGCTGGGTCAGAACGAGTCCGGATGCACTCCAAGCATGTGGACATAAAGCACAAACATGTCAGAGAGGCAGTCCAAAATGGGGACATTGAAGTGCTTTACTGCCCATCGCAGGAGAACATCGCGGACATTCTAACCAAAGCTCTTCCTGCGCCACAGTTCAAAGAAGCAGTTCAAATGCTGGACCTGGCGCCAAAGGAAGACTTCCGAGACGAAATGGGGGGGTGTTGCAGTTTCACATCTCACAGTCCAGAACTGGCTGAAACTGGCATTCCGTCTCTCCGTCTCAGGATCAGATAGTACACCTGTGTGTCCTTCAGCAGGCAGCTTCCCAGCTTGTTAGGGATAGTAGTTGTACTCCCTTTTCTGATAATGTAGAATAAGCAGGCAGTTTCTCACGGGAAGCCCTGGCTGCAAACACTGCTCATTCCCATGAGCTCATAGTGTTCTAAGGGTCACCCCATTGGGTAAGATGGGGCACAAGGGGTCTTCAGGTATCCACCTACCAGATACACTCTGGCTGCATCCCTTGGTTCTGTTGTTAGAAGGAGTTTTTCACTGTGTGTGCTTAAGATGTAAAGCTGCACTGAAACGGCCGCCTGCGAGCGGCATAGACTTCCCCGGCTTCCTAGCCGGCAGATTGAACCTTTGTACCTTTCTTACTTTCGCTACAATAAAGAGACTTTGTTATGGAAATGTGGCGATTGCTTCAATCCTTCGCTCCGGAGCGCTAAGGCAAGCGCTAGAATGGGTCTCCAAGCCCCCAACTCTGCTACTATTTACACAAATACACAACAATGAGGTCACTGCATTTCATATATGTGTATAACATCAGTTGCTATACAGCCTCCTTTCCAGATTTGCTGTACTTTCTGCAGTTGTATTTATTTTTAATCATTTCATTCATTCTAGTCATCTTCCAGTTTGGTGGTCCAAAAAAATTATACTTGGCAGCAGGGCCAGCTCTAGCAGCAGCAGGGCCCAATGAGGGGCATTCTGTGGGGCCCCCAACACTCAGTACCCCCAGTATGGCTGTTAGGAATTTCAATGCTGATCTCCCAAATTTGGGAACTTCTGCATGTAAAACTAAGTATGTCAGCTGTAGTCTTTCCTTTCCCTCTTCTACAATGCTGAATACTGTCGTTGTAAATGTTCTAAAATGCAGTGATGCACTTAAGTATAAATTTTCTTTAAGTGCACCCTCTATGACAGTAAGGATGCAATCCTATGCACACTTTCCTCAGACTAAGCCCCATTGAACACAATGGGGCTTACTTCAGTGTAGACATGCCTAGGATTCCACAGTAAAAGTGCCAGTTCCACAATTGTTAAAAGTGGCACGAAGCATATTTTATACAGTTCTTTTAATCTGATACAGCATAATTATATACAAGTAACAATATAAGTTTTTTTTCTCCAGAAAAAGCACAATTATTTTGCCTTGAAAGTAGTAGCCCTTGGTGTGCAACCAGAATGCTCAGGCCCTATCATTCAGTGTATATTCCTGCTGGTAGCAGCACTGTGACGCCTTGGAGGTTGTGGTTAGAAGTTCCTGACTGGAGTCAGCAGATAAGTCCCTTCGTATATATAAATAGTTGGTTTTGCTAGCTTAATATTTGGGTAGTTAAGGCTGTGACATAACACAAACACAAGGCTCAACTTCTAACTGCAAAATAGCTGTGGTGAGTTGGCAGCTGAATTCCACTTGGCACGAGAGACCTGTGGGTGCAGACAGCACAAAATTTTCAACAATCCAGTGTTCGGAAATTGATATTCTTGAGTGTGGCCTGCTGTTTTGCTTTTGTGCACCTTGAATATGATTAAAATAGGAAGCAGCTTATCAGGAGTAGTCCGAACAGACATGCCTGTTGAATTGTGGCAAATCTGCCACCTCTGCTGGTTTAAACACCCCTTTAAACAACAGCAACAGCAACAAACACTCTCATGTGCATTGGTTTGTGCATACACTATCACTGGGTGGGCTAGAGGGAGAAGGAGGTTCTCCTTGCAGCAATCCTGTTCTGATTGCCCATGAAACTGAGCACTGGAAACAGGTGGCTTATGGTGGCAGAAGAAATGAGTGTACTCAGGAAGCCGGAAGAGGATTAGAGAGCCAATTAGAATGTTCCAGTGGACTGTGCTGGAGATAGATGACGGACATATGCGGGATGCAGTACACCTCTCCTCAATTAACATCACTGCATCCAACTTGCCACTCAAGATGGCTGCTTCAGTCTGCCTCATCATGGCTGGTTCAGCTAAGTGCCTTATACTGGTCCATCAGATCCATTTCGGTCTACATTGATTGACAGCAACTCTCCAGGGTTCCAGAGATCTTCCCCTTGCAAGAATTGAACCTGGGACCTCTTGCATACCAAGTATGTGTGCTACTGCTGACCTACACGCCTTTCCCCATTTAGTGTTTCAAATACAGATTCAAATTCCGGGATCTGTGATTCCAGACACACTTCATCATCTCAAGGTTTCATTTTGCAAAGGTGTTTAAAGAATTGGAGGAGCCATTTATTCAGTGTCTCAACACACCTGGGAGTAGAGTTCACAGCAGGGTTCTTTCAGAATTCTGGTTCCCATCCCCTCCTTGTGAATACATATTTCGTTCTTGATAGCGAAGACAGCAAATAACTTTACTTTAATAAAACAAAAAAGTTTCGTTTAGCAAGGAAAAGTCATGAGAAAAGTGAAGAGATGTGTGTGTAGCTGCAAGATGACGAGCCATAGATTTTTTCTGTCCAGGTCTAATTGGCTGTCACCTTCTAATTCAGAATATTGGTGGGTAAGCATTGATTCAATGTATCACATAGATATTTAAAGATCAGGGAGAAATCCAGAGCACTCCAGGAAATGGTTGTTTTTTAAATGGCATTGGGAAGATTTCAGTATCGCTAAATCCAAACTGGCAAGATGGTTTTTAAAAATTGCTCTGAATGTCTATTGTGTGCTTTCCCTTACAATAATATTTAAGGAAGCTGTCATAAGAAAATGCTAAAGCATCTGGATCTTTTTATTTTTTTAAACCACAATTATGGGAGGGAAGAGCGTTTCATAAACTTATATATGGCCTTTCTTCTGTCCCCCCCACCCTGGTTACCCAGAGTTATGGCACCCCAATGAAATCTGATTTAATTGGCTATAGGTTCAGGATGGCCAAAAAGAAGTACACAATTCGTCACTGATGTATCAAATTTGCTGTTCAGGATGTGGTAATGATGGTCATTGACTGAGGGTGCAGTCCTCACCAACTTTCCAGCACTGGCATAGCTGTGCCAATGGGGCATGTGCTGCATCCTGCGATTGGGGGACAGTAGTGGAGGCCACTTCAAGGTAAGGGAATATTTGTCTCCTTACCTCAGAGCTGCATTGCCCTTACCCTGGTGCTGGAAAGTTGGTTGGGATTGCACCCTTAGATGGTTTTAAACGGGAACGGGACTAATTTGTGGAAAAGAAGTCTATTAATGGCTACCAACCATAGCTGTGGACTAGTGAGGCAGTATGTTGTAGGATTTTTTAATACTGCAGTCCATGGGGTTTTCTTGAGGGAACTCTGGAAGCTAGTGGAAGACAGGGAGGCCTGGCGTGCTGTGGTCCATGGGGTCGCAAGGGTCGGACATGACTTAGCGACTGAACTTTTAATTATTTACCTAATTGAGTTGTATGGGGTGTTACAGCTTTTCCTGCTTGATTATATCACTTCCAGCTATGACATCACTTCCAGGTTAATGGCATCACTTCCGGTGGGCCCCAACAGATTGTCATACTAAAAAGTGGGTCCTAGTGCTAAAACATTTGAGAACCACCATGGTAGAGAATTGTTTCTTAGCTTTACAAGTAGCATTAAATAATCAAGTAGCAAAAGGATTTGCCTGTCCTTCTGAACTGATGTAATATTGATGAAAGTAAAGCATTATATAAATAATATACTGTCAGGATTACTGCATATCTCAGCTTTTCAGAATCATTTCCCAAAAAATGCCAGAAGCTTCCTACCAGGCCTGCCATAATTAGCTGAACTTCATAACCTGAGAATCGGTTGTGCTTCATAGTACTGAGTAGCCAGGATAAAGCTTCTTGAAGGCGGTTTTTCCAAAGCAATCTACTGAACAATCGAAGCATGGGGGGGGAGACATTGTATCAAATGGAGTTTTTGCTTGAATCATACATTGCTTAAATCAGGGGTGTCAAACTCATTTCATACAGTGTGCCAAATGGCATTTATGATGCCTGCTGAGTACTAGGAGTGATGTCATTAAGCAGGAAGTGATGTCATTAAGGAGGTCACAACCAGAAATAAGCACTTTTTTCTCACGAACTCATTCGTTCTAGCAAATAGAAGAAGAAAATAAAAATTTTTGATTATATTTTCAAGATATGGGAGAGTCCTATTATTATTATTATTATGAATAAGAATAAGAATAATTTGTATTTTTATCCCGCCTTTCTCCCACACCGAAGGGGACCCAAGTCAGCTAACAATTTTAAAAGCATAAAAACCAATGCAATTACAATAAAAACAATATTAAAAAGCTTAAAATAACTTAAAGATTAAAACAAAGCAAACACCCTGGACCCCAATATTAAAATACAGTTCAATAAAAATGCCAGCCCACAGTGTCCGTGAAAACTTCCACGAATAAAAAAGTCTTAAGGCTCCACCGAAAAGTCTGCAAAGAGAGAGCTGTTCTTCATTCCATAAGTGAGGAATTATGCTTGCTGCCCTTTCATCAGTGATACTTCAGCACAGCTCAGCCGCTGATGGTGGTGCTGGGAGACCCTGAGGGCCGGATGAAGAGCTTCTAACTGGGCTGCCAGTTAGGCCACAGGTTCATCTGGCTCACGCTGTCATCTCCTGCTCGTGTGCTGCACAGAAGCAACTGTTGGGCCACAGCAAGAAATAGGATGCTGGACAAGATGGGCCTTTGGCTGGCCCAGCAGCGTATTAAAAAAGGTTTCTATTCCCCATGACCGAATGATCTAGTCGTTACCAACTGTAGGGGGCAGTGCTCATCTCCGTTTCTAAGCCTGTACAGCCGGTGTTTTGTCCGAGGACAAGCTTCCATGGTCATGTGGCCGGCATGACTCTACACCATAGCACATGGAACACCATTACCTTCCCACCAAAGTGGTCCCTATTTATCTACTTGCATTTTTAGGTGCTTTCGAACTGCTAGGTTGGCAGGAGTTGGGACAAGCAACAGGAGCTCACTCTGTCGCGCAGTCTTGAGCTGCCAACCTTCCGGTCAGAAAGCCCAGCAGCAGCAGATTAAGCTGCTGCACCACCACGTCCCACCAGCAGGGTATTACTGATGTTCTAACTTGGTCAATTCCAAGCGTTATGACTTCTTATGGTCTAATTTGAAATGAAACATATTGAAATGCAGTGTTTCAAGTAGGAAGTAGGCTTTGTCTTAGCCAACACCTACCAGAAACACAGATTTTTGGAAGGTACATATGAAGCTTTATAACAAACATTCCTTGTGGAGTTTAATTTAAAGCAGTGACAGGTGTAAGGTGAAAACGTGATATATAGCACATTTGGAGTTGAGGCATTGAATCATCTCTCATTAGATGGTGTTTTGGTCACTGGTTCTGCATTGTATCAGTTTGTTATTGTTTTGCTGTCACAATGCATAACAGAAATGCAATTCTTTTTTCCCAGAAAGATATTGCTTGTGGATAGCTAGTCAGGCACAAATGGCTTATGAATATCTGCACAATGTTTGTCTTAACATTTTTTTCCATGTTTCTTAAAACCGCATTGTCATTACAGCATGCTCAGATTTATAGGGCAGAGAATCAGTAATCTGAATGCCACTATGCTCAAAATAAAATAATTACTGATACGCCCTTTCAGTTTCAGTTACCGCTGCTAGCTGGGCAAGAGGCACTTTTTCAAGCAGTGTTCTCTTATTTTAGCAGGGGGAGAGTAATTGTCCCTGTTCACCCCAGTGCAGTGTCTTTTCTAGGGGCTGTTGCTGGTAGTGTGCTGCATTTTTTTTTAAATTGTGAGTGCTTTTGGGACAGGGAGCCACTTAACTATTATTATTATTTGCCTGTAAAATGCTTTGTGACCTTCGTGTTGAAAAGTGGTAAATAAATACTGTTGATTGAATCCTGATTGATTATACAGGCACGGTTCTAATGATAGTCCCATGCTGTGATCCAGTGGGGACTGTGCAGTATCTGCTGCATCCAGGGTGGGAATAGAGGCGGCTGCAGATCTCCAGCAGCCTCTATGGGAACACTCAGATCCATGCCAGCAATGTCCCTGGCACAAATCCTAGTGTCCTTGTGTTGTCCTTTCAGGCCAAGGAAGAGGGATAGGATCAGTAGTGAAATTCAGGGGGTTCGCCCAGGTTCTATAGAACCGGTTGTTAAATGGCTGGGCCCCGCCCACTTGCTTACCTCGGCTGGCTTCGGATTTTTTTTTTTGCTCCGGCTATGATGTCATAGAACTGGTTGTTAATTCATTTGAATTGCACCACTGGATAGGATGTGTAGTGGTAGCCATGGCCGCTGTCCCCACCCCGTCTCAGGCCTGAACAATCCTCTCCCTGCCCCCCCATGTAGCGGAGGCCCTGCTCCCACTGCTCCAGTGGGCACAAGCATCTGAATGGGGGGGCAGGCCAGTGCATGTCTTGCTACCAGTGCCACAGGCTTCCATGCTGCCCCAACGTGCCTTATATTTGCAACAGTCCACATGCCCATTTCACTGGCACTAGCTGGCATAGGATAGGGCTGTGATTCACCTAAAAAAATAACAACATAGTATACTCTCTTCTGCATATTATTTTAGAATATTGTTATGCCACCTTTTAGCAACAGCTGAAAGCAGCTTCCATAGCCAAAGTAATAAGAAAATGATTTCTGGGCTGAAATTCTATAAAGGAGAGACAAGAGAAATGCCAGCCACTGGGAGGGAGTTTATGCTGGGTTGAATAGAAACAGTAGCTCTTTCCATGTGAAATGTAAGAGAGCTACAGCTTGAAGGTATGTCTTTGCCCAGCTGCCCTAGATATGCCCACATGTGATAAAATAATGTAACAGGACATCAAAGACCATAGGAGTACAGGCCCTGGTGCCTGATGCTGCTAATTTGCATCATATGCCTCTAATCAGGCTTGCATAGAATTTGTGCGCAGGTCTTAAAAATGTTTATCCGAATGTAATTTACAGGGGAAGGTGAACCGTTTTGTATCAGTCTGTTCTACTGGAAGAGTTGCCTAGATTGGGAAAACAACATACAATCCATCTTCATTATCTGTTAGGGCAGAGGCGGTCCTGGGGCCTTGCCCACCCAGGGGCAAACCCTTTCCTGGCCACCCCCACCCTGGAAGTAATTGTGGTGATGTCATCACGTCCCCACAATTACCTCTTGAAAGTGGTGCCCACCCCACCATGGTCCTGCTGGCGCTTGGCCATGGTGGGGTGGGCACCACGTGATGTGATGACATCGCCAGCGATGGTGATGTGATGGAGGCGCCAGCGCTTCCAGCGGCAAAGGGCTGCTCGGCTCCCGCTGACTGTCAGAGGAAACTCATGTTGAGTTTCTTCCAATCACCGGAGGAGTGGAGAGGGAGCACAGCCTGGAATGCAGCGAAGCCTCTGGGCACCGCCCCCTTGCCCAGCTCCTCCGATGTTTGGAGGAAACTCAGTGTGAGTTTCTTCCGACCATTGGAGGAGCCAGGAATGCATCACATCGCCACTGCCCCCAAGCCCAGCATCTGGGTATTTTCCCCCTTGCCCCCCCATTAGGACTGCCATTGCTGTTAGGGTGAGGGTGAATTCATAGATAACAAACCATTGATCCTATGGGATCCATGGGGTTAGGTGCAAATGGTCCCTTGTCTGGCATCAGAAGATTCCAGCAGAGACCCTCAGGAAGCCAGCAGAGTGCAGCAGGAAGTGTCAAAAGATCTCTGTATGTTGCAGAGACCTTCCAGAGGCTGCAGGGATCTTCAGAATGGCACCTGCGACCAGCATGGACCCCTTTAACAGTGCTGGTCCCACGTGCCATTCTGAAGGTCTCTGCACAGTGGATAAAGAGGATAGAGGTGCAGATAAGTAGCGATTCTGCCCCTAGCAGATAAGCAAATTTGCATATAAAGAGGACTGACTGTACCTTCAAAACAGAGGAGGGGAACAGGATGGAAGGAGCAGTCTGGAGGAAACGAGAGTGGTGCGCTAAAATGTCTGAGGTGCTGTAGTCCACCATACTCCTCTGTTGCACTATTTTGCTTTGGCTTCATTTCCTTCTTCCTTTTCAAATCCGTAGATTGAAGAGGAGAGGCAGAGGTGGGAGGTCAGCCCACCTGATCTGCTGCCTGAAGCTATCTTCCTCAGTTGGCCTTTAAGATGGACTGGCCCTGAATCCAGACACTTCTCAGTGGGAGAAACTCTTTCATGCAGGGAAAAGCAGGTTCATAAAGCAACTACAGGAGGAAAGAACTTCATGTTGGGATAACCAAAAATAATTCTTAATGAGAGAAGGTGGGGGAATCACTGCTAAGTTCCCACCAAAAAGACCTCCTTGGAATGCAGAAGATTAGAGGTGATTTGCCTTCCCAAATTGTCCTCAGATTTTTGGTGGGGTGCAGGGGGGTGCAATTGCACCAGGCAACAAACTTTAGGGGGGCAACAAGCTGAGTTTGACACTAGTGGTAAAAACCTTGGTATGTATGAATAATACCATCATTTTATATAACATTGGAAAGATAATTTAATGCAGGATGCAATGAAACAGACCAGAGTGTAATATCTTTACTCTATCAAAAGTTATGATCAAAAAACAAGAGAAGAGGAAGATACAACTGTGACATCACTTCCTGTTTTGATGTCACTTCCAAGGCAATGTTTTGCCCTCTGCACTGAGCTACACTTTCATTAACTACGTTCCTGTCTCCGAGTACTCTCCATATTTGGGAACACTGAATTTCCAGGATTCCACATATCAATTGTCAATATTCAGCATCAGCAGTTGGTGGAAATAATTTTCCCATTGCTGTGAATAACCTTGAATCTACCATCTTCCCATTTTGGCGGCGATGCTATTCAACTTGTCCTTTATTTGTATTGTGTTGCTTGGTGATTCAGGGAGCCAACTTAAGTCATAGAACTTTGGAGATGGCACTTGGCATACAGTTTCTGTTCCATGATCTCTCTGGTTTCCTGACTTGTCATCTTTATTAGTGACTCATTAATGAGCTGGAAAGAGTTGATGCTGGTTATTGACTGTGCAACATGCACCTCAGACGCAGCAAGGATCACATATCTCGCCACTCAGTGTTTTGTGATGAGAGCCTGGGCGTCACAAGCATCATTTCCTTAGACTGATTTCCTAAAGACAAAGCACGACCTTCCTGTCTCTTTCCATAGTCGCTGAAGTTGAGAAAACGGAATGAATAACTGGCATGACATACTACCATTCCACATCTCATGCAAAGACGTCACTGGGAGGCCAGTTTCGAGGATGATCACCTATGCTCAAACCCATTCATGCCAAAATATAATGACGTGACAATCTGGGGAGAATTCTGACTATCACAGTCAGTGGAATTGCATGATGATCAGTAGAAATTGTTCCAGGTTCTGAACTGCCTAATAAACCTGTAATTTTCCTGCCTGGAGAAATTCTGCCCATGTTAATATCTTGCTATCTGATTCATATCTGACTAGTCCCCTCCTATGTATGCTAACTTAGAAGTAAATCCCATTGAATTCTATGGAACTTACTCTTGACCATAGCTGAAATTGAGTGTGGCAGGAAGGAATGCAAAGAAAAAAGAAAAAAAATTCAGTGTCTGCAGACTTTTAATGTGACGTTGATGTTAAGTTTTGTTCAAATAATTAATAGTTGGACCAGTGAAAAATTGATTAATGCTGTTTTGGATCCAGGGGAGAAAAAGAGCAGGGAATTATTTAACCTGTGGAAGATATTCACCTTCAAAAAAAGAAATCACAGGTTTGGAAGCTTTCGCTAGCTTCCAAACTCTTTCGCTTTCATCCTTACCCCTGAAAGCAATGAATATGAATATGAAATGATGAAAAAAATCTTATTGATGGTTTCGGTTATCTGAGAAGCATCACGTTTTTATGGTAGAAAAAATTTGGGTGGCTCTTTTCAAGATAGTAGGACTAAGCCCATACCTAACAGTCATGCAAGACACATGTTTTCAGCCCACTTCTAAGCATCTTTACTCAAAAGTTAATCCTGAGTTCAGTGGGCCTGTTCCTATGTCACAATGCATACACAATGCATCAGGTTGCTGGGGGCCCTGGAAAAAATCTAGCACTGAGCCCCCAAGGTGCCATTGCCTGCTTCCTGATGGCACATTTGGTGCCATGATGGCACATTGCCATTGGTATGGAGAGTTCAGGGATTGGCCTATCCAAGAGAGCCTTCCGATAAACATAAGACTCTTCAGTAGGGCCCAATCTGGCCAGTGGCGTCTCTATAGGGAGGGCAGAGCTCTAAGTTTTGCAAAGAGCCTTACCCTGTCATGTAAATCCCATCTCTCCCTTGCTGCTGTAGCCAGTAAGCAACGCCAAGATGTTGCTTTTCCCTGTGAGGATTGGCTAAAACGGTGCAGGAAAGGAGTGATTTCCACTGTAAGGTAAGGCTTCTTGCAAAACTTAGCTCTGCCTTCCCTGTAGAGACACCACTGAATCTGGCCCACCCCTCAACAGTTGGGGGGGGGTAAATTCCAGTACTGTCCATAGAAAACCATGATCCTGTTGGAAAAACTAGAGGAAATTATAGTAGGCCCCATGAATGTTGCTACATCCATAAGTAAACCATGTGTTGTGCGTGCACACTGCTTTCATGTGATGATTCCTATGGAATAAGGAGTAATGTGCACCTGCATGCATTTTTTGATTGCAGAGTTATAGTGTCCATGCCCCTCCAGGCTTTTCTTTGCCTAGTGCAGCTGATGTCGGTGTGAAAGCCAGTTTCCCAGTGCTCTAACTGAAATCATGAGGATGCCTCCTCCAATCACATTTCAGATGTGCCTGCTTCTTCTTTTGCTTAGGTTTTGTGCCTGTTATAGCTCGGCATGCAAATTAGATGTAAATAAATCCATACAAGAGCATGGCTTTTAATGTGACCTGGTGTTTGACACATTTATTTCATTCACTCATTTATTCTGACCAGTTATTACCCTTAGGAAGGGAGCTAATAACAATAACACCAAAACAAAAGGCAGACAGGAGATGAACATATCCCCATCCCTTTTGCTCCATAAACTGCTTTGGGAACTTGTGATGTTCTTGTTGAAAAGCTATTTATACATTTTCTAAATAATTATCTTCCCTAAGAAACTTTCCTTGCAGAAGAAACAGGATGATGGACAATAGCATTTTGATATTATCATTTAAACTGTGGTTAATAAGTTAGTTTCTTTCCACCCATTCACAATCACTCATCTCTTGGGAATGGCAATGTTAGTTACTGGAAGCACATTTTCATTGCTTGCCTAGCCATATTTGTTTGATCAGATGTGGCCCATGTTCAGTGGCATTCTTAGAGGGAAGGAGGCAAAAAGCTAAGAGTGCAATGTTTAGGACCAAGTGAATCTTACTCCCAGTTAAGGAGGAAACATCATGCTGCGTGCAGATTGACTCTTGAGCTCCTTTTATGTGAGGTTCTTTCATTGGTTGTCCTGCTTTATGAGACAGGCTATTCAACTGAGGATCACATCCCTTTCTGTCCTGGAAGCACTTGTAAACTTCTTCCCATCTCTTTTATCCTATCCTCTTCTTTCTTTCCCTAAACACCTTGGGACTGAGCTAAAAATGCAAACGGGGGCAGAAACCTGCATTTCGAAAACCTTCTGACAGATTGAAAAAAACATCTGAAAATAGAGGCGTGATCTTTAGGGTACATTTATGTGTGTGCATGTGTATTTGTGTTTAAATAGGTATGTGGGAAGCTGCCATGAGAGCTACTCAAGTGCTTTGTCCAGTTTGTTCCTTATTGGTGCTAAATTGGCAGCTTACCAGATTGTGACTCTATCACTTTGTACATGTGGTTTATGAGGTGTTGAGTGAGCACTGGGAGGAACTGGGGGCAAGAAGCCAACTTCAAGATGCACTGAAAGAAGAATGATATGGAACGAAAACAGCAAATAGAAGGGGAAAGGAAGAAACTGACACAGAATAAAAAATAAAAAGGTAGAACACTGGCTGCAAAACCATACATACATACATACATACATACATACATGGCAATAAGTTCCATTGAGCTCAGTGGGTCTTATTTATTCTTTCATTTTCATATTTTTATACCACCCTTCCTCCAAGGAGTTCAGGGTATTGCACATAGTCCCTCCCATCCTTTTGTCCCCACATACTCCCTGTGAAGTAGGCGAGGCTAAGAGATAGTGACTGGCCCAAAGTCACCCAGAAAGCTTCATGGCTGAGCAGGAATTTGAACCTGGATCTTCCAGGTCTGAGTTCAACTCTCATACCACTACACCATCCTGGCTCTGAGGACATATGAACAGTTATGTCTAGGATTATGTCCAGCAATGCACTGCAAGATTTGAAGGACTGATTCATTTCAGTGGAGCACATGCCCAGGGGCCACTACCAACCAGAGCTACCCTGAAATTAATGGTGGTTTAGATGCACTTACATGTGTGCTGGAATGTGGTTTGGGTGACTGGGTGGCATTGCCAATTTAACATTATAATTAATGAAGATTTAACATGCTCAGCTCTGAACGTTTCCTTTTTGTAGCTGTAATCAACATGTATGAACCCAAATCTTACAGCAATCTTGACCTTGAGTCAGTGACGTACCAAGGGTGGAGCAGTGGGTGGTCCACTGAGGGTGCATGCAATAAGGGATGCAGTGTCTGTAGAGAATTTAATTGTTCCTTGTCTCTGAAAACAATGTCTGACTCTGCATTTCCAGCCTCGAACTTGCCTCATTCCGACAGGATCCTGCTGGCACACCCTGGAAGAGGAGGCCCAAGCATGGAGCAGCCTGAATTGCCTTATAGCCAAGCATCAGATAGCTCACTGTCTTCAACCTCAGAATTGCTTCTGCAGAAGAGGGTATATTGAAATCAACTGAGACAGAGATTGTCTTCACAATTGCAAGGATGGTGCTGAACCTGAAAGGCCACATGTAGCTGCTGCACTAGATTCTTGTGGTGCCTCCATCTGTGCCTGATGGCACAATTCCCCTGCCACTAGGACTGCAGATTCAGGAGTTGGCTAGACCAAAGAGTCTATCTGGTGTTTTTGGGTCCCTGGCCAGTGCACAACCTGGTTAACTTCTGACCAGAGGCGTATCAAGATGCATCACTGCCTGGGGTGATGACATCACAGTGTCATCTGACAGCACGTGATGCCATAATGTCACTTCCGGGTTCAGAGGAGAGTGGTGGCAGCTTCACAATGTGGCAGCTGCCCCCATTCTATCTCTAGGAACTTCCCAGCTGACCTTTGGCTCCTGCCAAGCCTCTGCAGGTCCCTGAACACAGCACTGTGCTTGGAGGTTATGCTTTTACTAACGGGCCCAGATCTCGCAGCGTTGGAAGGAGCAGTTGTGGCTCCAGCACGTCATAAATCCAGGTAAGTCTGCTCCTGTAAGCCTCTCCAGGTAAATCCATGCCCAGACAGTGCTCCCCTTCAAGAGAACATGTCCCTACCTGCCATGCCCTAGATAAACTGCTGCCTCTGACTCCATCCCGGTGAAGTGTAAGAGCACACTTCAGTATCTTACAAAAGAATCAGTTCTCCATCCAAATTGCCACGAATATTTAAGCAAGACATAAATGAATCCTGATTCCCAGTTCTACAATACACAGAGCTGAAAAATCACAGCACACAATCATTCTAATTTAAGCAGGCCCTTCTCCAAGTCTGCAGTGCCTTGATATGTGGTATTTCAATTTCCTTCATTATGTTTGGTCCTCCCTCCAAATAAAATTATTTGATGTCTGCGTGAGGGAAGAAAGGCATTGTTAGCAGTCCGCGGTGCCATTGAACAGCATCTGGGTGCTGTTTGAACAAACATTCTGCTCAAATTTCTGGTCACCTGCATTAGCAATTTAATTACTTCCTAGTTGCAGGTGGGTCATTCTGATTCTAGCTTTCCCTGAATGGTGAGTAAGCATCTTTCCTGTCAGTCCCATCCAGCCCAGTCATAGTGTATAACAAACAATGGCAACAAAATTTTACTGGAAGATCACAACTTATTTATTCTTTCATTTTCATATTTTTATACCACCCTTCCTCCAAGCGTGGTATATTATCTAATTATCTAATTGCAGTCAGGGAGCAATTATCTAATCGCAGTCAGGGTGAAACATGATGGAAAGCAGACGTAATTGACAAGGTTGTGCTTCAGAAGTTAGATTCCCTTGAATCTAGATTTCAAGGTAATGGGAAGTGGAAGTTTCACTAAAATGTATTATTATTTAGTATTTATATATGGCTCTTTGGCAGAAAAATGGAAAATGGTTTTGTGTCCCCAACAGGTGCATCATCTAAAATAGTGGTTCCCAAACTGTGGGTCGGAACCCACCAGTGGGTCATGAGCTAATTTCAGGTGGGTCGTGAAGCACCTAGGGCAGCCATATTGAAAATATGGGAATATGGGATGCTGAAAAGGGGGAGGGCTGTGCGGTTGTTTTGCTTGTGAGCTCAATCCTATCCTGAAGTTAAGCCAGCATAATTAGGCCAGCAATGTTTGGCCGGCACACCTTAAAGGGCCTTAAGGCTACCTTAAAGCACATTTGGACCACTCTTGGCATCAGGGAGGATGGCACATGTCTGTGTGCTGGCCTCTCTGACTCCAAAAGTTGTCCAAATGTACTTTACAGTGTCCCTGGTGCCGGCCAAACTTTGCTGGCCTAATTGTGCTGGCCTAACTCCGGTTTAGGATTGCGCCCTGTGTCAAGGCTGTAAATAGGCTTTTTCCTTTCTGATTCACTTCTGATTCATTTCCATTTGCTATTGGAAAATGACTGAGAAATAACCCAACTTATTGTTTGTGATCTCAGGAAAGCAGTAGGCTCTGGCATCACAGTGATGGCACTTCCAGCCATGACCACTTCTGGTGGGTCCTGGACAAATTGTCATCTTAAAAAATGGGCCCCAGTACTAAAAGGTTTGAGAACCACTGCTCTAAAGAGAAGCACAACACAGATCCAGCAAAGAGTCCTGTAGTGGTTCCTAAAAGTACTGGGCATCCCCACAGCAACTTCTTCCTGGCTCATCTTGGCATTGCCATCTTGGATTTCACAAGGTCCAAGATGGTGGCGCCCAAATAGATGGCAGCACCTGGGAGAACAGGTAGGAGGGACACTGGGGATAACCTGTGGTGCCCCTGTGAGTGCACAATGGTGCCCTAAGACTGTGGTTCTCAAATGTTTTGCACTGGGACCCATGTTTTAGAATGGCACTTGTGTTGGGACCCACTGGAAGTGATGCCATTACCTGAAATGACATCATTAAGCAGGACATGCCATCACTGTGATGTAATCAAATGATACTCTTGGAATGCAAACTGGCATTCTTGGACTGCAGTTGCACCGCCATGAAACATCCCATGAAAGCAAGAGTAGGACAAAATATGATGTAAAAGCACTGAACTAAAAACAAAATTTTAAAAAACCTTCACTTGAACATTCAAACTGTTAACACTCACAAAAGGAATATAGAAAGAATATGGTCTGCAACTTCCAAAATGGCGATTCCCAGTTTTCTGTGACCCACCTGACATCAGGTTGTGACCTATCAAGTGGGTCCTGACCCACAGTTTGAGAAACACTGCCTTAAGGTGTCACAAGCACACTTTGGGAACCTCTGCCTTAGAGGGACAGCTAGTTGCTATCCTTCTCTTACATTTATGAGCACCACCAAAAGGGTGCCTAGAGGTGCAATCAGCTAGGTTGGGCAAGGGCTGTGTGTCCACACCCATCCAAGGATCCACCGGGCTTGACTGACCCACCCTGAGCCCCCCAATACAGCAGCAGTCAGCTAAAAGATTTGGACCCTAAGAAAGGTTCTCATAATGTTTTGTTTTTACACGTTCAAATAGTGCAGTTCTTACATTGCCTAGATCAGCCCCTCATATGTGACCACTCACCCACCCATGCAGATCTGAATAGATTGAGATGATGAGTCACCAGAACTCTGGGAAACATTTCACAACTAATGAACTCATTTGCTCTTGCCATTCTTTGTTGAAGCTAATGTTTCCAGCTTTTATTGCAAAGCTGTTAAGCTGTACTCATTATGATCTTCGTTAAGTTTCCCCCTTTGGTGTTATTTTATTTTTACCAAGTAATTAAAATAGCAGCTTTGTTCCATGAAGGGGAGATGCAAGGAAAACTGTGTGGGAAATAAACCAAAGGACGCAGTGGCAGAGCTAAGGGGCTGCAGGGGGTAGTAATTGCACCCCCCAACAAGCTTTAGGGTGGCAACAAGCTGAGCATGACACTAGTGGCCAAAACTGTGAAAACTTTGGTAACTACAAATAATACCATCATGTTATATATAATTGGAAAGGTAATCTAATGCAGAATGCAATGAGACAAACCGTGCTGGAATGTCTGTATTCTATCAAAAGTTATGGTCAATTAACCAGAAAACTTACTTATTTAATAGTTCAGTTCAGAAACCTTTATTGGCATAATCACACAAACACACACACACACAAAATACATGCAAACAGACAAGTGAAAGAATGTAAGAACAGGGACATACTATCAAACGGTGAATTAAATGGTTTGACAATGGAGCTCCCCATTACTGCCCTAAAAGGGACTACGATGTCTCATTAAGTGTTTTTAAGAAAGTCCCCATGGCCTCAGGAATAATTGGGTTGACCTATGACAATAGATACCTCAGCCATGTGACAACCGGGCAATGTGCCCATTTACCCAGAAGACAATACTGGCATGACTACAAGCCTGATGGGACAGGGACATTTTCACCAGCTATCTAGAGTTGAGGAAGGAATAGTGGGTTGGCCTCACTCCATGTCTCCCAAGGGCTGTCCTCCAAAAGAGATGAGACCCAGCAGCAACAGAGTCCAGATGACACCCCAGATGATCTCTGTTATGGCAGAAGGGAGCTCATGTGGGGCTTCATCCTGTTAAGCAACACAGGCCATCCATGAATGGGCCCGAGTGAGCTTAGTCAAATGCAGAACTCAGGGTATTGTGTAACAGACCGGCAGTGGTGCCTGATGTTCATACAACAGAAGAAAATATTGGAAAAGAAAAAAGAGTATGAACAAAGCCTGAAAAAATATTCCATCATTTCTGTGAAATGTTTGTTTTAAAACAAACAAACAAACAAACAAACAAACAAACAAAAACCTGTTTCTTCTCATGGAGCATTTGGAACCCCCCAACAGAGTCCTTGCTCCTTCCCAGATGATTCTGTTCCAGAGATAACACAGCAGAATGGCAGTTTCCCATCAATTCTTCAGAGCGAAACGTCAGGAAAAAGCAAGCAAATTCCATTGCCAAGCAGAAGCTCCAAAGAAGAGTCAAACCTTCACAGGGTTTGGTTCATGGGGAGAGTGGAATGTTGACCAAGTTCATCTAGATTTGTCTAATAGTAGTCAATCGTCCTTTAATAAATTCTCCAATTGGGATATTTAGCTTGGGTTCATCTGGGTCAACTCTCATAGCAAAAGACAGGACGTCTTCCTTGGTGGCATGATCCAATGACTCTTCGATGCCGTGATCTAACAGGCATTGGTGAATTGCGGATCTTGTCTCGCTCCTACTAGGACTGCAAGGAGTATGGGGTGAAGAAACTGGCAAGGGGAAGTCTGCCGCTAGGTTTGGGAGAGCTCTTAGTATAAAACTTTTCTCCATGGACGCTCTTTTGGACGATGGATCCTGGTGGATCTCAGCTTGTGTTGTCAGTCTTTGGGGGGACAATGGCTTTGTTGCAAGGTCTTGCCTTGGGAGGGAATTATATCGTGGTCCTGCAGTTCTTGTCGGAGTTGGAAATTGGAGGGACGTCCCTCCCTCAATGTTTTCATAAAGTTCCATTCTGGCCTTGTCCAGACTTTTTATGATCTGTAATTGTTTTGTGGCTGAGAGATTCTTAAAGGTGGTGATTGCCGCATCAACAATATCATCACCTTCAAAGTCATTAATTTACTTATTTAATAAATTACTGACACAATCCAAGCATCCATGTAGCGCTGATGCAACATTGTTACGTCGGTGCTGTATCAGCAGTGCCAACAGGGGTGCCAAGAGGAACCCCCGTGTTGGCGCTATGTCTCCCAGACCAACGCTATCAGTAGTGTCTGCCCCAAGAGCACCGACAGAGAGCTTCCCTTGCGCCAGTCGCATGTGGCTGGCGCAAGGGAGGTTCTGGGAGGAGGGCGGGGAGGCGGGAGGTGTTCCTGGGTGGGGGTGGGAGGGCTAGTGGGTAGGTGGGGTTGGGATGCAGCTATTAGGCCGCATCCAAAGCCTTATCCCTGGGCCAAATGGCCCCAATTTACGTTGCGCTGCTTCCTTAGACCTGCGCCCGCAATTTCACAGGCACAGATCCGAGGAACCCATCGTGTTCCAGCCTGTGGCAGCAGGCTGGAAGTTCTTTGTGATCTGATGAAGGAGCGAGTCTAGTCCAAGCCTGAGAGGGAGGACAGTTTATGGCAAGACAGACAAAGTGAGACAAACAAAAGGAAATTTACAGAGTGCTGCCGGACGGTGTGAAGTGGTCGAGGGTCGGGGCGTGCGTGTACTGTGAGGTTAGTGCGAGGCTATATGGGAAAGTGCTGTCTTAACAGGTGCCTAATTGGTGCAGATTCAACAGATGGTGGGGGAGTAGGGCTGTTGAGGGGGGCGTTTGGCATGTGCGCAGGTAGCAACCAGGAGATTCCTACAGCCAGGGGGAGTGGGCCTTCGTTGCAGGGCTAGCAATCAGGCCCAGGATGGCCTTGTCCAACCAGCGGTGGACAGGTCCCTTGGCTTGTGCCCAAGTCTCTGCTGCCTCCCATAGCAACAGAGCCAATGAGGACTCTGGGCTGTTGGGAGGCAGACAGACAGTCTCTGGGCCCTGCACACATAGGGGAGATTGGAATGTGTCCTTGTGCTGGGGAGGCTCCTGATGCCTCTTAACTTGTGCTGGATACAGTGCAGGCCCACCTCGCTTGTTAGACTTGCCAGGTTTTCAAAATGACAATAAGGGACACACAGGTATTGGGATACTGCTTTCTATCAAGCCACTCCATGGTTACCAGAAATAATATAAGAATTATGCCATCAGCAAGCAGCAACAGCAGCAGAATTTTAGAATGGGATTTTTTAAGTCCTGTTCAACATTGATATGGGACACGATTTTTAAATCTTAAATATGGGAAGTCCTTTATAATAAGAGACACCTGGCAAGTGCCAGCGAAAGTTAGGATTGGGCTGTAAATTTTATTTTGTCGTGGAGTGGGGGGCTACAAAATCTTCTTTACCCCAGGTAGTAGATGCCCTGGCTACGCCACTGAATGGACCAGGCATTATTCCACCCCTACCCCCTTAGATTCCCTTCCCCTGGCAGGGTATTACAAAATGTGATCGAAATAGCATGTTAATATGACTTCCACCCCATACACTTCTGCAGTGACCTAAAAATGTTCCAGAGTCAGTACAAATGACTGTACAAAAGATGGGGAGATTATGGTGGAGGCATTTTTAGTCAACAGGTACTGATTTTCCTGTTTGTTCATTTCAAATTGCAACAAGATTGTAAAATGGGACAGAAAATGTTTATGAGTGTACCTGGTGTTCCAAAGACAGCCGCAATCATTTCCAGCCAGGGCGCAAGAGACAGTACGTGCTTCTGCTGGATTTACTGGTCCTTGATCAGCAACGCGTGAACAAGATAACCTGTCATTTTATTGATTGTATGGCTCGCTAGTGCGCTTCAGGTTGCACAACCAGGTATAAATTGTGATAATAAACTCGACCAACCAGGTTGAAAAGAGCTGCTTTCTGGAAATGTGCCCTAGTATAATAACGGGACAAATTTTCAGACATTTCCTGCGGAAAAATGAGCTGGAAAATATTTTGACAGGCTGCACTTTAGTCTTTATTGTGCATGTACATGTAGATCATCAGGTGTGCGAAGGTATGAGATACAGCAATCCAAACCAGCTCATAGGCTGTTGCAAATGCACCATAAAGGCCTTCTTAGACTGACACAGCAACTCTGGGCAGGAAGTGGGAAGCTTAACAGGGCGGGGGAAGGCGGAATGGGGCAGGAGGAGGCGGGGAATGGGTGGCCCAGCCTATGGAGCAGCAGCAGGAGACCTCAGCAGCAGGAGACTTAGGACACAATCCTATGCATGTTTGCTCAGAAGTAAGTCCTATTGTATTCAATGGGGCTTACTCTCAGGAAAGGATTTCAACTTGGGGTTGGATTGGGCGGCTTGATTCCTAACTAAATGGCTAAATTAAAGGCACAAAATCTATCATGGGGCATTTTTCTAACTCTTTTTTTCACTTCTTAGATTCACAGCCCAATCCTCATGAAGACTCAGCTGAGCTCCCCTTTTTATGACAGCAGAACACAATTCCAAGGTTGTAGATTGCTTAATTCAGGGTGCAATCCTAACCTGTAGTTAGGCCAGCACAATTTGGCCAGCACAAGGGACACTGTGAAGTATGTTTGAACCACTCTTGTTGGAGTCAGAGAGGCCAGCACACAGACGTGCGCCATCCTCCCTGACTCTGAGAGTGGTCCAAAAGCGCTTTATGGTGTCCCTTGTGCTGGCCAAACTTTGCTGGCCTAACTGTACCGGCCTAACCCCAGGTTAGGATTATGCTTTTAGTTAAATGATGGAGAGGAGCAAGAATTACTCCTGTCTTTTATTGAGCTAATTTGGTTGAGACACTAGTGCTACCCTTAATGCTTATGCTATTTATTTTTTCTTGAGTGCCAAATAAGGGATTCCATAGTAATGTGTTTGTGTGTGTGTGTGTTTGTGCATGCGCGCACACACACACAATGCCATCAATAAAGAAATGATATTTTTATTTGCCTGTAAGCTGCTTTGCGAACTTGTTTTTGAAAAGCAGTATATAAATACTGTTTGGTGTTTGATTGATGGATCATAGCACCACGTAGCCAGTTGGATCTGGCTACATGATGAAGTTAGCAGGCCAAACCATGAGATGGTCTGATGCGGCTTCATGGTGGGAGGAGTGGCAGATTTGGGATGCCCTTCACCCAAAATCTGCTGCCACCTTCCTCCAGCCCACCATAGATGCAAGTTGCATTGATCCACTTCATGCCTCCCCCCCCGTTCCTTCCTTGGGCTGTTAGACCGCACAAATTGGGAGCAAAGAGAGTGAATCGACTTGCTGCTGCTCACGTGGGCAGTGGCTAGCCACTTCACTACCCCTTCCCCTTTCCTTGCATGGGCCATTTAAACTTAAAGGGACCACACAAGGGTGAAATGAAGGGAAGCAGCCACTTATCTGGGTTCTTCCTTGCTGTCCCTTTAACCGAAAAGACACTCTGGAAGCTCTTGGTATGACTTGCACTTCCTGTTTTTATCCAGAGGATCAGGAAGGAAGAAGCTGGAAGAAGGCAGGAAGAAGCTGAAGTAAGAACCGGGAGCTGCTTTTGATCTTGGTCGGGGGTGATGGTGGCTTCAGTCAGCTCAGCAACATTGGTTCAGCCATCCCTGCTGAGGACAAATCAAGCCCCCCAATTGCTGACACTCTGAAATGAGGGACCGGGAAAAATAAGTGCCTTCCCGTTACTCTGGCAACTAGATTGATATTTCTTGTTTTGCCATGCAGAGCTGGGAGCATCAATCCAGTTTCCTCAGCAACAGGGGCTCATTCCCTCTTCTTCTGACACCAACGGTGCCCTTTCTCAAAGGATCATGGAAAATCAATGAAGTGCCCCAAGGAACTTTTTCGTTTTTCACAAAGAAACTCATTATGAGGAGAAGGTGATTTTGAGTGGAGTAGTCATAGCGGGTGAGGTGTGATTAATCCTCCTCCTGTTCCATTTTTCTGCTTTCCCCCCACCTGGCAAAGTTCCAGATATTTGTTCAGAGTCTCCTGAAGCCCATACTTTGATATGGAAGAAAAATTAACCACATTAGGGCAAAACGACATGCATCGGCAAGTAATCTGTGCAAGGGATTGTCATATACCCCTCTCCTTCCCAATACAGTACATACAGGGAATGTAACAGTGTAATGTTGAGCTAAATATAGCAAATGATGTCAAAGATACATCAATTGTTAGCTGGTATTTGGCCACACTGAGATTGACTGCAAATAGCAAGGAAAGTGGAATGATTTGCCAAATGAACTGCACGGACCTAAAAATAGTTTGCTGTAACAATGGATGCTACAGCTGACTTGGCAGACAGCTGTATATGTTTGAATTCCTTTGTCATTAGCTTTCTGTTTCAGCGTTCATGTTGCTTATCTTTACAGGTGCAGAAACAGAGATGCACAATGGCTCACTAATACCACCCTTGGCTTAAGCCCATTTATGAAACTTTCAAGAATAATTCACTAACAACCAACCAACCAACCAACCAACCGTTTTCAACACGAAGTTCACAAAGGAAGACACACGATGACCCTCAATTCTTCATTGATGTCTGAGTTTTAGGGTGCAGTCTTAACCTGGAGTTAGGCCAGCACAGGTAGGCCAGCAAAATTTGGCTGGCACAAGGGACATTATGTTTGGACAACTCTCTGAGTCAGAGAGGCCAGTATATAGATGTGTGCTATCCTCCCTGACTCCGAGAGTGGTCCAAATGTGCTTTACAATGGCCCTGGTGCCAGCCAAATACTATCCAAAGAGTAGAAACTCAGGTCGTGATGAGATGTGAAGCCATGAGCACAAGACCTTCTTTCCATGAGCACAAGACCTTCTTTCTACAGACATTCTTTGTTTTAAAGCCTTGGACAAGGATGTCTGGATTTCAGATGTTCGGATAAAGGATTATCTACCTGTATATTGTAAAGCCCTATATTTTTCTTGCATGTCCCACATTTTTGGAGTGCTGTGCCCTCCTTTTTACTTATAACATCTGGTCACCCTGCACATCGGACGCTACCATTGTGACTAGTACCGCAAATTCAGGGATTGCTCCATCATATCTTTACTAGCCGTGAGTCCTTGGCTAGGACCCCGGGCACAACCCTACTAGTCAGACATGCCAGCAGCTTGAGTTTCAGTAAAAAAAAAATCCTCATGCTTCTGGTTGTGCATTGAATTCTCCTCTGGATGCAGGCAAAATGATGTGGAGTTGAACCAGGGTCTGCCGATGAACTGGATTAACATTTCACATTAAACATAGTGTGATGTGAGGGAGTGGGAGGGCTCTGTTGCAGAGTGCAATCTGGAATGCCCACTTGACATGACCCCTGCTGCAGAAGAGGTGACATCGGCTCTTTCAAGAGCAACACTCAGCCGTGGGCTGAGTTTGCTCTGCTAGAAATATAATGAGTCAAGCCCAGGGAGAAGATGTTATAGTTTTGTCTTTGTGTACTGTTATTTTTTCAGTAAATCAAACCAAACCCCAGGAAAGGAGGCAAGTTATAGCTTTGCACAGTATCAAGCGCAGCAGAGCAGGAAAAGATTTTGCTCATAAATACTTATTTCGTCTGCTGAATCTTTGTGTGCACCTTATCATCCGTGTTTGCCTTCCTTTCAGATGGCAAAGTTGCTGGAGGTAATGCAGACTTTAGCTCATGCTCCAGGAGCACACAACCATGGTCGATTCCATCATTATCTAGTTTGCACACCTAAGAGTAGGTGACAGTTCAATGTAAGATCCAGCAATTCCATCTTCTCCAAATTAGAACAGGAGTTTTGAAGATGTGCTTCAGAGGCATTACCTCTGCAGGAGGAGACTCTACTCCCAAAGCAAGAGTGAGTGAGCATGTACAATTAATTCCCCACGGAAATGCATGCATGCATATGTGCAAGCAAATTAAGCACGCCCCTGCTCCTTTTCCACCCCACCTCATATGTGAATAGTGGCCCTAACAGGGCCTTCTCCTAACAGAACTTGCATTCCATCAGTGGAGAGCCCTGGCTGAAGGCACTGCAGGTACAGCAACAGTGTATGGGTCTAGGGCCATCAGTGTGGATGGCTGTCAGCCCTGGACACATGCCAACAGAGTACCCAGTCTCCGCTGATGTTGAAGGATGGGGGGTGTTCCTGGGTGGGGAGGAGGAGGATCAGGCTAGGGATAGGAGAAGGCTGGGGGTATTCTGAGGGTGGGAATGCTTGAAAAAATGATGCTAACAGGAAGCAGAACACTTTACAGTACTTTTGCAATGGCTAGCACTGCTGCAGTGGTTATTGTGCATGTGCTACTGAAGAATAGAATTGTGCCATCAGTCAGCTTCTAGAGATCAGTGATTACCCAGAAATCATATTATTTATAGGTAATCCTGCTTGGCTGCATTCCTATTTGCATGGTGGTAGGGATGTTAGAAATAGAGAGATGGTCATGAATGGCATAAAGCAGTGGTTCCCAAACTGTGAGTCAGGACCCACCAGTGGGTCACAAGCCAATTTCAGATGGGTTGCCAAGTACCTAGAGCAGCATCTTAAAAATATGGGAAGATGGGATACTAGAAATGGGGAGGCCTGTGTGGTCATTTTGCTCATGTTAAGGTTGTAAATAGGCTTTTTTCTTTATGAATCACTTTGCTATTGGAAAATGGCTGAGAAATCACCCAAATTTATTGCTGCATTCGCAGAAAAGCAGCAGGCTCTGGCCTCACAATGATGGCACTTCTGCCATAACATCAATTCTGGTGGGTCCTGGACAGGTGTAATTCTAAAAAGTGGGTCCCAGTGCTAAACATTTTGAGAAACACTGACATAAAGGATCAGAAATTCAAGTTCAGCAAATCCACTGGTGGATCCACTGGTGTAAACAAGGCAAGTTATGAAAAAGTGTCATTGAAAAACAAAATAGGGAAACACAAGCCAGATGTGCATTCCTACCATTAGTGTATTTATTGATTAATTTAAAAGATTTTTATGTCATTTTTCTATTAAAAAAATATCCAAAGTGACTCCTGGGCCTAAAAACAAAATTTATCATAAAAGAGCAATAGAAGATGAGCTGACATGACATGCTTTCCGATCTTAAAAGCAGAGGAAAATCAATAAAGCCAGTAAAAGCAGCAATAAAAATTGGCCACTAAATGCCACAGAGAATTTTAAATCTTAAGCTGTTGGCACAATATGAAAAAGTTGGAGCGGCTTTATAACAGGGATGGGCACTCGACATGGGTTGATTTGATGATGATTGTTTGATTGCATGGGTTGACTGCATGATTGTTTCATGCAAAATCTTTTTTTTTTTTTTGGCAATTTGAGTTGAGTTTGACTCGAAAAGAGTTGGCACTCGAAATGAGTCCCTGTCGTGAGAGTGTATGTGTGTGCTGTTTGCTTCCTTTTTTCTTCTTTGCTGCTTCCGTATTACACCAAAATATCTCGTGGGTGATCCAGAAGCTGACATTCAGAAGGACAGCAGCACCAGACATGGTGGGAGGGTAGGTTGGTTCCAGGAGGGGGTGCTGGGAGGGTTGAGGGGAGGAGGATGTTTTGTTCAAGGACACTATTGACTTGTGACTCAACTTTTCTAAAAATGACTCACAACTCAACTTGAAATTACTCAAAATTTTGCTCAGATCATGACTAGCATGTACTATGACTCATTAATTGAATTGAGTCATGGGGTCAGTGACTTACAATTTGACTCGCAACTTGAGCTTAGTGACTGAGGGTACAATCCTAACTTGGAGTTAGGCTGGCAGAGTTAAATCAGCAAAGTTTGGCCAGCACAAGGGACACCATAAAGTATGTTTGGACCACTCTCAGAGTCAGAGAGGCCAGCACACAGCTGTGCGCCATTCTCTCTGATTCCGAGAGTGGTCCAAAGGCGCTTCACGGTGGCCCTGGTGCTAGTCAAACTTTGCTGGCCTAACTCCAGATTAGGATTGTACCCTTCCCTTGGCACATCCTTTCTTTATATGCATCTGTCTATGTCAGCAATGTCTGCACGGATTGGTAGAAATTCTTCAGAATTTCTGGCAAAATTTCCTGCCATATCTGGAGATGCAGAGATTGAATGGGAAGCCTGCTGCATGCCAAGCAGGTGTTATGTTGCTGATCTACAAAGGCATTGGTGCTTCCCACACCTATCAAAGGAGGGCATTCCATAACTAAAGTGCCATATCTTGTAGACGCCTGGAGAAGGGCCACTGATCTTAATTTGGAATCAGGTTCAAACATGAAAGATGGTGCTTAAGCCAACCTCTTAAGCCAATGTCTTATGGCTCTCGATGGGCAAAGTAGCCAAGCGTTCAGCACCCTGGATCTTTCAACCACCCAAGGCATGATAAGCCCTCCTGACACCTGAAGCAGCATGCCTGATGTTCCCCTTGTATCCAAATGAATTGCTAGCCACTGCTTATCCACCTCTCCAATGCCTTAGCTCTGCCCCTCCATGTTTCTGCCCCCCTTCTCCAATCCAGGAAATGGAAGAAGAAAAAGGAGATGTAGACACAAGTAGGTGGACAGGGGTGGATGCCCCTCCCTAACCTGTTGCCTGAGTTGGCTTCATGGATGGGCCAGCCCCTCAACCACCTCTCTACATTTCCCCTGTGATCCCCAGTATGCAGTAGATTAACATTAGAAGTTTGCACCAGTGTTTCTTTTGCATAACTATATTGTGAATTCTGATGTATTTGGGTGTGGGTTTTTTTTTCTTTTTTGCAAAATAAATCCTTCTAAGATGTTGTATTATTAATGTTGCAGTAACGCGCACACAGTATAACCTTTGAATTCCATTGCCTCTGAGAATTACAATTTCTGCTATGCGCCTTATATCCTTGAAGCATGCAGCGAGTGGAGACTGCTACCAAAACAACAATGCGAAAACTAGGGACAGAAATGACAAAATAATCCACAGCAACCCTTTCCTTTTTCCCTCTCTGCCAGCAGCAAGGAACTTAACATTCAAATTAATTTTCAGTGTCATGAGGTCGATTGCAAGAGAGGTTCCTGTTCATCTTGGTTTTACATGCGGCTATTTTCAGACGACACTCAGACTACAAATTGGATCGCTGGGTGATCTCTCTCTCTTCCGTGTCCTTTGTGTTTTGTTACTCCTCACATTAAGAGATATCTCATTGAATGGAACAGACGGACTATGCCTTTTGATGGCTTGCGAAGCCCCAGGAAGCCAGAAACAGAAGCACAGCAGAAGCAAATTGCCGCTATAAATAACACTGCCACCGGGTCAAAAATAGATTATAAAATGAAGCATGAAGAACTATAATCAAAAATATTGTCTGGCTGAACAAATCCCTCCATCCCCTTTCCTTTAGGCATCTTTCGCATTCCTGATGAAGTGGGATGTTCTGGGCAATCTTTTACAGGGTCATTGTCCTAATGGGAGATGGAGCACTATCGATTCGTGTCGTCTTTGTAATAATCTGTTAATATGCAGGTATACAGTTGGGCTGATGTGCAGAGGCAGTCCAGGCCGGGAGCACGCCCCATGGCGAGGCGGTGAAACTGCGCCCCCGGCACGTCACCCCGCCCCCATGCGTCTCCCTGCCATGCCTCCCTGCGCCCGGAAGAGCTCCATTTCGGAGCGTTCCAGGTGCAAGGGAGGGCGGGAGGGCCAAAAAGTGCTCGGACTCTGTGCAATGGCACGCGGATTCTGTGCAATGGCACCCCTCCGCCGCCTGGCGCCCATGCAGATTGCCATCCCTGCACCCCCCTGGATCCGCGACTGCTGATGTGGCAGGTTTGGAGATCACCAGGCTGGCCCATCTATGAGGCCATCTAGAGACAGGTAGAAGATTAGTGGGGGGCACCCACCTCTATCCACCCACTTGCATCCATTGCTGCTTTTCCTCCTCCCAGCCCTGGATTGGAAAAAGAAGGGGGGGCATCTCCAACACCCTAGACCAGTATTTCTCAAACTGTGGTTTGGGACCCACTAAGTGGGTCACAAGCCAATTGCATGTGGGTCCCCCAGTAATTTCAATGTGTGTTTTATTTTTGATAGACCTACAGATCTATACTTTAAACAGGATACTATGTATATGCTTTTAACAATGAAAGTCAATGGGTCTTACTCCCAGGTAAGTGTGGATAGGATTGCAGGCTTTGAGATGTTTGGGGAATTTTTTTTTTTTTTTAAACAGATTAACAACTTCTTGGGAAGGTTAGGAGGGTTATTCTTTATTTTAAATGCATATAAACTTTTAATTTACTTAATATAATTTGCTCATTTGGGGGTGCTAACAATTTTCCTGCTTGATGATGTCACTTCTGGCCATGACATCACTTCCTGGTTAATGACATTTTTTGTGAGTCCCGACAGATTGTCATTCTAAAAAGTGGGTTCCGGTGCTAAAAGGCTTGAGGATCCCTGCCTTTGACTATGACTCTCCTCTCCCCTGCACTTTTGTTCCATTCCCCCTGTTTTCCCAAGGGGGAATCCAGGACCTAAGAAGAGCAGAAGCAGAAGGAAGAGCAGAAGGGAAAAGCACAGCGCCAGGGAAGGAGAGGCGGTATCTTGCACACTACCTCCGGTACCAAGTGGTCTTTCGCTGGTCCTGCCAAACACCCTCAGAACCTGAAATCCCCAGGCTCCAACCCTCAGCTGTGCCTGCATTTTTAAGCCCAGGCTCTGAGGCTTCATTCTGACAGGACAATTTGACCTGTGACCCAGCTGCCTAGAACAAGCACGATTAGCTATCCAGCTATGCAAAAGCCTCGTGAAACATCTCTTCAGACTTGACAGCAGAGTCTATAAGAACACCTGATATTTTGTTTGGGCTACAGTCCAATGCATGCTTACCAGGGAGCAATCCCCTCTGGGCTTGTACATATGAAGCTAATGAGTCAGGCTGCTTGTCCATCTAGTGCACTGAGAACTGCACTGGCGCTGGTTTCCTGCACTGGCACAATGATGTGCACAGGCCTGCTGGCGCTGGCTCTAACCCCCTCATTGGCCAGCATATGTAAGTGTAGCATTAGGTGCCACTGCGGGTGGGAGAGGGGGCCGAAGTGGGGAGGGGGCATTTCTGGGCAGGTGGTGGGTGGAGCTCAGCGGCGTCATTCACCCAGTACGCTGGGCGGGACTTACCTTTGAGCGGCAGTCCGCCTGTTGTGTCATGCTGCATTCCCACCCGCCCCAGCAGGCAGGAACGCAGCGGAACGCGGCGTGACAAAACGGGCGGACTGCCGCTCAAAGGTAAGTCCCGCCCAGCGTACCGGGTGAATGACGCTGCTGGTGGAACTGGGAGCATACCAGGCTTGGGAAGGGGTGGGATTGATGGTAGTGCATGCAGTATCCTAACCCTTGCTCCTGGGCCGGGCAGCCCTACACTGGCTCTTCTTATGGTGCAGAGTAGCTCCACAGGGCAGGCTGGGGCTTGACACCGGGTTAGGAAAAATATATCCCTTCACCCCAAGGTGACCTCTACCCTGCGCCAACCCTGTGTTGGATACGGCGCATGCCACGCAGCCTGGCTGTACTGGCACAGAGCTATGATAGCACAGTTAAGTGCATTTCGGCCTATCTTTCCTCCAACATGGAAATCCAGGTGGCATATGTGGGGTCCCCACCCAAGCACTGGCCAGACCTAGATCTGCTTTGCATCGATAAGGTGGCTTTATCATTAGCATCAGACCATGTTTGTATTTGTTACAGTAACTGGCAGTAAATGGGTACAGCTGTAGCATACGGTCATCATGTTTCCAGCTGAATATTCTGATCTGACTGTCCAACCATAGAATCTGATTCATCAGTTCCAAAGCAGATATAGAATGTTGAATCATTTCAGAATAGATTAGAATGAATGCGCTGGTTTAAGAGACAGCCAGGTGCTCAGCATATTCTATTGCTTCAGCTAAAAAAAAAGAGTTGTAATGTAGATTTTTTTTTTTTAAAAAAAGATCATGCTGTAATACTGTTTTGGGTTCTGTCAAGAGACAGAAGCCCGGAGGCAGGAATATAGTTTAGCTAGGCTAAAATGATACAGTGATAGAATTTTGCTTTAATTTGAAAGAAAGAAGAAAATACAAATATTGCTCCCATCCATGGGAGTGATGAGAACATGTAGAGCTAGTGGATCAGAATCCCTGGTTGTGCCAGAGCATTGCACAATGAGATGAAGGACGCGGCTGAAAGGATAAAAGTCAAACTGCAAACATTAATTCTTTCAGCAAGGATCGAAGGAAGCACATACACATGCCACAAGAGCATCCCACGTTCTCCCACTTTCTTCTTCAGAAGGCATCTCCCCATAGAACGGATCTTTAAACCATTTTTTACCAATGATGCGTTAGAGCAACACTGGTAAAAAATGCTTCCTTCAGCCTGAAGTCGTTGGGGCACTAACAGCCCAATCCTAAGTAATCCCCACAGCCGATGCAGTCATGCCAATGGAGTGCACACTGAATACTACGGAATTGCAGTCCCAAAAGCCTCCTTGACTTAAGGCAGTGGCAGAGGCGGATCTAAGGGAGGGCAAAGCTCTAAGTTTTGCAAGAAGCCTCACCTTACAGTGGAAATCACTCCTCTCCAGCACCGTTTTAGCCAATCCTCACAGGGAAAAGCAATATCTTGGCGTTGCTTACTGGCTACAGCAACAAGGGAGAGGAGGGATTTACATGACAGGGTAAGGCTTCTTGCAACACTTAGAGCTTTACCCTCCCTGTAGATCCGCCTCTGGGCAGTTGTTCCCAAACTGTGAGCCGTGGCTCCCTGTGGAGCTGCGGAAACCAGCCAGGGGAGCCGCAGAATCTGCATGAAAACCTGCCACCCTGTACAATGTATACTAGTGTAGTCCTAATGGGGAGCCACAGCCAATGGACAGTAATGGGGAGCCACAGCCAATGGACTTACACAGTAAGTCAAGAGAGCCACCAGTCAAAAATGTTTGGCAACCACTGACTTAAGGGAGCTTTCATTCCCTTACCTTGGGGCAGGTCTCCACTGCCCAATGGGTTTCCTCAAACCTGCACCTGTCATTCTGCTGGTGCAGGTAGAGAGTAAGGGAGAAAGAAGGGGAGCGGAACAGTGAGAGGCTCTCCCATGCATGACAGTGCTACCAGGATCCACCCCTCCCTCCCTTGTTCCACCTCCCACCTCCATTCCTCCCCCTCCCGGCCCCATTCCTTTCACCACTCTACTCCTATCCCAGCTTACCTGCAGCCCAGGAATGGCCACCAGAGACGCAGGCTGTTCTGCTGTCATAAAGCCCAGTTAGGATTCTGCTGTAAGCAAGTGAGCAATGTCTAAAAATTATTATTAATTGCCACAAAGGGCCAGCCTTAAGCCACTGTGACAAATGTCACCACATTGGGCCCCACACTTCGGGGGGGGGGCTACAGCCGCTGCTACAGCTGGGATCTCTAAGGCCTGTAGGTCAGGGGGGTGAGCAGAGCTTCTTTACCTTGGGTCCTCTCACCTGCCCTTGCCTCCGAATGGCCAAAAATGGGCCTTCTGGAAGCAGTTGGCAGTGACACCATCATGTCACCACCAACTATTCCCAGGTGCCGCATGACAAGCACTCTCCTTGGTGACTGGGAGCCCTGTGGGGAGGGTGGGGGCCCCCACGGGAATGTCCTGCAATGGGCCCCGTTGCTCCTGAAGCCGGCCCTGATTTGCCATTTAAAGACATGGGGACACAGAAAGAAACTCTAATTTTTTTTTAACAGCCCCTGTTCCTCTTCCCTCTTGGTCCCATACCATTTTAAATCCACTGATGGATCAGGGGGAGAAGAATATAGGAAGAAATTCTGGGGGAGCTAAATTGCGTGATGTGGAATACAAATCAAAATGAAATCCATGGCCTATTTTTTTGTGCTGTTTGTGCTACTTGCAGGATTCCTCATTTTCTACTTGCCTTTTCCTCATTTTCCCAACAAACGTGAGATTCCGTTGCTATGAAGGAAGTGGCATGATAGAATTTCTGCCCAGCTCCAGAGGCCCAGCGCTGCAAATGCACAGGAGTTGGATATCACTTGGAGACTTTAATGAGTTTGGTGCACTCTTTTGCCTCTAGCCTCTCTAAAATGTATTGTGACCTCTCTCATCATTGAGAATCGGAATATATGTAGTATTGCTTTTCCTGCCGCTTGAGAGCTCAGAAATAGACTCCTTCATCATTTTATATCATTTTGCTTTGTAATGCAGCTCAGCAGCCATGGCTGAGGGAGGTGAGAAAGAGGAATTTCTCTTCCTCAGAGCAGAGGAAAATATTGCACACTTGCGCGGAAGCCACACAACTTTCAAACATGCAAGAGGGATTTTCACATTTGCAGACTGATGCCTGCAAATCGGAAACAATACAGACTCTGAAGGAAAGTTCAGGCATCACGTTACATGGTTTTGAGAAGGTGTATTTGAAGATTCACTTTGCGTTTTGTCCTCTGATTAGCGATGATCAGTTGTTAGAGATGGAGTGCTACACACTGAACAGATGATTGTGCCTCACTAACAACCGCATCCTGCTGGTGGGACAGAGTCCTGCTGTCATAACATTATTTTCCAGGCTGTTTGCACAAGGCAGCAGCATCCAAGTCCTGCTACTATGGCCAGTGGCCTGCACTGGAGCAGGTAAGCCAGCTTGGGTGGTGGTGGTTCGTGGGAATAATGGGGCATGTTGGGGGAGGAAACTGGGGGTTTCAGGGGAAGGAGGGGGTGGATCCAGTGGTAGTCACACATGCCGGATCTTATCCCCATTTTTCTATTTATAATGTTAATAATAACAACCAGCATACTTAGGGTTAAACCCTAACCAACTTGCAGCACCGGGGTAAGGGTAGTGCAGCTCCGAGGTAAGGGAACAAACTTTCCCTTACCTTGAGGAGGCCTCTGTGACTGCCACCCCCCACTGCAGGATGCTGCACATGACTGATTGGCACAGATATGTCAGTGCTGGAAAGCTGGCTAGGATTGTGCCCTTAAATACTGATTTTCAACCAAAAATGTTCAAAAAGTGGTTTACATGGCAAAAGGGATGAAAAAGCAGTTCCTGGAGGACTCTTTAAAAAAAGATGCAAAGGACTAGTCAATGCCTAGCTAATTCTGTGCTGGATTGTGGCCAATGTGTTCAAGAAGTGCCTGGTGTTCAAATGTGGTGCCATGTTGTGCTTAGGGAATAATGTGCACTTTTCCGTGTCTTACATTTCATAGCTCATTTGCAGCTGCCTGACTGTCACAAGCCACATTTCCAGTTCCAAGTGTTTGTTGGGCCCTTGAGGTTAATAGGGCAATAGCAGGAAGGCAGAGGGCGAAATGAGCTGAAGCCGTGCAGAAAACAAGAGAAAGCTACTCACAGAGCTTGTCTCTGCAGCAAGAATTTTCTACCTGACATTCAGACTATACATTCGCAGACTCTAGTGCAGTCTTGCTGGCATGGAAGTGATATCCTTTTTCCTGCTGGGTCACCAAAATGATCTTTGTGCAAGCTAGACTAGAGCCCACATAACAGTCCGGGGAAGAAATAGTGTTTGGAATTGTGTACATACAATCCCCCATGTAATTTAAGAGGGGGGGGGGAATAACAGGGAAGGAAACACAGAAGCACACAAGGATCTGTGGTTCTTACTGTACCAGAAAGCTGAAAATAGATGCCTGGGCTGGGCTGCCTGTACACACTTGGCACTCCTGATTTGGGTTCAGATTGAATGATATTTGATCTTGATCTGGCTCATCTGAATGGAGGTGGGTGAGAGATTGAGATTGAGATGTATGACTGAGGAGTTCCATAGGCAGCCTTGGGGCTTATGCTGAGGTAAGCATATATGTTTATACAGTCAGTTCTCTTTTTAGGCTATCTGCAAATTCACTTATCCGCAAGGGGAAGAATTGCTACATTCCTCGTTATCTGCGCCTCTGTCCTCGCTATCCACTATGCAGAGACCTTCTGAACCTTCTGAATGGCTCCTGCAACCAGACCTCTTAAAAATAGCCAGGAGAGCAATCAGCTGGCCATGTTTAAAGGGTCCACACTGGTCCTGGGCATTCTGAAAGTCTATGCAGCCTCTGAAAGGTCTCGGCAGCATTCAGATATCTTTTGGCAGTTCCTGCTACATCTCTGCTGGATTCTTCTGATGGCAGATAACGTACCCCTTGCACTTAACCCCATGGATCCCATAGGATCAATGGTTCATTATCGCTAGGGTTTCCAGGAACCTTTTTGACACAGCTCCATCAGTGTGGCTGGGTAGGGGAGACTACTGGACCGTCAGTGGGGCTAATGGAATCTTCTTGGCTTGGAGGTGGCACTGCATGCCCTGCCAGCCTGTTTCCCTGCTTCTTAACTTGCCTAACATCCAGACTGATGAAGAATTTTAGAGAATTTGCAAGCTCACTCAGGGCCCAATCCTATCCCATTTCCCAGGGCTGACGCCGCCGTGCCAATGGGGCGTGCACTGCATCCTGTGGTGAGGAGACAGTCATGGAGGTCTCCTTATGGTAAGAGAACATTTGTTGTCTTACGTTGAGGCTACATTGCCAGTACATCCATGCAGGAAAGTGAGATAGGATTGGGCTCTTAAGCATTTGCCTTTATTTGGTTAGTTCTCATAAACGTACTGTGGCTTTTGGATTTTTTTTTTCCTAATGGACCACTATGGCTGTGTACCGTCTCCATGAATAATACCACAGACTGACACCAGGACTGGCTCACGTCCTTGTCTGCCACCAGAGGCAGCATGTTGAGGCCCTGACCCCCGCTCAACACCCAGTTCTCCGCTTCTTCTCCCACACTCCCTGATGTTGCACTCTTACCCCCTGCCAGTGGTGCAGCAGTTCTTGTGGCATCCTGGGATGAGTGGGGGCACCTACTTGACACCAGCCAGAGGCTGTGCGGGAGGACAGGGGGAAGTTGGAGGGGAAGAGAGAGGGGGAAAGGGTGGGGGCAGCAGCGTCATGCAGCCGGAATGCTGGGCGGGAGGAACGGGTGAGCAGCAGCCTGCCTGTTGCGTACCGCTCCGTTTCGCCATCTTCTCCACCCCCGTGGGGCGGGGAAGACGGTGAAACGGAGCGGTATGCAATGGGCGGGCTGCCGCTCACCCGTTCCTCCCGCCCAGCGTTCCGGCTGCATGACGCCGCTGGGTGGGGGGATCCTAGGGGAAAGAGGTGAGCCCACTGCAACTCAGGGAAGGGTTGGCCCTGACATAGTCCTAAAGACCAAACCAGTCTGGCTTTGTTTGATTATTAATCCTATGTACATGTTTTGTCCTAGATTACAGGGCTGGCAACGCTACTTGATAATAGTTACTCATAACTACTACACGGTAATAATTTTTTAAAAAATAAATCATCCTAAGGAGAGCCTGAGCCTGACCTTAGGCATGGCACTTCCACTCGCAATGGGTGATATTGAATGTCAGGGCGATAACATGCAGTCCTGCAAGTCCTGTTGAGCTTTGCATTATTCTTTGGAGATCTTATCCCACATTGATCATGATCAACGGCATTTTTCTTGCTGACAACAGTAGTTGCTGGATAAGGATCAGCTACAAACTTTTTTTTTATAAATCTGGTAGAATTCCTGGTAGCATTAGATCAGAGAGAGAGCGAGAGCGAGAGAGACTTAAATTTCAAGAAGTCCTCAATTTCCTTTTACAAATACAATTCCTCTGCCAGCCTGACCTGGAATATTTTCTCAGCAGCAACTGAGAAAGCTCTAATAATGAAGACCCTTAGAACACTTCTTAAATAATGCTTGAGAGGAGATGCTGGGGGACAGAGGTGACCTGATCATAATGCCCTTTCAGGAGAGAATTAAGGTGCCTGAAGCATTTGTCTCTGGTTTTCCAGTGCAGGACAACTACTTTTAGGTTTCTCTGCTTATTTTTATATTTCAGATTTTATACGCTGCCCTTCTTCCAAGCTAGGGGTCTCCAAGGGCCAAACTGGCCCTCCGGAAGATTCTTATCCAGCCCCTGGCAGATGGTGGGGCCAACCCACAGCAAACTGTTGAGGGGGGATAAATACAGTGCAACATTGGTAGCGCTGGGGTTCTGTCCCAGAGCTCCCCACAAATTCTGGCATCACCATTTTTAGATTGTGAGCCCTTTTGGGACAGGGAGCCATTTAACTTTAACGTTATTATTTGCCTGTAAACCGCTTTGCGAACTTTATGTTGAAAAGCGGTATATAAATACTAGTGATTGATTGATTGACCATTTAAGTACCCATATATATTACGCAGCCCTTGGGCTTAAGCCCTTGGGAGCCCCCTGTATCCAAGCAGTTGTGTAGTTGAGGGGATGTGTGTCATCAGAATAAATAATGTGATACCCAGTGGCACTCCCTGGGGGGGGGTGGCAATGCCACCCTTCCTTGGCAAACCAGTCCCCATAGTCCTGCCCTCCTCACTTGCATCCGAGCCAACCGGAGTGCATCTGCCCACCCCCACAGTCACTTGGCGCAAGCCTGGCTTTGGAAGAAATGGTTGGCCTCACTCCAAGTGGTGTGCGACTGCGCCGAGAATGGCTGTGGACATAACGGCCATTCTTGGCGCAGTTGCTCAGAGAGAGGCTGGGCACGTCTTCTGAAGCCGGCAGCCTCGCCCTGAGCATTCCAGATGTAATTGTGGTTACATCATCATATCACTGCAACTACTTCTGGGTCAGCGGGGTGGGGTGGGGAAGATCGACTGGTGTGCCCTGGCACGCCTATCAGTTACACCGTTGTTTCCAAGAAATGGAAAGTTATTTACATGGCTCCTTCCATTCCTTTAATCCTCACCACCATCCTGCGAGGTAGGTTAGGGAGAGAGAGAGAGAGAGAGAGAGAGAGAGAGAGAGAGAGAGAGAGAGACTGGCCTGAAGTCATCTTGTAAGCTGCATTGCTGAGTGGGGATTTGAACCTGGCTCTTTCAGGTCCAACGCTCTAACCACTACACCACAATGGTTCTCAAACAGATGCGATTTTAAAGACATTGTTTGAGCTTCCTTTTATCTAAATAGCAGCCATGGGAGCTAATGGCCGCTTCTGCACTGGAGAAAGTTCCCAAACAGCAACTTCAGAGACTGAGAGCACAATCCTAACCTGGAGTTAGGCTGGCAGTTTGGCCAGCACAAGGGACACCATAAAGCACGTTTGGACCACTTTTGAAGTCAGGGAGGATGGCACACGGCTGTCTGCTGGCCTCTCTGGCTCAGAGAGTGGTCTAAACATTCTTTATGGTGTGCCAGCCAAACTTGGCTAGCCTAACTGTGCCGGCCTAACTCCAGGTTAGGATTGTGCCCCGATTTTCATTAGGACTGTGGTTCAAAGGGAAAGGTTAGCTCTTGGGTCAGCACCTCCTGCCCCTAAAATGTGGCACTCCTTAATGAAGATAATGGCTCCAAAATGGTATTTGATAAATAACCTGCTGATTCTCACAGACAAAGCCTAGTATTACAATAATGAGTCTCATTCTTACTTAGAGTTTCTGAAAGAATTACTATAGAATGGGTGTGAGGGGGTGGCTGAACATTCATTTGTATTGAGAGACTTCCCAGTTTATTCATTAGTTCTCAATTGCCACCATTTGGCGCATAAAATGAAACCCACGTTCACACAGCTGAAGAAATACTGATAGCACTTCAGCCGGTACTGCAAAGATGCTATTTTTAGGAGCGTGGCAACCAGAGACACAACACACTGGTAACTAGATGAGAAGGAAAAATAAAACCGAGAACAATGCAGTCATGGGAAATAGATGTTGTTGTTGTTGTTGTTGTTGTTGTTGTTGTTGTTGTTTTGTTATTAGTTCTACTTACAAATAAAGGAGGAAAAAATGTAATTGTTGGCAGGTGATACCTGGGGTTGGAGAACAGAGCTTTGTTGCTTTTCTGAAATGCTGGTTTCTTGGTCATTCTTGTTTTCATTGTTTATACCTGTGCTTCTCCCAGTTATGCTCAGTCTTGCTGGGTCAGAGAGTAAAGCTGCTACATTTATGTGAGCAATGCCAGGATCTTTCTGAATCCTGGCTTGCTTCCAGACAGCTCCTCCATACTTGTCTCACACTTCAAGATCAACACTAATATCTCCCAGAAACTGCCAGCATACTCTGACCACCCAAGAGAAGGAGAAGAAAAGGAACTCTTTGCCTCCCCTGTCTCTCAGCTCAGGTGGTGAAGGGGCCATTCATCAGTTTTTAGGTAGAGGCCTCCCATTCCTAGAGGCATTTTAAGGCTCCCTGGCTGATCTTGTTAACAAAAGCTTCCCTCCCCTCGGTTAAAGAGAGTTAAGAACCATCAGCTGCCTCCTGAATGCTTAGTTGAACCGAAAGAGTTGCAAGCTGCAAGAGATCAAGCCAGCAAGTGTTTCAGACTACTAACCTGTAACAATTTCTAGCCAAATAGGAAATGATTATCACAATCTGACGCAACATCTACATCTGAAAGGGGTAGAACTTTAAATCTTGCTGGTGTTTAATTAAAACAAACAAACAAACTAGGATTCCTAATGTTTAGTGTTGAATGGGAGCCCAATCCTATGCCTGTGTGCTCAGAAGTAAGTCCCGTTATAGTCAATGGGCCTTACTCCCAGGTAAGTGTGGATAGGATTGAAGCCTGGGTGAGTTTCAACTAGTGTTTCCAGTCTGCCAAAAATGCCCCTTTCTCCTCAGATAGATAGGTAGCAAAGGTCATCCAGTTACTACTGATCTCTGCCCCATACAGAATTTCTCTCTGCCTTATTTTCTAGGGTTGTCAGTTGTGTGATGACATCAGGCCCCACAGTGTGACATCCTAACACCTCCACTTTATGACATCACTAGGTCCCATTTCAGAACTCTCAGATTTTGGGGTGCATTCAACTCAATAGCTCTAGTGTCAACATAAATTGAGTCCTTATTTGACAATGTGAACTCTGTATAGTTCAGTGAAGGAAAACCACAATTTTCCAATTTGGTGTTCTATTCTTACTAGCGCTCAGGAGATAATTTCCACATTACTGCCTCCCTTTCACTATATTCTTAGCCTTTACAAGGTCATGATGCCTGAGCAAGTGAGAGAATTTCATTTAAGTTCATTGAACTTATAACAGTTGATTGTATAGGAAATTGTCAGGATCAAGCTTTACAGCAGAAGGTTCCAAGAAAATGAGAGAGAGAGAGAGAGATTCAGAACCAGCCCTTTGTGCTGGCAAAAACACAAGAACTTCAGCTACTAACAAGGAACAGAACTAGACACAGCCTTCAATTACTGTTTCCTATGATCCAAGCACATGTAATCTTGCGTAATTAGCAAGGCTTTAAGTGAAAATTATTATTATTGTAGTAGTTCATGAACAATATGCAGTCTTCATAGAGCCTTTTTTCTCTGGTTGCTTTCAAACTATTACTGAATATTTTGTCTTTAATTTTTTAATGTTCTAGTCCTCATGATTGCACAGAAACCTGAAAGTATGCTGGTTGCACACTTCAGTATGCAGAAACCAGAGCTTCTGAGTTATCGAATGCCTAAACTCATGTTGTATTGTTGAAGAGCAGATTCATGATTTTGATGGTTTGGGATCTGGGTAAGAGTGCCACCTTCTTTCTGGCAGGGTTCTTGGATCTTTTATGACTACATGACCACTACACAGATAGAAATTCCAGAGAGGACTGAAGAATACTGAGACACATACTGAGGGATGAGACACATACTGAATGTCTGGTCTAGCGAATGGAGAATTAAATGTCTCGTTTCCTAGAGCGGCCTTGTCAGAGGTGGAGCAGGAGCATCAGCACCACTGCTGAGGGCATTGTGGGAGGTAGGTATACCCCTGCCCTAGTCAATTACAGTTCTGTATATCTTTGAATTTCCTTGAAACCTGAAACCTTAAGCTCATGATTTATAAAACCTTTCCATTGGCAACCCATTCAACTGCTTATGGGGATTGTGAATCCATGCTTACAGTACAAAGAATTTTTAAGCAAGTTATTTTCCCTTCAGTGTGATCAGCCCCCTTTTATAAAGTAGATTACATAGAAGGCAAAACAAAAACTCTGCATCTGATGAGCTGCTACACTGAAGCTGAATTCCAATGTGCGACTAGCAGCATCAACATACTCTGTTATGCTGAAACCAGATCTTGAAAAGCCAAGTGGGAATAGCAACACACAGTTTTCATTCATGGAATAAGGACACATTCCGTGATGTCACCACTGGGGAATGCTCATTGGAAAGTGCAACAATGCAACATGTGGATTGCATGGCCCACCTACAAACAGCTTTCAGTGCCTGTGTGGTCATTTGCTGTTAGAGATTACTGGAATGCACAACAACAATATTTCCATTCTTCCCTCTGCCAGTTTCTTTCATTGTGCATTGTATCCACCACCATCAGTGTCCCTTTTACAAGGTTGCAGAGAATGAAAAAAACCCTAATAAGTAAGACTTCTTCAGAGCAGCTAAGTCACAAATTAATGCCAGGCTTGGTATGTTTGTGCCAAGAAAGATTTCAGAAAAAAATGCCCTCCAATTTTCCATGAAGGAGATGCCTACCTTCCATTAAGAGCGCAATCCTAACCTGTAGTTAGGCTGGCACAGTTAGGCCAGCAAAGTTTGATTGGCACAAGGGACACTGTACAGTGTGCTTGGCCCACTCTCGCAGTCAGAGAGGCTAGCACACAGATGTGCACCATCCACCCTGACTCTGAGAGTGGTCCAAATGCACTTTACGGTGGCCCTTGTTCCGGCCAGCTTTGCTGGCCTAACTGTGCCAGCCTAACTCCAGGTTAGGATTGCACTGTAAAGCAATGTAACCCCCAATGGTTGTGGCAGTGAACTCTTGAGACATTTACCAATGATAATTTTGAGGTGCACACTTTTCTGTACATTTTCACATTTCAACATGACAAGTCATCTGTCAGCTAGCAATCTGAATGAAAAAGGAAAACAGCGGTGCTTGATATAGCATCTCTTTCTTGTGCACCCCTCTTCTCTGCTCCCCAAGCTACTTATGTTTCAGTTCTGGGAATACAGTTGAAAAGCTTAAGATCTCAGCTAAGCATTAAGCAGAACAAGGTGGGAGAATTAAGCAATGTTCTACTCCAGACTTTTGAATCCTCTTTATGCAGAAAAAAAAAATGCTGTGTGAAGCAAACCAGAAAATCATGCTGCACTTTCCTTCAATGTGCTGATTTATTGCATGCAGTCAGGGCTGCTGGCCCATTCACAAGTCCAACTGCAGGAAATGCTTCAGGCAGCATCTGATGGGGGTGCCATCTCCAATCACCCACTCTTCCCCACTTCCTCTTCTCCTTCCCCTGTCTGAACTGAAAAAGGAAGAGGGGGTGGAGCCAGTTGCAGACCCAGGCGAGGCTCTGCCCAGGGCAAGGTCTGACGAGCGCTGCCCCTTGGTCTGGCTGCCCGCCCCCTGCACTGCCATGCCATGCCCCCACATCACGCCAGGCTCCATTTTTGGAGCCATTTGAAAGCAAGGGCAGGCTGGCAGGCCAAACTCTGTGCCAAAGTGAATCAGAAATTTTAAAAAAGCCTGTTTACAACCTCGACACAAGCAAAATAATCACATATCCCTCCCCTTTTCCAGCATCTCATCTTCAATATGCCTGCTTTAGGTGCTTTGCAACCCACCGGAAATTGACTCCTGACCCACAGTTTGGGAACCACTAGCCTAGAACATAAGAAAAGCCCTGCTGGATCAGGCCGAAGGCCCATCTAGTCCAGCTTCCTGTATCTCACAGTGGCCCACCAGGTGCCTCAAGGAGCCCAGTAGACAACAAGATGCTTGCATCGTGTTGCCACTCCCTTGCACCTGGCATTCTGAAGTAGCCTACTATTAACATAAGGAGGTTGCACCACCCATCATGGCCTATAGCCCACGATGGACTTTTCCTCCAGAAATCTGTCCAATCCCCTTTTAAAGGCATCTAAGCCAGATGCCATCACCACCTTCTGTGGCAAGGAGTTCCATAGCTTAATTACCCACTGGGTAAAAAAGTATTTCCTTTGCTGAGATGTTCTAGTTCTCTACGTAGAGCATGCTTTATGTGAGAGCATATTCAAATTTGATTCCCCACATGTTTTCCAATATGGTACAGTCCAGTAAGTTCAAAGCAGCACAAAACAAGCTTTTCATAACGCTCCATATAACGTAACACAACTTTTCATATATCTATGAGGTCTGACAAGAGATACAGGAATGCGCTCTTTGAATCCACTCCATTGATGCTCTGCAAGGGCATCGAGGTCAAGCTGCTTGCATCTTTTCAGAAGCTAAGATCTCACGCTTCAAAATCGTTAAATGTACAATGTCCTTATCCTCTGGGTATGAGTTCAGAAGGTGGCATGGCTCCAGCGAAACTGAAAGGATAGAGTCATGACTCATAAGAACACGCCAAGTGTATTTAAATTGTCTCAGTGAGGAGAGTTAGTGTGAAAGATAAAAAAAGGAGTCAGAAATCTACAGATAGAAGGTCACAGAACAACAGCCAGGGTTATTACTCAGAATGCACATTACATGTTTTTGTGCATACCAGAAAGAATGTGAAGCTTACATGTATGTCTTAAAAAAAAACACTGTGTAGATATTGTCTTGTACACAATTTGAATGGGGAACAATTGTGTGCGCCATGAAATGAGTGTCTCCCTAATACTTACCTGTTTGGCACAAATACATATGCAAGAAATTGCTAGGATGCTTTGAATTATACTGCCCATTTTATTTTCCATAGGGATCCATGCATTTTCCTTCTCAGCTATCAGCTTGTCAGTTTCACAACCCACCAACAATCAGGCCACAATCCATTGATGGATCCTAATCCACAGTTTGGGAAACACTGCTAAACACATAAGCTAGACCTGGTCTAGCAGTCATGAAAGGCCTTGTTCTACAGACATGTTACCCAACTAATGAAACTATACTATCCTGGAAACTACTCCTCTGGCTTTTCTGATGTCCCACAGAATCAGAGAGAGAGACCCCATATGCAGAGGTAACCCCATATGCTGCCCTTTTCAACATGGAGACAGGGTGGGACAAAAATATTGAAAAAATGAAATAAATGTATTTTCAGTGCATTACATTCATTATCATTCAGAAGAAATTAATTATCCTGTAAAAACAAATTTAAAAGGACCCAGGAAACAAATATGGCAAATCTAACAAATATTATTAGTCTAATGAAATTATTATCATCATCATCAACATCAGCAACAGTATTTATATATCGCTTTTCAACAAAAAAATTTACAAAGCAGTTTACAGAGAAAAATCAAATAATGAAATGCAGGCAGAATATTCCTATTTACTACTGAAAATCTGATCTGTGCTCTGCACATTGGCAGAACGGATCCCTGTACTGGTGACAAAATAAACATTAATGCCACTCTTTACTCCTGATGTGGTACATGCTTTTTCCTATGGAGATTTTGTCTTACACAAGTCACGGATCAAAGCCATTGAGTTATTAGTGTGACTCAGGAGGCAGATCCATGGTCTGAACTGTAGTAGCTAAAGGCCACGGTTAATGAAATTTCAGTGTCATCATTTCAGAAGATTGTACGAAGAAGACACTTGGTTCGCAACCTCAGGGTCTGAGATGCTGGGCGTGTTTCTGAAGCTGGTGAAGTGAAATATGCAGTCAGTGTTCCCCGACTTTACTTTCATGGCAAGTTTTAGGAACTATATCCATTTCTGATGTAAGAGCTGCAAGGAAAGGAGAAAATAGATATAGATAAAAATTAAATGTCTGCACTTGAGCTAGGCTGATCCTGCATTCCACATAGCCATGGAACAATGTTCCACAATGTTCCTCCCCGCAAAATGTCCCTCTGACTCTCTGCATGGTTGCAGAGCAGAGAAGTGAGAAGCTCTCTCTCTCCCCGGCTGCCCTCCCATCTTTTCAGTCAAGCCATTGCCCCTGTTGCCATCGTGACGGTAAGGCCATTATGCCCAGTCTTACACCCATATTGCAGCAACATTGGCTGATACATGTGCAGAAGTATATCCCATACCCATCGCATGACTGGTCAACTGTGATCTTTCCCAACAGGGCTGGCACTTGGGGGAGTGCAGCAAATACCATCCTTGTACCTCGGCCTCAACCACTCCTACTCCTTGAGTTTGTAAAGGCAGGGAGGAAATAGAGCAGATGAGGAAGGATGGGGGAGAGTGGTGAGTTACTGCATCTTCACCACTTCTGCACCCTCTGACCATCTGCTGCCAAAGTCGACCTGATGGACAAGTTGGCTCCATTGTACAAAGTAACCTCAACTAGGTCACAGTGCACCTGCACAATACAATCAAGGTGCAGTAAAAAATATTGTTCCCAACAATGAGCCTTCCAGAAATATAACATTTCATGTATATTTTGTTGTGTCGTCATTTTACAAATATTTTGGAAAGACAATAGCTTCTGGGAAGTCCTTCCTGATGGATGCCTGCAACAGTCTGACCATAAAAAAGAAAATTAAAAAAATAGCCTGACCTTCCATGAAGAGATAAATATAATTCAAATTCATAGTTCAGTTTCTCATATGAGAGCAGTGGTTCTCAAACTTTTCAGTGCCAGGATCCAGTTTTTAGGATAACAATGTGTCTGGGACCCACTGGAAGTGATGTCTGGAAGTAAACTGGAAGTGCCGCCATTGTGACACTCGAGCCTGCTGCTTTCCTGAGAGTGCAGCAATAAGTTGGGACAGTAAGTTGGTAAGTTATTTCTCATCCAGTTTCCAATAGCACAGTGAATTGGAAAGAAAAAAAAGTCTATTTACAACCTACAACAAGAAGAACAACCACACAGCTCTTTCCAATGTCCCATCTTCCCATATTTTCCATTACGGCTACCCGAGGTGCTATGCGACCCACCTAGTGCATCCTAACCCACAGTTTGAGAAACACTGTACTAGAGAATAAAAGGCTGGCAAGAATGAAAGAGAAAATGAAAGTTTGGTGAGCATCAGCTTCAGTAGTGTTATTCTGCCGGAACGCTGGGCGGGACATCCGGGTGATCGACAGCCCGCCCGTCGCGTTCCGCAGCATTACGCCGTTTGTGTAACATATGCAAGCGGCGTAATTGGTTACCCAAATGGCATAACGCTGCAGAACGCAACGGGCGGGCTGTCAATCACCCGGATGTCCCGCCCAGCGTTCCGGCAGAATAACACCACTCATCAGCTTGTAAGAGGGCCTTCTCAGTAGTGGTCCCTGTACAATGAAACTTCCTTCTTCTGGAAATGTGGTTGGCACACTACACTTCCTGTATATTTTCTGCCACCAGTTCAATGCCTGGCTTTTCCACCAGATCTTCATAGATCTGCAGTTTGTTTTTAATTATTTGGCAGTTCTCTCTCGGCTGTGGTGTTCTGTCTGTCCTTTTTTGTTATTCTTTTTCTAAAAATAAAATGGCATTTGTTTTCAAAAATTGATTGTAAGCTGTCCCAAGTCCTTCCTTAGGAGTACAGGACATAATGTTTAAAAAATAATAAGTGGCTCCCATGAAAGCAGAAAAGTTGGCCATCCCTGTTCTATATCATAATTACAAAAGCCCAAGGAATGAGACTACTTTTCTGGATACAAGCGTTTTGAAATAATAATAATAATAATAATAATACATGTATTTATATACCGCCTTTCTTAAAGTCACTAGATTTCTCTAATGATTACAACTCAAGGCGGTTTACATAGGCAGACTTTTTCACAAACCCGAAGGTTTTTACAATTTACAGAATGTTCTGTCTTTCAAGAACCACATTCAAACAGATCTTTCTTTCTGGATTTAGCCTTCTTTCTTTAGCCACCCGTCTGTCGTCTGCTGGCTGATAAACGGCTTCCCTGCTCTCACCAGAGACGCAGCTGCGTTCAGCACACTCCTCCCACGGGCAGCTGAAACTCAGCTTTTAATCAGCCGCAGTTTGCAAGGTCTGCCGCTCACACAGACTTCCGGGAGTCTTGAGCTCACGACCTTGAGATCTTTAGTTGTTATCTTCAGGCAAACGGAGGCATTAACCCTCTCGGCTAAATCTTCTGCTAAATCTTCGGCTAAAAATCACATAAGTTCATGTTCCTTTCAGATTCTTTTTGGAGTGACATTGTAAAACTTTCTTTTAAGGGCATCTCAGGGCACTTTTAAAGAAAGTTTTGATGTGTGAATTTCTCTGTACATGTTAAACATGCAGTGTGTAGGTTTCCCAACTGTCATTCCCCCAACACAGATGGTGTGGAGGACAAAATGTAAATTTGCCTCAGGATTCTGTTTCGTGGCAATCTTCAGTGACCACCTGCAACATGTCATAGCGTATAGAGAATGTCGTGCAATGCGTGAGACGAAAATAGTACCTCAGCTAGGATGGTGAGAAACCGAGGGTTAAAAAAAGAGCACCGTTCAGCTATCTGTCAGTCTCATAGGTCTAAACTAATCAGGAAAAAGGAGATGTGGACAGCTCAGTAAAAACATTAAGGGCCCAATCCTACCTGACTTTCCAGTGCTGATGGAGCCACAAATTCCCTTATCTTGAGGACATCTCCGTGACTTCCCGTCCACTTCAGGATGCAGTGCATGTCCTGTTGGCATGTCTACTTCAGTGCTGGAAATCTGGATAGGATATGGCCCTTAGTTTATCACCCTGCCAACAAAGGTTCACATAGTCAAAGCTATGATTTTCCCAGTAGCAATGTGAGAGCTGGACCATAAGAAAGGCAGAGTGCCGAAGAATAGATGGTTTTGAATTATGGTGTTGGAGAAGACTCTTGAGAGTTCCTTGGAATGCAAGGAGATCCAATCGGTCAATCCTACAGGAAGTCAAGCCTGATTGCTCCCTGGAAGGACAAATGCTGAAGCTGAAGCTCCAATACTTTGGCCACCTCATGAGAAGAGAGGACTCTTTAGAAAAGACCCTCATGCTGGGAAAGATGGAAGGCAAAAGGAGAAGGGGGCGGCGGAGGATGAGATGGTTAGATAGTGTCACAGAAGCAATGAGCATGAAATTGGGTGAACTCCATAAGCTAGTGGAGGACAGGGAGGCCTGGCGTGCTGTGGTCCACGGGGTCACGAAGATTCTGACACGACTTGGCGACTGAACAGCAACATATGATAGAGAGAAAAAGATGAAGCCCCTGCTATGGATTATTCAGGAAAGGGGTTTCATCTGGCATGTATTGAGAAGTCCCTTTGCAAAGAATCAAGAAGCCTTCAAATTAATATCGACCTGCACAGCTTGATTTCATCCTAGTCAATAAAACTGAGTTTTTGTTTTGTTTTGTTTCCTTTTGGCTCACCTGCTAACCAGATTCAAGACTCAAATCTATGCACTGTGAGTTTGAAAAAGGAAAAAGACAAGAATTTATGTTTGATGGGCAATGCCAGCCAGCCCTCCCCTTGGGCCATTGCAGGCCACTTGCATCGGTCCAGTGCTGTTGCAAATGTGCGATAAGGCATGTTCACATCAGCGCAAGGTGCGCAGGGCTGACGCAGGCAGCAGCATCAGCCCAGGTGCGCCAAGGATAGCAGCAGGTAAGCCACCGCTGTGCTGGCCGAGTTTGGCCAGTGTGTGACCTTTTCTGGGTGGAGGGAGGATGGTCCCTGGGGTGGGGCAGCATGGGGTGGGGGAGCCAGGGTCTGGCCAGATCCTATCCCCCTTCCCTGGGCCACATGGTCTGATCCGGGCCATGGCAGTGCGCTCGGACGTGCACCTGCTAAACAGCAGGCACAGATCCAAGGAGCCCCATCAGCCCAGCTGGGGCTTATCCCCAGGAAATACTCCCCTTGCCCAGTGGGGAGCTCCAATGCAGTCCTAACTTGTGTTAGGATGTAGCACAGGCCTGCCAGCCTGCCTGCTCCTGCACAAGTTAGGATTCCCCCCCAACTCAATATTGTGTCTATTCACTGGCAGCGGCTTTCCCAAGAGCAGATATCTTTTTCCCACCCCTATCTGGAGGTGTTAGGGACTGAACCTGGGCATGTTTGCACACAAGGCCTGTGTACAACCACTGAGCTGCACTTCATCCTTTGCAGAACTTGTCAGCTCAAGTCCAGCCAAGTCACAAGGAAAGATCCTCGGACCACGTCAAGGCTTGGCAAATGGGCATGAGTCTTTAGCAAGGGATGACCACAAACTGCATTGCTGAGTCTTCTCGTTGCTCAGATCATAAATCCAGAAAGTTCTGAAAGAGCCCAGGCTTACCATCTAACTTCTCTGAGGGTACAATCCTAACCAACTTTCCAGCACCGGGGTAAGGGCAATGCAGCTCTGAGGTGAGGGAACAAACATCCCCTTACCTTGAAGAGGCCTCCATGACTGTTCCCTAACTACAGGATGCATCACATGTCCCATTGGCACCACTATGCCAATGTTGGAATGTTGGTTAGGATTCCACCCTGAGTTTCCATGCTTGCTGTAGTCAGAGGTATAAGGTAAAAATAAGCAGAAACACAGTCTCTAAGGGAGCTTTGAATATAAAAGAAGTGGAACTTCTTCTTGATACATATCCATAAAATACAGCAGCTTTCACACTTCTGCCTTGCATGCAACCAGCAACGATTTCTCTGTTCTTAATGAAAAGGAAGCATGTCAGTTTCTTGTGTTGCACAAAATGTGTGCATTCAAACCTAATGCAGTGAGGAAGAAACAGGTAGATTGTTCTCCAGCTTGTGTGCACAAGTTGTTCTCTATGTGTCTCTCTACAACCAAAGAGGACCTGGCAGATGAAGTTTCCACTGATGCTAACTACTCCAAATAGAACACAAGCTGTTCTTCTGACACAACATTAGGTTTGTGCTCCAATTTTTGCCCTGAGGAAATCGAAAGCTGGACACTGCCTTGTTTAGCTTGGCGATCAGATGGAATAATTTGGATCCTTTAGCAACTCATTACCCTTATATGATTGCTCACAAAATTCCCATCGTGGAAATCTCTTTTTGTTTTTCCTGATGAAGAGAACAAGATACCCATTTTGTTGAGTCTTGGAAAATTTGTTTGCCTCCTATTGACAATAGAATTTGCTTTTTAATTTTGAGAAGGTTGCCAAGATGTAAAAGAAGCCTTGCAGAAGTGCAGAAGGGATCCCTTCCCACCCCCAGAAATTAGCCTCAAAAAATTCAGACTATGACAGTGAATCTTGTTTCAATGACGTCACAACTTGGAAAGATTATCTGGAAAGACTTATGCCAGTAAGAGTGCAAACCTAACCTGGAGTTAGGCCGGCACAATTAGGCCAGCAAAGTTTGGCTGGCACCAGGGACACGGTAAAGCCCGTTTGGACCACTCTCGGAATCAGGGAGGATGGTGCACATCTTGTGTGCTAGTCTCTCTCACTCCGAGAATGGTCCAAGCATACTTTACGGTGCCCCCTGTGCCAGCAAAACTGTGCTGGCCTAACTCCAGGTTAGGACTGTGCCCTAGGTAATGTATCTTGGTCAGTAAACCCATCTCCTATAGACCAAACTGCTGCTAATTCACACTCCCCGAAACACCCCCATGCCTTATTTTGCTCCTCCCTCCACTGGGGCACTTTGAACGAAACAGGAAATGCAGAATGCTCGGAGAGTGCTCCCAGTGTGTGCTTTGCCCTTCCTGCTTTGTTTAAGAGGCCTGCACGGAGGAAGGAGCAGATGGCAGGAGGCCGGATTGCTGCACTCCAAGGATTGGAACACAGTGATCTTGCCCGGCTAGAAGATTTCAAGCATGTGACCCACCATTTCACAAGGGAAAAAAAAAAAATCAAGTGACTGAAAGAAACATAGAAGACACCATTGATTTCTGTTGAACAGTGTCGTGTGGTGTAGGTAGCACTTACTCAAGGTTAGCTCAGAATCAGGATCCCTGTTCATACGTAGTCTACACATAGAAGGAACACTTGGAGGACCCACAGGACTGTGTTGCGCCAACCCTGCCCCTGCCCATAATGGAAGCCATAGCCTTGCCCTCCCTGTGTTCAGCATTTCTCCAGAATGTTCCAGGCTTGGGATCATGGGGAGAAATTTAAGACAAACACTGAATATGTGGAGGGGGAGGCTTTGAGGCACTGTTGGAGGACAAGGAAGCGCAGTGCAATTCGGGGGCTGGGTGGGTCTCTGCACATTCCTTATATGCATGGTCTAAATTCAAAGGTATGAACAAGGCCACGGTGATGTACACCATTGAGGTTCATCCCACTCTGCGCTCCTGGTGCAAGCTGTCCTTCCTGAACTCTAAAAAATAGCAGCCCATCAGCTATGGAAATGAGGCCCTCACTTTATCTCACACTGCAATAAATGTATTGCAATATACTGCAAACTGAAGCATACATTGCTATGTACCTTATTCCTATACGTGCTGTCTCTGAAGTATATCCTACTATATTCAGTGGGGCTTATTCTCAGGGTATGTGTGAATAGAATTGTAGCTATGCAAAAAGCTGTTGAAACTCAGAGAAGTGAATAAACTGAAATGACTCCTAGGACTCCTGTCCCTCTTCACCCCTGCGCAGTCTTTCTAGTGGCTGTTGCTGGCGGTCTGCCTTTTTTTAGATTGTGAGCCCTTTTGGGACAGGGAGCCATTTAACTTTATTATTACTATTTGCCTGTAAACCGCCTTGTGAACTTCGTGTTGAAAAGCGGTATATAAGTACCTGTTGATTGATTGATTGATTGATAGGATTATGTTTATCAGATTGCAGTCTTGGGTTGATTTTATTATGATCAGGAGAAATAAGAGTCCAATACCATAGATCAGTGGTTCCCAAACTGTGGGTTGGGACCCACTGGTGGATCGTGAACCAATTTCAGGTGGGTCACCAAGCACCTACAGCAGCCATATTGAAAATATGGGAAGATGGGATGTGGGAAAGGGGGAGGGCTGTGTGGTTGTTTTACTTATGTCAGGGTTGTAAATAGGCTTTTTTCCCTTTCTGATTCACTTTGTTATTGGAAAATGTCTGGGAAATCACCTAACATATGGCTGCATTCTCAGGAAAGCAGCAGGCTCTGGAGTCACAATGACGGCACTTCCAGCACAATGACCATCACTTCTGGTGGGTCCTGGACAGATTGTCATTCTAAAAAGTGGATCCTAGTGCTAAAAACGTTGAGAACCACTGTCATAGATTGTTAGGGTTGCCAGACCAGACTGAAGCTATTCCTGGACATTCCCACCCCCCAGCATGATCTCATGTCCCTCATGCCAGGGAGTGCATGTTAAAATCTTCAGGATTGCTATCAGTAGTGCCTTGGAGATTGATGCTGATATCTAGAGACTCCACAGTCAATTCCAGAGAGTTGACAGCCCTATAGATAGCATAGCTTCAATTTTCGAAGCCCTGGTAGGAGAGCAACGTCCATTGAACTGCCTTTTTCTTAGACATGTAAGGCTGTTTTGTGTTTACTGGTAGCGCCTGAGCTTCTCACAACTTTCTCACAGCTACCTCCAGCATCTTACACTGAAACCAGGACATGATTCTCTTAAATGCATCATTATCTACCAATGATGCGCTGGAGATTGCATTTCTACCAATGTTGCTCTAACGCATCATTGGTAGATAATAGTTTGCAGCACAATTCACGGTACTTTTCCAGCAGACAGCAGCAGCCATTTTAGTCCTTTTCACGGACGTGCTTCAGCATCTCTTCTGGTCCACATTAACTGAAACCCGCAAAGCCTCTCGGAGCATGTTGTCATTTCCCAGCTGCCCTTTGTTGCCTGTAGGTTTAGGCGAAACTAATTTTGAAACATGGCTACTCTACTCCAGGCAACACTGTGAGCTGGATAAATACAGGAGAGATGCTAGATTAAAATATCAGTTTTGCAAAGAACGTAATTCGCCAAAGCTGCTGGATTCGGGCTCATCTGCAAATGATGCTGCTGACTCTGCATTTCGAGGGGTTGAAAGTAAGCGAGTTTGATATCCAGCAACCCAAGGCTGCGCTTCTCCTTGATAAAAATTATATAAGACCCAAACTATTGCAGGCTCAGCCTGCAGCGGCTGAGGAGGGTTCACCTCTGCTGCATAGCTGAGGCCCACAGCTGTGCTTGCCTACTGAATTGTAAATGATTGAGCCGCAGGATAAACAGAAGCATATGAGACGTTGCCACGGGACTTTCAGTCCGTGGAATGGACTACTCCGTGTAACTGAAGCAGCAGCAGGCTTAAAAATAATGCATGACCACCATCTGTAATGCACAGAATGGCGGTTAGCAGCTGTACTATTACCCAGTGATGTCATGCAGGGGGTACGTGGGGGTACGCGAGTACCGGTTTCTAGGATTACAGCTGGCCCCGCCCATTTGCCCACCTACTCGTTGACTCCGCCCCCTGCAACGTTTGAATTTCCTGCATGTTTGAGTTGCCTGCATGTTCTCAGAGCCAGCCAGCCAGGCAGGCAGCGAGCGGAGCCTTTCCTTTCCTTGCCACTGAAAAACGAGTTGCTCTGGGGTTTTAACATGATGCCAGGCCTCCTTAACATGTTGTGGGGGTGCTGTGGAATACTGTTGCAACTGTTGGGTCAGTTTAAAATCATCTGAGGCCTCAAAAAGGGCTTTTTCATGTCACTTCCTGCTACGACATCACTTCTGGCTTATGACGTCACTTCCGGTGGGCGGGTCCCGACACGTGCCAATCAAAAGTGAGTACCTGTTCTTAAATCATTTAGCTGACACCACGGACTATTACCCAACAAACAATAGCAGCCTAGTCAAAGAGTAGATTGCCTGGGGCTGCGTGAGATTCATTTATAGGGCTACCAAGTTTAATGGATCCAAAAACCTGATATTTGTGAGGCAGGAACGCATGGTGTTAAAAGATGGGCAGCCCAATCCTGAGCTGCCTGGCAGCTGCGGTTGCAGTGGTAGCCAAACGGATACTGAGTCTTCCTGTGGCAGACAGGCAGCCTCTGGAGGGACAGGAGAAGGGAATGTTCTCCCCTTCGCCAATGGGTGTCCTCACACCAATGGGTCTCCTCATGTCAATGAGTTTCCTTGCAGGAGTCCCACCCCTGCTCTGCCCCCCCCCAGTAATGCCCTTCCACCCCGCCTGGAATTGACGCAACACCAGGGACCAGCAAACTCACTGCCCCCTGGTCCTGCAATGCCGCCTCTAGGCTCACCATTTTGGTGCTGCATCAGCGTGGGCGGTAAGCTGCTCTCAGCTGCTGAGTAGTGCTGAGGTGTTACCGCTAAAAGGGCAGCTCACATGATAACTGGACTCTTCCATAGCTTGGCAATATGATCAAGATTCGTAAATTTTATCTTTTCTCGTTTGTAGCAAATGCGTTCCTGAGTGAAAAGTGCTTATTTCAGCTTAATGACATCACTTCCTGCTTCATGACTTTATTTCAGGCCCTTAACAGGTGACATGATTGCTATTCAGCCCTGTGTGTGAAATGAGTTTGGTAGATGGTTTCACACATTCTATATGTGTGTGTGGATATATAATTGAATCCAGTGTTTAAAAAGAGGCTTCCTGCAGCAAGGGAAAATTCTGCTCATTGATTTTAGTCATGGGAGTGCGGCCTTTAACGCTTGATGATGTCAAAATGACGCAACTTAAAATATCAAGGTACATTAAGGATGATCTTTATACCTATATCGCAGCTAGGTCCATCTTTCAGTTAAAAATAGGAGTGGTTCTGCAAAGAAACAATCACTGCAGAATCAGCAGTTTTAATTTTAACCACCTTATTTTCAGACCCCACATTTCTCTTGTGAAATAATATTTCTGCCAAATTAGAAAGCGCCTGTTCCATCCAATCAACTTCTGCGGCCACCGCGTTTCAACAACCTTGCTGCACAATATTGACAATATTAATGAGCTCTTTTTTCTGATGTGGAACGTGTCTGGCTGAAGACAACATAGTCACTCACAGAATGCTTGTCTCTAAGTAAATGCCAAAAAGGGACAAAAAAATACTATTTGTCTTGTCTTCAGTCATACACTATTTGAATGCAAGTTCAGCTCTTTAACCTGTCTTTGTTTTTTTTCCCTAAAGGAACAAATTTGGATTCTTCCCTATTTCTTTTTTTAAAAGCTAATTTTAAAGTACAAGTTCCTTCCTGTGAAGGTGATGGAACTGATTATGGCCTGATGCCATAATGAAATCCAGTCAGTTTTCTCCCATGAGCTACAGTTCCCCCCCCCAGTCCCCTCATGCCAACCGTCATCATACGTCTCAGTAGTGTCAATGATTCACCCTGAGTTTGGGATGTGAAGAGAAAGGATGGGAGAAAGGATAATTATGTGACTCCATGAGGATGAGTAATCTTCCCTCACAAAAGTGTCAGCTGGAATAAGGCTACTTAACAAATCTATGTGGCTTCACACTGTCAATCACTGGCTGGCAGCAAAACCTGCTGGGGCAGCCTGAGGGCTTGAGGCAGCTGGAGGGTTAGCCAGTCCTCCTGTGTACATGGCCTTGCTGATATCCATGGCAACCTACAAATGAGCCTCCTCCCTGCTGCTGTTTCAGACACAACTGTTGGCCTTCCCTTTCAGAAGGCTTTTTGATGATTGATGCTGCTTCCTGCCCTCACAGTTCTCAGGATCTGGCCCTTGTCTTGGCAGGGCTGTTGGGCCATGCTGAAGGGGAAACATTGCATGCAACCAAAGCCGGCCCAAGACATCCTGACACCTGAGGTGGCAAGCCAAACGCTGCCCCACCTCATCCGATCATGTGCCAGCCTTTGTTCCTCCCACTCCCTGGTGTTCTAGCTCAGCGCTCTCCTCCCCATTTCCTCTTCCTCTCTGTTCCCGTCTTCCTTTTCCAATCCAGGGAGTCGAAGGAAAAGCAGTGGATGAGTGGAGGAGGACAGAGATGGGTGTTGCCCATCAATCTGCGGCCTGAGGCAGCCTTTTCAGTTGGCCTCATGGCTGGGCCAGCCCTGATGCAACACAGCACACCAGTGTTACTCCAGATGGAGTTGGCAGACTGAGGCAGATGGGAAAGCAGCTCTGTCTCTCAGGCAAACAGGGACATTTCTCTTTTAACCCCAAAGTCTTGAGATGCAGGAGGGAATGGGTCTATGGCCAAGCCTCCTGGCAGGATTCAAAAGCCAGCCAGAATAGGGGTTAGGGAGCAGTTCTTTCCATTTGTTCTCAGTGAACTCAAAACAAAAAGCAGGAGAATTTGGAAAGGAGATGGGATGACCCAGAGTGCGGAAAACTTGTCCCTTCTATATCTCAAGTCCCTAGGAAAGTCATAGGCCAGGCCTGAGCTGACGTGAAGTCCTCTGGTTTGCCACAATTGTATTGTTTCAACATTCAGTACACTGCCTACAACATGTTTATGGACACAAATATATAAAGAAATAAATTAAGTAGCCATTAAGGGAATGAAGTCGTGCGCTGTGTTTTACACCCTGCTCAGATCCTTGTTTTCCAGACCAATTGATTCAATATAGAGTTTCAAAGAGGCCATTAGAGAACATGAGCCAATTAAAGTGCTTGTAAAAAGGAATGACACACAAGTGCAGTACAGGAAGGTGGAGGCGAGGGAAGCAAGTGGCATGGAAGTGAGTGTATAATGTCCAGTGTCTTTTTTGGGGGGCTCCCTTGAATCTCCCTTGGATGGAAGCCAAAGACTTCCCTGAGTTTTTTTCCCCCCTGATGTACTTGAAGGTATGGGGACTTAAATGAGGACTTAGCAAAGTACAAAGCACATACAGAGCACAATCTTAACCTGGAGTTATGCTGGCACAGTTAGGCCAGCAAAGTTTGGCCGGCACAAGGGACAACCTAAAGTATATTTGGACCACTCTTGGAGTCAGAGAGGCCAGCACACAGACATGCTCCACCCTCCCTGATTCCGAGAGTGGTCCAAACGTGCTTTATGGTGGCCCTTGTGCTGGCCAAACTTTGCTGGCTTAACTTGTTGTTCAGTCGCTAAGTCGTGTCCGACTCTTCGCGACCCCATGGACCACAGCACGCCAGGCCTCCCTGTCCTCCACTAGCTTCCTGAGTTCGCCCAATTTCATATTCATTGCTTCGGTGACACTATCTAACCATCTCATCCTCTGTCGCCCCCTTCTCCTTTTGCCTTCAATCTTTCCCAGCATGAGGGTCTTTTCTAAAGAGTCCTCTCTTCTCATCAGGTGGCCAAAGTATTGGAGCTTCAGCTTCAGCATTTGTCCTTCCAGGGAGCAATCAGGCTTGACTTCCTGGAGAATTGACCGATTGGATCTCTTTGCAGTCCAGGGGACTCTCAAGAGTCTTCTCCAACACCATAATTCAAAAGCATCGATTCTTCGACGCTCTGCCTTTCTTATGGTCCAGCTCTCACAGCCATACATGGCTACTGGGAAAACCATCGCTTTGACTATGCGAACCTTTGTTGGCAGGGTGATGTCTCGGCTTTTGATTAAGCTATCTAGGTTCACCATAGCTTTCTTCCCAAGAAGTAAACGTCTTTTAATTTCATGGCTGCAGTCACCATCTGCGGTGATCTTGGAGCCCAGGAAAATAAAGTCTGTCACTGCTTCCATTTCTTCCCCTTCTGTTTGCCAGGAAGTGATGGGAGTGGTTGCCATGATCTTAGTCTTTTTAATGTTGAGCTTCAAGCTGGCTTAACTGTGCCGGCCTTACATCAGGTTAGAATTTCACTCTAAGCTATGCATGGGTCGGTAAAGACAGTGGTGTCATTTGGGTTGGTGTCATCCAGTGTGGTAGCTCATGGTGTCACCCTAGCCCCCTGTTTTGGTCCCAGCTTCCCCTTGTTATGTACAGGCACCCTTTCAGGTCAAGAAGGGCTGTTCCTCTGTGATTATCTTTGCAGGACTTGGGGTGAGGCTCTCTGCTCACCCACAGTCATTGGCCTTCAAGGCGCTTCTTTCATGTACTGGGGTGAGTGAGAAGCGGTAGCTTGATTGCACTCTGAAATGTTGCAGAAAATTTTTATAAGCACTCAGTTCGGTGTTACCCCCCCCCATTGTGTCACCCAGAGTGTAATCCTAACCTGGAAGTAAAAAGGTAAAGGTTTCCCCATGACCGAATGGTCTAGTCGTGACCAACAGTAGGGGGTGGTGCTCATTTCCGTTTCTAAGCCTGTAGAGCTGGCGTTTGTGACAAGCTTCTGTGGTCATGTGGCTGGCATGACTATACGCCATTGCGCATGGAACGCTGTTACCTCCCCCTCCCCCGAAGCGGTACCTTGCATTTTGACATGCTTTTGAACTGCTAAGTTGGCAGGAGCTGGGACAAGCAACGGGAGCTCACTCCGTCACGTGGTCTCGAACTCCCAACCTTCCGGTCAGAAAGCTCAGCAGCAGCAGTTTAACCCGCTGTGCCACCACGTCCCAACCTGAAGTTAGGCTGGCACAATTAGGTCAGCAAAGTTTAGCTGGCACAAGGGACACCATAAAGTATGTTTGGACCACTCTCAGAGAGGCCAGCACACAGACTTGCACCATCCTCCCTGACTCTGAGAGTGGTCCAAACGTGGTGGCTCTGGTGCCAGCCAAACTTTGCTGGCTTAACTGTGCTCACATAACTCCAGGCTAGAATTGCACTGCAGTGTGGTTCGCACCCCCATACCATCTTAGTGATGCCACTGGAGTGAGAGATACATCTTTCTGTGCTAAGGGAAAAAAATCATATTGAAATGCAAGATGTTCCTTTTTCTCCTTCTCACACTTAATTTTTAAATGGACCACTTCTCATGGGGAAATTTGTAATGGAACACATACACTAGGGAGCAACCCCCCCTTTTTTAAACATTCTGCTTGAGTTGAAACTTTTGACTATAGCCCAGTTGTCTTCAACAGATTTATTGCGCATGCATGCTCTCTAAGAACACTGTTCCTCTGAGACAGGCTGAAGGCCTTCATAAGTTGAACAGAGAAGATAACCTTCCATCTGCAGTAAGTCTTGACAGATAGTTGGCTGAAAAAAATCTCAGAAGGTTTTTACTGCAGACTTTCTCAAAGCTATTTCCATGCTATTTCCATCACCACTAGTCATCTCTCTCTCTCTCTCTCTCTCTCTCTCTCTCTCTCTCTCTCTTTCATTCTCTCTCTCTCTCTCTCTCTCTCTCTCTGTCTGTCTGTCTGTCTCTCTTTGAGAAATTCAGTGCTTAACTAGCACAAGGTGAGCATCAGGGCTGGCCTTAGGAGTTGCAGGGCCCAATTGGAAACATTTGTAGATTCTACCATTCTAGTCTCCAGTGATAGATTTGACAATTCTATAATTAATTAACGTGTTATGTAATTCAGAGCGCAATCCTATACTGCACTGGAATGGCGAGGCAGATGGGCCTGCGCCATATCCTAGTGCAGAATAGGGGAGGCTGGAGCCTCCCCACGGCAAGAGCACCTAAATAGCAGCCGCAGATCCAAGGAGACCCTGCGGCCCCTCGAATGGGCTTAGGATTCAGCCTTATGGCGCCCCTCATGGGCTGGCATGCCTGCCGGCACAGTACAGCCACTGCACACCTGCTGGCACGCCCACAGCACGCCCACAGCCTGCCCAGTTATGCCCTCCCCCTCCCTCCCTTGTGCCGAAGTGGCGCCTCCCCTGCACCAGCTGGTTTCAGCCGGTGCAAGGGAGATGCGGCGCGGGTGCAATGTGACCGGTGCCTGAGTGCTGATATGGGGGTGCTGCTCGGCGCCCCCATGTTGGAGCTAATGCAATGACTCCAACGTCGGCGCAACGGGCAAGCCAGGATTGCACTGCCCAGCACAGCAAAAAAAAAAAAAAGACAAAATATAAACAGAGCAAACAAAAACTACTGGCTTTAAGAATTCAGAAGAAAATTAAAATAGTTGCTGTTTAAACATCGAAAGCTGCAATTACTGCCAAAGTGGCTTGGGTGGTTACAGGGGCTAAGATGGTTTAACTCCATTGGACCACTGCTTCAGCAGCTGCACTGGTTGTTCATTCAGTTCTTGTCTCAATTCAAGATGATGGTATTGACCACATACAGGCTGAAAGTTCTATTCTCTGCTCTGTGATGTGTGCCTAGACAGCCCTTGTTGAAAAAACGTCAAAGAGGCCTACAGACACCCAAATGGGTAACAGTGAAAAGAGCAAGAGGAAGCATTTCTCAGTATATGTATGCAATTATTTGAAATCCAGACAAATCTGAAATACAGATACCTTTCCGTCCCAAGGGATAATCAGCCTCTATTGGAATAAGCGAAGAACCCCTGCTAACTGGGCAAGAGGCACTTTTTCAAGAGGTGTTCTTCTTACATTTAGCAGCGGGAGAGCAATTGTCCTTCTTCACCCCTGCGCAGTGTCTTTTCTAGTGGCTGTTGCTGGTGGTTGTCTGCATTTTATTTTTAAGATTGTGAGCCCTTTGGGGACAGGAAGCCATTTAACTTTATTATTATTATTTGCTTGTAAACTGCTTTGTGAACTTTGTGTGGAAAAGCGGTACAGGTGTGCTCCAGTATCCATTGATTTGGAATCCCCTGTTTCAGTTATCCATGGATACCATGGATACTGGGATGCCTATTAAAAAGGTAGGGGAACATTAAATAAATCTGGTTTTTTTTTTAACTTGCTGCAGCAAAAGCACTGATATTTATCTTTCTTAAAAAGGCTTCCCAAGTATCCACGGTTTCAGGTATCCACAGTGGGGTCCAGAATGGAACCCCAGTGGGTACCAGGGCATAAAGGTAAAGGTTTCTCCACGACCGAATGGTCTAGTCATGACCAACAGTAGGGGGCGGTGCTCATCTCCGTTTCAAAGCCTGTAGAGCCGGCATTTTGTCTGAGGACAAGCGTCCGTGGTCATGTGGCCAGCATGACTCTACGCCGTAGCGCACGGAACGCCATTACCTTCCCACCGAAGTGGTCCCTATTTATCTACTTGCATTTAGATGCTTTCAAACTGCTAGGTTGGCAGGAGCTGAGACAAGCAATGGGAACTCAGTCTTGAACTCCCAACCTTCCGGTCGGAAAGCCCGGCAGCAGTGGTTTAACCCACTGCGCCACCACGTCCCTGCCTTTATATAAATACTGTTAATTGAACAGATGGGATTTGTGGGAGCAGGAAGAGATATTTGAGAGCAAGATTAGGTTACAAGAGTGGAGCAGAAGGCCACAAAATTGCAAACTTTGTGGTCCAGTTTAGACAGAGCTGTAATTGTTTCTAAGATTTTTTTTTTTCTGCCAACATTTTTATAAATTGAGGTGACCACATCCAGGTCACCTTTCATTAGGGATATCACCAAATGTGAATGCTTGGGTATCATTGGCTATTATGTTGAAAAGGAAAAGAGGAGAATGGCACCCAAGAAGTCAGAAAGATGCCTATGGTTTCATGTTCCTGTTCTTCCAGCATTCGTGAAAGTAATGGGGTGAAACTATTTTTTTTGCTCGACTGTGCTGAAGACACTGATTACTCACTGCATTGTCCAAGCCTCATTAAGTGTCTTCTCTGGGGGCCTCTATCTGTTAGCTGCAGGCAGTGCACAGACTCCCTTTCAACAAGCAACTCATTTCCTCCGAAACCATATGAAGACAGCCCACATGCTTGCCTTAAATGAGCTGAAACAAGGAGATAAATATAGGTACAAGGTATTTGCTGACTAGAAGAAAAATGTGCATGTCCACAGGGCGCTGTTAACGGGCAGTTATTGGCAATTATCTCCCTGGAACATAAGCCTGACTGGGAAGCGCAATAAATAAGGGGATATTAAATAAAGTCTCTCATTTATTGGAGGAGTTCAGTCCATAGACCTCTTCCAACCACAAGAGACTGCTGTTGACTCTGTCTTTGTACTGCTTTACAGATGAACTTCCACTTAATTCAGGAATACGGCTGTGGAGTTATGCAGAACAGAAGTGGTGGGAACGCATTTTACAAAGAAAGTCAGTCTTCCAAAGTAGTGGCAGAATTAAGCATCCTGCAAGTCTGGAAAGGATCCTGGATAATACAATCTATTCAGAGCCAGTGGTGGTTCTCCATTTGACTTTTAGCTCTGATTGAGGGTGCAATCCTTACTTGGAATTCGGCCTGCACATAGGCCAGCAACGTTTGGCTAGCACAAGGGCCACTGTAAAGCATGTTTGGACCACTCTCGGAGTCAGGGAGGATGGCGCACGTCTATGTGACTCCATGAGTGGTCCAAACATACTTTAAGGTGTTCCTTGTGCCGGCCAAACTTTACTGTCCTAACTGTGCAAGCTGAACTCCAGGTTACGATTGCTCTCTGAATTGTTAAGATTAATTCTTGGGAAATTTGCGGGAGGGGGAAAGGTTTCCATTTAAAAAAGATGCCTAAAGCACAGGATTGCAACTATGGCCACCATGAGCTTTCTTCAGTCAAGGAAAACCAGCACCAAAAGGGGGAAGGGTTTAGAGGAAGGGAACTACGTGCGAGACCCTGCTATTTAGCAGGCGCAGGTCCGAGCAGTCCTATATGTTCATCCCCTTGCCCTGTGCTGAGTTGCCGCTGCCTCCTAACGTGGTTAAGGTGCAACACAGGCCAGCCGGCCGGCCTGCTCCTGCCCAAGTTAGGATTGGGCTGCCCAACTGCCTGCCAATTTCATATGTTCCTACATTCCCCTCTACCCATGCTGAGCTTACCCACATATTCCCACTGGCCCAGCTATAAAATGCCAATGTTGCCTTGCATTTAACTGGTGCCTTTGCTCCATACAAAGCAATCTCAACCAGTCACCACACATAGGAGGCTGAAGTTTGGGTGGACTTGTAGATCAATTGCCTTTGGCCTAAGGCCTAAGGCTAATATAAAGAAAAAAAAAATGCTGTGTAAAGCCATATTCCAGGGGATCCAGCCCATTAACATGTGTAGTGAATGTTGTTTGTGCAAAATAATGGTAAAGCAACAGGAGCACCCCCAAGCAAGCACAAGTATTGACAAGCACATCCACCTACTGGGTCAACCATGGGCAAGAAAAAAGGATCAACAAGCTTCTGGGTTTCCTAGAGGCATCTCACTGGCCTCTACGGGAAGCAGATCCTGAATGAATCAGACCTTTGGTCTGATCCATCAGGGCTCTGATGTTTCCACAATCAACTCACTTACAGGACTGTTCGAAGATATGCAGTGGAGGAATACGCAAGTCATAACAAATGTTCTACAAATAGCAGTTCTCTAGCCCAAGTTTTATTTTGCATTTAGGGCTAGTACTTCAACAAGCAGTGAAGGATTTTTGCTCAGAGTTTTGGCAGGTAGCTTCTGATACATCATTCAGAAGAGATGACTGATGCATTCTAAGTTTTCTCTTAAAGCGAATTTCTGCCTGTGACAGCCCACATTGCATGGAAGTTGCCATATTATTGAATAATATTAGGATAAAAGAGCAGAGTCCAGTCCTTTCTTTCACAAATCTTCATTATTTGTTCCCCATTCCCCATTAAATCCATTAAACCTTATCTTTTCAATAGGCATCCCGGTATCTGTGGATAACTGAAACTGTGGAAACTGAATCAATGGATACCTGGGGGCATGCCTGTACTATACCGCATGCCAAGGTAAGACTCCTTGCAAAACTGGGAGCGGTGACTCCCTCAGGAGCCAAAGAATCCTCACAAAAAGCCCGGCGCCCTAATGAATAGGATTGTAGTCCTAATGGGGAGCCTCGGCCAATGGCCCAGTAGATCAAGGGAGCCGCGGATCAAAAAGGTTTGGGGACCACTGCATCAACCCATTGAACTCCACGCATCTGGGTTAGGCATTTCATGATGGAATCGTTCTTTGTTCACTAAGTCCTGAACTTTATGGCACTCAGTCTGAAGGGCAATAGTGTCCTCACTGCTTCTGGAATCCTGTGATGCACAAAAATTGACTTTATATGAGAAATTAAATTAATAGCCTTTGTCCTTTCCAAGAGGGTAATTTCAGGGTGGTGGGGAAAGCAATCCATCACTTGCAAGTAAATATTTCATTCCCAGCATCTACAACCCAGGAAAGGAAATATTTCCTTGTATTGGTAGTGATGGGTTACTTTCCCAATGACTCTGGAATTACCCTCTCTCAATGAACTACCAAGAATCCAGTTGGTGAAGCATCTTGTGGCGCCCAGGTGGTCCACGCCCCTTGGCAGTGAGTGAGTGCAAACCGAGTTTGCTGCTTTACTAGGACACGTAGAAAGGCGTGCATTATGGGCAGCCCAAGTCATGCGCCCTTGCCAAGATTAAAATGTGCAATTCCGTTTCCCGACCACAACACCACATTCCCGAGCCGCGTCCAACTTCAGTGCCATGCAATAATTGGCTGGCATGTCAATTGAGGCGACACATGCCCCGATCGCTTGGGAGGATTCCTTTGACACTGCTTTTTTTAAAGAGGGACCATCTGTTTTGATGTGTCTTGCCTTTTCAGATTGTGTCTCTTGTGACTTGAGAGTAATGGAGAACAGGCTACTGGTACAGAAACAAAAGAGTTGGAAGCCATATAGTTACACACAGCTGCACATTGTACTTGGAAAGAAAACGGTCTTTTGCAATTTTTTTTGGCATGTTTGGGCTAACGAAAGCCTGATGAATGCACACCATATAAATCTTTTACGAATGCAGCCTGAGCAGTGAAATATTCATGCAGTGGCTCTTTCCTCTAATCTCAGCTAAATTCCCCAGTGCAATTCTTCGGATTCCTGAATCTGTACTTACATTATACCCCTTGTAAATGAGAAACACTTTCATTTCCCTCTGTTCCCATTTTTAGATGTTAAGCGGAAACGGTAATTGACCAATTACAGAAATGCATATCCCTCAGGCCATAATACTTTTACTTATTTCAAACCTTGATAGCCTGTCCTTCCATCCCCCAAAGCACCATCAGGGCGGCTCACAACATTTTAAAACCAGCAGTGACTCATAAGAAAGCAATAAAAGCATAATTAGAATGGGAAGAGGTATTGATAGAAAGATTTTAGGATGACATTATAAACCCAAGACAACAATCTGATAGGAAGCTTAATACAATTCAGCAGTGCCGTGTGTATAAGTCTGGGTGAAAAAAAATAATGTTATCAATTACTAGGGACTCAGAACCAGGAAATGAAATCTTAGTTCAAATGTACCAATGCAACCACAAAGAAGAGATGTGCCGTTCACTGAGGTATCCAGTAAGGGATTTGTACCTGGAATAGAGGATATTGGTGTTATTGAAAGTGCTTTCAGTGCAAGCCTGTACCTGTCTACTCAGAAGTAAATCCCATTGATTTTATTTTCACATTTTTATACCACTCTTCCTCTAAGGACTTCTGGGTTGTGTAGGTGGTTCACATGGTTCAACCTTAAGCTGAAAGATAGTGACTGGTCCAAGGTCACTCAGGAAGCTTAGTGTCTGAGCGGGAATTGAACCTGGATCTTTCCAGTCCAGGATCAACGCTAGAACCACTATACCTTCCTGGCAGGACTCCCAAACAAGTATGATTAGGATTGCCTGTGTCTAGCTGTGGTTGCCTATACATAAGTGTGTGTGTGTGTGTGTGTGTGTGTGTGTGAGTGTGTGCGCGCACAATTCTTTTTAGTACAGCTTACTAATTTGAAAACAGCACCTCATAAGAGCTAAGATGCATTATACACTGTCCGTATTGATTTGAAATAACTTTCAGCTGAGGCTGTTAAGTGTGCAAAATAGCCTGAATATATTCACAATGGTTTTGTGGTGGGGCCAGCTCTTGATTCTCCAGGGAGTTGAACTGAGAGCAGCTGTAGCCTTGTGTGAAGCACATTGGGCTGCATTTCAGGGGTGATGGCCTTGAATTTTCTTTCATTAGATTCACTGGCTCTGCTCTTCACTCAGCTCTCTGGTGCTGTCAGTGAGCGGAGATTTGCAAAACTTGCAAGCGAGGTCGTCAGCATTTTTATTTTTTAATTTTTGGCAAGAGAAGAGGGGCAGTTGGTTCATTAGATGAACTCAAACTTCAGACGTGGCTATATCTCATGTTGCACGCTTAACTGAATTGAGAAGGCTAACTTGTGATCCAAAAAAATTACGTCTTTTTGTGGTTGTAGAAACAGGATTTTTTCCCTCTCTTTCTCACTTTTACAAACCTTGACTTCATGCTCACCTCTTCGGAGGTGATCTGTTCTTCCTCTCTGTTCTTTAGCTACAATTGGGCCTTTAGCTGTGAATATCACGTAAGCCACTCCAGAAGTGAGATGTTCGGCTTTGCTAAGATCAGTTACGGCCAACTAATTAGTATCTGCTGCTTTACTGGCTAGAAATAAAGGCTGTGATTTTCCACATTTGCGGTCCAGGATAACTGCTGCCAGATGGGCTAATTCAGAGTCCATAATTTGCCAACCTTGTGTGCCTTCAGTCGATGAGACATCAAATAGCTTAAATTCCTTGCTCATCAAATAGTTTTGCTGAGGAGTGCTTTCCTTGTGCAAACTATGGGGGAAAAAGCGCCATAAACAATGCATTACATTACTGAGCCACTCATCTGATAATCTTTTCAATTTGATGATGTGGGTTGGTCACTTAGGGTTTCCCAGAAACATGTAAAAGTGAGCGTTCAGGAATAGGCAGAACAATTGGACGTGCCATGAAGATGGAAGGGAGAGGAGAATCTATATGAAATTAAAAGTCTTCCCTGTCCCATCCCCTGCTCAAAAATGTGGCATTAAGCTCCTGTCAGATGCATGAACAATTGAACTAGGGATGCTCAGCTCTCAGTCTAAAATCAAGTCAAACAATTGCACATATTCCAAGTGAAGATCACCCAAAGCACAAGTGTTCGCAAATCATTAATGCAATCTCTTGCCAAGGGTCAAATGTGCCCCCGGAAGGTGGAACATTCACAAGCATTGACCACTTACAAAAGGTTTGCAGAAGTTTGAATGACATGAACCTTTGTGAGTGGTTCATTCTATGACAGAGGTTGAAATCTCTTTGCGCTCAGTTTAGTTATGCTCATCCTGGTTCTGCTTGCAAACATTTGAGCAGGGGAGTTGAACATGGCAAGCAAGGCACACTGCCAGAAATGAGCACCATTACTGTCCCAAATGGATTCTCTCCACCATTTTGGACCACCAGCTCTGTGATGGAACACAGTCCAGCCCAGAATGCTCCTGCCAAGTGTGGAAATACTTATCAAGGCCCACCAACTGGGCCACCAATCTGATGTACAAATAACTAAGGACAGAAGCAAAGGGGAATTGTTTGCATTAGCAGTCTGCCTTCTTCAGTCTATTTATTTGCTCCCACCCATGTTTGAATTATGTGGCTTCAAGAAAAACGACGGCCATCCTTTTCGCAGAATAGAAGGCTGACACTGGCACATTCCATCAAAAACAATCCCTCTCTGGGTGGTTATTTCTCATCTCTTGCCCTGAGTTACAGAGATCAAAGATGGTGGTGGTGGTAAGGAGTGGGCGGAGAACTGAATAGTACAGCACTGGTTTTCCTTTCCCTGGTCTGTATTTTATCCTTTTTTGGTCAGCATTCCTCCCTCCAACCCTTTGTCTGGCAAATTTCAGGGCAACAAATGTACAACTGAACCCCTTCAGCTTCCACCGCAGTGTGTGAAATGCAATGACGACAAGCAAGCATAGGCTACATTTGAGTGCCCAATTACGATCATAGCTGCACATTATGGGGGATGCTTGGCTTTCATCAATCCATGCCGGTGTAACGGTTGCTGCAGGCCCTGGAGCAAAGCCCTTCACTGGGCCCTCCCCCCACGGCATATCAAGCCCATATGACTAAATTACCAGATACAAACCAGAACAGAGTACCCACACCTTTAACCATTGTGCAGTAGAGGGAATTTTGGCAGGTGCACCTTTTGAAACCCTTCCATGATGAGCTGCATCTGCCCAAATTCCCTCCTCTATACAATGGTTAAAGGTATAGGCACTCTGTCCCAGTTTGTATCTGGTGACCCTACCCATGACTCCCCATGCTTACTAGCTGCAGGTGATAGGCAGTGATGACTTCTGCTCTTCAACTGATGGGAGCATTCCTAGACATCTCAGAATGACGTGGGGGCTTCGGAGGGATGCTCCCATTTGTAGAATTGTCAGGTGCAGTGACAGAACCCGTCTTGGTTAATTCATGTCACTGTCACTGCCGGCATGGGCTGGAGTTGGAGGCACCCTTAAGGCGCTTACCTGAAAGTGCTCTGCGTCCTGGAAGTGCATTCTGGAAGTGGTGGTGACCTAATAGCATTGCTCCCAACCTTACAGGCTATTGCACTGCTTTAAATACAGTAAGATTGCCTTCAGATTGACTCCCGTCGGCAATCTTCAGCCCCAGTTGCATTGTGTTCTTGCCAGTAAGTGGTTAAAAATACCTTTTGGCAAGAGCATGAGACGGCTAGACCCAGAGTGGGCTGGAGATGGCTGAAGGTACGTCACCTCCCGCTGGGGGTGTCAGCAGGGTGATGCCATTGGCAGGAGTTCAGGGGTTTTCTTCTAATGGGCATGGTCCTGTGGGCTGTACACAACCTGGTTGACCCATGATACTACCCTGATTTACATTCCCCTCCCTGCACAGCTTCCCGTAGTAGTCAAAACACGACATGTTATGCAGTACATGACATGACATCATCACATTCAGCATTCTGTAAGTGGTAACGAATTATAGCTGAACACTATGCCATGACTATAGGGACGTGGTGGTGCAGCAGGTTAAACCGCTGCTGCTGGGCTTTCCAACCAGAAGGTTAGAAGGCTGCGCAACGGAGTGAGCTCACGTTGCTTGTCCCAGTTCCTGCCAACCTAGCAGTTCGAAAGCACCTAAATGCAAGTAGATAAATAGGGACCACTTCAGTGGGAAGGGAACGGTGTTCTGTGCGCTACAGCGTAGAGTCATGCAGGCCACATGGCCATGGAAGCTTGTCCTCAGACAAAACGCCGGCTCTACAGGCTTAGAAACGGAGATGAGCACTGCCCCCTACAGTTGGTCACAACTAGACCATTCGGTCATGGGGAAACCTTTACCTTTACCTTTATGCCATGACAGCCAGAGGTGTAGTTGAGGGATGTAGGGGGGGATGGAGTTTCACAGCTTCTCCTACAGTGGGAGCGGTGGCATCATCATTAGAAGTACTCAGGTGTTCCCTTTCAATTTTTTTTCAAATGCAGATAGGATTGGAGCTGGGCAGCCTCAGTGCAGTTGAAAATTAAGACACTTGTCTCAGTCATAAATAACTCCTAAATAACTCCTTTCATTGATTTCATGACTAAGCTCAGCTGGATAAGGAACCATAAGATGAAATATTCAAGTTTGATGTATTATTTACATCGATAGCCTTCCTGAACTACAGGATGTGGAGAGCTTACAATAAAACACCACTAAAACAATCTGAAATATTAAATAGACCCTGTCTCCCAGATTCAGTCACCAAGCCTGAATGTCATAGGAATGAAAGGAACATGGGTTTTACATGCTGGAATCGATGAATGATAACAACTGATCCAAATTATCTTGTCAGTATTCTATCAACCATAGTCAGCTACAAGGTTTCTAAGAGCGAGGTATTGAAACTTAGCAAGGTGCAGTATAAAGGTATCTTGAATGGGGAAAAAAAGTTGAAAGATTTACTGTATAATGATTAATGCAAAGCTGTCTTGTCTGTTCAAAATCAAACTCTGTAGCTATTCAGTGGTTTGAGAACTGTGACACACACACACACACACACACACACACACACACACACACACACACA
>JAJKFI010000009.1:12649029-12681436 GCA_029204185.1 Lerista edwardsae
TGTGTGTGTGTGTGTGTGTGTGTGTGTGTGTGTGTGTGTGTGTGTGTAAATTGAATCAGAAACAGAAGAGCCAAAGACATGGTCCAGTCTTTCAAATGCCTATTGAAAAAGAAAGGTTTTGTAACCTCCTTGAAATCCTTGATTTTGTAAGGCATTTCCAGTAAGGCATTTCAGAGCTCAGGAGCTACTGCAGTAAAAACCCTGATCGGTGGAAAGGTGAATGCTGGGTGGTGCAATGGCATTGGGCGGAAGGGAGTGCTATTTAGAATGCAGTCCTAACCTGGAGTTAGACCAGCAAAGTTTGGCTAGCACAAGGGCCACCATAAAGTGCGTTTGGACCAGTGGTGTCATTCAAATGATTTAGGAACAGGAACTTTTGAGTTCAAATTCAAATGTTGAAAAGAAACAAAAACAAAAACCCGGAAGCAGCCACGGAGCCCATTAGGATCCGGAACGCCCATTCTGGTCCGTTCCCCCTGAATGACATCACTGGTTTGGACCACTCTCAGGGAGGATGGTGTGCGTCTGTGTACTGGCCTCTCTGACTCTGTGTGTGGTCCAAACACACTTTTCGATGTCCCTTGTGCCGGCCAAACTTTGCTGGCCTAACTATGCCAACCTAACTCTCAGATTAGGATTGCGCTCCTAGTTGGTGCAAACCTGAGAATCCCCATTGTGGAGGCTGGGGCTTTACATGGGGTAAGGGGATGAATGTCCCCCTCCCCAAGACCTCTGGTGGCCTAGCCTTGCAGAATACAGTGGCAGCCATTTCAGTGTCACTGTACCTCTGGGCACTGGGAAGCACAGGATTGGGCTGTTACATTTTAGGACGCAATCCTAAAGTGAGTTAGGCTAAGCCAGCAAAGTTTGGCCATCACAAGGGCCACTGTAAAGTATGTTTGGACCACTCTCAGGGTCAGAGAGGCCAGCACACAGACGTGTGCCATCCTCTCTGACTCCAAGAGTGGTCCAAACGTGATTTATGGTGGCCCTTTTGCTGGCCAAACTTTGCTGGCTTAGTTTATGCCGGCCTAACTCCAGTTTAGGATTCCGCTCTTAGTCAACATGCATAGGCTAGCACTGTAAGATATGTTTTTATATTTGAAATATTTTTAAATTTCATTTTTCCCCCCACAGCAATTGCAGTTGTGCTAGTGGGGCTATAAGAAAGACCCACTCCCAGAGTTCGGAATGAAATCAGCTCAATCTTGAAAATGAAGTCCAAGTTCCAAAGTAGGAATAAATGGCAGGAGAAGAAAGTATGATGATGCGGAAATTTAAACTTGAGTTTTGTTTTTTATAGTCTGTGGGGGCATGGATAAAACTGTGCATTGCTGCAATATTGAAGCCAAAGTGTTGATTACTGTAGGAAGTGGTTTCAAACAGGAATGTAATTAAAATTGTTACTTAAAACCAAAAGTAGTCATACCAAAGAAGAGAGAACTGAAGTTTTTGTTTTAAAAAATGGCAGCAGAATTGGATTAAGCTAGTGTGAGCCTATCACATATGTTATAAAGGCAGTGACGAATGGGACCACGATCGCACCCATGGCAGGGCGACGAAACCGCGCCCCTGGCACATCGCCCCGCCCCCGTGTATCAGCCCACCACACCTCCCTGTGCCCGGAATCGCTCCATTTTGGAGCGAAACGAGTGCCAGGGCGGGCGGGCCAAAAAGCATGCCGGCTCCTCCGCACGATGCTGCCTTGCCGCTGCTGGCGCCTCACCGCTGCCGGCGCCCATGGCTGCCGCCACCCCTGGTGACACCCTCCCTCCACCCCTGTATAAAGGGGCCCTTCTCTGCCCTGTTACACCCCCTCCTTGCCCCGTTACACCGTCTCCCACTCCAACACCAGAACATATGTTCTTAACGTCAGAACATATGTTCTTAGCGTAAGAACATAAGGAAAGCCTTGTTGGATCAGGCCAAGGGCCCATCTAGTCCAGCTTCCTGTATCTCACAATGGCTCATCAGATGCCTGAAAGAGCACACAAGACAACCAGATACTTGTATCTCACTGCCATGTCCCTGCATTTGGCATTCTAAAGTAGCCTATTATTCATTCATTCATTTTCATAAACCTTTATTGGCATCAAAAAAGAAACAAAAAGGATTTACAATATCAATCGGAAAGAAGTATAAGGAATAAGACAAATAAAAAGGGGAAGGGATAAAGGAAAATCCTTTTTGTTTCTTTTTTGATGCCAAGAAAGGTTTATGAAAATGAAAGAATGAAGTAGCCTATTACCCTTGCACCACCCCCTACGCTTGCCTGGCGCTTCCCTGCTCCAGCATGTGCCATTCCAGTCATGCCTCAAATTCTTCCACTGTTGCAACAAACGTTCTGGAACATTTGAGACAGCCAGCGCGGAGGAAGTGCAGGCTCCACTGGTGCTGAGGCACAACAGGATTGTGCCTGCTGTAAAGTTACATTTGAACGACATTAAGAGGCACTTTTTCAAGTGGTGTTCTCTTATATTTAGCAAGGGGAGAGCAATTGTCCCTCTTACCCCAGCACAGTGTCTTTCTCGTGGCTGTTGCTGGTGGTGTTCTCCATTCTTCTAGATTGTGAGCCCTTTTGGGACAGGGAGCCATTTAACTTTAATGTTATTATTTGCCTGTAAACCGCTTTGTGAACTTTGTGTTGAAAAGCGGTATATAAATACTAGTGATTGATTGATTATTTATTCACCTCATGTTATTAATGATGTCTGTAATGCTTACGTGCCACGCAGCAGGCAGCTCCTCTGACACGTAAACAACAGATCATGAGATGCTGATTTCATCAGAGACAACTTGCAAGCTTTTCGTGGGGGGCCCTTGTAAATATGGGGCCTGCAGCATATGCTACTTTTGCTAGTAGGCAGCCCATTCCAACCTAGGGCTGTGCTTCCCTCTACAAAGGTGGAACACAGCTGCCATTATGAGTCCGCTGCTGTAAATGATGGCAGTGCCAGAGGCCTCTAGCAACAAAGGTAAGCCAGGGTGGGGGCAGGGAGTGGCAGGAGTGGGCAGAATGGGGTTGGGATGGTGAGGAATGGGGGAGTTTCTGGGCTGGGAGGAAGGCGAGTTGGAGGCAGAATGGGAGAGGAAGGAGGGATCTCTGTGGTATTGGCATGTGCCAGTGGTAGTCAAAACACAGGGCAGGATCATCTAGATCTATGGGCGTTCTGCAGGAAATTGGCAAAGGTTGTTGACTCCCTTTTAGTTATGGGCCTCAAAACATCTTTGTATCCTGCACCTTACCTTACCTTTCCACATGGTATTTAAAATACCTTGCACATTATTATAAGCGTTTACATTTTCCATTTCTATAATCAATGGAAGCTGAGGAATCCTCCAGTGTTTTGTCACTGTAGCAGCCGTCAACATATAATTATCCAGTACATGATGTGGTTTCATTGTTTGCTCCTCTAAACATCTCAACAGCATGTTAACTGGGCTCAGTGGTATGTCATATCCTATGACTTCTTTGATCTCCCAAAGAACATTCTATCTAAAGTGTATGATTATTTAAAGAATGTTACTTTGAAATCAATATTTATTTTCAAATAAACACATTGACAACCCACTCTTATATATAGGGGTGTGTGTTTTTGGTGATTTTTCCCCCCCAAAATTTCTTGATTAATAAAATAGCAAATTGCAGTGTTATGTGTTTTTATTCTACGTTCTTATTCCAAGTTCTCATTTGTATTAATTTTAAATGCTTTAAAAGCATACTAGGTAGATGATATAGATGATGTAGTGTCAGCAGTTGCAGCCACAGTATTATTTCTAACTGGGAAAGTGGTCTGTTTTAATTTGGGAAAATGTCTTAAACACCAAAAGGTGGTGTTCTGTGTTTTCATTCAGATATATTTTAAACCACCAAAAGAGAGAGCTTAACTGCCAAAAAATGGTTTTCAACACCCCCCCCACACACACCTATATGTATCCCTACACAGCAATGCAGTGGTGCTAGTGGTGCTACCACTGTATCCCCTGAGAGATTTTCAGCTTCTGGAGGCCTTTTCAAAGTAAAGAGATTTGTTCCTTTGCCCCAGGGTAAGCCACAGTCGCTGCAATGGGTGAACTTGGGACTGTGGTCATCGCTGTCTGAATTAACTGGAAACATGGCTCAAGTCCAGAAAGGGGGTCAGGAATCAGCATGCACCGCCACCAGTCCTGTGCTCTCCTGGGCCTGATCTGCCCTCATCCCTGCCCATCTTTCCCGCTCTACCTATCCCCTGGCCTGTTCAACTCCCCCCCCCTGCCTCCCTCCAACCCCTTGTGCAGGCTTACTTGCTATAGCTGATCCCCATGGGTCCACTAGCACACAGGAGGCCACTCTGGCCTCCCCACCAGCAAACCCACTACACATGTCAATGGAGGCTGCTTTGTAATTGCTATAAGCCTCCACTGGTGCAATGCTCCACAACAGCAGAGGAGGGGGATAGGATTGTGCCATAAGGATTATGATATCAGTGTAGGTTCACTGTTGATTCAGTACTGATTTTTTCTATACAATAGTTGAAGTTCACCCCCTGCTGTAGACATTTGCACTTCCTATGTAGTAACTAGATGATCTGTGGAGCAGAACTCCTAAGTAGCCTAGAGGAACCTTCTGCTGAAAAGTAGTTGAGATTATTCAGGGATTGATGATCATTTAGCATTTACCCATTTACCCATATTCCACATTCATTATAATCCTGTCTGTGCTATGAGAAATAATGGCATCATCATTTGACTAGATGAGCACAAATGGGAAACTGACACTGTGGGTGAAGTATAAAGCACTTACCTGGAAATGATGCCATTACACCACAGGGAAATAAAATGTAAACAGCCTGTACTGCATTCATATTGAGATCTGGATCTTGCTAGAAAAACAGACTTGATTGAAACAGGATTGAAAATTGAATGTGTGTGTGTGTGTGTGTGTGTGTGTGTGTGTTGGAGTTGTAAGAGCCCTCGCCTGCAACTGACTGAGGGCCCAATCCTAATGGGGCCAATCCTGTTGGTGGGGCAAGCATATTGCTGGTTCTGGTGTCACAAAGGTGTAAGGCACCTCCGGAGCTGGTCCTCAGTGCCAGGGAGTGCTCACACTGAGCCAGAAAGCAGTGATTAGAACTGCTGGCGGCAGTGCAGGTGGGTGGGGAGGGAAGAACTGGGCAGAGAAGTGACGGAGTGGGACTGGCAGTGGACTCCATCATTGGATCCTAATCTCCGTGTTGGACCATGCGGTACCATGGTATCTTGTTATGCCCTGGCACCATTCCTGTACACTTCCTCTGTCATCTCCCTTGTGTATGCATGTGCTCCTTCGTGCATTGTTTTATACCCTGAATCTGAACTTCACCTAGCCCAGTACTGTGTATACCACCTGGCAAAGGCTCTCCAGGGTTTTAGACAAAGGCCCATTTTCAGCCCTTCATCGAGATGCCAGAGTTTGAATCTGGGACCTTCTGCATGCAAAACCTCTGCTCTGCCTCTGAGTCACAGCTCCTCTCTTGCCACTGAAGTAGTCACTGCCACACACTGAAGCACAAGGGCATTATATTTCACAATTATCTGGTCACATATTGTTAGGATATAGCTGGTTCCCCTTTTGATGAAGTTTTGACTTCCCTGGGAAGAAAGTGGCATGAAGACCTTGTCAATGATACCACCTAGGGCTGAGGATAGAGTCTACAGCAGTTGCTTTGTGACCAGCTGGTGCAGACATGCACACAGATCCCACAATTACTCTAGGTTATGAGGGTGATATATATTGGACTATGCAGCCACATTAGGCAATAAGACAACTGTTTCAATTGAGGGTTTTTAAAATTACTGTGTAATTCACCCTTCATTCTATGGAGCACAAGGAACATACATGATCTCTGACAGACATGCTTTTTTTCCTTCACAACAACCCTGTGTAGTACTCAAAACATCACCATCTGGCTGTGGTTTGGCTGTCAGAAAGTGATTGGCCCTAGATCACTCAAGTGAAATCCATTGCTGAAAGGGAATACAAACCCTTGTTTTCCTGTCCCCAGCCACTACATCATACTGATTTACTATTGAAAAAAAAATCATTCTAGGCAAAGGAATCAATCTAGTAAGTAAAGCAAAGTCAAGTGGCCTAAGCAATTGAATTGTGCTGCACATTACAATGAGCATAGAAAAATCTCACAGTAAACATGTCTTTCTTGATCTTAGCTATCACTAGAACAAGAGATAAAGGCATCATTATACAATAAACAAACTTTTATCAAAATGTGCCCACCTGTATTTTAATACAAGCAAGGCTCTCGGTTCTCATCACTCTTCAGGAAACTGTTCCAGATATGCTTTCAAAACTATGACAAACTAGCAGTGATAAACTCCAGGACTGGCACTGTCTTTTGGTAGCTTGCAAATTTGGGATGCAGTAATTCAGTGCACCTGACACTTGGAAATCACTCCATCTGGAAGCTCCTCAAGAAAAGCCAAACTTTTTGTACTTTTAATCTTGCTTCAATATTTGCCAGTAATTTTAAATAATCCAACATATCAGATTGCTTAGCACCAAGCTGAAACCATACTGTATAATTACCAAAAACAAAACAAAACCAAGTGTGACTTATCACTAGAGATGTTTCTTAAAGAAGAGTCTTTCTCTAAAGCCTGCTTCTGTATTTTGGAATATGTAAATTAATCCAGGAAAATATACTGTGGGGGTTTACTTCTCTGTTACTTTTCCCACAGAATCCACGATAGAGATCCCCAGTTCACATACTCTGTGTGCGTGCATGTGCATGTGTGTGCACATGATTTGGGTTTGTGGTTGATTTACATGTGGCATGACTTGCGCCTTTGATGGCGATGCTTTGAGCATTCGCCTCGCTGCCGCATTCCCATGTATGCACAATTCTTTCTGGGGCTGGGCTTTCCCCATTGGTGTCCCCTCCCTCCAGACAACTCTCGGCGAGGTCATTCCAATGAGAGCGAAGGAGGTGATCAGACAAGGTCGCTCTCACTCTCGCTCTCGCTCTTATCTGGAAAAGACACAAGGCTGTGTGCGAGAGGAGCGTGGTGCTGAATTTAATCTGTCTTCTCCATCCTCAAGGATATACAGACTTTATTCCAGCATCGGCAGAAAGAGTGAGACACACACGCACGCACTAAACGTTTGGCCTCAGGAGACTCAGATCGATGCTACCGCTTAAGAGAGTCGTGTGATCAGCGAGTGTCTGGAGTCTACACTCGGAGAGATTGAGGAGGCGTGGAAGGAGGATTCAGGACCCCGGACAGCTCCTCGCGGAGGTTTCCTTGGTTGGAATCTGCGTGGCGGCAGCACTGAAGCGACTGAAGCCGAGTCCAGCTCCTCCACCTCAGGCATCAAGAACGGAAGCAGAGAAGAGCCCCACCGAGTTATTTACCCAGTGGATCCGCATTTAGGATCCTAGGGCTGGAAGGCACCCAGTTTGGGGGTCGCCAGCCCGGATTGGAGCTAGAAGCCCGGTCTGACTCGAGGCGAACTGGTCTTCTCCGTTGTGGATATGCCTGGCTGCTGAAGGAGAGAGACAAAAGTTTGCCACGGAGGAGAGAGAGCCCCCCTCGGGAAAGGCGAATGCTTTGCTTTCTGAGCTGATCTGGTAGGAACGATGACCGAGCGAGGATGTGCACCAGCAGCCAGATCATCGGGAGCCTCCTGGTGCTTTCCGTGCTGGAGATAGGGCTGGGGGTATCCAGCGTGGCCGTGGGGGCAGTCAGTTTCTGCCTGGCTCTTGCAGAGCATCCGCCTCAGCCTCAGCTGGGAGACTCTTCTCCGGTATGGAGCGGGGTGTGTGTACGTTAGCCATTTCACTCTCTCTTTATATTAACTCTTAACGGTGATGATGTTCAGCCTGTGCGAATTTCAGTTCCTCCATGAAGCCCCTCCTCTCCCCGCCAAGCTTCCCACTGTAGCGTGCATGCTTTCTGCATTATTGATGTGCATGGACTGGGTGCGGTGCGTAGCCTGCTTTTCCCTCTTTCCCCGCTGCGTTTCCGAGCAAAAGGCCTGAACTATTTTTGAACCCCTGTCCGTCAAGCGGAAAGTCCCATCCCCACCTTGTGATTCATACCTGCAGAGCATCGGGCCACATGTTTGGCAGACCTGAAATCAACCAGATGGGGCTGTCTGAGCTCTCCCTCCCCTCCCTCCCCATTCCACGGGCAGAATAACTGTACCAGGTGTTGATCCAAAGATAGAAATGCCAGTTTTAAATAATGTCAAAGGCTTATTTTGAGAGAGAGAGAGAGAGAGAGAGAGAGAGAGAGAGAGAGAGAGAGAGTTCTTGAAGCAGGACATCATGTTCTTGAGACTAGGCACAATTGCACCTCCTAGTCAGATTTCATTAGGAATTCAAAACGTGGACCAACTTCTCCAACAACATTGATTCAAAAATATTCACTTTCTCATTTTGACATCTTGCACAACTGCTTGATTGATTCCTTTCAGATTGCAAGTCAGTCTGGATATCTCAGTATAACTGAGAGACATTTTTTGACCCATTGCAATTGTCCCCTGATTGAAAAGATATTGTATTGTTTTCTAATTGGTTTCACAAGAACCCAAGTAAGTATAATATAGATGAAAGCCAAGTATCCTAGTCCTCCTAAACATATTCTCTGGAAGTCACTCCTATTAATTTCAATGGAATTTCTTCTGATGCAACCCAAAGCATGTTCAATTTTCATTTAAATTAATGGGTTGTCAAATGCTTTATGCTTCAACCCAGTTTGGTAAGATGGATCTTAGGTATGCTTAACTTTTGGAGTTGAGTTGATTCTGGTTGGGAACATAGGAAATTGACAGCATAATCCTATGAATGTCTACTCAAAAGTAAGTCCCATTGTATTCAGTGGGGCTTACTCCCAGAAAAGAGTGCATAGGTTTGCAGCCTGCCTTAAACTGAGTCAGACCATTAGTCCACCTGGCTCAGTTCATTGTCAACACTGGCTGGAATCAGTTCTCCATTTTTCAGATAGAATTGATCAGTGCCCTACTTGGAAATACTGGGGATTGAAGCTAGGATCTTCTGCATGAAAAGCAAATCAACTGCCATGCAATTATGTTGCATAGTTATAGTAATGTACACCTCAAGTTATGGTTGAGGTGTACTGCATAGTCTTCTATCCACTTATTCTGAAGCAATAATTGACCTTGCTGATAAAATCAGCACAATCACTGTGGAATAAATTGACACAGAATTTTAACAATTATATATTTATATTCAATATTAACATGCTATGCCAAATTTCCTCAGCGTTATTTCTATTATGAAAAAGAAAAGGGACTTAAGTTTCATAATAATCTGAATTAAAAGCTTCTTCTGATAAAAGAACTGATGAAACAGCAATGTGAAAAATTGCTGGTCCCCATTTCTTGAATCAATGAAAAAAAATAATGTAGAAAATGTTAATATGTGCATAATTTCCATTTGTGCTAAGCATAATAGCTGTATATCTTCTGATTGATTTTGTTTACATTTCTAGTTTGCACATCTATATACATGTAATCTTGCTTGTGAAATTTTTATAAAACTGAACACATTAATTCAGTTTGTTGAACAGAAAAATCAACAGCTATCTGTGGGGGTGATAGCCAAGAATCACAATTTCACTCTTCCAGATGTCCCAAGTACTTATGAGTATTTGTGTGGGGAGTCAAACCTTTGAAAAACACAATTTTGTCAGAGGAATAATTATGTCAATTTTTTTTTTTGGTGTGATGCCTACAGTTTCAGAGGCAGTATGCTGAGGAGCAATGATAGGAGTGGGGTATCACCTTCATCTCTTGCTTGTAGGGACATCTGATTGGCCACCATGGGAAAGAAGATAATGGAGTAGATAGGCCTTTCATCTGATCCAGCTATTCTTTCACTAGGAAGTTAGTTAACTGATTGTGGGCACAATCCTAACCTGGAGTTAGGCCGGCACAAGTCCCTTGTGCCGTCCCAGGAGCATCACAAAAGCACCATAAAGCACATTTGCACCACGCTCATGGATGTGTGCTGTCTTCCCTGACTCTGAGAGTGGTCCAACCTTGCTTTACAGTGCTTTTGTGACACTCCTGGCCTGTCACAAAGGACTTGTGCCAGCATAACTCCAGGTTGGGATTGCACCCTGAGTCTAACAAAGTCAGAAGTGGTAGATAAGGTGCTGATATTAACTGTTTCATATCTATTGGTATTTGGAAACAGATGAATTTACACTTAAAGCTAATCCTAGTGTTTTTATGATACCACAAAGTTCCACTAACTGAGACCCTCAAATCTGGTTCATTTTTTCCCCTGGGTTGCCATACTAGTTGTCTATGTGGATAGACAACATAGACAGTTGTCTGTGAGCACACACTTGTCTGTGAGCACAGAATTATTTGTTAAAGCAATTTTGTGCATGTATACTGAGAAAAGTCTCTTTGAGTTCAGTGGGACGTATTTCCAGGTAAGCAGGTATAGGATTGCAGCCTATATCATATAGATATAGGAACATGATCATCTACAACAGAGATAAGCATGTAGTGATTCCTGCAAATGTAATTCCCACTACAGGTGACTTTTCGCTGTATGTGTTGATCCATATTAATGCAACATACACCTAGCAACAAATATAATTTGTTTGCCAGATGTGCATATTGAACATATTCTCAAGCCATGCTCCAGACCAATCAGTAGGGTTATAGGAACATGCCCTGTTACTTGTTTAAAAGCACCTAAGCTTGTAATGTAGATATGCTCTTAGTTCCTTTGACCATAGTCATAACTCAGATGGATTTCTTCTGAAGAAGTGTCTATTGAACTCAACTGAGATTTATTTCCAGGTTATGTTTTGCTTGGGATTGCAGCAGAACTGGTTTAAAACCAAGCATATTGGTTTAACCATGTTAGAGATTCGGGAGACAACGATATGTATTAGAAGGTGAAAGACAAAGGAAAAAGTGATTTTTTTAAAATTCTGAAGAGCACAACCATTAAAGCAAAACTAATTTATATGCACACTTCCAAAAATAACACAGACATGTAATTAAAAGCCTTTGACCCATTTCTGTCTTCAAATAGCTGCAACTAGATAGAAGACCAGTTTCACACATGTGGCTAAAGGGAGCGTTACTATGGAAACCTCAACTCTGAATACCCTACTTTATGTAGATTTCAATCATATCTATCACTACTGCACATATTGTCTCTCCCCTACTCATAAGTTATGGGGCCACCATATCATTCTTATTTAGCTATTTATTTTCATTCACTTTTTTCCCCTGTTTTTCTATTTTCAGTGTTCCCAAAGCAGCAAACAAAATTTATATCATATAAGCACAACTACTAACCCCCCCTAAAAATGTCTAAAGCACATTAACGTAAACTAAAAATGTAAAAGGATATTATCCTCATAGCCAATAAAAGTTATGCTGTAATTTCAATAATTAATGGTTAAAACAAAAGACTCCAAGTATAGTCGAATCAGTTAAAAGGTAATTCATGGTAAAAATACATGGTTAAAATAAAAAGACTCCAAGTATAATCAGTTAAAAGGAATCTTCGAAGAGGAATAAAAAATAATTTCACTTCCTGCCAAAAGGAGAGCGCTTATACCTATACAATGAGGCCTGGTCTTTGCACTGATGGGACACAACTTGCATCAGTGCAAGACCTGGATAGGATTGGGCTGTAGTTCTCCCACAAACCAGTTTTGTCCATTGACTCCAGGTTCTAGTACTGTGAGAGAGGGAGTAAAACTGCCCAATGTATGCAAGTGTCTAATCTGCTTTTGGAAGGATTTGCTTTAGTGCACCCACCACAATGGTGATGTCTTCCCATATACCTTTCTTGCTGAGAACAATCCTGTCTGGAGTGGGGTAAGCAGCTGTCCATGCACTCCACAGTTGTGTAAATGACAGCTCAATCCTGTGCATATCTGTTCAGAAGTACTGTTGTAACCAGTGTGGGCAGGATTGCAGCTTGAGTTGTTTTTCTTACACATGGATCCTTGGAAAGAAAGTGTGTGTGTGTGTGTGTGTACATATACTACAGAGAGAAAGAGCTACTATAGATAGTTATAGTGATAGATCGTGATAAACAAGCCTGATGAAATGAGCAAGTAAACAAACAGAGCCTGTTTGTATAGACTACACAAAGTATGGGCAGATTGGCATTCAAATCACTCATACAGAAATTCCTGATGACTCACTTCTGGAATGAATTCAGAATGAGGTGGTTTCACTCATGATAAATGTCAAAACAGATCCAACCACTTTTCATTCTCTGAATCTAACTCCAGTTCTCATTCTGCATGTAGATACAGTGGTACTGCAATCCTATGCATGCCTACTTAGATCTAAGACATGTTTATTACAATAGGACTCGCTTTCAGGAAAGTCTGTATAGGATTGCCACCTAAGTTTAATGGGATTTATTTCCAGGTAGGTTTGATTAAGATTCCAGCCTTAAACTCTCATAAAAGGGAAACAAATTACACCTAGTCCTGTTGGAATCAATGGCAAAAGTGAGACTCTGTTCAGGCAATGCTCTTCAGGTGCAGGCTGAGAGGTAGCCACTTTCCCATGATATGATCCCATTGGATTGGACCCACCCATGCATTAGTATTGCTCACACACAGCCCTAGATGCATGGGATCATACCATATTACGGAAAAATTGTTACTATGGCTGTTAAGGGCATCTTAAACAGAATGGATTCAAGTTCCATTGATTTTGACAAGTCTTAGAGCCAGAATCAGAGGCAGATCTAAGTGAGGGCAAAGCCTTACCTTGCAGTGGAAATCACTCCTGCACCGTTTTAGCCAATCTTCACAGGGAAAAGCAACATCTTGGCTTGCTTACTGGCTACAGCAGCAAGGGAGAGGAGGGATTTACATGACAGGGTAAGGCTTCTTGCAACACTTGCCCTCCCTGTAGATCCGCCTCTGGCCAGAATCTTTTGACACTCATGGTAGTTAGCAAAAATCATGTAACATATCCTAGATTTCTTTAATGTTGGTTCTTGTTTACCCCAGCAGAACCAGATCCACTGCTTGAGGCTGCTCCTTAACTACCTTTGCCAGGTGGAGCTCCTTACCTTCTTGCTGTGCTTCATCCTTGCACAGGGTTTAAAGGGACACATTCCCTGGGCAAGGGCAAAGCACAGGGAGGGAAGTGGATGATCTGATCCTCGCTTGCTTTTAGCAAGTGGGGAATGGATCAATGGAGCTCACACCTTTGGTGGACTGGAGAGAGGCAGCCATAGACTTGGGGTGAAGTGCACCCCAAATCCACCGCCCCTCTCTTCCCTCCTCCTCCATTTGCTGCTGATGCATGTTGCATTGGGTCACTTGGTGGCTGAGCAGGCCATGATTTGCCTCCATAGAAATTAGCATAGGATTTCCTAGCCTTAGTTAGAACCAGCGATGGGATCTACAAACGACTTGGGGGAACGGAGGGCGGGACTTAGGCGGGACTACCGTTTGATTGGCAGCCCATCCGTGCACTTCCGCTTTTGTTCCGCTCGCCCCGTGGCTGTCCCTGGCCTCGGAGGGGGCGCCTGCTTGCCTGGGGGGGAAGGGCCACCCTTCTCCCTGGGCGAGCAGGCGCCCCCTCTGAGGCCATGGACGGCTGCGGGGCAAGCGGAACGAAAACGTAAGTGCACGGACGGGCTGCCAATCAAACGGTAGTCCCGCCTAAGTCCTTCCCTCCGTTCCCCCAAGTCGTTTGTAGATCCCATTGCTGGTTAGAACCCATGTCTAGAAATGTTTTCAAGGTTGTTGTTTTAAGTTTATGTTTGTCAGAGGCTATATAATAATAATAATAATAATAATAATAATAATAATAATAATAATAATGTCAGAGCCAATATATCACCTGAACAATGTATCACCTGAGCAGAATTCAAACCAAGTGGAGCTGCAGAAGGTCAGGATCAGAAACAGATAGTACAGCAAGCTCCAGGGGAAAAAAGCACCTCTCATTGTTCAGGAAACGACCCAGCATGAATATGACACCTTCCTGGTGAGGAGAGTCAGTAGGGTTGACAAATCTGTCCAGTACCAGCAGGATCCTTTATTGCTAGAGAAATGTTTCAGCTCACTGCGTAAGAATGTATAGAGAGTCCTTCTGGATCAGGCCACACTCCTCCCGACTCACCATTGCTCCCCTGCAGCAAGCATTGAGAAGTACACTGCTTCTGAACCTGGAGGTAGCATGCAGCCATCGTGGCTAGTAGCTACATGGGGAGGCAGTGCACGACATCGTGGCCCCCCAGCTCTAGCCTCCCAGTACCAGCACTGTTCTTGAAAGGCTAGTTACTTTTTCAGTCCATTTGACACTGACTTCACTACCTTGAAGTTCAACGGATTGCAAAATCAGTAATAGTGTCACACTTGGCCCACAGAGCGCCTGGGGCGGGGTGACATCACCACACCCCCAGCGCGGCTGCCCTGCCCCTGTGCGTTGCCCGACCACACTTCCCCTCACCTGAAATAGCTCCATTTAGAGTGAAAGGGAGCGGGGAAAGTGTGCGGGGTTTTCCGCGCCGCTGCACCCAACCACAGCCAGCGCCCACTGTGCTTGCTTCCCCTCATGGCACCCTCCCTATGCCTCTGGCCAGTAAGCATGCACAGACTCCAATGGGAGTTGAGGAATGACTAGGGGCGCAATCCTAACCAACTTTCCAGCACTGACCTAGCTGTGCCAATGGGGCATGTGCTGCTTCCTGCAGTGGAGTAGTAGTCACAGAGCAGTCCACAAGGTTGTTCCCTTACCTCAGAGCTGCATTGTCCTTATTCTGGTGCTGGGAAGTTGGTTAGGATTACTCTCTTGATTTGGTGGCCTAACATTTTTATGCTTATACTCAATTGTGTGCCACATTGGCTATGGCACCTCCTGCCCCTTATCATCCCGAGAGGGCAGGGCTGCAGGGCTGCTGAGAGCTGGCATTTGGCCTGAGGCAAGATACTTGATTGGAACTCCCCCTTTTTTACAAACCAGATGTTATTGCTAGGGGTGGTTTCCCCCCCCCCCCAAATTTTAATTAAAATAGCAAATTGTGGTGTTATGTGTTTTTATTCAATATTCTCAATCCAAGTTCTCATTTTTATTAATTTTAAATGCTTTAAAAGTGTACTAAGTAGACAATACAGGTGATATAGTGTCAGCCGATGCCAGAGGCGTATCTAGGGTATGGCGGCAGGGGGCACAAGCCCTGGGGCGACATAAGGTGGGGGCGCCATTGGCATGGTGCCTCGCCCCCTGCCCGCCATTTTGCGCCCCCTGGCCTGCAGCTCGAGTTGCGGCTTTTCCTGCCCAGAAAAGGCGTGCGCCGACTCGGAGCCGCTCTGGGCGTGCCCCCATGCCCTGTGTTCTCCTAAGCTCCCACTGGCCTTAAAGAGCCAGAGGGAGCAAGGGCCGCGGGGTGGGGCACCGCCACACTCCCAGCTTGCTGGATCACCCCCAGAACTGCATGGACCTTCCCCCACCCATTCATAACATCTTTAAAGTGCCAAGGCATCTTTAAAGTAGCCTGAAAGCCAGCTATATGAGCTTCATGGATATATAAGCTTCATAACTTTTAAGGTTATGGGGAGCTCAGCCTTAGCTTTTTGTAGTTGGCTCTTTCCCTTTGCTGAGTACAGTTAGAAATCCCTGTGTCTCCACTTTCAGCAATCTGCGTCAGTGTCTGAAAAAGCCACATGTGAGCAGAGACCATCATGCAATACTTCCAATTTGCATGGGAGATTAGTATGTGCTTCCCCCCCAGTTATATAGGCTCGAGTGTGCCCATGGCAGGGCGATGAAACCACACCCCCAGCATGTCGCCCTGCCCCTGTGCGTTGTCCAGCCACGCCACCCTGTGCCCGGAATAGCTCCATTTTGGAGCGAAACACAGGTGAGGGAGGGTGGCTGGGCCAAACAGCGCACGGGTTTGTCCGCGGACTCCGCCCAATGGCGCCCCACCACTGCCCGGCGCCCATGGCTCGTGCCACCCTGGGCTACACCCTTCCTCTGCCTCTGAAGGCAGGGGCATTCAAGGACTGGCTTTCACCCTCTCCCGCATTACTACGTGGAGATTTTGAAACATAGCCCATAAAAGAAACTTGCCTGGCCTTTTATTTGTTTTGTTTTCTCCTCTGTGCTCCTGATTTATATTTGTACTCAATATTGTTAATTTCACCTGCAAACAATGCCAAAACATGCTCAAAGGCCATGTGTTTTAGATACACGCTGAACTAGAAGAAGTGGTGGAGCTTACTGTTGGGGCCTGGGGATTCTGTGAACTGCACTGGGTGACCTACTGCTGGGGCCTATCAGTTCTGATTTGAAGGTGTGAATTTCACTTTCCCATTTTTGAATTACTGTATGTTAATACATGTTGGTGGTTATGGATAAGACCTGGGCTGCTTTTCCATTACAGCTTTAATCCACTTGCAGTGCATGTCTATTCCCCCAATGTATCCTGGGGGACTATAGTTTATTAAGGAATCTCAGAGCTGTTAGAGCTCTCTTAACGCACTATTTATTTTATTTATTTATTTAAGAAATTTTTACCCCGCCTTTCCTCTGCCGGGGCAGATGTCCAAGGCGGCTTACAATATTAAAAAAGATAAAAATAAAGTATAACAATTAACATTAAAAACAGTTAAAAACAGTATTAAACAATAAACAATCAAGATTAAAAACACAATTTAAAAACAATTAAAAAATAAAATAAAACACAAGCCCCGTGGATCATAATAACCAGCCAGCCAACCTGTCAACAATTAAAAGCTTTTTGGAATAAAAAGGTCTTCAGCCCCCGCCGAAATGTAAACAGAGAGGGAGCAGTTCTCAATTCGAGGGGAAGGGTGTTCCAAGTTGGGGGGCCACCACCGAGAAGGCCCTCTTCCTGGCCGCCACTCCTCTTACTTCTCCTGGTGGCGGCACAGTCAGAAGGGCCCCCCCCAGATGATCTAAGAGTACGGGTTGGATTATATAGAAGAAGGCGGTCCCTCAAATACCCCGGACCCGAGCCGTAAAGGGCTTTAAAAGTCAAAACTAGCACTTTGAATTGGGCCCGGAACAGAACCGGCAGCCAGTGTAGTCGCCGAAGCAGCGGCTCGACAGAGTCAAACCGACGTGCCCCAGCAACCACCCGAGCCGCCGCGTTCTGTACTAGTTGTAATTTCCGGACCGTCTTCAAAGGCAGCCCCACGTAGAGCGCATTGCAATAGTCTAATCTAGATGTCACTAGGGCATGGGTCACTGTGGCCAGGTCCGCACAGCTCAGGTACGGCCGCAGCTGGCGGATCAGCCGAAGCTGAGCAAAGGCTCCCCTGGCCACCGCCGCCACCTGGGGCTCCAGGTGTAGCTGTGAATCCAGGAGAACCCCCAAGCTGCGAACCTGCTCCTTCAGAGGAAGTGCGACCCCATTCAGAGCAGGACGATAGTCCAATACCCGAGCTGTGGATTTCCGAACCAAAAGCACCTCTGTCTTATCCGGATTTAATTTCAGCTTGTTCGCCCGCATCCAGCCCCCAACTGCCTCCAGACAGCGATCCAGGACCTCAACCGCCTCCTCAGAATCAGGGGGAAAGGAGATTCCCCCTACAGTCGCCAGAATGCATTAGGGGAATTGAAATGCATTGAAAGTGGTTTATAGCTGTGGTGGAAATGCAGCACAGGATAGGCACTGATAACTTGACAGGATTAGTGCCGCTATCCCCTCTTCCTTTGTTTGGCATGAATGTGGCGAAAGCGTGTGTGAATTTAAGTCTCCAGTCTATTTTCTGCCACTGAGGGCAAAGGCCTGGATAATGGCTTCAGGCTGCCTCACAAACAGTTCTACTTAATTGGTTCCACTTCCTCTTAACTAAAAAGTAGAATCCTGGGTGGTTGGTACTCAAATTTATTTTATAACAACAAATTTGTTTTGTACTGTGTGTAGTTGGTTTTGTCATGGCACAGGCTTTGTCAAACTTGGCCTTGCCCCCTTGCGAATTTGCATCGCAGGCAAGCGGATCTGCATCATATGACTTGGTGCCTGGTATGACTTGGGCTGTCAGGGTGGTGGCAGCTTCCCAACACAACAATTGGGCCTAGGAGACAAGAAAATTTGCTGCTTAAGGAAGGGGGTCTATTCAAGGGGCTTCCTTGCTTATTTCCAGCTCTTTGTAACAGGACAAACACGGGCTTCTTCAGGTTGTCAGTCATAGGGAGCTTTTGCAGGGGTACAGCTGAGGAAAGGGCTTCCTGCTGCTTCCGTGTGATAGGGTTCTCCTCCAGGCATTGAGGGTCTGCTTCAGCCCCAGAAAGGGAGGGAATTCTGGGATTTTCCTGAGGCTTCTGCCAATAAGCATCAGTCCCCAGATCTCTGACTGATGGAGGCTGTTCCTCTCGCGGGTGGCATTTCACTCTGGGGTGAGACTGATCTGATGCCTCTCTTCCCACACTTCCCTTTCACTTGTTCCACATACATGTCCCCTTCCTTGTTTTCTCCTTCCGCTTCCTCTCCTTGTCTTCCGTTCCCCCCTTCTGCACATTCCTCCCTCTCCCTCTTTGCACCTCCATTTGCCTCTCTGACTTTTCCCCTTTGGGTCGTCCTGTGCCTGCCTCAGCTCCTCCCATCATGGCCGGCAGCTCCCCAGCTGGCAGCGTCCTCCCAGTGCTGAGCAACAACATCATCACCCTGTCACCCCTTGGGCTGCATCCGTCCCCCGAACTCCTCAGCACCATGCAAAGGCTTGTGGGGGCAACCAAGCCCACATTGGCCCTATTTATAGCTTAACCCTCTTAAATGTTTGTAGTGTATGGCTGGCCTGTGTATGTGTTGGATTTGGTGGTCTACAGTAGTTGACAGCACCATCATGCTGGAGGCGTGACAATTTGTTCTCATTAATTTAGAGGCATTAATATTTTGGGGTGAATATATCTCCCCCCACCCGCAGTGAAGCAGCTGCATCAAAGATTTCTCTTTTTGCATAAATAATAGTTGTCTTTTAAGATTTCACCATTGTACTATGCTATTCATCAATAAAGGTTAAAAAGAAAAGATTGATGCAGTTGGGGAAAAGGGGCTCCAATATTTTCTCTTTCCACTATCTTCCTTTCCACTATCCACCTCACTTGCTTCAGTTCCTCACCTCTGTGCTCCAGTCCTAGCCTCTTTTCTAGCAGCAAAAGATTTATTTCAAGTAAAAGGTGTCAAACCCGTTTCATTCAGCAGGCCAAAGTTAGCATTCATGGCATCTGCTGAGGACCGGAAGTGACAGCATTAAGCAGGAAATGATGTCACTAAGCAGGTGATGACCAGAAATAGCAGGGGTTAAGCTTTAGGCATTCAGCTGTGAAATAATTGTTCTTTTTTCCCCCTTTTCTTCACAGTTTCTGCTTTGTGGAGCATGCGGGATCCTGTGCGCAAAAAAAAAAAACCGGACTTGTTGTAAGTTTTTGCATGACTTCTCATATATATCAACCGGCAGGTACAAGCTGTTGCATTTCTTGATCTTATTGCTGCTGTGGTGCTGTTTACCTCCACAATGAGGGTGGAATGTGTTCTTATGAATGGCAAGCTCCTTTTCTTCAGGACACCTTCACAGTGATGCAGGAAATGTATTTGACAGCCAGTGCAATTCCTATTAGTCCTGCCAAGGTTGCTTTTAAGAATGGATCAGTGGCATACCTGACCCCTTCCAGGCACACCATTGATGCAGCGGATGGATAGAGTGTTTTTTTCCCTCTCTCACATCATCAGAACCAGGCTACATCCTCTAATACTGAATGCTCAGATAGAACAGATAAAAGAAAATATTTTTATCTTCCGGGTAATTAATCCGTATAACTCCTTGCTATAGGAGGTGATTATGGCATCTGGCCTACGTGCTGTTAAATAAGGACTGGATAAATTTCTGGGGGAAAAGTTTGTTGCAGGCTACAGTCCATGATGGGTGGTGCAACCTCCTGTTTTAGAAGTAGGCTCTCTCAGAATACCAGGTGCAAGGAAGTGGCAACAGGATGCAGGCATCTTCTTGTCTTGTGTGCTCCCTGAGGCATCTGGTGGGCCACGTGAGGCACAGGAAGCTGGATTAGATGGGCCTTTGGCCTGATCCAGTGTGGCTCATGTTCTAAACTTCAGCTGTAATATGAGGGTAATAATGCTGACCTTCAGGGTTGTTGTAATGATTACATCAAGATAGTATAAGTGAAAATACTAAGATTTGGCTAGAAAATGCCAAAGGTTGTTAGAGAATCTCATGGTAATGGGATCTTTCTTGTCTCCTACCAGATGATATTTTTCTCAGCCTGCTGCATCTGTGGACTAATTGGAGGAATATTAAATGTTCAGTTCCTTCGTGCTCTGACCAAGAAATCCTCAGCTCTCTATTCATTGCACGTTACCTCCATATCTCTCGCCTGCATTGGAATTGGCGGCTGCACTCTTTCGTCATGGCTCACTTGCCGGCTAGCCAGCTATGAGCAAAGGAGAATGTTTTCAGAAAGGGAGCATTCCCTCCATCACTCCCACGAAATGGCTGAGAAAGTAAGTTGGGCACATTTCCTGATCTGCTGGTTTTTTCTTTCCAAAACAACTCAGGAGTCTAAGATATTCAATTGGCAGCCGAGGGATTCAATTTTCAGCTTTTACAAGTAACTGGGAAATGAAATACTGCACAAGCTTCCTGCATAAGCTTCAGTTGGTTATGAAGCGCTATTTTTAGAGACTCTGCCGTTGCAGTACACCCATCTCAATAAAATGCATCCATTATCCACATTGTTCCATTGTATAGCTTCCCGAAACGCTTAGCGACTAAATATAGCACTCCCTGAAGAACTGAGCGGCTGCTTAATTACTGGATCTCTCTTGATACACCTCATTGCATGAAAATATTAAATTCCTTTCCATCCCCTGCTAAGTGGTTTGCAAATCAGAGACATGCCAATGATTGAAACTACGCAGGAGGTTAAAGAACATGGTCATCAGCCCCATGTGCAGTAATGTGTCTGCTGTTGCACTGTACCGCTTCAGACTGCAGGTGGGGGGGACCAAATGGGTGAATATTCCCCCGCATTCTTCCTAAGCATACAAAACTAGCTAACTGTCAGGGACTGAGATGTCATGGACTGAGTTGCTTCTAGCCACCTTCTGCCTGACCTCCAAACACACTTGGGAGCAAGTCCTACTGAATTTAACGAAACGTATTTCTGAGTAGACGTGCATAGGATCGTACTGTTAGGACCATAGGAAGCTGCCTTGAACTGAGTCAGACCGTTAGCCCATCTAGCTCATTATTGTTGACTGATTGGCAGCAGGTCGTCAAGGCTTGGCATGGCTGCCGCCCCCCCCCCCGAGATAGTGATGCTGCTCAAGCACACACACCCCAGGCAGATGTCACCCCCTGCCATGCAACATCCCCTTACTGTGCTGAGCATTGGTTGTTGAGCAGCAGCAACGTGGGCCTGCTGATGCAGACTGTGCAGTACTCGGAAGTTACTCGGCAGTGACACAATGATGTCACTGTGCACAACAGCAGTTGCTCCCAAGGGGAGAGGCACAATTTCCAGCTGTTTGGAGCCAAGGGCGGGCGGAAGGGCTTATTGCCCAGCGTGACATTCCTCTCAGCAGGGGCTTGAGTAAAATGCCTATCACCTCCACCCCACTTTGGGCCATGGCACCTGAGGTCATCCACCTCAGCCATCCTACCTTAGCAACACCACTGCCTGGTGATTCCAGGGGCTAAGCCTAGGACCTTCTGCATGCAACACATGTGCTCTTCCACTGATGTGCAGACCCATCCCAACAAGCTCTGAAGACCTAGGCCATCTCTATACCCTGGTCCCCAAGTCAGATCCGGTGCACATCTGGATCTGCCCCCCAGGTGAACAGAGTTTACTATTCCTGCAGAGAGACCCCATTCTGTGCCACCAATCTTCCTCAAACTGCACTCTAGCTAGCCACTTCCAGGTTCCATTGCCTTAGCAAGCTTTGAGCCTGGATTTCTGGCTGGCCAGGGCACTGTTTGGGGGAGATCAGTGGCGCAAAATGCGGGCTCCCCAGCCGAACAGTAAGCTCTGTTCATGCTGGGGAAGCCATTCCTGGTGCACAGTGGTCTCCAGTTTGGAGCACAATCCTAACCAACTTTCCAGCACTGACATAGCTGTGCCAATGGGGCATGTGCTGCATTCTGCAATGGAGTAGTAGTCACGGAGTAGTCTCAGAGCTGCATTGACCCTATTCTAGTGCTGGAAAGTTGGTTAGGATTGCACCCTTAGGAAGTCAAACCCTTGATCTCTAGTTACTGCCACCTAATTTACGAGACAAATAGCCCAATCCTATCCAGAATGAGCTGTCAAGTTGAGGGATTTACAACAGTGGTAAAGGTTTTCTGTTTTGTGAAATGGCTGCTGATGGAGTGCTTGGGAGTGCTGCGGAAAGAGGTGGCGGCAATCCGCATCTGTTGCTAGTTCCCGCCCCATCCCCACCAGACCTGGTAAAGCAATGGCAGAGAGTGGGAGTAATAGGGGTGGGGAGTAGGTGGATCCAGCGGGGATGGTGCACACCATATCATATCCCTTCTTTTAGCAGCCTTCCCACCCATTTCTTCTTGGACTTGTGCCAGCTACAGAGCTGGTGCAGTTCCAAAGGGACCCATTGTGGAATGGGAGGTTTATGGAGGAGTAAGGGAAAATAATTTCCCTTTCCCCTCTATAACCTCCTGATCTGCCTCCTTCTCTGCTCAGTAGTGTCCCTATAAGGGGGTGGATCGCTAAGTTTTGCAAGGAGTCTTACCTTGGCGTGTAAATCCCTCCTCTCCCTTGCAATTGTAGCCAATCCTCATGGGAAAAGCAAGACCTCGGTGTTGATTACTGGCTATGGCAGCAAAGGGAGGAACGATTTGCAGGGCAAGGTAAGGTTCCTTGCAAAACGTAGTGTTTTGCTTCCCCATAAGGGTGCTACTGTCTCAGCTACATACAGTGTGCTCATTTTTGGCACATCTGCTGGAGGATGCGGGCACATCTGCGGGGGGGAGGAGGATGGGAATGGACTCTTACTAGTGTTGAATGTGCAGGGACTTTTTAACAAGAAAGATCATTCCATCATCTGATTCTCTCACCTGTATTGTGAAAAAGTGCAGAGTAGTAAAAAGTATATGGTATCACATGAGGCTGCTGATCATGGGCTTTATTGTGAAGTCTGCAGCAAGTATAACTTTGTCTATTTTGATACTGGTATACAGTCATGTGCGCATCTGTTTGTGCTTGATTTATAACTGTCATATTTATATTAGAGATTGAGGGGTATTGAAATAACCGAACTGCCCAGCTGCCCGGTGGTTCCTCCGACACCAGAGTTACCTCCAAGGTATGGTGAATTCTGAGAAGTTACAATGTTTTTCTGACACTATAAGAGGTTTTCCTATGTATAAGCAATCTGGGTTGATGGTTTGAAATCATTCCCAGATGTTTTTAATAACAAATACTTTTCCTAGGGAAAATCACACAAAACACTATGTAGCATGTTGCTTGAGTTTTGATTTCACTTCAAAGAATAACCCTTGTAGATTGGATGAACTCTTGAGTTGAGTCACTACTTATCAGCACTTCCTTGTCTTAGACTCAGGGCGCAATCCTAAACTGAGTTAGGCCAGCATAAGCTAAACCAGCAATGTTTGGCCAGCACACCGTAAAGTTTGTTTGGACCACTCTTGGAGTCAGAGAGGCCAGCATGCAGGTGTGCACCACACTCCCTGACTCTGAGAGTAGTCCAAACATGCTTTATGGTGGCCCTTGTGCTGGCCAAACTTTGCTGGCTTAGTTTATGCTGGCCTAACTCCAGTTTAGGATTGCACTCACACATTGTTTGTAAATTTATAATTGCACTGTCATGAGTAACATTTTCAGTTGAAAAAATGACCTTTGGAATCTAGAGCAAAGCTAACAAAATACATTATTGTTGACTTTTATATTGCACATTTCATGTGCAAAGCATTCTTGGCAATCTTTAATTCATCCAACCTCACAACACTCCCTGTGAAGTAGGTTATTACAAGCTTGCTTATGTGACCTTCTATCCATTACAATAATTTTCAATTTCATTTCAAGTTTGGACTTGTTAATGCAGGTTGGGCATCCCTTATCCTGAATTCTAAAATTCAAAATATTCTGAAACCTCAACATTTTGGAGCACCATCAAAAAATGCCAGAAGTGGAAAATTCCACACCTGACCTCATATGACCAGTAGTGCTATCCAGCCGGTACGCTGGGCGGGACTTATGTTTGATTGGCAGTCCGCCCGTTGCGTCACGCAACGGGGCGTGCAGGAAAGCGGAGGAACACGGTGTGACGCAACGGGCGGACTGCCAATCAAACGTAAGTCCCACCCAGCATACTGGCTGGATAGCACTACTGCATATGACATCATGCAAAATGCCCAAATTTGTTAAAAAGATTTTATTACCTTAAGGCTATGTGTATAAGGCAGAGGTTCCCAAAGCCCTATTCAGACTTTGGGACTGTTGCAAGTTCCTGTGGGGGCAAGGACTGGAGCTGGGGAGGGTGTCCTGATGGCACTTCAGCAGTTGTGGCACCATGAGCACCCAGGGGCTTTTAAACATACATGGATGGTCAGAAGCTGGGGCTTTTGCAGAGTTGGGGAGGCCCACAGTCTCCTCCATGGCTCTCCCTGAAGCCAGGAGCAAAAATTGGAAGTGCATTTTCAAGCACAAATTGGGGCTTCTCCTGCCTTCCAGGAGACACACAGAGAGGGCTGTGGGTCTCTCCAACACTACAAAAGGCCCCCCAACCACCCAGGTATGTTTTAAAGCCCCTGGGTGCTCATGATGCCATGATTGCTGCAGTGCTGTTGGGATACCCACAAAACTTGGTTCCCAATGGTGGGTCGTGACCCAGTCTTTGGGAACCGCTGGTATAAGGTATATATGAAACATAAACTAATTTCGTGTTTAGACTTGGGCTCCGTCTCCAAGATGTCACATTAGGTATATGCAAGTATTCAAAAATAAGAAAAAAAATCCAATATCCAAAACACTTCTGGTCTCAGGCACTTCAGATAAGGGATGCCCAACCTATATAATGAAAAGATAAATCAGATGTAGAAGTATGCTCTAACAAGGTCATGTATAACTGAACAATCTGGGACTGTTTCTTTCCTGTGGTGGATACCATACGATCTGCACCTTTTGAAGGTGACATTCACACAAACAGCAAAAACAAACAACCTTGTAAATTGAATGTGGCTCAAGAAAGAGCCCAGGTGTGGAGACCTAAAATTCCTTGGTGAAAGCGCTTGGCAATGGAAATGAAGTCAAAGAGAAAGTGCTGATGTTTTATAACAGCCTCATATGTTCAGGAGTTGAACATTACCTTTATTACCTCTTATCATGTAAACAAACTCTATGACTCTCATTTTAAGGTATAAATAGGCAACTTAAACTGAAATAGTGAGACTGAAGGACTCCTGAATCCTCTTTTAGGTTTTAGTCCTATGCATATTTACTTGGGAGTAAGTCATATTGAACTCACAGCGCAATCCTGTACCCCCCTTGCGCTGGCGCTAAGCTCTTGCGCCGGCTGAACGCTGTCGCATATGTGCCGTAAAGCGCGTCCGCGTCGGTGCTGGGCCTGCGTTGGACCAGTGTGAGCAGCAGTGCCGGCGCTCAGGTGCTGGCCATGCGCCAGTCAAGCGTTGGCGGCGCTCGGTTGGTGCAGGGCCTCCGCAAGGGCATTCCAGAGGTGTTCTGGGGGCATAACTGGGCGGCACAGTGGGTGGAGATGACAGTTGTGAAACAGGTGTGATGCAAGACGGCCGTAGTGCCAAATCCTAAACCCCGTCCCCAGCCATGGCGGTCCCGATTCAGGCTGGTCCTGTCCACGTTCCTCTGTGCCTGCAAAACAGCAGGCGCAGATCCGAGCAGGCCCATAGGGGTGACTGGGGCTTATGTGGGTGCAAGGGGAAAACCTCCCCTTGTCCTGGATATTGCTGCCGCCGCCTCCTATTGGGCTTTAGGATACAGCCCTGCTATGTCGGCCTTACTGGGTTGGCATAGTATAGGATTGCACTCTGAGTAAGGCTTACTTCTGAGTAAACGTACAGGATTGCATTGCAAATTACTGGGTGAAACTGACTTTCATTAGCAACATCCATTGGCGGCTTGATAGCTAATGAGATGTGGGCATATACTCATCTCGCTCTGTTTCTCAGCAGACAGGTATCCTCATCACCAAACCCCCACCTCAACCGACATTATCTGGCACCCTTTCTGGAAATCCCTGCAGACACCAAGGTATAAATGATCATGGAGACTGAACTGCCATCTGTTTTATAATTAAAACGTTGGACATTTTTTTTCATTGAGACATTACAAAAGCAGGGTCAATCCAGGACTTATGGGGGAAAGCTGGGTAGGACAACCAATCAGAGGGTGCCGCGAGGGGAGGCGGGCACAGCAGGCACAGTTTGCAGCAGGGCGCAGCAACTTTTTTGCCCTCCCTCCCTCGCATTCAGATTGCTTCTAAATGGAGTGATTCCGGGTGTGTGGGTGTGTGGCTGGGCAGGGCAGGGCAGCGGCACTAGCAGTGTGGTGATGTCACCCCGCTCCTGCCAACCTTTGAGACGGTTACAGTTCTGCAACCAATCATAGAAGAGATCTTTCATTCTCCACATTGTGTTTGTTCTCATATGATCAGTGAAGATCAGTGGGTGAAGGGCCTGCTGCTGCAGAGGCAGATCTAAGGGAGGGCAAAGCTCTAAGTTTTGCAAGAAGCCTTACCTTCTCTTACCTTACCTGGAAATCACTCCTCTCCTGCACCGTTTTAGCCAATCCTCACAGGGAAAAGCAACATCTTGGCGTTGCTTACTGGCTACAGCAGCAAGGGGGAGGAGGGATTTACATGACAGGGTGAGGCTTCTTGCAACACTTAGAGCTTTGCCCTCCCTGTAGATCCACCTCTGTGCTGCTGTAAGGTGGCATGAAACAACTGGAAAGGGATCATATCAGCAATGGAACCAAAGAATCATTAGGTTTGTGTGAGTAATTTGGTGGGTGGGCAGCAGTGACCCATCAAGACCTGGGGAGCTCAAGGGGTATGATAATGTGGAGATGAAAGACCAGTGAGAGACATTTGATACAGGAATGCAAGGATGGATGAATGTGTCATAAGCCTAGAGAGAAGCCTCAAATCTGTCACAGGGGGTGGCTTCATTTTCATATTTTGCTGATGTGCTGGAATGGCTAAGGTTGGTGTTGGTGAAGAAGCTTCTGCTGTTCCTGTGTGCAACAGTATTCCATTTTTGTGGCTGAAAACTGTCTGTCTCTAGATCTCTCATGCAATCACCTTTCATTAGAATCAAAATCATGATGTATTATTGGTGTATGTACACAGAACTCTGAATGTTGGGCAGAGAAAGCAACTTAAGGAATTTAGGTTGCCAAGGCTTTTTCCCTTGCATGACAGATCCCTCTGTGTGGCATCTCACCCAAGGACCAATCACGGGGGAACACTTTCCTGAATAGGACAGTCAGTATAGGCAGATGTGAGCTGCAGATTTTACATTGCCTGAACTTGTGTCCACTAATTAGTTCTACTGAACGCTCTTCAAAGAATGACCTTTAATTTTAACTGGTAATTTTAATTCTTTCAGGAAATGACAGACAACATGAGTAATGGAGGACCACATTTAATTTATAATGGAAGAGCATACTGAAAGATCTCCATTGTTCAAGGAACAATGATTTTCCGAATTTTCTTGTCGACGCCAGCTATGTCGAGAAGGCACTGAAAATATGTTGGCTTTTATTTGCAACAACTTCACAGCTAAACAACAGCACAGTTGCATTGCCTTTCAAGAGGCTGGGTTTTGATATGCTTTCCCCCATATTTTGAAGATTTTTTTTACAGCAGATTGAAGACATACCATTAGTATCACTCCCCTAATCTTTTCTTTTTTTGTCTGAATTTTTTTCCACAGTTGCGATAATATGTGATACGGACTTTTTCAGACTGTCCTGCTTCAAAATAATAATATTTTTTAAAAATCATGAAAATTGAGAGGGTTTAAATAATGAATTACGCAACCACAGGAATGGGAATTAGACCCAAAAGGCTTGCCTTTCATTTGCAGGGTCAAATAAATGAATGAATGAACGATGAGCCTGCTGCAACAACACCAATGTCTTTGTTTTGAAAGACAGAATGCTTCAAAGGATGCCGTAAGTCAAAACCTGAACAATGCCTTGCTGTAAAGAAATTGTAAATATTTCCAATTTGTGAAGTATATTTCATAATTTGTTCATAAAAGATGTCAAATAAAATGAAACGTAAAAATGTAATATGCCGCTCCATTTATTTCAAAAAATATACAAGTGGAGGGAAATAATAATGAATGAAGTAATAAATCTAATTACATACACTTTACAGGATGTTTTTTATAAACATGTGGACATGGTGGAAAAATGAAGGGCCTCCCATTATTGTCAGTCCAAGGCAAGCAGATCTAATGGTGCTTGAGGCTAGGGCTAGAAATGCAATAACTGGGGTCCTTCATCATATTATACAGGATTTTATTATTAAAACACTATATTATATTATATGATTATATTACATTATACTACATCATATTATATAGCAGGGCGTTGATGTCACCATTTGGTTTCTAGAGGCTGTGGATGAAATAGTGGTTGTTCCCTCTGACAATATGCAAATGTCTCAGCAAATGGAGGTAATGAAGGAGAAGGAGGGAAGGAAAACAGAAAGACTTACAGTGCAATCCTACCTTGAGCATAGCATCGGCACAACATCATTGCTTCGACGCTATGTCACTAGCACCAACGCGGGGGTGCCAATTGGCACCTCCGCATCGGCGCTAGTGCTCTTAGGCCTACAGCGCCAACGGCGAACCTCTCCTGTGTCGACTGAAGGCGACTGGCGCAGGGGAGGCTCCGTGCCGAGGCAGCATGGGGACGGGGAGAGGGTGGACGGGGGAAGACGGGACGTGGGCGGGCTTGGGAAGCGGCCATATGGCCGCATCCTAAGCCCGTTCGGGGGGGGCGCATGATCTCCTTGGATCTGTGCCCGCTATTTAGTGGGTGCAGATCCGAGGGGCGCATAGGGGAGGCTCCAGAGCAAGCTCCCTTGCTGCGGGAGGCTCCAGTCTCCCCCACCCAGCATTTGATATGGCGCTGGCCAGCCAGCCTTGCCATTTCAGCGCTGGGTACGACTGCACCTTGAAGGAGAGCAATAGGGCAGGGGCACCTCCCATCAAAGATCTGACTCTACGACATTTTTATGGCACAAGGCCCACTGCTGCAAGACCTTCAATTTGTCCATAACAAATGGACATAACAAGTGGGCAGATGTGCCCACTGCTCACTATGAACCCCAGATATTGAGTTTTGGTCAATCTTATGCTGCATTTGGCAAGCAGTGGCTAGTAGTCCAGCCTGTTGCAGGGCTCTCAAGACAGACTGCATGTCTGGCAAATGCTACCAGCAGGATGAGTTCAGTACCATACTATGTCTAAGTGATGACATAAGCTTGATGATCCTTCAAGACTAGGTCCATCAGGCACTGGAAGGTAACAGGCCACTGAAGCCTAAGTGGAATCCATGTGAAGTGGAATAGATCTTGTGATGTGGCAAAGGTGCTATCTTTCCAGAAGCAACGGTCAAGGGGATACACAATCCTTCATTTAGTCCAATGTGGAGAAATAATGGGAGTGAAAGAAAACTGAAACCTTCTTCTTCCACTCAGAAGGATTCACTTCTGAGGTTACCACCAGGTTAAAGTGATATGGGGTGTTTTTGGCCAGGCCTCTGTCTCTATGAAGGGAGTAGAGAAGGAAGTGGCCTCTTTGCACTTTTCCCATCAATGGTTTGGCTTCATCCATGGTGGTCATGTTATGAGAAGCATGGTGGTACATTGTGCTATCAGGATTACTTCCACCACAGCCTCAGCCAAATGGATGGAGAGCTTCAGCCAGCAGAGACAGGTGGTCCATAAATGGCTAACTGCAGTGATGTCATTCAGGGGGAACGGACCAGAACGGGCATTCCGGATCCTAACGCGCTCCGTGGCTTGTTCCGGGTTCCCGACAAGTGCCAATCAAAAGTGAGTTCCTGTTCCTAAATCATTTGAATGACACCACTGGCTAACTGCCATTCAAGTGTTAGTACCCACCAGGGACTCTGCCTTCGGTAGCCGGTGGTGATAGGTCTCTTCCAACTTATAGAGGGTGCTCAGGGTGATGGACATCAGTTTCCTGTAACCATTGGCTTCTGCTGGAGGAAGGGTGCTGCTCCTGTAGGGCAAGCTGGATGAGTAGGAGGGCTCACCGGGTTTCCGGCCAGCCTGCTACCCTCTCCAACATATTCAGATCAGCTTTTGGTGGGCACAGCACCTCACCCCGAACTCCACCTGGGCTGCTGAATGGTTGTCTGAAGGGCCCTCTGCCCTGGAACTTGCTCCTTCTCCATCACTCCGTGTCATTTCCCACTCCATCTGTCGTTGGCCTCACACCCTGTGTAGGCAACCAATTGTTAAACTTCTCTGGCCAGCCTGAAAATTTCACTAGGTGGTACAGTACAGGCATGCCCTGGTATCCACTGATTCAGTATCCATGGTTTCCGTTATCCATGGATGCTGGGATGCCTATTAAAAAGATAGGGGAACATTAAACAAATCTCTTTTTTACCTTGTAGCAAAACCACTGATGTTCCCCTGTTTTTAAAAAGGCATCCCCAGTATCCAGGTGTTTCAGGTTTCAGGTGTTCATGGTGGGGTCTGGAACGGAACCCCAGTGGATACCAGGGCATGCCTGTCCTTGTTTTTTACCACATTTCCCAATTTCCTCCAGCACAGAATACTGTATTTATTCTTGAAAAATGTTTTCATGTTCTGCCATGTTGTAGTTGACACAATGAAGATTTCCCCCACCCCTGGCACATGTTTGAGGGAGGGGGAAATCTTCATTCCTCTTTTACCGTACTCACAGTACTCCCATGCTGGGTCTCATCCATTCATTGAAATATCCCTCTGCCTGGTCTGGAGAGCCTTCCCTTCTTGCCTCTGTTCTGCTTGAAGAAGGAAGGGAGATAAGACAGTACCCCCTTTCTCTTCCTTCCTCCAGGGCAGCTCCTCAGACTACTGTCTCTTTCCAGGCCTGTGAAGGCAGATTCCTCAGCCTGGCCTGCTGCTGCTACTGCCACATCCCTGACTGAATCCTCTGTACTGGGGTGTGTCTTATAGGCATGTGTGACCCTGCCTCCTTTCCAGCTTAGAACCTGCTTCCTTGGTGATGCTGTTGCCCCAGCAACCAGGAAGCCAGCCTTAGGAGAGACTGTTGATGTAGGCCCTGCCTCGGTCCCACCTACTGGCTGCGACCCTAGATGAGGTGACTGGTTAGTTACCTCATGTCTAGGACAATAGTTAGTCCTATTGTCTAGGACCAGGTGACCCTAGCATGGGGTTCATTGGCTGTACGTGAGAGGTGGTGGCAACAACCTGACGTCTATGACCCTGACCCTGCCGGACTTGGCAGGCACAGGAACAGTGACGGCAATGTTGCTTCTTCTGGACACATACATTACAAAGAACCCACATGGTCATCTCCACCAAGGATCCCCTGCAGCAGAGATCTTCAAGAAACAGGAGCAACAGCAGCTGGGGCCCAAAAGTCATGGCTGCCTCGCCATTTGGGTTCTACAGTCCTGCCCCACCGAGCTGAACGCAAAGCGAGGAACTTACTCCGAATTCCTCATCTGGACGTCCAGAGGGAGCTTGTTATTCTGAGGGCCTCTGCTCTTGTTTCAGCATCTTCTGAATTCTGCCACTCTGTGAAGTGCTGGGGAAGGAAGCAGCGCCGCAGATTTACTTCACCGGGCTAAGAACTTACCAGGTTCCCAGCTTACCAAAGCACAGCCATATTGCATAGTAACTTGTCTATGGCTACGGAAGTATGTAACTGTTTTCCATCTTTGCTCTCATTGTTCTCACATAGGCCTCACTTGTAATGTTCTCCATTCAATGTTGCTAAAGTTCACGATTCAGGGCTGTTGGCCCTGTACAATAGATAAGGTGCTGGTTCAAGCTAGCAGAACCTCCTCCCTTATCAAAATTGTCACGGCATTCTCATGGCCCAGTTAGCTTAGAGCACCTCAAGCTCCAGCCCCTATGATGTAATTTCTAACCAAGCAGGAACTTGGAGGAAGGAATAGGAGGGGGGAGTATAAAAGTGCTTGTATTGTATATATTTTTTGCCTTTCTCTCTGAGATTGGTCCGCCTGCGCAGGTGTAAATAAACATGAACCTAACACTCTCTCGTTTGGTTGTCTGCCTTTTTAAATGCAATCCCCACCATAGAAACCATACTTTGCCTACTTTCGGCAACACCGAGCTGAACGCAAAGCGAGGAACTTACTCCGAATTCCTCATCT
>JAJKFI010000009.1:12683379-12740947 GCA_029204185.1 Lerista edwardsae
GAGAGAGAGAGAGAGAGAGAGAGAGAGAGAGAGAGAGAGAGAGAGAGAGAGAGAGAGAGAGAGAATAGTTTGCCTATGGCCAACAAGTGAGTTTGTGGCAGAGGCGAGATTTATACCAAGGAGGTTTTGATTCACAGCTCAGTCTCTTCGCCCCTGTGCTACACTTTTTTCTGATCATGCTAATTGGCCCAGAGTTTCCAAAGAAAGAAAAGGACTGGCTTCTTCTAATGCTGAAACAAGTTGGCAGTGTCTTTCCTCGACGCCTTTATTTGTGAGGTTTTCTGTTCAGAATTTTTTATCTAGATCTTTAGAGCATGTTGATACTCCTCAACAGTGATCTTCCAGACTTACTCCCAAGATGTGCATCACGTGTTTCCTGGTTGGATCCTTGGCTAGCAGACTCCACAGCATGGTGTTAAGGGCTGAGGAGGCCTGATCTTACATTATCTGTAAGGAAACAAAGAGTCACAGTGTAGTTTCTGGATTTCCCCTCGTCCCCCAACACAACATGCCCATCAAGAGGCAACAGAGAGCTGGCCAATGAGGGACTGTTCTGTTGGATGTGAGTGCAGGAAAAGGAGATGAGGTGTCTGAGGCCTGACCGTGACGTAGACTGCCATCCAAGCAAACCTTAGTCGAAGGCAGCCAACACACCACCACAGGCCAGGAATTTGCAAGATCCCTGCAGGAAGGCTGTTCTTCAGCACAGGCCTTCAGGCCCCATATTCTGCTGAAGAGGTCGTGCCCTGCAATGAAGCTGCTGCCATAGGTAAGGATTGTCCAATGAGGATGGAAGATTCTGCTCTGGACTGTCCTACAATCAAGACCTCCCAGACCTATGGCCAATCCTGTGTGCAGGTGGCAGCCTGAAAGGTCAGTGGGGTGCCCCCTTCATTCCTGTGGGTTGTATGCCATGGCTCTTCCCTTTTGGCTGTTCCGTTGCTTCCCTGCACGTCTACATTTTCCTCCAGGGACCCCCCCCCCAAATACCCACTTCATCTGGGTAGAGAAGCCCTACCCACCCCCAACAAGAGATATCTTAACATGGAGATGGTTTCCATGCAGCTTTTATAAGTGAAAATGTCCATTGGATGTTCTGTGAATTCTTCCATGATTTCCTGGGAGAGGTGAAGGTACAACGTGGTCCACACTTCTTTTACAGTCAGAACGATCAGTTAATTGCTCATAATGAGGGCCAGGTAGGAATTTTTTTGCTATCATTCAAATTGGCTGTGGATGGCAGGTTTTATTTGTCTACCCCAAACTGGTAAGGGCGGGACAGTGGGTTCAGTAGGTTTCTCGTGTTTTTAAAAAAATGGTCACTTGTGTTTCATAGACACATCCATAGTGTGGTGTCTTCATTGGGTGATGGTGCAAGAATAAATAAGCTATTTCAGAATGCCAGATGCAATGGAGTGGCAGCGAGATGCAAGCATCTTGTTGTCTTGTGCTCCCTGAGGCATCTGGTAGCCCACTATGAGATACAGGAAGTAGCACCAGATAGGCCTTGGCCTGATTCAGCGAGGCTGTTCCCATGTTTTTATCTTTTCCACAATAGCTGTGAATGAAACTGGAACTGATAGAATTTCCACCGTTCCTATGGCCATTCAGAAGGAATCCATGCGTTAAATGGCCTGTGCTTTTCATTTGTAGTACCAGTATTATTGTAACACGCAGGGGCATGGGGAAAGTTGTTCCTCCTCTTTTCTTGGTATTTCTTCCCATATGCCTCCAAGTATGGGCTCCTCTGTGTTTGGAGATGCCGAGGAACAGACTTGGAGAATGCAAATAGAATTAGCATCTCCATTCTTCAAAAAAGACTCAGCTGCTTCTCATGGAAGCACTCTTACAGTCCAATTCAGAACTGCCAGAGAGCGTAGTGGTATTTAGGTGGCATCCCATGGCAGCCAGGCAGCCACGGGAGGCTCCACTGGAGAAGGGGACATTTGTCCCCTTTCCCTGCGGTAAGGGCGTGAGTGGGGGAGTGGTCTACTTGCCTCTGCACCCTCTATTTAGTTGGTACAGAGGCAAGGGTCTCTGTGTCAGGCTGTGGGGCCTGACATGGAGATCAGGAACCAGCGGTGAGAGTCGCAGGCTGGTCCGACCTCCCGCTCCACCCTTCCCCCACCTAGGCACGCCCTCCCACCCCACCTGAAAAGGACGCAACACCAGTGAGTGGTGCACTCACTGCTCGCAGGCTTGTGTTGCCACCTTTGGGTAGGGTGGACATTAGCTGGGCGGTAGCCTAGGACTGGCGGTTCTTGCTTACTGCTGGCACTGGAGGTGCCTTATGCCACCTTTGCGACACAGGCATGGGCAGTACCTCTGTATCGCCTGCACTATGCCCAATAGGATTGTGCCCTTAGTAGGCTCTGGATTGGCCCCTGTCCTGTTAAGTGAGTCAGAGTCTCCCTCCCAACTGTCCCCCAAATGTTCCTCAAGTGCTCAGAAGGCATCTCCAGGTTTGCAGTGTCCTGTTGATTGTGCTCCTTGGGGCCTCTTTTCCATGGCTCCAGAGTTCTTCTATAGAGTGCTTCAAGCCAATAGATATGGCTTGAAGCAATGCTCCTTGGGGAGGGGATGATGGCATGATTTTTGTCTCCTACTAACCTCACAACGCTGATGGGTTTTTTTGGTGGCCTCTGGTCTCATTGTCTTCCCTTCACTACATTTAAAAGGTGTGGCCTGCCTTACTCCTCCAAAAGAAGGCTCTCAGTTTTCTCAACCTAGGGTAAAATGGAGAGAAGATTTAACTGTGGTTTATTTACACTATTGAACTTGTCTGCTTTAAGCTCAGTCCCCTTCAAAACTCCAGAATGATACATGAATTAGCTGGCATGGGCAAATAATTACTAGTGTCCCATTGAGAAATTAATTGAATGTCTCATTGGTAGCAATTTGGCATGTAATAGGAAGCTGTCTTCCTGGGTCTGCCTTCTACTGGGTCGGACCAGCTGAGTTCCTGGAGACCTCTCAGGACCTTCTACATCCAAAATAAGTGCTCTCAACCACTGAGCTTGAGTCCCTTCTCCAATTGTGCTGGGATCTCTCTTCACACCAAAAAGAAAGGCAAAAGGAAAAGGAAGACAAGTCCAGTATTCAGTGAATATGCACTGGAGAGAGGAGTGGATGCTGCTGCAGATTTGGGAATGGGTTAGAGTCTATTAGAGTGGCAGTGGTTATCTTGGAGCCCCACTGCATGGAAGGCAGCTTGCCCCGGACCCCAAATGTGCCAAAGGCAGTTCAAATAATCTGAAAACGAGCATTTTTCCCATGGCACATGATCTGTCTTCTGGGGCTCTACTAGTTCCCCTTCCTTACTTAAACCTTTATTGGCATATAGACACAACATACTAGCATTACATAGCACAGCACGGGTAAATAGAGAAGGTAAAAAACTATTAAATAGGTGAGGGGATATACAAAGGGAACCATGTGAATAGTTTAAAACAGTCCAATAAAGGGAAGAAACAATATGCTGGAACAAGAATTTCCAAGAGGGACAGTTAATTAAAGAAAGGAAAAAAAAAATAAACTACAGGAACAGGCTCTCCGTTCAAATAAAAAGAAAATATGAATAAATAGACACAATTAACCCTATTACAAGAATCAAAAAAAAATATAATTAGACATGGGGAAGCTCAGAACAGGCAAAAAACTTGGAATCGCCAAACATCATTGATCGTCAATCAGGGTCATCTGTAAGGGAAATGGTTAAGCAAGGGTCATATGAGATGCATCCATTAGTTGGTCTGATCAGCCTTACTGAAAAATCAGAAGACATTTGATCCAGAGTCTTGTCGGGTTGAGCATGGTCTATGGGCTCCGTAGATGGACCAGTCACATCAAAACATGAAGACAGATCTGTACTGGATGGACCAGTCAGCCTTTCAACTGAGTTCTTCCGGGTAACAATGGAAGGACCACAGGTCACAGACAAAGTCTTATGGGCTGCTTCTTCTTGTACTATGGACGATAAATGGTGAACTGTGGGTTCGTTCTCGACATAAGTTGTTGCAGCCTCGATCAACTCTAGAGGAGGGACACTGGGGTGCAGATCTATAATTGGTCTCATATTAGCCAAGACTTTTTCCAAATCATGAGTTGCTTTACCAAGTGCTATTACATCAGCATTAGAAGAACACTCAGGATCCACCTGACTAAGCATATTTTCCGGCCAGTTGGTGGAAGAACTTGCCGGAGGTTTTTCAGCAGGTTGAGACAATGGCAGAGAGCCAGCCAATTCTTCCCTCGGTAGCCGACTAAGAACCGCATGGGGAGGAAGACTCTGTTTCACAAACCGCGGGGGCACACGGGCTGTGTCCGTAAAAACTCTCCTGGTCGTGATGCCAAGGGAGCCCAGGAATTTTTTCATTTTGAAAAGCATAAAAGGGATTGTGGGGGTAACGAATTCCAGCATCAATCTAGTTTTAAAAGGGGGACTAGGTAGTCTTTCAAAGAAATTCAAATCAACCTGCCTCCTTTCCAGTCTAAGCAGCCTGGCAAGAGAGTCCAATATTTTATATCTATTAGCCCATCTTCCAGTATTCAGAAAGCTGTTTGTTATCTCTAGCGTGATTCGCTTCACTAACAGGCGCCGGGAGGAGGTTATGTGAATAGGATCTCCTCCCCCACGTCCTGTAATTATAGTAGAAGCTGGTGAAGCTGAAGAATGTTCGGGTACAGGGGTAGGTAGCTTGTTCCTTGCTGGCCCTGGCTTTTGGAAATGTGTTAAATCTAGCAGACACTTATTAACTGACGTCTGCAGCTCCTGGATTTGTGAAGTTAGGAGTGAAATTTCTTGGAAGATGGCCAATACTGTTTTCCCAGACATGATACAGTGTTCTCCTAATAAAGCCAGCAAGGAGTTATCATATTCCGACATACCTTCCTTCTCCGTAGAGTGGTAGTCAGGGACAACTGTATTTCTTGTTTCCATTTTCCGGGGGGAAACAGTAGTATCCTCTCCCCAGAAAGCAGGATCATCCAGGCGAGGTTGTTTAGATGTCTTGGTCTGCGAGTTGCTACCCGAAAGTACTCTTTGTCTTTTCTTTTTCCTCCCCATTGGCTTGTGTTGGTAATCAGTAGTCCAGTTAGCAAAAGGAGGATTCCAAACAATCCAAACAATCCAAAACAATCCTTTGTCAATGGCTCGCAGAGACAGAAAAAGCCGGCAGGTCCTTGATAAGGAGACCTTATCAGAAGGGGACGTTGTTTGATTTGTAGAATTTCAGTTAAATAAGGTTAGTTGCAAATAAAAACAAAATACAACGGAGCGCACCAGCCACAGAGTGGTTGGCTGGCAGCCATCTTGGGAATACTCGGGTTAGGGTTAGTTCCCCTTCCATAGAGCTACTTCATGGAGTTTTGCCGGGGTTTCATCACCTGGAGCTTAGCCAACATAGTGCCCGCTGAAGCCCAGCCTGGAGCCCTAGGCAGTTCCCTGGCTGGCTCACCCCTAAAGCTGGCCCTGATAGAAGACATTTCTTGGCTGATGCCAGAGAAGACTTATAGTTAGGATGTTCTGCTTTGTAATGCTATTGCTGTACATGGGGTTTGTGAGGATTTGTTAGTAACATTCTTTTTATATTTGTAGGTACTATACCTAAAATTGTGGCAAAGGCTAGAAAAGTCTTCAATAAAAAATATTGACTACCCATTGTTTCACATGTTATCTTTCAATTAGTGTGTAAATCTGTCTGAAATTGTATTGTAAAATTTGAGAATGCTTCACTCTGCTCCCAATAGGTTGAATTAAAATGTGTCCGAATAATTTGAAAATAAATTCTCCTTATGGTGTATATTAACAATTTGACAGGCTGAATATGCATGCCTGCTGATTTATGGACGGCGGGCCATATGCTTAATGAGCAAAGATGGCTTGAATTTTGACAATCAGAAACCTTAGAGCAGACTATGAGGAACAAACTGGAACCCATGATAGATGACTTTGCATAGCCTTGTCTTGAATACATATTTATTGCATTATTAAGATGAATTAGCAATTCCTTGGGAAGTGGCACAGTTGAGCTCAGTAAAGCAAAGCAGTTTGCAAATCATATGCAGACCAATATTCATATCTCTCCTTGAGGCCAGGATTGCTCCTTGTAAAGTCACTGCCAGGTTATCAAGCGCTGTGATATCACTGGATTCTAGGCAATATCGCTTGATATCATATTACTTCATCAACAGACCTTGTGAATGTTCAATTTTTAGAGAGTGAGATAACAGCAAACGGTAACAGCCACTTCACTGCCTGGCACATGTGACATGGAAGGAAGGTTGAACATATAGTGCAAGAAAATAGTGCACCAATGCTCATGTTTGAGATGAGAGAACCGAACTGGCTAAAGAAGTATTCTTTTTGCAATTGATGCTTAACTGTTTAATGTGTTTAGAGAGCCTTGACTTTTAATGGTGAAAAATGAATCAATAAAATAAATACCTAAACAAAACACATTAGATTTCTTCCCAAAAATCTAGTCACTTGGTCAGTGATAATCTTTTCACTGAAGTTCAGTGTTTAAGGAGAGTAAGGGAAGTGCTTACTTTTACAAATTAAAGATTCAAATCCGATTTGATGGGATGTAAATGTATGGTTTAAAGCACAGTCCATAACAACTTCATAAAGCTGAGATTTCAAGCGTTTCAAAAGAATTATGGGCAGCCCAATCCTGAGCTGCCTGATCCCCACGGGTGCAGAGGTAGCCAAATGGCTTTGTCTAACCCCCAAGGGGTTTTTCCAAATAACAAAGAGGTTCTAATCTTTCAAGAACAACTACATTCAGATGGATCTCTCATAGTCCGGTCTTCCTTGCTGGCCACATGGTTGCCCACCATGCTGGCTGAAAAATAGCTTCTTCAGTGAGAGCGAAGAAGCTGTTTATCAAAGAAGCAGCTGGCTCAGCACAACTCCTCTACCACAGAAGGTAGCTGGAGACAGCGCGGCTTATCAGTCACATTCTCAAAGTCTCACCGCACATGGAAGCTTCCAGTGATTGAACTGGAGACCTTCAGATCTTACTTTTGGACTTAATGGCAGCTCTAACCTCTGGACCAGATCTCCTGCCCTTGGTTGTTCTCCTCTGTTTTTGCTTTGACTTAAAGTCCTGCTGGCACAAGTCTGAGTTGATCCATGCAGGCAGATTGGGCCTGGGCAGGGGGATAGGATATGGCGCACACCAGCACGACTGATCCGGATTCCACCCCCTCCCAGGTCCATCACCACAGTGAGGTCGCAACTGTAGGGCAAGGCAACCACTCCTGCGCTCAGCTGCTGTCTCTGGGGGCAGTGGTGGTACAAAAGTGGCACTTGCAAAAAAATGTGAAAAGGGTGAAAACCCCGATATGGAGTACAGTTGTGTCTATTGTTACCTCATTTGAAGCTCTTTTTTTTTTTTGTACTGATATTTGACTTAGAGGCATGGTGCAGCCACACCAGCATACCACAATAGGATGAGTGTCCAAACAATACCCTTCAAATTAAGGGCACAATCCTAACCTGGAGTTAAGCCAGCACAGTTAGGCCAGCAAAGTTTAGCTGCCGCAAGGGACACTGTAAAGTATGTTTGGACCACGCTTGGAGTCAGAGAGACCAGCACACAGATGTACGCCATCCCCCCTGACTCCGAGAGTGGTCCAAATGCACTTTACAGTGGCCCTTGTGCAGGGCCAAACTTTGCTGGCCTAACTGCCAGCCTAACTCCAGGTTACGATTGTGCTCTAAGATTTTTAAGAAATAAAAAATAGTTTTTCAGTCTTCCTCTGTAAAGGCACAGGAGCTGATGTTTTATCTCTAATGTTTTTAATAATATCGTATGTGCACATTAAAATTAACGTTACTTTCCAATACTGTTTTGTGCTTGGCAAATGCACTTTTATTTTGTCAATCTGTGGTATGTTTGATCCTTTTCCATGGAAACATTTCTAACATCTTTTAATAAAAGTGCTTAACAGCCAAGAATCTCAGTCATTCTATATCTATAAATCCAGTGCTGTCAGAACCTCGCACTAATGGGGAAAACATGACAATGATTACAAATGTACAATTAAAGAAAAATAATTGGCTTTAAGGTCCGACATGCTTGCCAGGAATATGCATGTGGGAAAAACATTCAGGTTAATTTCCAAGTTATTTGTAGAAATAAAGCGCATATGTAGCCAAATATACTCTTGACTCCTGGCTGTGTCTTTCCCTTTTCCAGGCCTTCCACCTTCAATTGCCAGAAGGCCTTCTCCTCTTTCTGATGACACCCGTGTTTCTTCCTTCCACATGTTATGCTTACAGCTGGTTTCTGGAACACCTGGGTCCCCAGTGACAGTCCAGGAGGATCCCTCCCCCCGCTCCAGTGTCACTATATTGGCATGGGAAAATTTAGGGCGGAATCCTAACCTGGAGTTAGGCTGGCACAGGTAGGCCCACAAAGTTTGACTGGCACAAGGGACACCATAAAATATGTTTGGACCACTCTCAGAGTCAGAGAAGCCAGCACACAGGGCTATGCCACAGCAGAAAAACCATCCACTATCAAAAACGGCATGGAGTGCCTCATAAGCGGCCATTTTGAGAATGCTGCTGCAAGAGACAGCAGTGCTCCCCAGTTGTCGCTGGAGCTTGCCATGCCTGCCAGACGAGGTAAGGCGCGGTGGGGTCAGGAGGACAGGGAAGGGGTGAAACTGTTCAGCGACGGGGGAATGGGGGCAAAGAGGCTGCGAAAGGGCGTGGAGCCAACAGGGATGGTGTGTGCCAGATCTGATTCCTTCTTTTTGCAGACTCCCTGCTCCTGTCTTCTCCTTGGACTTGCACCAGCTACAGAGTCTTGTATGCATTGTATTTGATGGGGCTTACACTCAGGGAAGTGTCTATAGCAGTGGTTCCCAAACTGTGAATCGGGACCCACCAGTGGGTCATGAATGAATTTCAGGTGGGTTGTGAAACACCTAGAGCAGCCACCTTAAAAATATGGGAAGATGGGATGCTGGAAAGGGGGAGGGCTGTATGGTTGTTTTGCTTGTGTCAAGGGTGTAAATAGGCTTTTTTTTCTTTCTGATTCACTTTGCTATCTGAAAATGACAGAGAAATCACCCAACTGAGTGCTGCATTCTCAGGAAAGCAGCAGACTCTGGCGTCACAATGATGGCACTTCCTGCCATGACATCACTTCTGGTGGGTCTCGGACAGATTGTCATCTAAAAAGTGGGTCCCAGTGCTAAAACGTTTGATAACCACTGGTCTATAGGACTGCAGCCTTTGGCTGAATGGAGCTTTTATTTTGCACGTATTAATTTACAGGATCATTTGGCAGACATGAAAGACATGAAAGATGACTGATTTCACATTCCAAAGAGATCTGCAGTCGCAACCATAAGTGGAGCGACAAGCAACCTCTGAAACAACTGAGGATTTGTTTGGCAAACAGATCTGGCCTTCAGGGTATTTACTTCAGCATTCTTACAAGTACGTGGGCTGGCTAAAGCTACAGTATATTTCTGCCATAGCTCTCAGATATTCCATGAGTGTCATGTTTTTTCCTTTAAAAATAACAATACGACGTTGACTTTTGACATCCTGGGATTTTCCTTTATTTTTCACATATGGGTGAGTAAATGGGGATGGTAAACAGTTGAACCTGTGACACTGAGAACCACAAGAGCTGCCAAATCTGAAGCTGAGTGGGAAGCAGCGGAAGAGCAGGAGTTCTCAAAGAACACAGAGGTTAACGCAACACTGAAGCACACACAAGCGAGATCTCAGCAGGCCCTTTCATTCCTCCAGGAATAAGGAGGCTTCAATTCCCCTCCAAAAGAAATGGAGGATAAATGGAATCTGGCTGAGTTCACAAATATTGGCACTGGTATCTCAAGAGTTTTACTGCGAATAACCCAGAAACTTGGCTACGCAAACACCGACGAAGTTGGGCCTTGTGATGTTCCAGTCCCTCGTTTTGGTGGGTTAACACAAACTGAAAAGGACGATTCTCGGTCAAGCATAACTGCCCACTTGAGTCAATGTTCTCCCTGCACATACATCTTCTGAGAATGAGATGCTGTGCCAGGTGGTTATGGGAGTTGGGTGGTTTGATTCTGTTGGCAGTGGTGGTGCTACCTATATTCTGGGGGGGGAAGGAAATGCTCCCAGGTGCTGTGCCAATAGAGGGGAGGAGGCGGTGCGGAGGCGAGTGGCACTGCTGACAGCGAGCAGCATCCGGTTCGCCCACCTCTGCGCCCATACTGCTTCAAAATAGAGCATTCGTGGGTGCTGGGGACATGGTGGGGGTAGCATAGGGGGCAGGCACCAGGGATGGTGTTTTGTGAACCTGACCCTAGGGCAGAGAATTGGATAGGTCTGCAACCATCTGTTGGACCGCTGCTTCAGCGGCTGCACGGGCTGCCCATTTGTTTCCGGGCCCAATTCAAGGTGCTGGTTTTGACTTTTAAAGGCCTTCACTGTTCAGGTCCAGTGGGACCACTTTCACCCATACATTCTGGCCCATTCTCAGGGCAACTGATGGGGCCTTCCTGAAAGTGCCATCTTTCTCCAAAGTTAGGGGGTTGGTGGCATGAGGGCAAGCCTTCTCGGTAGTGGCACCACAATCATGGCACTCCCTACTGGGGGATCTAAGATCTACCTCCTTCCTCATGGTATTTCAATGAGGGTTTCTCAAGACCTTTCTGTTCCATCTGGAGTTTGGTGTTGACTTGTCTGCCTCTTATGTCTCTGTAGTAATACCTGCATTGTACTGTATATTTTCCTAATCATTGGGCATCTGCCCTGGCAGAGGAATGGCAGGGTAAAAATCTTTTAAATAAATAAACAATAAATAATGAAGACTGCCTTCTGTACAGTCCAGTCTGTTCTCTTCAGTCATATGAGGGGGCTCTGTTGGTTGTGCTGCCATTAATAGAGGTTAGGGGATGACGGCCAGAAACAGAGCCTTCTTGGTGGTGGCACCCTTGAGAATAGCTCATTCATTGTTAACCTTCTGGTAAGGCCTAAAAACATCTTCATTTGAGAAAGCTTTTAATACCCTGTAAAAGAGGTAATGGCTGCTTTTTTAGTAAATTATTTAACGTTTTGATGGTTTTATTGCTGCTGCTTAGCTTCAGAGGCGTTTCTACAGGGATGGCTAAGCTCTAAGTTTTGCAAGAAGCCTTACCCTGTCTTGTAAATCCCTCCTCTCCCTTGCTGCTGTAGCCAATAAGCAACGCCAAGATGTTGCTGTTCCCTGTGAGGATTGGCTAAAACGGTGCAGGAGAGGAGTGATTTCCACTGCAAGGTAAGGCTTCTTGCAAAACTTAGAGCTTTGCCACTGCTTAGCTTTTATTGTATATTTCATTGTTATGTATTTTTATCTTTTATATATTTTAAATAATTTTTAGCCACCTTGGGTGCCCTTTGGGGAGAAATCGCATAAAATAAATAATCTGACACCCCACTGCGTGATAATTCTTCAGCTAGGTGGCCAGTTTGCCAAAAAACAATCACTTCATCTTTTTGCTTTTTTCTCACATGGATGCAAAGGTGAATCTCAGGCTATTTGGGGGTCGCTGTTGAGCCCCACCCATTTACTGCTGCTCACAGCTCCAGTACCAGTTTCCCCCTGTTCTTTTTTGAAGGGTTTACAATCTGGTGACATCAACAGCCCCCCACTTCAGAATTTTAAGGTTTTCGATGTCAACCCTAAACCTCAGACTGCTGAGTAAGAGCTCTGAAATACAGAGGGTAAAATGTACCTCTTCTCTGTTCATCACATCTCAGATTTAAACATTAACATCAGTGTCATTCACAGTTCAGTCCTAATCCATTTTCCCGCACAGATGCAGTTGCGCAAACAGGGCACATGTTGCATCCTGTGATGCAGGGGCAGTCTCAGAGGTTTTCTCAAGACAAGATTATTTTGTTCCCTACAAGGGCTGGCTAAAGCTATATTTCTGGATCCATCACCACTGGAAAGTTGGTTAGCATTGGTCTGTGAGTGAGCTTATTTCACTAACAATATCTGTGCTGGTGGATGTTTGTTTCCCAGGCTTTTACTGCTGCTGTTTTGAGTGTCCTCATCTGCATGAGAAAGTTGCATTTCTGGCTCAAACATCCCAAGGGAGTGGGGAAAGAATACTTCTCCTCCTCATACTTCTTTGAAAGTATGAGAACAAAAAAATGAGATGAAGAGAACAATTTTTCAAGGCTCGATTTGGAATAAATTTCTATTTTTCTGAATGTGTATCCAAACCTTTTGCCTCGTAAACCAGAGAGAAATTGCAGGATATTTCTTAACATTTCCTGATTCTTCATGTCAGAAGTGTAATGGAATAATCTTGCTCACTGTGTCCTAGTAACTTTGGTTTTGGCTCAAAGCAAAGTCAAGAAAAGCTGCTGCTGCCAAAAAAATAAAAATTAAAAAAAGCAAACTGAAATATACTGACATCAAAACAGAGATCGACAGTTGACAGATTCACTTCTAGGATGAAATGAAGCCCTTGGTTTTGGATGTCCAAATAGTGACATAATCTGTGGTCATCTTGGATTCACTCACAAAGGGTGAGATCGCTTTATGTTTTAACAGGAAGATTGGCTTTGCCTTGTAAATAGATGCAAGGCTCAATTTTGCCATCTGGTGATTCCTTCCTGAACTACACAATTCACTTCATGAAGATGTTTTGTTGTACCATGTGATTGTACAGTATAAATACTTCCTAAAGGTTTAAAGGACATTTCAAGTATAGTTTTGCAAATATTAAAAATGAACAAGTATTTCTTGAAAAATATTCTTAACTAGCTTTTTGTGACCCGGCATTGCCCGGGGGCAGAAATTATCCCCAGGCTCTATTAGGAGGAGGAATGAGTGGGTCCTGCAGTGCACCCCCACCTCTGGGGGTGTAAGGGGGGCCCTACCCCCACAATATATCTGCCCAGATCGCACGGAATAAGTGTACCACGTGTGGTGCACATCGTTCCAGGCGTTCCAGAGTAATGGTGGAACATACACACAAATATACAAACCTCCCTCAAAAGTATGACATAGTGAGATCCATAGATAGACATATAGAACTCGTCCCTGAAATAACACAGTATTGCTGACGTGGAACCCCAAACGCACACTATCACTGTGAAATGAATGAGGAAACAGGGACACCCTAACCTAAGAGAGCAACATGAAGGTCCCACTTACTGTCTGCAGGTCCAGCCCTGACGTATGAGAAACAGGCAGAGGTGGCCTGTGAGCTCCCTGGACATAGGCCCCTCTCAGATCCGACTGGCTGCTGGAACTCTGTAGATCCTGCTCTTTCCTCCCTGGCCCACTCAGGCCACGCAGGCCAAGCACTGTATATTAGTTTCACTTTCTGTTCTGCTCAGTTTCAGCTGAGCTGCTGCAGAATCGTCTGTGACCACAGGGTGGCAGCAGACCTGTAGCCCCATGCAATCCCCTTGGTTCCTGATGATCCGGCCCCCTCCCTGAAAAACGGGGGGCTGTAGGGGGGTCTGACCCCCGCAGTGATTCCTTCCAGGCTGCAAGGAACGTGTGTGCCAAGTTTCGTGGCCGTGGCTCAAGGCACGGAGACGTGTATAAGGAACATACATACATACATACCCACATACACACACACAAACGTCCATTTTTATATATATAGATGTAGCCAGAAATAATCCAGAAATAAAGCCAGAAATGTGTGCACAAATTAAAATGTTTTGCATTAACATGTCTTCAAGAAGGCTCAAATTCAGACTGTTGCAAAACATTAAGGGAAGGAAGTTTTATACTTATACAACTTAGAAAGGGAACATCTGGATTCCTTTACTCTATTTCTAATGCTCTTTTAGTCATTCTACTTCTTCGTAATGGCATGTAAATGCTATTCTACTTCAAGCAGATTTTGTGGCCTCCTGGAGTATATTTTCTCTTTTATTGAAGTCCATGAAAGTTTATACTGAAATAAATAGGGCCCAATCCTATGGGCCTTAGCTCGGGCGGTATGAGTGTACCGCCTACACCGCTCTCACAAACAGTGCCATAGGCTGCTACTGCCAGCACTGGGCTAACACCAGCCCAACAGCAGCTCCGCACTGCCCAGATGCGACAGTGCAAGCTGGCGAGCGGTGAGTGCATTGGTTGCCAATGTTGTGGGCTTTTCAGACAGTGCGGGAGGGTGTTCCTGGGCGAGGGGTGGGGTGGAATGCGGTGGGACCAGTGGCCACCCTTGCTGCTGGATCCTATCCTGTGTTGGGCCACATGGAGGCCCTTGCCTCTGCAGTGCACCAGCGCAAAATAGCCGGTGCCCCTACTGCAGGGGAAGGGGACAAATGCCATTTGGCTACCGCTGCACCCATGGTGGGCAGGCAGCTCGAGATTGGGTTGCCAGTCTTTAAGGTGCCACGAGACTCTGCAGATTTTGTCATCCTTGTAACTTCTGTTTGAATCTTGAAAGTCATGGTCTGTTCTTTGCTTGCTTTGTTCTTTACAGCAACACTTGGAACTCTAGTGACTCTTTTTCTCCGACTTTCAATTGATGTAAGTTCTTCAGCAATCCATAATTGTTAGCTTCTACAGGCACCTGTTATCCACTGATTCAGTATCCATGGTTTCAGTTATCCATGGATACTGGGAGGGCTATTAAAGACAGGGGGATATTAAATCTTTTTTTTTACTTTGTTGCAGCAAAATCACTGATGTTCCCCTATCGCTAAAATGTCCCCAGTATCCGTGATTTCAAGTAGCCACATTGGGATCCGGAACAGAACCTCAGCGGATATTGGGGCATGCCTGCATTCCCAACCGTTTTATATCCTTAAAACAAATCCTGCAACCTTTCTTTCCTAAACTGAGACATTAGTTTCAAGGTGAATCATGGGCAGTCCTATCCTATCCTGCACTGGAACACTCTGGTTGGCTTGCCTGTGCTGTATGCAGTGCAGGGTAGGTGGCTGCTGAGCAACTCAGGCTGCAATCCTATACACACTCTCCTGGAAGTAAGCCCCATTGAACACAATGGGACTTATTTCTGAGTAGATGTGTATAAGATTGTGCTATCAGAGTCAGAAGAATTATTTCCCCTTACTCCCTGTTGCATGGCAGCCACCTCATTTTACGTTTCGGTAAAGTTGACAGCATGACCATGAAATGGGAGGAAATCAAGCCTAGGAGGTGATTTCTCTAAGTCCCTGTCTCTTTAAGCGGTGAAACCGAGCTCCCAAAGATCGAGAAGATTGCGTTTTTCCGTGTGTGTTCCCCATTCCTGCTGAGGTCTGCAAAACCTCCAAGCCCACCGATCCCCCACGGGACCCCTGCTATAGCTTACCAAGTTTAACGTCAACGAAAAGAATGCCAGCTGGACTATGATGCTGCAGAAAGAGAAATACATTTTACTTATGCGTGTAGGACATCAATAAAATGGACACAAATACAGTAGAAAATGGAAGGCGGGAAAAAACGTGTAAACGGGAAGGGGGGGGAAGGAGGGGGGAAATATTACATACCGATGTAATGTGAATACATGAACCTTTCCGTGGAAATTAAATCCCATTTTTCGTAAAGCGATTCGCACACCCGTATGCAGAACACGCAGGCATGATTAAAAAAGTTGATATTAACTTTTACACACGTGCAGGAAGATTTTTATTCGTGAATTCGCGGCAATCCTCATTGGCGGGAAAGATCTGAGTCAGCCATATTTGTGTGGCCCGGAAGCTTCAAGAAAATGACATTATGCCGACTCCAGTCAATCTAACATTTTTGTTCCAACCACGTTACGACGTCAGACAAAACCACGCACGCGCAAAATCCACAAGTTCTCCTCCTCTTTTCTTCTACTAACCCTCTAAGGAGTCCGGATAAGAACGTTCTAATTCCCTTACTGGGCAGGGCATCTAATTTCTTTCACTTGAGGCTGAAACTGGGGCGGGGGGGGGGAAGCCACACATAAGATGGCCGCAACAGCACCGCCGCTGGGGAGCGGCATTTCTTGTCGACGCAATTGGAAAAGGGGACGACCCCGTGTGAAGCGTCATCGCTGGGCGACAACCAGATGGAAGTGCGCCTCGTGTCCTCGTGACGCCATGGCCGAAGCAGAGGATGGTCCGGACCAGTCGGTGTCCGCGGAGATCGCGCCCCCTGCACCGGAACCTCGTCCGCTCCCCCCTCCATGCGTCGAGGTGCCGTCCTTCCAGGCTGCGCAAGAGCTGGCGGGGAGCCGCTATTCCTGCTTGGTGGTGATGCCGCACAGGAGGCACGTTGCGCTGCCCCCGCGGTTCCTGCAGCGGAAGCGGACGGGCATCTGCACGCAGCTGGACGCCGAATTGCGCCGCTACTCCGAGAGGTGGGCTCTCAGTCACATGCGAGCGGTGCAAAGCAGCCTCCGGGACCGCCACAAATCGCACTCACGAGGCTGCGATCTGCATTGTCTCTCTGATTGTAATCTGACTATATTTTCTGCCATTGTCACCGTCACTTCGCAAAGGCGCCCACAGGTGGTTTAAGGGCGGAATCCTAACCAACTTTCCAGCACTGACATAATTGTGCCAATGGGGCATACGCTGCATTCTGCAGGGGGGGGGACAGTCAGTGAAGGCTCAAGGTAAAGGGATTTGTTCCCTTACCTCAGCTGCATTGCCCTTACCCAGGTATTGGAAAGTTGGTTAAGATTGCACCCTAAGGGCCCAATCCTATCCCATTTTCCAGCGCCGATGCAGTCGCAATGCACCCCCCAGGTAAGGAAATAAATCAGGAGGCCCTAATAAATTATTTCCCCTAAAAGCTCCCTGGAGGAGATTAGTTGCATTGTTGGTTAGAATATTTACATGCTACTACTTAAATAAAAAGTATTCTCAGCTACTACTTAGTATTCTTAGCTACTACCTTTTGCATAGCACAAGGAATGAGAGAAGATGGTAACCTGTCCTGAGGGAAGTCACAGTTGAAAAAGAAACACTAGCAGTAGCTGTTGGGAAGGGTGCCATGCAGGGGGAAATGGGAGCAGCTGCTCTCTCTCTGCTAAATATGAGTAATGTGTATGTTTGCCCTGTGTTCAGTTGTGTTCTGTTTCCCTTTCACTTGCTCAGCATCCTTGAGGCTTGAGAGTGATGGACTTTCATATCGCTCCAATCCAGCTTTTGATGCTTGGTCAAATGGAACATGGCCACATTTTCTCGTGTATTTTTCTTAGTATAGTGATGGTTCTTTACTCCATCTTGGAAAGGCAATAAATACACATACCCCTCTCTCTCATCCACCTTAATAACTACAGTGGGCCAACTTATGGTCTCAGTACAGGTTGGTGACATGTGGCATCTTTTTATCTTGTAGCTTTCAAGGTGTTCCTGTGGCTTATGATGACATTAAAATAATAAATGAATTGGGAGACATAATTGATGATATGGGAGCCATTCACCTTGACATTGAAGCAAATTTTGTTGTCTTCCAGCCGAAACCAGGGAAAAAACTTGTGGTATGTTTATAATATATATATTTTTAAAGCTTGTGTTAGGCCACTGCTTCTGATTGAAATTGACCAATTCTGGTAAGTGTTACAACTCTCCTGCAGCAAATCTCCCCACAGAGTGCCTGGATGGATGTGTTGTCATATTATAGTGAGTAATTGCCTCTGTGCAGTAAACATTTACCTCATCTCAGGAAGATCCTATGTAGGAAAACAAACCTAGAACGACTGTAATAATTAGATGTGCCTAAAATTTGCACAAGATTGTAAATACTGCTGTTATGCTTTTTTTGTGAGTGTTTATCTTCTTTTTACTTAAATGCATGCTCCTCCTAGTGTATTAGCAGTGGAGTCATAGCAAAGATTGTAAGTGTGTAATGTTCTTTGTTGTCATTTCTGGCTTACGCATGGGGGCTGGGTAGGAATTTTTTTCTGTCATCTGAATTGGCCAAGGATGGCAGTTTTTTTGCCTAGCCCAGATTGATGAGGGAGGGATGGTGTTACTTGTGTTTAATAAAACTAAATCCAACCCATAGTCTGGTGTCTTCACTTGGGGTAGAGTGGGGGTGCGAGAGTTATAGGTTACTCAGAAAGCCAGATACAGGGAGTGGCAGCAGGATGCAGGTACCTTGTATGCTCCCTGAAACATCTGGTGGGCCACTGTGAGACACAGGAAGCTGGATTAAATGGGCCTTGGCCTGATCCAACGGGGCTGTTCCTGATTGCTATATTTGCTGCTTTTGAGGCTTACCAGAAAACTCCATATGGTTGTAAGACTGCAGAACTGTCATGGTAGAGCTGTTGGTTTTTGTGTTTTTTTTAAGTCAGACTTCCAAAGAAATGGCATGTTTGATATTGAAAATATAGATGTAAGAGGCCAACTTTAAAAACCAAACCAAACCCAAGAAACCTTGAGCCATGCTTACATATGTGAGAGAGGGAAATAAAACTTCACAAAGCATTGGTTCTGTGGCATGTTCCTAACATGTCTGTCTGTCTGTCCTATCTTCCTAGGGTATAATCAACAAAGTGGCTCCTAGCCATATGGGCTGCTTAGTACATGGATGTTTCAATGCTTCCATTCCCAAACCTGATCACATGACAATTGAAGAATGGAAAAACATTGGCTTTGAAATAGGCAACGGACTGGTTTTTAAGGTGTTGCATTTTGATTCAGATGCTGCTGGAGTCTTCTGCATTCGAGGAAAATTGTGTAGAGACAGGTACATTTATGTCTGGTACAAAATCAACCCAGTCTACTGAGCTGTTTCAAGGCTGTAGGGAAGAACGGAGTAGGAGGTTGCCTTTGTGCTTCTCAGATTAGCTAGGTGTTGAGTGCTAGGACTGAAGGAATGGATTTACAGAGTCTAGTGGAGGTTTGAAAAGTAAGTGAAATAATGGGAGTTTTATCTCCAAACAGTGATGCAAAATGGGAAGAAATACACCAAGGGCTACAAATGACTGGTGGAGCTTACCTGTGCAGGTCTACTCAGATGTAAGCCCCACTGGGTTTAGTGGAATTTACTTTCAGATAAGTATGTATAGGATTGCAGCCTTAGACTATTTTCAGACTTGAAAAATAATTTTAGGTCAGTATGGCTGCTATAACTGGGTAATGCACATGTTGACAGTTGTGAGGTATGTTTGCCTTTTATAAATTAATTGTATTGTATTTGATCTTCAGTTAATAGCAAGCTAGCAGGATTCTCAGTTTTGGGGAGCTTTGGACTTTCCCACCTGCTCCACACACAGAAATGTGGGAAGTGAGTAGGTAATATGGAAAGAAAATATGTTTCGACCGGATCAATAGTTTTGCATTTGAGGTCCAACAGTAATAGCATTTTGGGGATTCATCTGATGCAGCAGTCTAATGAAATGCTTGGATAGCTCATTCTTTTTATCCTTTATTTTTGCAACGCAGCACCGGAGAGCGGCCAAAGGAGAAACGTAAAAGAAAACATGAAAAGCAGTCTGTGCAGGACGGTGCAATGGAGATGGAAATTGATGCGTTGACTCCAGGTTTGGAGGTTGAGGATGCAGAGATGCAGTACAATGACTTTGATAATGGAATCTGTGACAAGTCACAAGGGGAGCGCAGGGAAGACAAAGCAGACTTGGGCATTCATGCCAGTGACTCAAGCGGCTACCAGAGTGATCATGGCAAACTGAAGAAAAAGAAAAGGAAGCTTATCGAGGAAGAAAACAGACTCCTTGGATTGTCGCAATCCAAAGCCAAAAAGAAAAGAAAGGAATGAGCAACAGTCTGAATAATACCAATGTGCCTTGGCTGAACTTGAAGCTGTTCATATGATGAATGATTGCACATCAGTTTAATGTCCGTAACTGTTTGGATGGGCTTGTTGTAGATGCAGTGCTTTTATATACAAAAGCAAATAATAAACAGTATAAGAGACCGAAATTTTTCAATTCTTTTGGAAAACAGCCCCCGCCACGTGCCACTTACTCGAACAGGTTTAGGAAATTCATTTTAAAATATCTAATGTGCCAAGGCAATCTTTTCTCTTTAAATGAGAAATGTAGCTACTTGCGGAATGGGAGACTCTTGGTCGTCCTCCAAAAGGAAGAGAATTGCAATAAGGGAACTTGGGGGATTCATTGCCTCCACCAAATATCCCAAATTGTGCGTTATTAGCTGAAGAAGGTTCCATTCATCTTATACTAACCTTCTTCCAAGGAACTCAGGCTGGTGTATGTGGTTCCTTCACTCCTCTTGTCCTCACAACAACCCTGTGAGGTAGGGGAGGCTGAGAGATAATGACTGGTCCAAGGTCACCCAGGAAGCTTCATGGCTGAGCAGGGATTTGAACCTGGAACATCTAGGTCTAAGCCCAACAGCAGAACCACTTACACCATCCTAGCTCTTCAGGAACTAGAATTATGATTTATCACAATAGTGTTTCTTCTCTCCTCTCTCAGGATGCATCTTCCGTATATATTTTTAAAATAAGTGGTGGAGGCAAACTGAAGGAGGATTTGGGCTATAGGAAATAGATTTTAGGCAAGTGGAACTCCCAAGTCACAAAAGCACAGTCCCATTCTTTAGCAGTCTAGGAAAAGTTCTCTTTCAGAGAAGCACTTGTCCATTGTCCTTCACATGAACAGGGCTGAAATGGCAGAGAAACGGTAGTATTTGCCAGCAGCTCCTAGGTGATTTTTCATCATTTTCTTAGTCCTCTCTGTGGAATCATCCAGAGTCCCCTTCCAACATTCTGCTCATAACAGTGAGATCACCGACTTGATTTTGAGGTTCATTTGAATCAAAGCTTGTCATCCCCAAAGCAGTTAACATTGGCTACTTTCTTACAAAGTGGGAGGGAAGTCATAGGAGGGCGGCAGAGAATTTTTCTCAACCTAGCATTTAATTCAAATTTAGGAGATTGACATTTTAGAATGTTGCTTTCAGTGACCTGTTGCTAACACATGCCTTTTTGTTAGCATTTTGCTACAACTGCAGTTCTGATTTCAAAACTCGTACAACCAAGTGTACGACAAATCGATTCTTGCATACTTGGTGAATGAACAGTTGAACAAAAAGTGCATCTTGCAATGCAACTAGTTGCGAGAGTGAGAAGTTTGTGGCTGAATCTCAGTGTTTTAAAATGACAAGTGCAAGAATGAGAGATTCAGATTGGGACTATGGGTGTGTGGGTCTACTTGAATTACATTCTCATGTAATTTGCCATAGCTACAAAAACAAATCAGGAAGCTCTCCTACCACTTTATCTATGCTTTTTTAATTCTTCTGATAAATTTGATCATTGTCAGCCCTTTATTTACAGATAGATTGCTGAAGCTGTCTTTGTTGCTGCCATTCTGTTTGGTGAACTCACACGGTGTAAGAATGCACATGGTTTAGGGAAGAGTCCACCAGGGGTCTCCAAGCTACGGCCCAGGGGCCACATCAGGCCTGCCACAAGATTTTATCCAGCCTGCATCTTATTACAATATTTGACATTTTACTCATATATCAATTCTCAGTTTAAGCATGGCATTGTAAATGTCACATTTCTCTTTTCTCAGTCATATGCTATTTACAACAAAGATCCAAATAAAACATATCCATTCACTTAAATTTTACTCATTCATTTACAAAACTGATTTATTTTTTTTAGCACACAAAAATCTGGCCCTCATACCGAAAATGTTGGTGATCCCTGCCTTTAACCAATGAGCTCTTTTCATTTCAAGTCTTGTGTTGGTTGGGCCTAGTGCCAGTGCAAATCAGCTGCTTTGGATACTCTTTGTAGGAAGGTGGGATGAACAATGTCAAAATAACCACTTTTGCAAAGGCAGCTGCTTATACGTGCAACTAAAACCTCAGTAACTGGAGAGCATCTTGAATTAAAGACTATTGCTGTAACACCAGAATTTTGAGTTGGGTGGTCTGTTTTAGTGTTGGAATAACTTAAAGGTTATAAAAACTGCTATGTAGCAGGTGGAGAGAAAATGGTTCTCTTGACTTGGGAACTTCCATTGCTTCTCTTGTGGAGGACAAATGCTAACCTTATAACGGTTTGAGTAGCTTGTGGCGAAACATTAAAAGCTACTGAAGATACCACATTGAGTATAAATAATAAGAAACAGGCGTGTGGTAGTCTCATTACTGTGTGCCTCTAAATCACTTCAAGTTCATACTATGTTTTTTGGAATAAAAAGGTTTTCTGATATTTTGCATTACCTAATAATGGAAGGTAAATACAAGCCTCTTAGAGAAGCCTAATCTGTATATGATGACCAGGCTCCCAAAGCACTGCATTCTAAAAAGATGAGTTCTGAAATGTGCATCTTTTCAGCAGTGAACTTCCTCAACTGAAAACATTTGGAGGTCTGTTCTGACCTAGCAGAAGACAGCTGTGTGCATATGAAGCTGCCTGCTCATGCTGCAAGTGCACCTGTGCTCCCTGTTGAGGAGGATGGATGTATCTTTTGGCTGTGAACAGGGATGAGCAGGAGGTGTGACCATAGGTAGATCCGTCCAAGAATTGATGCCTTTGTTGTATGGAGTAGTTTACTGCTTTGAAATCTCAGATCGACTCTTAATGTGTACATACAAATATGGCTGCCACTGCCAGTCAGTTGACTAGTCAAGAAAACTCAGCAGTGACAGCTAGCTTTAAATATTTTATCATGGGTTCTCCTGGTTGCAATAGCCGGAGCAAAGGTTTCTTGTTTCCTCCCATCTTGCAGGGAGGAAGTGAATAAGTGAATACATTTAGTGGCAGGTATCCCCGAGCCTGTTCCTCTCCCCAGTGTTCTCCATTTCCAATTAAATCACATAGCCTGACTTCTTCTAGACATATGGTACAACTACGGGCTTGTGGGACCCTGGAGAAAGGCACTCACATCTGGTTATCACTGGCACAGATCTCTGAATTGCGGGAGAGAAATATGACTGTCATGCAATCTGACGTGTGCCTCCATAAAGCTCCTGAAAAACATGACTTCAGAGTTTGTGATTTAAACGCCTTTTCTGACCATGTCATAGTTAATTGGCACTTTAAATACTTGACCATATTTATTATATCGACAAAGGTGACGTCTCCTTTGGACCAGCTGAATACTGATTCGATATGTCTAACAGATAAAGTACTGTAGCTCCCTGTTGGCTTAGGCCAGAGCTGGGCCATTGCGAAGCCCCAGCCAAGAAAGTCCCACTTCTGCCCCTTTAATGGGTGGAGAGGAGGGAAGGCCCCAGGAACATCTACTCACCTACTTGGGTTGGTTTCATCAACACTGATGGGCAGCAGCTCTCTAAGGTGTCAGAGAAAATTTATCTCAGCCCTGCATGCAGGTGCTAGGAATAGGACCTGGGACCTTATACACAGAAAACACATGCCCTTCCACTGACCTCTAATCCGTTTAGCATTTATTTGCCTCCAGGCAGCAGTTCTAAAAATGTGAAAAATAAATAAAATCTCACCCCTTCGTCCAAGAAGCGCCAGGTGGTGTAGATGGTTTCTTCCCCCTTTTTGTTCTTACAACAGCCCTGTGAAGTAGGCAAGGCTGAGAGTGCATGGCCCAAGGCCACCAGGACACTTAATGGACACCACTCTGGCTCCCATTCTACTTCACCACCTGCTCCAAACTCTGCAGCCCTGTGAACTATGCTATCCCCCCCGCCCCAATTTTCCCAGGCTCCCTTTGACTTGGCCCACTGCTAACTGGGCACTTGTTACATGGGCAGTGTCCGTGCGTATTAGGAGCTTTTGGATATTTTGTTCTGGAGTGCTTAGAATAGCAATGAAGCAAACCATCTTGTTCTGCCTGTGTAAATTCCTATGCCAGTTTTCATCTCCTCAGCTGGAAGGTCATTCATGATCAGTGTGTTAATGTAGACAGAACAGACTTCGAGCACATGCAAGCCCCATTATAATCGTGTACATACTGACTTTGAATCTGGTCCCACAGACTGTCATACGGGAGAACAAGTTGAGTTGCTAAAGCAATAGTCAGAGGTTGGCTAGTCTAAAATACAAACCAGGCACTTCCAGTGGTTTTCTTCTGCTTGTCTGGATTGCAAGAGAAATCCATAGCCCTTCTCAACAGCAGTCAAATAAGTTCTAAAATGAATACAATAAAGGACATACTGTATGTAATATGCAAAATTCTGATGACTTTTTGCCTTTCACAAACTTGTTGATTTCATTCCATTCTACCCACAAAAAATGAACCAGAGGATTTTCAAAGTCCTAGATAAGAATTAAAATGGACTGGGTTGTATTCAATGTTGTGACTTAGGCTGCAATCCTAAACATTCTGTCTTGGCAGGAAGCATCTTTGAACACAGCAGGACTTAAAACCCATTTTCTACCAATGATGTGCTGGAGATTGCATTTCTACACATCATTGGTAGAAAATGGTTTCATTCTGAATAGACGCGCTTAGGCTTGCACCCAGTGGTGTCATTCAAATGATTTAGGAATAGGAACTCACTTTTGATTGGCACTTGTCGGGAACCTGGAACCAGCCACGGAGCCCGTTAGGATCCGGAACGCCCGTTCTGGTCCGTTCCCCCTGAATGACATCACTGCTTGCACCGTACGCTGCACAGAAATAGATCAGAAGTTAGTCATGACTAATGTCACCTCTCATTGATGTCAGTGGTGCTTAGTTCTGACCAGTTATCTTTGGATACCTCCCCACTGCAAAGGCGACAATCCTGTGCACATTTACTCAGAAGTGAGGCCTGTTCAACGCAGCAGAACTTACATCTAAAAAAAAAACCCAATAGTAATAGGTTTGCACTGCAAGGCTTTGTTCAAATCAAGTTCATGCAAAGACGTTTTACAGTTGTGTACTGTATACCTTCCTACATGTTTCTATGAGCCACTCCTACAAGAAGGTGGCTGTGAGACACCTCCTTCTTAGAAACCTCAAGTAGCCCTTTTCTAAATTGTCCCCTTGCAGGCATCAGGTTTTTTTTTGGCACAAGGAATGGAGAATTGCTTTTTGTTTATGTAGGTCTTTGAATACAAACAAGATACACACAAGAATAGAGTACTCATACCTTTAACCATTGCATAGAAGAAGGAATTTTAGCAGGTGCAGCTTCCATGATGAGCTGCACCTGCCCAAATTCCCTCTTCTATACAATAGTGATAGGCACTCTGTCCCAGTTTGTATCTGGTAACCCTATCTCTGAATCTGAAAGACACCAGTCGCAACCACTCAAGGGAGACTTTGATTTGGATTTTTCAATGGAAGTTTGGCAAACATTTTCAAATAGGGGATGGGTTTTCACAAGCTGTTTGCATGATAATATGGTGGTTGGCTGACAAAAGGAAAAGAACCCCCCCCCCCCGTGAGTCTACCAAAATCTTTAGACCCACCTAAACTCCCTGTTTGTATTATGGCTGTGTTTGCCTCAAAAATGGAGAATGAATGAACGTGGGTCTGAAATCGACATCTATCTTAGGGTGCTATCTTGTTTCTTTACCAAATAACTATGATTGGATTCTGGACAGTTTTGGGCAATTACTCAGATTTTTATCCAGTGGTCATCTACACCTGTTCAGCACTCAGTCTTAACCTTTAGGTGTCTCTTGAAAAACAACCATATGGAACATGGACCACTTAGGGGTCATTCAAGTTGTGTGAACCTCTCCTTGGTAAGAGGCTATTGCTTGTTTGACTTGACTCTGTTGCTTAGAGCAGTTTGTCCTTCTTGCCAGAACAGAATATGAATGCTACCGAGCGCATGGCAATATATGTGTTCATCACGGACCAGCTAGGAAGAAACCTAAACTATCTCCTGTGAATAAAAGAGTATCAAACTAAACATAGAATTTCATATCAAAACTAAACCATGAGTTCAATGAAGGTGTGCTAAGAAAAGCAATGTTTGTAATTACCTGGTTTGGAAAGTGAATATGTCTTGCTCATAATGCTTGGCTGCACTATCATTTTCCTCCAAAATTCTTCTCTAGTTTGAAATGTAAAAAGACATTTAGTTTTCAGTGAACTGGACCAGATGCATAAAGCCAGTTGCCTTGTAAAGACATGTGCAAAGTTATTGAATGTTAAAATCATGGCTCTCAGTGAAATTCTTTTGGTGGTTGTGAACAGCCAGTCCACTTAACCAAACAGACTTTTGTATGGTATCTTCTTTATTTGCATAAATGTTTTTTGATTTTGTGTGTGTATGTGCAAATGGCTTATGTGGCATGGATGTTGTCTCCCAACCAGATCTAAAATGCTTATTCCTGAGCATCCTTGTTTTGGAGGGGGAGGTTAAATGAACATGCACATCTCCTTTTTATTGTTATGGATCATAGAGGACAATGTTCAAATGTGTGGCACCATCAGCGCATGTATACCAATGTTATGAACTGGGAGAGAACTCTTGGAAATGGATCAATTTTGTTTAGTTGAGCGCTCAAAGAAAAAGCTCATAATTGCTGAGCTAATTTCAAATTGATCAGTCGGGAGTTTGTATATCCCTTTAAAAATGCAGTTAAAAAATGTAACTGCTTTATCAGGTGAACAGAATATGAGAATATTTATGCTGCCAATATTGTGCTTATGAATCATTTCAATAAAGATTTATAATGTGCAAAAAATACAACTTCAGAGTTTCCTAGTTACTTCAAAAACTACTTTCCATAGGTTTAAATGTCTAAAGGTCTCTCTATGTCATAATTTATGACTTATATTAAAATATCAAACATGCAATGTTGAAAAATTCTCTGCCAGAAGGACACAGTTAGGTGATGTCTAGAAGGACCCCAAAGCTTAGGCTTTTGAGTTTTCATAGTGGATTTGGAGGATAAAAACATAATGGAATTTCAAGCAGGTGTGTGAAAAGCCCAGTGGAGACCATGGAAACACTAGCATGAACATCAACACTGTTTGAATAAGTAATTCCATTACATTCCATAATTAGTTCAGGATCCAAAGGGAAAAAAGAAGTGTGGATTCTCAGTTCCAAGGTAAGGTCTGTTTTTGTTGGCTAAAATATCACAGCACAACCTTGCCATTAATGTGTCCCCAATCTTATTATCTGACAATGCATTTCCTTTAGGCAAAATAACTTCCAGAACATTTGGTCCATAATGCATACATTCCATGAACTCGGTGGAGTTTATAGAGCAAGCACCATAAGAATATAAGAAGAGCCCACTGGATCAGGCCAAAGGCTCATCAACTCCAGCTTCCTGTATCTCACAGTGGCCCACCAGATGCCTGAGGGAGCACAAGACAATAAGATTAAAAAAATACCTTATATCTCATTGCCACTCCCTTGCATCCTGCAATCTGAGGTAGCTTTCCTCTAAAATAAAGAGGTTGCACGACCCATCATGGCCTGTAACCTGTGATGAACTGTTCTACAATGAACAGTGACCCTTAAGAATCTGAGGTTCTAATCCTATCCAACTTTCCAAAGCTGATGCAGCCATGCCAACAGAGATTGCGCTGAATCCTGTGATGATGGGGCAATAACAGAGGCCTCATCAAGGTAAGGAGCATTTGTTTCCTTACCACTAGGCTGCATTGTAGCTGCATCAGCGCTGGAAAAACAGGATTGGGTCCTAACTAGTTTGAGTGTTGCAAGTTGAAACTAGTTCCGATTTCTCAACCGAGGAAACAGCCAAGAGATAGTGTATTGCAGGAAATGAATATTGAAACACAAGTAGTTAACTTCATGTCAAAAATGTTTAAAAGGAGTAGAAGGAAATCTGAGCTCCATGGGGATGGTAGTTTTCCAAATGGAAGTGGTGCCTGGTTGATTGTTTAAATAGTTTCATTAAAAAAGTTACAGGTGCAGTTTGCAGCCAGTGGCAGTTCCCATTGATATAGCTGAAAATTGCATCATGGATTTCCCTTTTCTTTCCACCTGAATTGGTTGATTCCTGTGGTTCTCCACAGAAACATTAAATATATGTTAATATGAAATATTTTACTGCTCTGCAATTAGTAATATGTATCTGTCTTCATTATGCGACAGAACCCATATAATAGCTATTTAAAACACACAGGTTGAGTATCCCTTATCTGGACTGTTTGGGACAGGGAGGTGTCTGGATTTCAGAATAATTGCATAAATATAATGAGAAATGTTTCCTCATGATCTTTTCACTTTTACCCATTTGGGTGACATTTTTCAACAATGGCACACACCACAGAGCAGAGAATAGAAATTACAGCCTGTATATGAGAACGAGCATGAAACTTTCTAGAGTTCACACTAGAGAAAATTTAAAAAAAACAGTCTTGGTAAAAAATGTCTGGATTTTGGATGTCCAGACAGGATAAGGGATAATCTACCTGTATTTGGTTCTTTAAGTGTGACTAATTCTTCAAATCAGTAGTATAAAAAATGCAAACAGTAAATATCTACCCTGCTTCCCGAAAGATCATGGCAGGAGTTTTAAATGGTCTTGAATTATACCTTGATATTGTGCTATTTGGATGCACTGTCCTTTGATACATGCTCTAGAAAACTAATTTATACATCCTAAGCAATAATCTTCTTGGAAAACATTAAGAACAAAAGTTGAGAATTTTAACCCTATTTACAACCCAACACTTTTAAAAAATGTAACATTTTTGTCATCTTCTATTGTGGGAGTTTTCTAAAATCTGTGTCTTGTTTTCACATAATGCCACATGGTGGAGTATTGCTTTATATATAGACCACAGGTTCCTTGCTGAAATAATCGAGGAGTTGGAAGCCCAATCCACTGAGATTTTCTCCTTTTAAAACGTTCATTGAAATGAATGAGCTCTGTCTGCAGGGATTGGACACCAATTCCCAGAGGATGTTCCTTTCCTCCTTTTCCTCTTCTTCTCAGAGAAATGTTTGTGCTTCAGTTAGACTATCAGAGAGTAATTTGCAATTGTCGATGAACAAAAGCTTCTAGAGTTTCTAAAGCTGTTATCAAGATAACATTTTTTTTCTTAGCAAGGATTGGATTGCATCCAAAAAAAGTGAATCCCGACAAAGCATCCTTGATATCAACAGGACTTTAGTTAATCACAATTAATGCCTCCATTGGTTTCAATTGTGCTTCCTAACTTGTCTCCACAATCTACAAAGCTTGTCTTGTGACCTGATCTCAAAAAGGGTTATGAATATTCTTTTAGAGACAGCTTATTTATCTAATTACATGTTTGACATTCTATCCTTTTCACACTCCTTCTTGAAATGTCACAGCGATCTGTAACGTATTTAGTAGAAAGAACAATTTGATCGGAAATACTGCACTGTTTTGCCATTCAGGCAATGGCCCCGATTCAGAAAAATGTAATGGAATATCTAGATGTCCTGCACAGTTTTGTGCCAGTTCTAAAATGAAGCAACTCCCTCTGCCACGCTGAAGAACTGGTGGTTTTTTCAATCACTGTCTTCCTTCCCAACCCTCTCTGTTTGTTTAAAATATTTATAGCCTTCCTTTTAGCTCGAAAATAAGCTCCCCGAGTGAGCTTAAAGCACAATTAAAAAGCAATTTCAAGAAAAAGCATAAAAGCAGCAGGATTGAAATGGCAATAAAGTGAAACAGACAGAAGCAGAATAAAATCAATATTTAAAAACAGCAGGCTAAAGCCATGCAGAAGAGGACAATCTGGATTTTGCACAATGAAACCAGCTAAAATGCCTGAGAATAACAAAACTCCCGACCTCGCACCTGAAAGCCAACAGCAACAGTGCCAGGTAGACCTCCCTGGGAAGGGCAGGCCTGAGAAGAGAGGGACAAAATTCCAGGAGGCTCGGGCCAAGGCAAAACAAACTGTACAGTACAAACAGACTTATTAGAACATAAATTTGAGTACCTTATTCTCAGTCTAGCCCGGGCTGCGTTTTCCATTAATCCACTTTCAATGCACTTCTATTACCCTAATGCATTCTGGAGACTGTAGTTCATTAAGGGCAGCTCTAACGGCTCTCAGCTTCCTTAACAAACTACAGTTGTCCCCATCCCTCCCAAAATGCATTGGTGGAATAGAAATGCACTGAAAGTTGATTAAAGCTGTAGTGGAAATGCAGGCCAGGTCTTCTTCATAAGCACCATCCTGTACTAGTACAATTCAAACACGGGAAATAAAAGTGAAACTTACACGGTCTGATCAGAACTACTAGGCCGCAGTAGTAGGTCACACCTAGTTTAGTTCAGAGAATTCCTAGGCCCCAATAGTAAGTGCCACCCCTTCTTCTAGTTTAGCGTGGGATCAAACTACATGTGTTTTGGCACTGTTTGAAGATAACATGAAAAGTATGGAGATAAATAGAAGTTTGTAGCATAGAAGAGAAAAAATGAAGAATCCAAAAAAAAAAAAAAAAAAGGCCAGGCAAGTTTCTTTGACCTGGGCTTTGTTTTGAAATCATCACATAGTAATGAGGGAGAGAGTGAAAGCCAGTTTTGGATGCCTGTGCATTATTATTAGAAGAAAAAGCAAATGAGGAAGACTTTGCTTTGGCAGAAGAAAAGAAGTGCAGTAGCACTACTCAGAGTAAGGAAATTATCCCATTCTGATACATGTGTTCATTTAGGACCTGATCCAGAAAGCCCATATTGCTGGCAAAAATGTCGCTAATGTTCCGTAAAGCATGTCCATGAGATGTTAATGCTCGCATTGGAGCGCTGCTCATACAGCACCAGGCCCCAGGTGGGCAGCTGGGCAGCGCTCCAGCAGTGCCGGCCACCAGTAAGCCTGTTTGGGGCAGGGAGGAAGCAGGGAGGGGGAGGAACTGGGCAGGGGGAGGGGAGAAACCAGCCGCAAGGGGATGGGACCTGGCACCGCTGGATCTTATCTGGCAAAATAGCCGGTAGTGAGCTGAGGAGCCCCATGTGGGCAACAGGGCTTTCCCCAGAGGTAGGATGTCCCCTTCTACCAGGGAGACTCCAGTGGCTGCCTCGCTACCGCTGCACCGAGGCAGTTAGGCAGTTCTGGATTGGGCTGCCAGTTTCAATCTTGCTCATGCTAAGTTAAAACTGTCAATTAAAGACTTGTTTTTAAAATGCAGTAACATCTGGTTTGTAGGAACATTTAGGAAGGGGGGAGGCAATCAGGCGGCTTGCCTGGGGCCCAATGGCAGCTCTCACCAGCCCTGGGTTTTGCTATTGCAAAAATAGCATTTTGCTATTGCAAAAATGAATAGCCATCTTTGAAAGGCCGTTCCCTCACTTTCCATCAGTCTTGCTCAGTGGTGTTTCGACAGGGATGGCAAAGCTATAAGTTTTGCAAGAAGCCTTACCTTGCAGTGGAAATCACTTCTCTCCTGCACCATTTTAGCCAATCCTCACAGGGAACAGCAACATCTTGGCTTGCTTACTGGCTACAGCAGCAAGGGAGAGGAGGGATTTACATGACAGGGTAAGGCTTCTTGCAACACTTAGAGCTTTGCCATCCCTGTAGAAACGCCTCTGGTCTTGCTGTCCTATGTGGAGGCAAATGGAGATGGGCTTCTGATGTTGATTCTCATTCTTGGGCGAACTCATATGGAAGATGACAGTCCATCAGATACCCCAGTTCCAAGCCATATACGACTTTAAAAGTTAAAAGCTGCTTGGGTGAAGAACAGTTCCATTACATCATTGGGCCCCTGTTGTGTCCATCAGTTGATCTGCTGAAGTGAGGCCAATGATGGTGACCCAACAACTTGAATAAGGTGTTGAATGATCTTTGGAAATATTGGTCATGATTCAGGATGCTACACCTAGCGGATGTAGGCCAGCAACTTGCACTGCACTGCAAATCACTTTATAAGCTCTCACGCATTTTAAAAGCCATTTACGGGTTTGAAAAAGTGGCTGAGAAGAACTGGACAGGAAACACTGGGTCACACGTAGACCTGTTGGCTTCTCAAACGTGAACCTACCAATTTTCCCATTTTCAGCAGTTCTTACACCTCCACTCTTTGCAATGCAGCTGCAGGTACTCAGAGCTTTAAGCATCTTTTCCTTGACTGCCTGTATCTCAGCACACAGACTTGACAGATTCGCTTTGATCAAATGCTCCTTTCTGCTCTGGTTCTTCTCATGACCTTTTGAAAATGATAGGCTCTTCCTCTCCTCCCTTTTTTCCCCCCTTGCACATCTTTTTGAATCCCCTACGGAAAATCAATCATCGTGTCTAGCATATTTTAAAATGATGCCTCGCTTTTCAAGTGTGCCTTTGGTCTCTCTTTCTCAGATTTATAATTTTGCATGCCACTCTGGTCTCTGTGCTTTCCCGGCATCTACGCTTTCTTATGAATGATTGAGGACAAATTCTGTGTTAAATTAATTCACACTTTCAGTAGCCTTTCCTGCAGTCGTATGGGGTAATAGTTTGCAAAGTCCCTTGGTACGTTCCTTTAAAAAGTTCCATATGATTCCTTTAGCTTAACACATTTCTTAAAGTATTCCTGCCTCCTTCAGTTGACTTTTACAAGTTTTGAGATTGATGGCAGCTAGTCTTGATTAATGACTTCCCCAAACATTTAAGCAAACATTAAGATGGTTTTTTTTAAAAAAAATCAGTTACAATCATTTCTCTGAAGGCCACACGTATAATTAACTCAGATTTTCTTTTTTGTTTTGTTTTATGCCATCTCACAAAGCCAGACAAGGTGATGTTTCAGTCACCTGGGGCCCCATCCTTGAGATCATTCACTACCTGCAGAACTCTCACTTTAATTCGTTCCAGCGACTCTGTGGGTATAAGCTAGTCAAAGTGGTTAAGATTTCCAGAGGCAAATAAAAGATGGCAGGACTGGCTCCAACCTTCCAGCAGGTGGGAATTACACCTGAACAAGATTTGTACATTGAACAAAAGGAAAAAAATGATTCTAGCAAACTTTTTATGGGATTAGACTCTTAAATGTTGCATTTTGGCACAATCCTGAAATTGTCTTGCAAACATACTTCTTATTATGTGGTTGCATCCAGTGATGTCATGCAGGGGGTACGCGGGGGTACGCGAGTACTGGTTTCTAGGATTATGGCTGGCCCCGCCCATTCGCCCGCCCACTCGTTGACTCCGCCCCCTGCAACGTTTGAATTTCCTGCACGTTTGAGTTGCCTGCATTTCTCAGAGCCAGGCAGGCAGGCAGGCAGGCAGCGAGTGGAGCCTTGCCTTGCCTTGCCACTGAAAAATGAGCTGCTCTGGGGTTTTGGAACTGTTGGGTCACTTTAACATGATGCCAGTCCTCCTTAACATGTTCTGGGGTGCTGTGGAATACTGTTGCAACTTTTGGGTCAGTTTAAAATTGTCTGAGGCCTCAAAAAGGGCTTTTTCATGTCACTTCCTGCCACAACATCACTTCCGGCTTATGACGTCTCTTCTGGTGGGCGGGTCCCGACACGTGCCAATCAAAAGTGAGTACCTGTTCTTAAATCATTTAGATGACACCACTGGTTGCATCCCAAGGAAAGCCTGCAGAAAGAGGACTGGAGAAGGGAACGTTCCAATCTTGGACCAGAAATTTTCAGCACCTACTGAAACTCCAGTACCCAGAACAAGGATGGTATGGCATGCAGAGGGCTGAAGAATTAAGGGGAGAGCAGTCAAAATTGCCCTCCTCTTGCACATACATACATACATCTCCTGTTTGCACAAGAGGAACTTGGGAGAGAAGTGAGTATATCTTTCTCCCACCCTTCTTTCCAGTGGCGTACTTATGGGGAGGGGAAACGTTAACTTTTGCAAGAGCCTGAGTTTCTGTGCAATGCACCTCCCCTCCATAGCCAATCACAGATCCAAGAGCGAAGTCTCCAAGCCAACTCTCCGAGTGTGGAGCATGGCATCGGTGTTCATGGCATTTTACATAAAGTAAAAGGATAGATCCCTGCCCAAAGGGGGTTACAATTTAGACAGTGACACAAGGAATACAATAGTGGGAAGAAAAGGAGTGGAGGACGGGTAAAGAGGGGGAAAATATCTTGTTGTTCTGGTTATATGTCCTGAAGGTTAGATACAGTATTCAATTTGCAAATATGATTTCTAAGTATTTGTTATTTTCTGTTTACCTAAGTAAAAGATTATATTATATTCTGGTGGGCAGAAGATTTAGCCGAGAGGGTTAATGCCTCCGTTTGCCCGAAGATAACACCTGAAGATCTCAAGGTCGTGAGCTCGGGACTGCCGGAAGTCTCTGCGAGCAGCAGACCTTGGAAACTGCGGTTGATTAAAAGCTGAGTTTCAGCTGCCTCGTGGGAGGAGGAGTGTGCTGAAATCAGCTGCATCTCTGGTGGCAGCAGGGAAGCCTCATCAGCCAGCAGACGACAGACGGGTGGCTAAAGAAAGAAGGCTAAATCCAGAAAGAAAGATCTGTAGGAGTGTTGTTCTTGGAAGATAGAACATTCTGTAAATTGTAAAAACCTTCTAGTTTGTGAGAAAGTCTGCCTATGTAAACCGCCTTGAGTTCAATCATTAGAGAAATCTAGTGATCTTAAGAAAGGCGGTATATAAATACATGTATTATTTATTTTTATTTTTATTTTTATTTTTATTTTTATTTTTATTTTTATTTTTATTTTTATTTTTATTTTTATTTTTATTATTATTATTATTATTATTATTATTATTATACTGAGACACCCCCCACAGATGATATTAAATAGGTGGGTGGGCCTGTTCCTGTGCTTCAGATGACACTCTGAGGGCACAATCCTAAATTGAGTTAGGCCGGCATAAGCTAAGCCAGCAAAGTTTGGCCCGCAAAGGACACCATAAAGTATGTTTGGACCACTTTCAGAGTCAAAGAGGCTAGCATACAGACATGAGCCATCCTTCCTGACTCCAAGGTGTCCAAACACGCTTTATGGTGGTCCTTGTGCTGGCCAAACTTTGCTGGCTTAGTTTATGCCGGCCTCACTCCAGTTTAGGATTGCGCTCTGAATCTAGTGTATATAAAATGCTCCAGAGAATTCCCACTATAGAGCAAGCCAGAAACAAGAATTTTGATGCACATGGCACAAGGAAACCTCTGGGCTGATTTCCCTCTCTTTTAAATTTTCCCTCTCTGAAGCTGCCCCGCTGTGGTTCTCCTTGAATTAAAAGCGGGGAAATGCTTTTAATGAGATCACCTTAATAGGGAAGCAAACTACTACACTTCGGGGCAATGGAGTATTTCCAGTGATGTCATGCAGGGGGTATGCAGGGGTACGCGAGTACCGGTTCCTAGGATTACGGCTGGCCTCGCCCATTCGCCCACCCACTCATTGACTCCGCCCCCTGCAACGTTTGAATTTCCTGCACGTTTGAGTTGCCTGCACATTCTCAGAGCCAGGCAGGCAGCGAGCGGAGCCTTGCCTTGCCTTGCCACTGAAAAATGAGCTGCTCTGGGTTTTTGGAACTGTTGGGTCACTTTAACATGATGCCAGACCTCCTTAACATGTTCTGGGGGTGCTGTGGAATACTGTCGCAACTGTTGGGTCAGTTTAAAATTGTCTGAGGCCTCAAAAAGGGCTTTTTTCATGTCACTTCCTGCCACGACATCACTTCCGGCTTATGACATCACTTCCGGTGGGCGGGTCCTGACACGTACCTGTTCTTAAATCATTTAGATGACACCACTGAGTATTTCCAATTCTTTCGGAGCAGGAAAAACACACACAAATAGACTGGTTTTTCCCTCACTTCCCTCCATATACTTCTTAATCTTTAAACTCTGGTATAGTTATAAACATGCAAGACTTGAGTGTCGAAGGGTCATTGCCATTTTGAGATTGGTATAGATGACTGGAAACAGAATGAAAAAGCACCAGCGGTGTATTTGTTTGAGTTCTTCGGAATGGGAAATGATCCTGGCCCCTTTCTACTCTTCATCTGCCCTGACTGAAGTGACACATTTAGCCCTGGATATGTCTCACTTGTCTGGTCAGGGTTTAAAGAGACAGAGCACCCTTTTCAGAATTGCAGTGCATCAAACAGCGGCAGCCAGACTGATAAATCTCCGTTTATGTGTCTCCAAATGCGCCTCGGTTTCTTTAACACAGACATCTTGCATGTGTGGCAAAAACTGCTACCAACCCGATCACATGGGGGTCGTTTGGGACCCGTTGCCAACAATCCTTTACCTCCCCCCCCCACACTACAGCACCTAAAACCATGCAAGTGGCTTAGTTCTGAAGTCCACCGTGGCCATTTGGTGACACAGTCCTTGTGCTGGTAGCTCCCCGGGACCTTGAAGAATGATTGATGCTGTGTGGGGGTTGATGACATAAATCTGCTAAAGTATGCCTGATGTACAGCTTCCCAGGCTCGAAGGCTGGAGACGTGTTGCTGCTCGAACACAGTGACACTGAACAGACTGTAGCAAATTAAAAAAAACAATCTGACAAGTCTTAAAGAGCCCCTCTCGCTACGCAGAGGATATGAACTGGGTTTATTGCTTTGTAACCAGCAAGCCACTCAAGGAACAGTAAACAAGGCTTATGATGAGGTGGGGGGGGGAATTAAAAATGGATTTAGAGTCCTTTATTGAAGTGTTTCTAAGGTAGCAATTTAAGGTATATCTCTGCAAAAGAAATTATACACCTGGGTCTTTTTGTCGAAAGAGACTAACAGAGCAATTCCAAGTGTATTCAGTAGGCGTTAGTGCTTAGGTTGTGGCTCAAGGCTGAAATCCTGAACACTTACTTGAGAGTAAGTGCCGTTGGCATCAATTGACGGCGTAATCCTAATCTGGAGTTAGGCTGCCGCAAGTCACTTGTGCCAGCCCAGAGGAGCTGCAAACGCGCCGTAAAACATGTTTGCACCACTCTCGAAATAAGGGAGGCCGGCACATAGACACAGGCCATCTTCCCTGACTCCAACAGTGGTTCAAATGTGCTTTACGGTGCATTTGCAACACTGCTGAGCTGGCACAAGTGACTTGCGCTGGCCTAACTCCAGGTTCGGAATGCATCCTGAATCATTTTCCTTCAAGCAAAGATCCCAGGGGAATATGAATTGAGACCATAGCAAGGGAAGAGAGATGGAAACTCCTCCTGGCGTGTCTTTGTCTCTCTGTATCTATTAACACTGAAGCACTTTAATGTTTCAAATACTTTACAGTAGTGCTTCTCAAACTGTCGGTCCAGACCCACTAGATAGGTCGCCGGCTAATTTCAGGAGGGTCGCGTAGCATCTAGTACAGCCATCATTGAAAATACGGGAAGGTGGGACACTGGAAAGGTAGAGGGCTGTGTGGTTATTTCGCTTGTGTCCAGATTTTAAATCGGCTTTTTTTTTCTTTCTGATTCACTATTCACTATTGGAAAATGGCTGAGAAATTGGGGAGAAACCCAACTTATTGCCACATTATCAGGAATGCAGCAGGCTCTGGCATCACAATGACAGCACGTCCAGCCGTGACATCACTTCCTCTGGGTCCTGGACAGAGTGTCATTCTAAAAAGTGGCCCTGGTACTAAAACATTTGAGATCCACTGCTTTACAGCTTCAAACTTGGTTACAATCTTCCTTACAGCCACCTTGCAAAAGAACAATCGTGGCTCTCCATCTGTAAAGGAGGTGAGGCATACTCTTTGATTGACATGATGTCTTGTGCAAGGCCATGTAATGAACTCTGGTCTCCTGCTTGCCAACTTTTGCCCACTGGACCATGGTGACCAGCATTTTAAGACTGTATTAAGACTTCCTCTGCACCTGAGGACTCTACCTAAATTGGCAACAATTGCGCCAGCGTTGGCTCATTGACACTCCATCAAATCAAACAGCCAATGGGGATCTTTGAAAAAGCTTCATATTTCAGAGCATAGTTTAGATGTGTGTTTCTGCTCAGACCCTGAAGTGCTGCATTCTGCCAGGCAGGTTAGCAGTGTTACCAGCTGCAGCTAGAACAACAAACAGCCAGATGTTGTGGGTTTGTGTGTGCGTGCCTGCCTGCGTGTGCATGCTCAGGGCCTTCCTCTGACAATTCATATTTGTATGTTCATGCATTTCAGCAGGAATTATTTTACCAAAGTTGTCTTTAACGTTGTTTGTATTGCTGATTTCAATATTGTTGATATTGCTGATTTTCTGATGTCAAAGCAAAGTGCTTTGAAGTTCCAGAAATTATAGCTGTGAGCTGGAAAAAAATAAATAAAGAGGCTAGGTAAAATTATAGTGGTTACAATATAGGGTTCTTTGATGAGGCTTCAGACAGAATTTCCATCCTAAGAGGCACAGCTGATATGCTCTCTATATGTCCGTCATAAACCACTACACTGTATGTTAGGATATATACAGCCACTCTGCAAACCAAAGAAACCAAAGAAAATAAGGAAAGATTCGATTTACTGATGCAAAAGACTGGGAGCATCTGTGGATTGTCTAAAAGCCTAATCCCTTGCAGAATGAATCATTTACTAATGCTTTAAAGAGTAACACTCTTATTTCAGCATATGCTTTTGGGAACCGCAGGTGCTGCTAGATGCTTTGCTGTTTTGGCTGAAATAGGCTAACATGGGGGCCAGCCTGGAAGTGGTTAATAAGTAATAGGCAGGGACTAGAATAAGGGCACAATCCTAACCTGGAGTTAGGCTGGCACAGTTAGGCCAGCAAAGTTTGGCCGGCACAAAGGACACCGTGGACTATGTTGGACCACTCTCTGAGTCATAGAGGCCAACACACAGATGTGCGCTATCCTCCTTGACTCCAGGAGTGGTCCAAATATGCTTTACGGCAGCCCTAGAGCCAGCCAAACTTTGCTGGCCTAATTGTGTTGGCCTAACCAGGTTAGGATTGTGCCCTAAGACTGTCCTTTACTAGTAAATGGAAGACAACAAGAATTAAATTTGGTCATTTACCAAAGAGACTTAATTGATTTTGAGATTATTGAGTCAATGTCATGAATATCTGTATCTATTCCATTACTGAAAGGGTCTCCAAACTATGGCCTGGGGGCCAAATCTGGCCCACCGCAAAATTTTAACCAGAGCGCGCAACATTTTTGTCAGAGCGTTTGCTAAGGTTTGTGATATTTTTACACATTATGTACCAGTTTAAGCTCAATCTAAGCACAGCATTGTTTCTTTGTAATTGTCACATTTCTCTTTTGTTCTGAATCATAGCATGCTGATTGCAAAAAAGATTCAAGTAAAATATTCATTCATTTATAAAACTGATTTTTTTCTGACTCATGAAAACATGTAAAATAGACCATGTGGCTCTTGTACTGAAATCTTCTGAGACCCCTGCATTACAGTATGGGACTCAAGGCAGCATATATAGGATTCCCTGGCAAAACCCCTTTCAGACTTTGGCAAAACTGCTTAACTTCCCCACAGTAGCGATATCATGTGTTCTCAGGTTATTATATCTAACACTTCTTGCTGCTTTCCATTCAGGACGTGCTGGGTTGGCATGAACAGCTCTGGGCCAACACAAGCAGCAGGAGTGACAGCCCAGGGCGCCGCTAGGAATGTGCCCTTGCTTGCTTACTTGATTTGATTTGATTTGATTTTGTCATGGGTGGGGGTGTTAAAAATTTTCCTGCCTGACGATGTCACTTTCAGCTATGACATCACTTCCAGGTTAATGATGTCACTTCCGGTTGGCCCTGACAGATTATCATTCTAAAAAGTGCATCCCAGTGCTAAAAGGTTCAACCACTGAACTAGACAGTATGCTGTACCTGCAAAAAGGCCTGGTGGGTTACTGTTCTTTAAAAATTAGCAACTGGAGGGTTGCCAAATGGGGTAGAACCATGGCGTAGGGGGTACCCCACCATTTTATGTGCTGTTTGGGGAAAAAATGACAAACCACTGGACAACATTGAGCATTTTACTTAGCATGATTTGGCTCTTAAGAAAAGAGTAACTCTCTTAAATCACTGTTGACGTAATAGTGCTGAAAAATATTCCCCCAACATTTGCAGCCCTAAGTCATTATTGTTCTGTTTTGATTGTATTGAAAGCTTTGCTGTAAGCTGCCTTGTGGTGGTTTTAATCTAAAAGGTGGTGCATCAATAAATACAATAATAAATTAAATACAATATTCACATAGATCTCCAAATATACACTGGAGCTTCCTTATCCTACAGGCAAAGAATTGACCAGTATGGATTTAGAGTTTAGATCACAGCTGTTTCTTAGAAAGAGCTTGCAGTTGTTCAAGAACTCTGGTTCTGTTTTTATTTTGGTTTTTTTTATATATTTTTGCAACCACTTTCTACTTGGGGTGGGGGGAGAGCTCATTGTTTTGAAAACAATAAACTGCATTTTTCTGGACAGTACAGGCTTCGTAAAGCCTGATTACTAAAACACATGCCGTTCTTCAGGTTTCTGACCAATGTAACTGACAAACAGACTTACCCACAGCCGTATCGCAAAGTCATCACATTTTAAGTTGGAATAAAGTGCGAAAAACTAATTGGCTGAAGGGTATGCTTAATAAATGGTTAGGAAATTTTTTAGCTGATCTCACCATAAACCAAGAAGAATGAGAATGTGATACATAATAAACTAAGTGTTACTGTTTTCTACCATCACCCAGGCCTTGCAATTTGATTAATTGCAGATTCTGAATCACTGAAAATAAATGGCAGTTAATTATCCCTAACACCTCTGCAGGAACAGACTGGGGAGGACTGAAGTTACCACACTGTGGTCTCAGCTAAATATATCATTTTAGTTTAACAAAATTGAATAATATTGTAATTTAAACGTATGTTGCACCAAATGAATGGCTTTTAATACTGAACTATGTTCATGTGATCCCTTCCATATTTTATACGCACTGACTTTTATGGACAGTTATTTTGAAATAACCATCACTTCCAGAAACTGATTTTGAAGTTAGCATTTCAGGCTATTATTCTTAAAACCAGAATTTAAAATGGGAGGCTGCTGTGTTTATCCAGATAGTTTAGGTGACTTCTTGCCCTCCCTGTTGATTATAGCCAGTTCTGCAATATGTCTGAGGATTTAATTTATAACTTAAGCAACCACTCTTCATGGAGGCCATAAAAGAGTCTGCCACTTGAGCAGAAAAATCCTCAAACACACTGTCTGCAGTTGTATCTGCTCTATATACAATCAAGGAACATTACATAGGGAACTGCCTTACACAGGGTAGGACCATGCTCTGTGTAGCCTGGTCCTGTCTGGTTCTCCCATGTTTCAGACCAGGGGTCTTTCTCTATCCTTACTGAGATGCGAGGGATTGAACCCAAGCATGTGGTCTACCACTGAACAATACCTAGGCCAGGATTTCTCATGGCCCAATCCCAAAGGCTCTTATCACCAGTGGTACGTGCCTACCGCCAGCAAAAAAGGCAAGTGTATGCCTGTGTTGGGTCGGGGCTCATTCAGCACCAGGCCCTAACACGAGCGGGTGGCTGGCCGGCGTTCCAGGAGGGAGATGGGGAGGCGGGAGGAACTGGGCAGGGGAGGGGAGGAGCCGGCAGCGAGGGGGTGGTACCTGGTGGTGGCTTCCACCACTGGATCTTATCCCCAATGTTGGCTTGGGCAGCCTGACACAGGGCTTCTCGATTCACCACATGCAAAATAGTCGGCGGCAAGCCGAGGAGCCCCACTGTGGGCGATGGGGCTTTCCCCGGGGGAAGGAGATTAACATCCCCTTTTCCCAGGGAGACTTCAGCAGCTGCCTTGCTGCCATTGGATGCAGCAGTAGCCTGTTGGCTACCACTGCGGTCTCAGCAGTTAGGCAGTTCAGGATTGGGCTGTCCAACTTTCAGGAGGTTCCTTGACCCAATTCAACAAAGTGGCCAAACTGATTCAATCACTTGTTTCCTTCTAGATCAGCGGTGTTCAATCTTTTTCATCTCAAAGTACGCCATCAGGGTTTGTTTGTTTGTTGACAATTGACAAGGCACACCCCACTGCCAGTTGGAGGCTCACCTCCCCCAATAGCCCAACTAATAAATGACCCTTCCTAAACTCCTGCGGAACACGTGGATCATTCTCAGCACACCAATGTACCGCGGCACACTGGTTGAAAACCTCTTGAAATCTTTTCCTAGAGGTCAGCAATTGTATGCTCACATATTATGGCCATATCCCTTTTGAACACCCTGTTACTTTCTACCATGGAGGCTCATCTACTTGTATTCTGCAGAGTTCTCAATGTATACAGCATAGAACCAAGAAGGTGGGAGATTCTTTCATTACGTAAAACTGAGATAATGCTCAAGGGAAACGAAGGATATAACAGGCTGCAACTGCTGATAACAGTTGTGCAGCACAATCTTAAGCATGTTTGCTTAGAGGCTGAATAAAAAGGCCTTTCTCCCCAGCAAGCTTGACAGGCCTCGCTGCCCCACTTGCACTATCAGTCCCCACTTATTCTTGCTAAGCAGTGACAAAATTGGCCTATCTTCCAACTGGTGCAATTTTCAAAATAGCATCATCCTTATACAAATACCCCCATGACTGTAAACAGAGGTGACGGAAGGCGAGTGTTTCTTACAGATGTCTCATATCAGCAATATTTCATTGTTAAAAGTTTGTCCAGGCAAAGCCCAGGAGAGAAAAGAGGTAGTTCTGGACATTTTTGCCCACCCTTGCCCCAGGGGAGGCTCCAAACATGGAGAATCCATCTCTGTGGGGTTTATATTAATCCTGCAGTTTAAAAGTGAAGGCACACGAAACACACGTCCATGCATGCATGTTCAAAATTAAGCCCATATGTGCAGATGCCCAATTTGTGTGATCTAATGACAAGATGCATTTTTCTAGGATTACTTCATCTTTTCCTTATTAAAATATTTATTCGGCATGCAGTAGCAATAACAATATTTTGTGGTCAAAAACTACTGTATATGATCCCTTCGTGTCTAGTGTAATGGAATTTTTTTTTCCACCGTGTATATATACCAATACCATGCTTTTTAAACAATAAACCAAGAAAACAAATTTATATTTATATAAAAGTATCAAAAATCACAGATAGAAACTGGGCGATCTCACACACTCCAGACCACAGTATTTCGGTCTTTAAACTTCAAAAATAGTTTTTCATCCAATTTTTTTTGGGGGAAAAAAAAGATGTGTCGAAAGAAGGCATAGCATTTTTATGTGACATGCTTCAAACCTGGTTGCCATATGATCTCTGACAGTAAATATTGGGTTAGCAATTTTCTGGAATTCAGAAAGAGAACTTTTCCCCCTCTTCTACTGTGCATCCCTGTAACATATCTTTTGCTGACTTAGCCTTTTTCTTAGACATCAGATGATTCCCCAGTCCTTGAGAAAGAGTAGAATGGGCGGAAGCACACTGAAGAACTATAGCAGTGGGTCTCAAACATTTTAGACCAGGAACCACTTTTTAGAATGGCACTCGTGTTGGGACCCACCTGAAGTAACGTCATTAACCTAAAAGTGATGTCATAGCCAGAAATGACATCAAGCAGGAAGTGCTGTCAGCGTGATGTAATCAAATGACATTCCTAGAATGCAAACTAGCATTCTGAGACTGAAGCAATTGCACAACCATAAAACATCACTGACAGAAAGCAAAATTAGGACAAAATATTATGTAAAAGCACTGAATTAAAAACAAAATTTAAAAAAACCTCACCTGAAAATTCAAACACAAAAGGAATACTGCAAGAATAAGGTCAGCAGCTTCCAAGATAGCTGCCCCCAGCTTTCCGTAACCCACCTGACATCAGGTTGCAGCCCATCAAGTGGGTCCTGACCCATAGTTTGAATAACACTGGACAAGTTCCAAGTTTTTCTTAGGTCTGTAATGGCATTTCGCTGATATGTGACTGTCAGGTAATCTTAATATGACTTAAATAGTTATAGACAGGTTAGTTCCATTCATGTTACTGACCTCAGGCAGTGGATTGGTGGGGGGGCTCTCACCTCTGTCTGCCCACTTGTCTCCACTGGTTCTCCTCCTCACTTCCTGGATTGGAAAAGGAAGAGGGGGATGAAGAGGAAGTGTGGGATGGAGCAGAGTGGTGGACTGTCTGGATGGAACAGAGGTGTTAAGCATAAGGCCCATGGGCTGAATTCGACCCCTGGAAGCTCTTTATCCAGCCCTTAGGCTTTCTTGGCACCACCACCACCAGTTGCTGAGCTATGCTGAGGTGTCACTACTGAAAGGGCAACCTGCAAGATAATTGGGCTCTCCCATACCTTGAAAACATGATCAAGATTTGCCTGTTTTCTCTTCTGCCACTGGCAGCTAATGAGTTTGTAAATAAGAAAAAAAAGTGCTTATTTCCGGTTGCAACCTATTTAATGACATCACTTCCTGCTTTATGACATCATTTCCAGGCCCCAGGAAGCATCATGAATGCTATCTGACCTGCTGCATGAAATGAGTTTGACATTCCTGACCTAGAAGCAATTCTGAAATAAAATGGGTAGGGTTTTTGTTTTGTTTGTTTTGAAATTTGAATATTTCTCCCACCTCCGATAGAAGCCTGAATTCGCATCCACCATCCCTTCCTCCATCAAGATCTTCCCCTTTTGATGTTGCACATCTGGGGAAGGGGAGCTTACTTCTGAGTAAACATACAAAGCCATGAGCAGCAGGTCTCGTTTTCTTTCATTTGCCATATTTCCAAATCTTACATTTATGTTATATTTAATCGGGCGTCAATCAAATCTTGAATTTGTTGCTTGAAGTTGAAAATGAAGAGCTGGAATTGGAACCAAGAAGCAAACATTGTGACGATGAAGTGTTCTGTTTCCCAGGTCTACAAAAACAACACAAATGAGCAGTTGGTAAAGCCATCAGCTTTCTGCGCTGCAGCCTACAGCAAACATGTGCAGTGACCTTAGCCTTTCCCCTTTGATTTACAGCTGCATTGGAAAGTAACTTAACAAGGTGGCATGGAGCTTCAAGAGCCACTGAAGTCAATTTATTGTCTAAGTGTTATGGATGTTAATTAGATTAGGAATATGCTGAGGCTATTACAGTTCTTGGAGGGAGAGAAGGGTGAGAGTACTCTTTGAAACTCGGTTTTCGTGGCATGAAAACACAGGAAAGGAGAAATCCTACACCCAAGGAAATTGTAGGGTTCCATTGGATTCCACAGAATTGTAAAAGGTCCAATCATAATAACGTTGAGGATTGAGCCAAGAAAGTAGCAGACACATTTATTTTTTTAAAAAATGTCCCTACTATTGCATTGTTTTCATTGTCATGGTGTCAACAAAGAGAGATTCAATAGGAACATGCAAATCGTGTAGAATTTTCTAATCAAATGATTATAAAACTTTTGTGAATTAAATTGAGGGAATTAAATGGGGGGAGGGAAAGGTGTTGGAGGCAGGCAGTATTTTTTTTCAAAAGGTCCTAAGTACCTCTACAAATGTGAGAGAAAAGCATTATAAAATAATGCACAGATGGTATCCTTCACTGGTAAAATTACAAAAAAAAGATGGATAATATTTCTGATAATTGTTGGAATTATCCAACAATGTTAGGAGGTAGATTTAAGACATTATGTGTTGGAATGTGTGCTTATTTTGAAATTGGCTGAGAAATAATCCAGAGAATGCTTAGGTACATTACTTAGGTACATTCTGTTAATAGTCTTCAGATATCCAGAAAAGGCCATAATGCAAATGAAACAAGGCATTGTAATCTGTTGATATCCGCTAAAACAGATTGCTGAGAAATTTACAAAAAACAAACAAAACTATTGTGCCTTCTATGTAAGATAGCAGAATGCAGGGAAACACAATAAAATTGAGAGAAGGAAGGTGACCATTCATTCATTCATTCATTCATTCATTCATTCATTCATTCATTCATTCATTCATTCAATATCAAATGGTATAATGTCTACTTTTCCACACTTGTCTGGAGCATAATGTCCACCTTGGGGTATTGCACTTTCAGTAGGAAGTAGACAAATGAGAACAGATTCAATGGAGGACAACAAAAATCATTGGGACCTCAAAAGCAAGTTTTATGAGGAAAGGTTGAAGGAACTGGGTATGTTTAACCTGAAGCTGAGTGGACAGTGTGAGGCCATGATAGCTCTTTTCCTGTTCCTGAGGTCTATCACAGAGAAGAGGGGAATGGCTTGATCTCTGCTTCATGCTATACCACTCCTCCTTTTCCAAGGAGGTTCAGATAAAGTCAATCAAATGGAAGTTTATTAAGGTGTGGGTATCAGTTGCCCATGTGTGGCTGGGTTCAACTGGTGTTGGGAGCCCAAGCAAACACTAAGGGTGTTCAAGTGTAAGGGTGTTCATATGTGTACCTCACATGACAGTGAAGTACACATGACAGTGTGTACTTCACACATGTACAAGTGTGAAGACTCTAGATGAGATGCAAGACACTGTCCACTGGACCATGGATACTGTCACTTTTACAGCGGTGCTGTTGCGCTATGACAGGCACAGTTGTGTGGCATTTAAGATACAACGGTTTCCATGGTCTGAAATCCTTTTAAAGCTTTTTCAGGATCTGTTATGACCACTTGTTGCATACATTTCAGAAAGTTAGCACATTTCCTATTTTCCTGAATTTGCTGGCTTCAAGGGAAAAAAATACTATTAATGGAACATTATGAAAAGCTAAGCAACTATGATTACAGATCCTGTATATCACTTGCATCTGTGTGGTTTCCAAATGAAACTTATGGCTCTTGGGAGAAAGAGAGAAAAATCAACAAGGAAGTCGTTGTCCTGTTTAAAAATAACCTTTGTTTTGAGCTTCGAAAGCAATGTGGGAAATGTTCCTTACCATTTCGGATCCAATTTTCTAATGGTTCTCTCCTTTACCGCAACACAATGTAGTCAGCAAAGTAGCTGAAAGTTAACCACTTATATATCATGTTGAAGATGCAGGTATTTCATTTAGAGCACCTCCACCGTAAATATGAACGTGGCAATGGTTTGTAAGGAACTGGCTCTGCAGGCTGTATTTAGCTGTCCACAAGCAAAAGATAATATCTGGGTTTTGATTCAGTTGCATCACAAACTGCCACACGGATTGAGAAAATTACCACTTTGCAGCATAGAAGAATTTTACTAAAGGGATAGGAAAATCCAAGACATTCTGAAGTGGGTGCCTGTTGTGTGAACTAATGCAGTGGGTCGGGACCTGATGTCAGGGAGACTTTGAAATGCTTCCCTACATGCTTACCTTGTCAATCTGGAACAATAGGTCTCTACTACAACCCAAGAAGAACATAGAGTCAGTAGTGTCCCTAAGAGGAGGAAAGGCAGAGCTTTACGTTTTGCAATGAGCCATACCTTGCCATGTAAATTGCTCCTTCCCCTTGCAGCAGTAGCCAATAAGCAATGTCAAGGTGTTGCTTCCACTGTGAGGATTGGTTACTACAGCACAGGAGAGGAGCGATTTACAAAGTAAGGAAAGGCTCCTTGAACAACTTAGTGCTCCACCCCCTTTAGAATGCAAAAAGAGAAAGTAACCATGGCTGTAACTCCCTCCCTTCAGCCCATCTCTGAACATCTTCAGATGTTCAGTAAGACCTGGGGGGGGGAAATCCATTCATGAAAAATATATCTCAGAATACTGCAGAAGCCATCTGAAACCTTTAGAGCCCAATCCTATGCATGTCTACTCAGTCACATTATAGTCAATGAGGCTTACTCCCAGTGTGGTTAGGATTGCACCCTCAGTCTGTCTTACAAATACTAATTTTGTTTTCCTTGAACATTCTCAGATGTTGTGCCTTGGGAAGAACCCTAAAACACCCTTGGAATTTCATGAGCAGCCCAATCCTATCCTGCGTTGGAACAGGCAGGCCAGCTGGCCCACACTGTATCCAGCACAAGGTTGGAGGTTGCTGCATGCAACTCAGAGTAAGGGGACTTAGGTTCCCTTACCCTAATGCCCTAACCACCACAATGGGGATACTTGGATCTGTGCCAGCAAAATGGCTGGTGCAGATCTGAGCAGCCCAGTGTAATGCCAGGCTGCTCGAAGGGGGATTAGGATCCGGTCACACACACCCCAGGCGTAGTCTGCTCACTGGCCTGCTCTCCCTCGCCTCAAACTACCCTCATTTCACCCTCCCCAACCCCCCTTGCTGGCTGCCGTCGTCGCACAAAAGTACCTTCCCAAGAGGTGTGTGTGCAGAGGCTGGATTTGACTCCTCTGAAGAGGAGCAAATGTGCCATATGACATGTTCCGAGCCGGCATAAGGGACTAATGCCGGCCAAGTGCAATTTTAAGATTGCGCTCTGAGGGTGCAATCCTAACCTGGAGTTAGGCTGGCACAGTTAAGGCCAACAAAGTTTGGCTGGCACAAGGGACACCATAAAATATGTTTGGACCACTCTCAGAGAGACCAGCACCCAAATGTACACCATGCTCTCTGACTATCCCACCCACCTCAGGAATGCCACTGGTGCAGATCCAAGGAGACCCATACAGGCACCAGAGGCATGCCTCAGTTTAAGAAATCAAAAGTTCCTTACCACGGAGTAAGGAGGGAGACCTTCCTGACTGCCCTCCTACCTTAGCGTGCTGCGGGGGTTCCATTTGCGTGACTGCATCTGCGGGGGAGTACAGTCAGGGTTAGTCTTCAGTGTAAAGTGTGGGGAGCTCGACAACTGTCCAGAGCTTGGGTGTTATGCACATTGAAGGTGAGGCTTGTGGTTATTGCAGCCGGGAGAGTTAAGCGCTGTGGGTGGAGATTTGCTGTCTGTTTTGGTCTGCGCTACTAAATTTGCAATCACTTTGGCAGTAGATTCTCATAATCAAACCGAGGACTCTCTGAAGAGAGCTTCTGTAGGCCCGAACAGAAAGCGTTTTGTCTTCCCTAACAGGAAACCTAATGTAATACTTTGGGCAGCGATATATCTTGAGCAGCGTCATCCGGACAATAAACATGTATCTTTTGATCTGCATGGCAACAAATATATGAGTTGTCATTTTGCGCTGGAACGGATTGAGACACAAATCTGCCAAAGGTGAGCCTATGCCCCTGGAAGTCTTCTCCACGTCCTAAATTTTGCCAAGCTGAGACGGGGGTATTTCCAATAAATATGTCTAACAAACCCATAAAAAATTCCAGCAAGCATGATGACTTAAGTCCTCATGTCAAAACATAGAACCACATAGACTGTGTTGCATGAATTTTTGGCTCAGGCATTGCAAATCAAATCTCCGAAGACACAGTGCTTTTGCAAACAAAAAACTGAAGCCTGTTTGTTCCCCTTTTGCTAGGAGGGGAGAGAGAAATGCGGAGTAAGTTGTCCTAGGGAATTGAGGGCCAAAGGTAGTATTTTTTTTACAGCAAAGATTTATGATGTAGGTAATCACGTTGGGGCAGTATCTTCATAGGCCTTGATAACACTGTGCGTTTGGACCTCATTGTCAGATTATGTTCCCTTTGCCATCCACAGAGAGAGAGAGAGAGAGAGAGTATTTCACAGAGCCGCTCTGTTTACAAAGCAATGGGCCTCACTTAAGCGACGTTTTCTGAAAGAGTGCTGTTTGGAGGAAATGTGAGTGGGCTGGAGCGGGGGATCCCTGTAGAGCTAACTTGGCAGGCTTGGAGATCCTGGCTCAGTCCGATATTAAAAGTGAGTCATCAGTTTACCCACACAGCAGGGGCTTCTCTCTGGTCTTCTCACAGTGAGCAGCTGGACAGAGGTCCGAGAGAGTCCAGATTGGCTTCTATAATTAATAATAACTATCTGAAAGGAGCTTCTTGTGAAGAAATGCTGGCTTCATGTACGTGGCTGCTCTCAAGAGGAAGCCTTTGATAAAGGACCAAGGACCAAATCAAAACTACCTACCACGTTTTAGCTTTGCATTACAAGTTTGTTTCCAGGGAAGGGGTAAGGCTATAGAAATGTTCCCGTTTAATGCAATATAGTGATGTATAATGGGCTGTTTTTGTGTGTGATTTATTCTGCGGCAAATTTTGGACATGGGAAATTCTCCTTTGCAAGAACAGGAGCAGGAGGATATCTGGATTGAGGAGACTCAGATTCCCAAATCTGAATGATCAGTACAAAGCAAATGTATTTTTAGGAGATACCTCAGCTACACAACAGCTATACTTTTGAGGAAAAAAATTGTTAAAATAAATGATAGCACAGTGCTTCCAAAACTCCTACAAGGGAGTTGGGAGCGCTGTAAGTATGTGCGGGGGACGGGTGGCCCTAGAGACTCTCTAGGTCAGTGGTCTTCAAAGTCCTACTTTGCAGTCATGGCGCCTCGGGAATTTGGGGGCATGTGTCCTATCTGGGGAGGGTCGAGGAAATGTCCAGAAGGATTGGGGAGGCTCACTGCCACCTCTGCGAGCTTCCCTGATGCTTAAAATAGCTCCGTGTTCAGAGCTTGCTTCCTCTTTTTTGCACGAAACAGGAAGTAAGCTCTGATCTGGCCTCAGAGCTATTTTAAACATTGGGGAGCCCCACAGAGGTGGAAGCAAGCCACCTCTCAGCCTGGTCATCCCCTCAGACACCCACCAGATAGGGCACATGCCCTTAAATGCTCGTTGCACCACAGTTGCTGTGGCACTGCTGGGCAGTAATGAGCCACTCCCCTTAAGGGGAAATTGCCTTTTTCTGCTCCCTATGATAGATTGTGATCCACCATTTGAGGAGCACTGCTCTAGGTCAACCCTGTGTTCTCTCCCTACATATGCTTCCACTTTTTAAAAGTAGCTCTAGCAGGATGGAGAAATGACGGTGGTAGAGGAGGAATGGCAGGAAGGGGAGTACGCGTGTGTTGAAGAAAGGGGGCAACATCTCTCCACCTTAAGCACAGGGAGTCCTGAGTTCAGGGAAGTCCTGATTTCAAAGCTGTAAGGAGGCCTAAAACGCTGATATCTGGGATAGGAATGATAAGAAAGGCAGTGGTTCTCAAACATTTTACTGCCGTTACCCAGTTTGTCAGACATGGTGTGCCCCAGAACGCCTTGTGGCTTTCAGGTTGCGCCCCAGAATGCAGTGCCACAAGGCATTCAGAGTTGTGACATGGCCAATGAAGTGGGTCACATGTCGGCTGTATCTGGAAGCTGTAAAGCATTCTGGGACGCAACATTGCCCAGAATGTTTTGTGGCTTCCAGGTCTCACCAGACCCACAACCCTCCAAAAATAAGGTTGCACCCTACTTGTGGATTGCAACCCATCTTTTGAGAATTACTGGGTTTAGGAATATGAAAAAGCCCCTGTATATTTGTAGATCAAATCTGCTAGTAACCTATCCACCACAAGTCTCTTACATGAACAGGATTTGCTCAAAATCCCCGTCCCCTTGTGTCAATGCCATTCATTTCAATGGAAGAGGAGTGGTGTCCTTACACTACTCTTCCGTTTAAATGCCTGAGGCTAGAGAAGCCTGTGCTTCAAAAGAAGAACATGTTGCATGTCAAGTGCCTCTTGACTCTTGAAGTGCGCCTTGAAACATAATCACTTTAAACTGAATTGTCTTTCTGCACTCCGTTTCTAAGAGCACCAGTTGTTAACTCACAGATGCTATTAACCCCTTCAGCATCATGTAGGAAAAAACCACAATGGTGAGATTTAAATGCACAAGCTGGCTTTGCATCTGTTGCTTGCACATTTTGGTTCTCCAAGTTCCTTCTCAGGGACCATACCGGGAATGTGAGAGAGGAAGAGCACTTGCACTTTCATTCTCTGGTTTTGTTAGATCATCAAAGGGATTCGCTGTCAAATGTAATTCAAATTTCATGTTCAAATTCTAAAAGGAAATCTCTTTCCTTAATACCCCATCTGTCACAAAAACAAATACAGGTTCACCCCAGAATCTGCTGATTTGGTATCCATGGTTTCAGTTATCTGTGGATACCATGGACACTGGGAAGCCTATTTAAAAGATAGGGGAGCTTCATACAAATCTTTTTTTTTACCTTGTTGCAGCAAAACCATGGCAAAACCATGGCTGTTCTCCTATCTTTAAAAAGGCGTCCGCAATATCCATTGTTTCAGGGTTGAATCAGAAAGAGACAAGTGAATCAGAAAGAGAAAAGCCTATTTACAACCTTGACACAAGCAAAAACACCACACAACCCTCTCCCTTTGCAGCATCCCATCTTCCCATATTTTCAATATGGCTGCCCTAGGGGCTTTACGACCCACCTGAAGTTGGCTCACAACCTACTGGTGGGTCCCAACCCACAGTTTGGGAACCACTGATCTAATAGACATGATGGAAATGGCAAATGGATGAGACAGGAAGGAAGTGGAATAAGCTCATCCAAAGACCAATAGCTTCAAATTACATTCCAAGCAGATGGATTAGCCACTGAGGTCTGGATGGGGAGGAGGCTAAATAGCAATTGGTCCTTCTGAATGGCTGAAGTGGGAAGTGCAGCCTTACCTCTCCCTTTGCTGTTAACTGGTAGAATTGCAGCTAACAGACAGTTCTGGAAAAAGAGATAAAATTTCCTTCTTTGTTTTGCCTTATTACAATTTCATCTGTTGTGCCATATGCTCTAGCCACTAGGAATGGCTCCAAAAAGGGAGGGGGGGGGAGCAACTGATTGCAAAACCTCGTGCTGATGCATACAATTTCATCAGTGAGGTTAAAAACATAAGCTGTGAACTGAACCTCTTTGGTTCAAATGTCAGCACAGTCACTTGCTCACCCACATTCGTAGCCTCAGGCAGTGCCCCAGGGCCAGCCCAACCAGGTCTATTGCCTGATGTTGCCCCTGATTCACTGGTGCCAGGTGTGCATGTACCGCCCCTCCACAAAAAAGGTTCTTACCTCCTCACTTCACTCTACCCTTGTACAGGGATTCCCTTTAAATACCATTTGAGGAAGGAGTCCTTTGCTACCTGCTTTCCCTCACTGAGTCCTTGCACAAGAATTAAAGTTTAAAAGGAAAGCAACCCTTTAAATTTTAAAAGCTGCATGCATGTGAAATGGAGGGCTGATGTCGCAAAGTGCGCCATCATGCAGTGTTTAAAGGGAACTTGTTCTCCTTAAACTTTAAAGCCCATGGGAGTACAGAGCAGGAGAAGAGAAGCAGACGAGCCATTCTTGCTTGCTCTTAACAAGCCAGGATCAGATCAACTTAGCTCGCATCTGCAGCAGCATGGAGGGAGATGGCAGTGACAGCAGATTTGAGGTGGGCACCCCCAATCTGCCACTTCTTCACTCCCTCCCACCATCTGCCACTGTTGTAAATCACAGAAAATCACATGGCTGGGCTGGCCATACTTCCTGATCTGTGGTCTTGGGGCAGATATGCTGATATATTTTAGAGCAGGTGTTGGCAACGTAAGAACATAAGAAGAGCCCCACTGGATCAGGCCAAAGGCCCATCTAGTCCAGCTTCCTGCATCTCGCAACGGCCCACCAGATGCCTCAGGGAACACACAAGACAACTAGATATGTGCCTCTCGTTGCCACTCCCCTGAATCTGGCACTCTGAGGTAGCCATGGAAGCACCCTCCATGGAGGCAACCCCTGACCAATGGGCCAGATCTGGCCCACCAGCCAAAGTCATCTAGCCCATCTGGAGCTTGTGGCAAAGTGTCCAGCCAAAATCACCATGCACCGTACAGGGAATGGCTACATGACACAGGGATTCCACAAGCCAGGGCAGGCTGCCCCACCATTCCTCATCCAATGCATGGCAAACTGGGCAAGAGGCTTTGCTCGGCACCCTGGAAGTTTGGCAATGACATCTTCTGGTTCCTTTGAACAAAAAGGTTTGGAGAGTTCTAAGTAATTCTAAAGCCAAGCTTGATGTGATGTTAAATGCAGCATTGTATAGTTGGGGTTTACTTTAAACATTGCAAGCGCACAGGGCCCAATCCAGTTCAGACTTGCTTAAGTCACAGGACTCGTTTAACCCTTTAGCTCCACATTTAGTTCCTGTTGAAAATTCCTCCTGCTATGGACCCTGAAGGTGCTATTTGTTTTAGTAATAACTTTAGAGGCCAATAGTTGCTGTGGGAAGTTTTTCAGCAGAGAAAGAGCATGGAAGCAAAGGGTTAAATATTCCCTATTCTTGTATGGTGGTCATGATCCAGATTGCCAGCCTGCATAGCTGTTATATGGCTGCATGGTGTTGACTTTAAAGTAAAAAGCCAAACTAGCTGATGATGCATTCAGCATCTGAATTAATTTGGCCCCTCGTCGTTAGTCTCTGGGTCTCTCTAGATTACTGTATTCTTGCCATGACAAAGATCAGATTGGATGTGTGATGGAGATGTTTTGAACTACTGGCAATGATACTTCCCTAAACAGGCATTTGTGCTTGCTGGCGTCTCTGCTGAAATCAATCGCTCTCCATGGAGGGGAGGTCACAAAGGGTTTCATTGGGTAGTCATAATTAAGGAATGGGGGAACGAGGAGTAGGCGAAACAAAGCTGCCAAGTCAACTAACTCAAATGCCAGGCTGTGATGGAACAAAAACCAGAGCGCTCACATACTTCTGAACCAGCAATTCTGTTTCTCGCAAGGAGGAATAGAAGGTCACTATTTCTTTGGTGAAAGTATAAACAGATGGGTAACCATTTTAACAGCCAAAAACATGTTTTTCCGAGCCATTCAATTGTAGAATAAAATTAGATCCTTTCCCCCCCTTCTTTGTTCAAATCCATTGAGGCATTATGACAAGGACATGCAGGACCTGGTGTATGAAATTCACAGCAACGTGGCCCATATGCACGACAGGAGCATTTAAACACTTCTTCAACATTTTAGTTTCTCGGTTGTTTGTGGATCGGAGTAAATGCAGATGGGGATACTTGTGCATTTATGCATGTTTGCGCCCAGTTATGTTTAAATCAGTGAGTGGGACATACATAGTCAATCCTCTTTATATGTGAGGTCGCAATCTGTGATCTCGCTTATCAGTGAGGGGCAGAATTGCTATTTTCCTTGTTCTCTGCACCTCTGTCCTCTTTATCCACTATGTAGAGACCTTCTACAGGCTGCAGGGACCTTCCAAATGGCACCTGTGATTAGTGCTGACCCTTTTAAAATGGCTGGTAGAAGCATCCGCCGACCATGTTTAAGAGATCCATGCTGGTTGCAGGTGCCATTCTGAAGATCCTTGCAGCCTCTGGAAGGTCTCTGCAGCATTCGGAGATCTGTTGGCACTTCCTGCTGCACTCTGCTGGCTTCCTGAGGGTCTCTGCTGGATTATTCTGATGGCAGATAAGGTACCCCTTGCGCCTAACCACACTGAGCCCATAGGATCAATGGTTCATTATATGTGAATTTGCTATCTGCAAGGATTTCCAGGAAATCCTAGTGGATAATGAGGATTCACTGTACTTGTTAAGGTAAAAAAGGGGTGCATGAGTGAAGGGAGCTAACCCTTGCCCTAGCTTACCTCACTGCACTCCATGAGCAATACTCCCCCCTGATAATGGGGGAGATAGAGTATTCCAAATGTCCCTTCAATTTCTATATCCCTTCAATGTAGTCAGTAGCCCTTTAGTATCAGAGCTGCAGAGCTGGGTGCTGCACGCAATGATAAGCCAAGGAAGGAGCAGGAGAAGGTCCAGTCATGAAGGTCCAGTTATGGGTGTTTGAAAAAGCAAAATCTCTTTGGAAAATGCTTGCCAGAGGAATCAAAACAGACACAGGGCTGCTCACAAGGCCTTAGGCAGTTATGAGCAATGGGCAACCCAAACCTAATCTGCGCTGGTGCAGCTAGGCCAAGTGGGCCACGCTGTATCCAGAACAGGTTAGGAGCAGGCTGGAGGTCTCCTCAGGGTAAGGGGACATTTTCCCTCTTTCCCTGTGCTGAGTCGCAGTATGCTTAATTGGATTACTTGGATCTGCACCAGCTATTTACCTGGTACAAATGTAAGAAGCTTCCATTAGGGCTTCCAGACCTGGGAGGGAGATGTTGTTGTTGTTCTTGTTCAGTCGCTAAGTCGTGTCCGACTCTTTGCGACCCCATGGACCACAGCATGCCAGGCCTCCCTGTCCTCCACTAGCTTCCAGAGTTCACCCAGTTTCATGTTCATTGAACAGTTTCATGTTCATTGGGAGGGAGGATAGGATATGACAAATCCTACCTGCTCCTAATGTTCTGCCTCATCTGCTCCGAAACACCCATCCCCACCTTTGTTCCACCCTCCCCCTGCACTTGGCACAGCACTCAACATTGCCGACGACCACAGGTCAAGATACAGAGTGCAATCCTAACCTGGAGTTAGTTCGGCACAGTGAGGCCAGCAAAGTTTGGCCAGCACCATCCTCCCTGACTCCAAAAGTGGTCCAAACGTGCTTTATGGTGTTCCTTACGCCAGCCAAACTTTGCTGGCCTAACTGTGCCGAACTAACTCCAGGTTAGGATTGCTCTCACAGTGTCAGTGAGATGGCACAGGCCACCCCACCAGCACTGCTTACATATGAGCTGTCGCAAACGTGCTTTACGACACATTTGCGCTGGTGCTAGCAAGAATAGGATTGTTGCTGTGACTCAACCACTTGCAAAGGTCAACACTACTGCTACTTCCTCTTTTGCGCGCATTTGCTTGGACCGTGGGAAAAGCTTCATCTCATGTTGAGTCCAACACTGAGGTGCTCATGTATCCATAACCAGGCAGATTTCACTGCCCTCAACTGCACATTCCTTTTCATTTTTTAAAAAAGGACCTTCTCCACTTTGAACAAAAATAGGGCAGACATGCACATAAATAAACATGTCTAGTTTAGCCCCGATGCCAGGGGATAATTATGCCTTATCCTTGGCCATTGAAATTCTGTCCAAGTAAAGTCTTACTAATCCCAGAAGTGACTTGGACTCTGGCTTTTAGTTGTCTCTGTTGGCAGGTTCAGTATCCGCAGTTGAGGGGAGGCCAGAAAAATGCCTCTCTACAATCCCCTGCAGTCCTCACTTGACACATTGATGATAAACTGAAGAAGGCATGCTCTGTTGATCATTATTGTGGGACATGGTTGGACACCATCTGAGGTATGTGCTGAGTCCCAAGCCATAGGCAGCATCTTGCATGGAAGGCAGGAGACCATAGGGAGCAACCACAGCTTCTGAAGCACTGGCGTGGTGTGTTTTCAGGGGCTTACCCTTTTCAAGAAAAAACCCAAGTGGTCTCTGGTAGCTGAAGATTCAAAGGTGTCTCCACACAGAGTAGATCATAATAGCATTGAGATTAAAGATACATGAATGGTTGTCCAAACCAGAGAAAAATGACCAAAGACATACAACCAGATGGTAGAACATGCAGGTGGATATCACTGCAACCTGTTTATCTAGTTATAGCAAAAGATGAAGGCATAGCTTTCTCCTGCTGTTATTCTACTGCAGAGATCCAAACTCCAGACTGAGGGCCAGATTCGGTGACTGCTGTTTCCTTCTGAAGATTTAGTTGAGAGTGTTAATGCCTCCGTTTGCCTGAAGATAAAAGCTGAAGGTCTGAAGGTCGCCAGTTCGGGACCACCGGAAGTCTCCGTGTGCGGCAGACCTTGTAAATTGCGACTGATTAACAGCAGAACTGTCTTCGGCTGCCTTGTGAGAGGGGGAGTTGTGCCAAAGTCAGCTGCTTCTCTGGTGGGAGCAGGGAAGCCACTTGTCAGCCAGCAGAAGACAAATGGGTGGCCAGAAAGAAGGACTAAATCCAGAAAGATCCATCTGTATGTGTGTAGTTCTTGTAAGATAGAACGTTTCTGTAAAATTGTAAAAACCTTTGGGTTTACGAATAAAGTCTGCCTATGTAAACCGCCTTGAGTTATAGTCATTAGAGAAATTTGGTGACCTAAGAAAGGCGGTATATAAATACAAGTATTATTACTATTACTATTACTATTACTATTACTATTACTATTACTATTA
>JAJKFI010000009.1:12740957-12770792 GCA_029204185.1 Lerista edwardsae
TATTACTATTACTATTACTATTACTATTACTATTACTATTACTATTACTATTACTATTACTATTATTATTATTATTATTATTATTATTATTATTATTATTATGCCGGGTGACCAGCACTTACCATTCTGCCGGGACAGCTGTGATTCCAGCCCCCAAGTGTTGCTGTGGCCAGCCACTTCCGAGTTCTGTTGCCCCAGCAGCCTGTGCACGTGGCGTTCTGGACAGATGCAGCTGGCTGCGGTGACACTTGGGGGCTGTACTTACGGCAGGCCCAATGCTCCCGGGTGGAAAAGTAAGCACCAGTCGCACCGGGGAGGCTTTTAGGTGCTGCAGCGGTCTCCAATTTTAGTGCCGCTGAACACATAGATGCTCCATGCTCCATTTAGGGCCCAATCTTATCCAGTTTTCTAGTTCCAATGCAGCCATGACAGAAGGGTGTGCACTGCATCTTGCAATGGAAGGGACTCTTGAAGGCAGCGACATGTGTGTGGTGGGCATGGCAGGTGAAGCAGAACTACCTTACCTGAGTTCTTTGAAAAGTGCCGCCATCTCTGTGATCATGAAAACACAGCCCTCTGGCTCTGAACCGCTGGAGCCTACGGGTTGAAAGTATTTGCAGGATCACACCCACCACCGCAGCAGCAGCAGCAGCAGCAGCAGCACTTTTCAAAGAACTTTGGTAGGACAGTTCTGCTCACCTCCCTCGCCCCCAATGCACGTCACTGCTGGAAGGTAAGAGGAAGTTTGTTCCCTTACACCAGGACTGCATTGCGGCTGCATCAGTATTGGAAATTTGGATAGGATTGGGCCCTGAATGATTTTAAAAAAAACATCTTAGGATCTTTTCAAAGCCAAAAGTAAAAACTACCTGTACTTGATCTGCCCCATCCATTTCACATCCCCATATTTTGGAAAGTAATCCTCTTCCTTCCTTCCTTCACTAATTCACTAATTGATTGATTGAAAACCTTGACATCCAGTTTTATGAATGAATTCCCTTCTCTGTCTCCCTCACCCAGATCTTCCAAGGCAAGGACAATGCTACGTTATCTTCTTGCCACATTGCAGGCTCAAACACATAGTTAAACCTTTGTCTGCAGACTTTGCATGGTTAAGTTATCATCTTCTGCAGGGTGCAAGCACACACCGTTTACAAGCCATGAGCTAAGATGTGCCTTAATTAATTGAATCTGGCGGTCCCTCAAATCCGCCATCCAGCTTTCCAGACCTGCAAGGCTTTGAACCTTGAACATGAAAGGGAGAGGTATTTATGGGAATCTGTAGTGAGCAATACTTTGCTGCTCATCTGAAAGTATTGCTTGTATTTCACTTCATAAAATAATGAACATGGGAGCTGTCTTCTGTGAAGTAGACCAGCAGTCTTGTCTAATTTTAGTGGGAAAGGTAATAAAAGTTAAGTATTCCGGTGCTGAAACTTGCTCTGTGGATGCCTTCAAAAGCTTCTGTCCTGGTCCATACCAGAGGATGGAACACTGTCAAAGGTCTAACATGAAACAGTGCCCAAATTTAACAGCATTTCCATGTCACAGAAGTCAGCTGCTGCTGGCACAGCCTCTTTAAGAGTGTAGTCCGAACCTGGAGTTAGGCTGGCATGAGTTAAGCCAGCACAGTTTGGCTGGCACAAGGGCCACCGTAAATTGTGTTTGGACCACTCTCTGAGTCAGGGAGGATGGTGCAAGTCTGTGTGCTGGCCTCTCTGACTCCGAGAGTCGTCCAAACATACTTTACAGTGGCTCTTGTGCCAGCCAAACTGTACTGGCCTAACTGTGCCAGCCTAACTCCAGGTTAGGATTGCACTCTAAGGCTGATAAAATAATGTGGACAAGGAATTATGCTCAAAGTGTGGTTGGTTAGTTCTTTTTCTTTTTAATGTTCTTTCTCAGTCTCCTGAGGAATATGTAGTTTCCCTTCCCTATGATCTTTTAAGTCTGGGGAGTACCTCTATCAGAAGCCAGTTTTTTGTTTGAAAACTCCATGTCCTTTTCATGTGCTGAAGTTTCAAGCACAATGGATTTGAGGTGGCCGTGCTCGGTCATTGGGTGACTTTTTGCAGAAGAGGAACTTTCCAGGTTTGCAAGAGGTAATGAGTTACCTTTGTTACCTCTCAAAGCATGTACAATGAGTTAGTACAGGAATGAATGGATTTTATTTAATGTTTTTATTAATTATATTTTATATTGCATTTTTATTGTTGAATACCGCTTTGAGCACTGGGAAGGCGGTATATAAAACTTTTAAATAAACACAAAAATTAGCTCAATAATACTGCCCAAGGTTTTTTGCAAGGACAAGTAGAATTCCTCTGGAACAGAGGTAGCTTTCTCCTTGTAACAGCCTTGTACAAAACCCCCCTGCTTGCACAAGAGTAGATCTTCTAGTGGGAGACACCTTCGGAGCACAATCCTAAACTGGAGTTAGGCCGGCATAAATTAAGCCAGCAAAGTTTGGCCAGCACAAGGGCCAAAGGGTTTTTGGCCTATTCTCGGAATCAGGGAGGATGGCACACGTCTGTATACTGGCCTCTCTGACTCAGACAGTGGTCCAAACATACTTTACGGTGGCTCTTGTGCTGGCCTAACTTTGCTGGTTTATCTTATGCCGGCCTAACTCAGTTTAGGATTGCACCCTCAGATGCCACCCAATATTTTATGTTGAAATGAAACAACAAAGGAATCCTACTTGGGGAGAGCCATGCGACTTATTTATTTGTGAGTCACTTTTTCATTATATATATTTGTTGACTCATTACAATGCCTGGCTCTGCTCCTGGAAGCAAAACATTTGATTTTGGCAAATGATAAGATGGCAGGGAATCCTTCCAGGAAACTCCAGGAACAATGTTTGCTTGTTCTATTCTGTTGTTCACATGCTTAACACAGTACCACCAAGGGAGAGTGGTTGCCAACTGGGAATACTTCCAATGGCTAATATGTCTCCTTTTTATAGATACTTCTTAGTATCCAAAGAGTACTATTATTTCCCAAGTTTCAAATAGCTGGGACACATTTGTTTCTGACTTAAAGTTGGAGGAACACTTCATTCTTACATCTAAAGAGGTTGTCTTCTAAGTGCCCCCCATTCTTACCCTGAGAATCACAACTTAGATTCCATCCCTTCAACACACAACTTATTACACATCAAAAACCATCACCCACTAATTCATCTTTGCAGGGCAGGTTTCTTGAACATCATGAGAAATGTATAGGAATGCACAAATGCAACTGGAGAGCTTGGGTTAAAATTCTGTAAAACAAGTAATACCTATTTAATTCAAAGACAAAATGGGATTTCAATAGCAAGGCTTGATACAGGTCTACTCCAGTGGTTCTCAAACTTTTTAGACCAGGACCCACTTTTTAGAATGGCACTCCTGTCAGGACCCACCAGAAGTGATATCATAGCCAGAAGTGACATCATCAAGCAGAAAGCACTGTCATTGTGACATAATCAAATGACACTCCTGGAATGCAAACTGGCATTCTTGGACTGCAGCAACTGCACAACCATGAAGCATCCCTGACAGAAAGCAAGGTTAGGACAAAATATTATGCAAAAGCACTGAAATAGAAACAATTTTTTTTTAAAAAACCCTCACTTAAACATCACTCACAAAAGGAATATAGCAAGAGTAAAGTCTGCGGCTTCCAAGATGGCTGCTCCCAGCTTTGCACGACCCACCTGACATCGAGTTGTGACCCACCAAGTGGGTTCTGACCCACAGTTTGAAGAACACTGCTCTAGTCTATTTTGAGTACAGTGTTTAAAGCTAAATATACCACTAAGATCGCTGTGATTTTGATGACTCCCCCGTATGGGTGTTTCTCCGTGAACCAATATTTCCTGGGTTGCTATTTAAATTTTGCTCTCGTTGCTTTTTTGCTAGGAGGGAAATAGTCACCTGCAAAATCGCCCTCATCAAGAAGCCCACAGCACTCAAATATGTTGGGTTCTTGATGCGGCCAGAGCAGCTGAGAAAGGCAAACTGGATAAAACTGGCTGTCTAATTTGGAAAGTTGTGTCTTGGACACGGGGGCTGAAAGCTTTCAGTTTCATCAGAGAGTTTGCCTATGACTATGGGCAGATGATGAAGCAGCATTTTTCCGAAGTTGAAACTCATAGAACCTTCTGGCAGCCGTCACCAACCCCAGTTCCATGCCTGCGCTGTAATTTCCTTCCAGATGTTGGCTTCCCAGTGGCAGCAGCCACAAGCCCCAAAGTAAAACAGGAAGTACCTCACAGAAGAAGTGCTTGTTATCACTGAGGTTTGGTTTTACTTGATGGCTGCCATTTCCGCCTTCCTCCACACATATGTTAATTCTGCCAGGACATTTGGACTAGAAGCACAATTTACATATATTAACCATATTAATTCCTTGCATAGGGATTGACATAGTCTAGGTTGCAGGTGTCCAGCGCAATGATGTAGCATTTGCTGGAGAAAGCATGCATCTGGAAAACACTTAAGCAGGTATTACAAAGCCTTCTTCTTTTCATCAGGATTAAGTCAGTACAGGCTTGCCCCAGTATCCACTGATGGATGAAACATGGTTTCAGTTATCCTCAGATAGGTTATCCATGGATTTAAAAGACAGAAATTAAAAAACAATTAAACAAATCTCTTTATTTTTAGCTTGTTGCAGCAAAACCACTGATATTCCCCTATCTTTAAAAAGGCACCCCCAGTATCCGCTGTTTCAGGTATCCAAGGTGGGGTCCAGAATGGAATCCCAGCAGATACCGGGGCATGCTTGCATTAGTCACGCAGCCCAGTCCTATCCCCTGCCAGCCCACAGCATGCAGCACCTCTGATGGAGCATGCGCTGCATGCTGTGGTGGCCGTCCTGGAGAGGTAAGTAAAAAAGATGGTTAGTTACCTTCCTGTAGGCTGCGCGGCCTCCAGTGGGTCTCCTATTTAGATGGGGTAAGTCTGAGATGAGTCAAGGGGCAGGTCAGGCCGGGAAAATTTACCAAATTCTCATTATTCCTAGAACAGATGCCCATTTGCCTTTTACATCATGTGCCCACTAAACTGAACCACTCTGTAAAAGAGGGAGCAAAAGGGCATGTGTGCAGTGTAACTACGTACATAAATCCACACTACACTATCGTGCCTCTGTGGAAGGACTTAAAACTACAAATCAACTTGTTTTAAAGGCCAGCGCTGGTGCCACTGTGTAGCGGCACACAGGATTTGTTCCCTGCCTGCCCTGACAATTGATGGCTCAGCACCACATGGGCTCCGGAGTATTTGTGACATTGTGGGGGAGGAGGGGTTAGTGAAGTAGATTGATGGTGGGGGGGTCCATTCATTTCAGTCCTGATGGGAGGCTGCTGAGGGCCCAGCATCCGCCCATTTGTTAAACTGGATGGCATCTGTTCAAATCTTGTCCCCCCCGTCTCCTGAGACCCATGACACCTCTTGCGTTTGTTCTCACAACACTTCCTTAGTGTTGGTGGTGAGGCAGAATCTGGAGGATCGGGACCATCAGAAGGGGAGAGCTGGCATGAGCATGGAAGATACAAAAATGTAATAGATCACACCTGCTGCCTTTTCTTCAAACACTTAGGGGTGAAAAAGCTGCATCAGCAGCTGCTTACCTGAAAGTAATGGGGCGTGATGTGGTGATGTCATCACGTCACCATTCTTTACTTCCATGTCTGCACACGGGGGAGGGGAGGCACCCAGCAGCGTCATGCTGCCGGAACGCTGGGCGGGAGGAACGGGTGAGCGGCAGCCCACCCGTTGCATACCACTCCGTTTTACCATTTTACCACGCGAGCAGGGAAGATGGCGAAACGGAGCGGTACGCAACGGACGGGCTGCCACTCACCTGTTCCTCCCGCCCAGCGTTCCGGCAGCATGACGCCGCACTAGTTACCACCCTGGGCAGTATACAATGCAGCTACACCGCTGTTCTTCTGTTCTGGCAAAAGGAGGAAGGTGCCAGTGTCTTTCAACCTCTTCTCTCCAAACTGCTGCTTATTGCCATCAATACCAATTAATCAAGGGTTAAACCCAAATTTGGGTCTAAAATCAACTGAACCCATTAATTGATTCAACACTGCAGCCTTCATCATGCCTGTGCTTTCCTTTTCCTTTTGGGATATGCATTGTATGTTTTGGACAATTTGTGTTTCCTCTGTTCGGAATAGCCAAGATAATTAGACGCTTATTAACTATGCAGCAGACTTATCAGCGATGTTTAGATTAGAGTTTTACTGCTGCATAAACACAATTCCACACTGTAAGAAGGAAAACATCCAATGTCAGCATAAAAGCTCTTATGACAGATGGTGGCTAGAGGGCACTCTTATTTCCTTTTTGGAACTGATGGAAGTTGCCTTCGTTGCTAAGAACATCAACCGTTTAAATGGGGAGACAGCAGGAATTCTCCTCTAATGCGGCATTTGTCGGCTGATAAGTGACAAGCAACTGGCCACAGGTTTGTACGTTGATCATGCCAGAACGACCATATGCGAACCTGTGCCAGTCATTTTGCACATCTTCCAGGGAGATCTCTGCCATTCATATGCCACATTTTTTTGCCTTTGGATGTCTGACAGTACAAAAAGCCTTTGGATCTGACAGTTCTTTTCCCAAATACATGTTAAAATGAAAGTACAGGATGCCAGAACCTGCCAGGAGTACATGGGGGAAGGGATAATGATTCTGGGGAGATGGTGTAGCTTTATTGGTTTAACTGCAATAAAAATTGAAGTGGTGATGCTCCCATTTGGTCCAGATTCAGTTTCGAGCTGCGTGTGCAGAATGGTTTCTTGCTAAAAAATTAACTGGAGTCTGTTACAAAAATTGGTGACAAGTTAAATGCCCTTCACGGCACTACCATCCCCATTAATACCAAGCTGTGCTTTCAAAGTTTTTGTAGTTTTTGTTAGGCACAATAGTCTCCATTCTGTCTAGAAAAATATGCATTTTTAAGGCAGCAAGGAAAACTATGAAAGCAGGAAAGGCCTCCACTCACTGTGAGATCCCGAATTTAATTTGCAAAGAACACACACACACACACACACACACACACACAGAGAGAGAGAGAGAGAGAGAGAGAGAGAGAGAGAGAGAGAGAGAGAGAGAGAGAGAGAGAGAGAGAGTTTTTGTTTTAGTGTTAGCCTAATGGGAAGGAATTGAAATATATATGCTAAGTAGGCATGTTGCCAGACCTGCATGTATGCAGATGGGAGAAGTCCTTTAAAACAAAAATTATGGTATGTGTTCTGTATTTTTAAACCCAAATTTCAATCCTTATAAACATATCCTGTTTCAGTTACAGACTCAAATAACATGCTAGAATGATATAAAAATGCACACATGCTTATCTACAGTGTGTGTGTGTGTGTGTGTGTGTGTGTGTGTGTGTGTGTTTTAACACCATATGCCCATTGATTGTATAAAGCACATTTCTGGCATCTTCAAGTTTCCTTCACTTGATTGCTCTTTGATGATCTTTTTAAAAGTTATCATTGAGAGCACTGCAAAAGAAGGCAAAACCCTGAATTCTTCCATACTCCATTTCAGGAAACACAGTTATTGTCAAGGATTCAGACCAGTTTATTCTAATCTCTTGTATATTTATTATAATATTTATTGTCAAATAGCTGGGAGAAATTGTGTGTGCATAGATGGCAGAGAGGGGGGAATTGTATCACCCCCAGAAGATTCTAGGATTTCCAGTGACTCATGACTCAATCCTATTGTCCTATTGAGTGCCTGTTGGAGCATGTGCTCTGCTGGTGCGCACTATTGCAAAAGTGCCATAAAGCACTTTGCTCCTCCAGTGGTTGAAATTCCCTCTTGGGATATAGCATAGCCCATACCAACTGCATTGCCTCATGGGAATTTAATTAGGTTTGGGCTGCCAGTCTGCAAGTTAGAAATCCAGGAGGGATCGCTGGAAAAGGTAGACATTTCAGCCCCACACCTGCAATGCAAGATGTGCTGACTGTATTCAATGCTAGCCTTGTAGTCAATGCTAGCCCTGCATTCTCCCCATCACATCCTGTCCTCTGCAGAAACTAGTTGAGCTCCATAAATTATCTGGGACTCTTCTCATGTTGAAGTTTAATTTGGTATAAAATGACATAAGGAGCAGGGGCTGGAAAATGAGCTGCCTGAGCAAAGCTCAGATTTTGCACCAGTCACGTAAATGAGATGATGCCATCACTGATGCTGACCCTTGCTCTTTGGGTCACCACATTGAGATGCAGTATACAGAACTCCTTCTAAAGTCACTGATATCACCAGCAAAGTTTCTCTTCAACTGAAAGCAAGGCTGCAGTTTTTATGCCATTGGCAGCTCTAGCATCAAAGAATAGGGTACCACTCTGTGAGAGCTGGACCATACGGAAGGCAGAGTGCCGAAGAATAGATGCTTTTGAATTATGGTGTTGGAGAAGACTCTTGAGAGTCCCCTGGACTGCAAGGAGATCCAATCAGGAAATCCTACAGGAAGTCAAGCCTGATTGCTCCCTGGAAGGACAAATCCTGAAGCGGAAGCTCCAATACTTTGGCCACCTCATGAGAAGAGCGGACTCTGTAGAAAAGACCCTCATGCTGGGAAAGATTGAAGGCAAAAGGAGGAGGGGGCGGCAGAGGATGAGATGGTTAGATAGTGTCACCGAAGCGATGAACATGAAATTGGGCGAACTCTGGAAGCTAGTGGAGGACAGGGAGGCTTGGTGTGCTATGGTCCATGGGGTCGCAAAGAGTCGGACACGATTTAGTGACTGAACAACAACAGGAATATGGCCAATGTCCTTTTGAATCTTTTTAGTAAACCAGAGACAGGCTGATCTCTGGAGTAGATGTTGGTGCTGGTTTTGTCAAGGGTCTTAGGGTGCAATCCTAACCAACTTTCCAACACCAGGGTAAGGGCAATGCAGCTCAGAGGTAAGGTAACAAACATTCCCTTACCTTGAGGGAGCCTCCATGGCAGCACATGCCATGCACATGCCATTGCCATTGGCACAGCTGTGTCAGTGCTGGGAAGTTGGTTAGGACTGAGCCCTTAGTCAAGGAAGTCACTTCTGCTTTTATTTTCTAAGTGGGGCATCTGAAAAGGTGAGCTTTCAAGGTGAGAAACTGCAAGGCATGGTCATTGGTTCCTGGCATTTTTCAAATCTAAATGTTTTACAGTGACATAGCCTCTCAAAGATTTGTATGTAAAATTGTGGTTTAAGGCTGCAGTTCCATGCATATTTTCCCATGGCAAGACCTACTTCCAAGTAGTAAACATTATACATTTGTGTTAGAGAGATGCAGATTTTGAAAAAATGAAGTTGACTGTAGAAGGCAGCAGCACTTGTTTGTTATATATACTGTGTGCAGTGGTGTCATTCAAATGATTTAGGAACAGGAACTCACTTTTGAGTTCAAATTCCAATGTTGAAAAAAACAAAAAAACAAAAACAAAAACCCGGAAGCAGCCACGGAGCCCGTTAGGATCCGGAACGCCCGTTCTGGTCTGTTCCCCCTGAATGACATCACTGACTGTGTGCGGGTATAAAGTTAGATGCTTTTACTAACTTTAATTTCCAATTTGTTAAAACAATAGTCTTTTTTTTTTTGTATTTTCTTAATCACGTTATATATTTACATATTTGCCTGTGTGTACATGGGTGGGTGTCTTTACCTGTCACTGCCAACTAATAATTTTCCTTTAAACTATAGCAGCTATTATTTTAAGTCATGCTGAATCATAAAATTTAGGAAATTTAACTCTGGCTCAAAAGACTGGTTATTGAACCAGACAACAAGTGCTATTTAAGTCCTGGGAATGTCAGATGATATATGTGCGAGCAGATCTTGAATGTAACCAAACAACATTAGAAAAAAAAAAGACAAATTCCAATATTTTAAGAGGTTAGAAGAATGGAATCAGAAAACACTGGGGGTCTATTTTCAGTCAGCAAGGCAGGAAAAATATGTCCTTTAGCAAATATGCTGCATCTAACAAAGATTTCTCTTGCATGACTAACTACCTTTTAAATTAAATGGCAAGCATCCTTAAACTATAATTTACCAGCACAGCTGAATTCCCCAAGGTAATCAGGCAAACTCTAATACTATATTGTGGAATGCACAGGACGCCTCCTACAATCACCAGTAACTAGTCGGTGGTTGCAGTCCAGGGTCTAAGGCTGCAATCCTGTACTGTACAGTGTTACCAGTGCATAAAGCCCATTGAACACAGTGGGACGAACTTCCGAGTAAACACATATAGGATCACTACAAGCAGCCCAATCCTGAAGCCAGCAGTGCAGAAATGGTCACTGCTGGATCCTGAGGCCGCTGAGGCTACCATTGGGGTCTCCTCGTGGTAAGGGAGCAATGGGACTCCTTGGCTCTGTGCCCAAGCTTGAGCAAGTACAGAGCCAAGGAGGCCCATGTTGGACTGCCTGGCCTGGGATGGAGGTCAGGATTCGGCAGGCCCAATCCTCCCTCCCTCCACCTCACGGGCCTGATCCCCTCCTCCCTCCGCCCACCCCGAGAATACTTATTGCTGGTTGGTGGTGCAGAAGCACAAGCCATCTGTTCATGGCCTTTCCAGCACTGAGGCCCAATACCAGCGCTCCTTGCTCTCAGAATGCCATGAATATGCTTTAAGGCTCATTTACAACACCCAGAGCCTGTGGTACAAGCCTATCGATAACGGGCTCAGGATTGAGCCCTAAGTGTCCACAAAATACATGTGCAGGATGTTCTTCTTTGGCCTGGTGTAGCTAGAATTGTTCCTAGACTAGTACCATGTTCCTAGAATTACAGCCCATCCTAAGCAGCACCGCCATAGTAAGGCGGATGTAGCAGGGCTGTATCCTAAAGCCCATTAGGAGGCAGCAGCAGCAAAGTGCAGGACAAGGGGAGGTTTTCCCCTTGAACCCACGTAAGCCCCAGTCATCCCCATGGGGCTGCTCAGATCTGCGCTTGCTGTTTTGCAGGCACAGGTCAACATGCGCAGGAGCGACCCAAATTGGGGCCACCCTGGCCGGGGACGCACTTTAGTATTTGGCACTGTGGTCGTCCTGTGTCACCACCCCCATTGCCGGCCCCATCACTGCCCAGTTATGGCCCCATCATGCCTCTGGAACGCCCTCGATGAGGTCCTGCGCTGACCAAGCGCCGCCGACACTCGACTGGCACAAGACCTGCACTGCCAAAGGTGGCAGCGATGCCTGAGCGGCGGTGCTGCTGCTTACGCCAGTCCAGCACCATACCACCGACACTGATGCGCTTGATGGCACGTTTGCAACAGCGCTGGACTGGCGCAAGAGCGTAGCGCCAGCGCAACGCCATTATAGGATTGCGCTCTTAAGCACTTTAAAGTCCTCTTGAGATCTGTGCAAGAGTTCAGCATATGCTTAATCACTCCTTTTTACATTAATAGTGCACAGTTTTGACTGGATTCGGCCCTACATTCCCCTTCAGTCTCTTCGCTAGGTGAGGTCACTTGAGACGTCCGTTGACCTTTTAAGGCACAATATAATTTTGCTAAATGGTGCTGATGAAATAAAAATTATTTGACTTGTAGAAAAGAGAGTTTGCCTTTGTTGTTGAGTATAGCTTCCTCTTCAGGGTTCTGTGAACTGTCCTCAACACTGATTAGTTTAATCCCTGCCTCATAAAAATATTTTTAAAGAGCACTTTCTTTTTTGCTTTGAAATACGCTTCCTTGCATTTAATAGCAGATATTTATGAAGGGTTTCTGCTATAAAGTTTCTGCCATGTATCTGCACCTCTGCAGCGATCTCTTGCCATTCCCATGGGTTCGTTTATTTATTTTTCAACTTTTTGCTGTGCAGGAGTTTCACTGGTTTCCAGCAAATGTAACTTTTAATGGCAAATAGTGGAAGGAGGAATACACATCCCACTGAAAACTACGATAAAGTCCCCCCACCCCACCCCACACAAACAAATTTGACTGAGCTGGATTGCACCCAATAGCAGAAAGTTTGGATTAAATAAAAATCTCCTGAAAAGCTGCAGCACTATTGATTTCTGAGGAAATTCACATCATACAACAAATGCAATGTCACAAAACTGAAACTTTCTCAAGGACATATTTTATCACTCAACTTTACATTTTTTTAAATAGACAATGATAACCGAATGGGAAAAAAAAAACAGTTCTGTGTCTTCTTGCTTATCCTAACCCAGGGTCCATTTAGGTTCTCTAGGTCTCCCTTACACCAGCCAGTAGTATAGATACAGAGCTCCAGTAACACCTATTTCTTGTGCCTTTCAAACATTTATTTGACTAGTGCTTATTTATAGACTAGTGCTTCTCAAACTTTGTGAGACCCACTTTTTGAAAGTGACAATTGATCGGGACTCACCTGAAATGACGTCATTAACCTAGACATGATGTCATGACCAGAAGTGGTGTCACTTCTGGTCATCAAGCACAAAATTATTTAACACCCCCATTACAACAAAATTTAATTAATTAAGTAAGTAAGTAAGTAAGTGGCACAATCCTAACCAACTTTCCAGCACTGGCATAACTGTGTCTGTGGCGCATGTGCTGCATCCTGCATTGGAGTAGTAGCCACAGAGGCCTCCTCAAGGTGAAGGAATGTTGTTCCCTCACCTCAGAGCTGCATTGCCCTTACCACAGTGCTGGAAAATTGGTTAGAATTGTTTCCAAAATAAATTAAAAGTTTACAGTATAAGTTTAAAAATTTATTTAAAATAAAGAACCCTCCTGTTTCAAACCTTCCTGTTTTTTTAAAAATTCTCTGAATATTCTGAAGGCTGCAGTCCTAGCCACACTTAACTGGGAGTAAGCTCCACTGTCTATCATTGTTAAAAGCATATACAGTAGTTAGAAGTACAGATCTGGAATGAAATGCAGTCACATTCCATGGTAGAATTAAGTAATATATTAAAAATGATACGCATTGAAATGAATGGGGACCCACCTGAAATTGGCTCATGGACCACCTAGTGGGTTCTGACCCACAGTTTGAGAAACACAGTTTTATACCCTTCTCTAACCAGTTGGCTGCAAGTACTTTTAAAGCTGGAATATTTGAAGGTAAAATTTCACTAAATTTAAACATCAGTTTACGGATTGTAATTTGAGTTCCAAACCTGCATTTGACCTCAAATTAATATTTTGCTATCTGGCCCATTGCCCACCCTTAATGTCTTCACCAGCACCTCTGCCTGCAGACCTGGTAAGTGGCAGCTCAATCCTATCAAGGGCTTACGGTGGTGAGGAGTCTCCTGGACTGTAGTCCTGGATAGACTGTGCAAAAACCATACCATTGTTATGCATGCTGAGGCTGCCAGTTGGAGGCCCTTGGAGCATGACAATGGCTCTCCAAAGCATGCCTTGTGCTCACCGTTCTGTGCAGAAGCTAGGATTCCTGGACTCTGCAGTTGGGGCCTTCGGAAGCATCCCAAGTGGAACAATAAGAGCTGTTCATGTCGGGGACGGATTGGGTGGACGCCGGATCTGGCTTACAGACTGGAGTTTGGTGATACCTGCTCTAGGCCACCACTCTACTCTTCCCCATACTTCCTCTTCTGCTCCATCTCCTCCTTCCTTTTGTAGTCCAAGGAATGGAAGGAGGAGAAGCAGCAGTAGGGATGAGTAGGTGGATGGCGAAGAACACCCCTGCCAATCTGCTACGTAAGGCAACTCCTTCAGTCAGCCACATGGACAGGCCGGCCCTATCCCAGATGCATGTTCTGGCTGCAGAAGGTCTGGGATTCAGTCGTTGCTATCTCCAGTTAAAAAAGCATCAGGCAGCAACTTAGAAGAGACACTGAATCACACCCCATTGGAGAATGTATGAAACTGTCATACATACATAGTATCACTCTGACACTACAAGGCACTCTGGGGCCATCAGGTGGTACAGCCACTTGCAGTGGGAAAATGCCTTGGCCTGACCACCGTATCTGTAATTTTCCCCTTTTATGTCATGTCAGAGCTGGATACCAGCCATGGATCCCACTCCAAGCATTACAGCTGAAGTGAGGGGAGTAGAAATGTGATTGACTTGTGCCTTCAATTTCCCACTGGCTTGTCATGCTGGAGCCATTTTCAGGTTATCTTCCCCTAAGAGCAAACCTTTAATACAGGTACACTATGCCTCTTAAAATCAGCAATACTGAGGAGTCTAAAAGCACCATAATCTCAGCCAGTCGTTGTCTGAATCAAACATACAAAGGAAGAAGGCGAAGGGAAGGTGTGGACTGTGTGTCCAAGTCTTCACATTGGGAATGCCTCAACCCACAAATAAGCTATTATTTCAAAACTGGATTTTTTTCAAGCACTGCAAGCCCCCAAAGACCACTTTGAAATACTCCGTTTTCTTCATTGCCTCTAATTAACATTTTCTTTGGCTCGTGTGCTTCGAGAACTTGGAAGATTTTGAAAAGAGAAAATCTGCTTTTTTCACTTCAGCAGGTGAAGTTTTCCCTGTTCCCCTTGTGACATTTGTGATCCTTCTAATATATTTTATAAAGGGGTTACTTGATTTTATTTTGTTTTTGTTTTTGGGTTTCCAGCGTGGACTAAAGATGGAACATTCCATAAATCCCAGCATGGAGGTTATTTGATGAACTGGTTTGGGCAGTGAATCCAGGAATTATGGGGTTATTTGCAAAGGAGTTTATTGTCCAAAAATTTATGGCAGCAATATAAACTCACAAGAGTCTCTCTCACTCTTTGTTGCAGGAGTTGGCTTCAGTAACTGGATGATGGATGGTGTGACAAAGTGTGATAGCGAGCACAGCTGCAGGGGAAACCGTAAAAAATAATTAAGGGAGACAAAGATAATTATTAGTGATTTTTACTGATTTTTAGTTAAAGTGTTAATGAAGGCTTATGATCAACGTTTGTGATTAGAAAGAAAATCTCTTTGACCAAGATCTGGGTTCTATGAAAGTACACAAAGCCATCTTTTTAAAGGTGCATTGCACAGTGACCTACCAGATGCCTCAGGGAGCACACAGGACAACAAGATACCTGCATCCTTTCCCAATTTGCACTTGCACAACCAGGTTTCCATCTTGAATAGGCCTGAGTTTGCTTGATTCTTATAGTAAGTCTTAGCAATCCCCCCCCTATTAATCAACAGCAAACCACACTTGAGAATCCACAAGACACAAGAATAAGAGGAAAGGAAAAAGTGGGGGGGGGGAGGCCAAAGCAAATGTGATGTGGATATGGAAGATTCATGAGTAGCTTTCCTTCTTCTTTTTTTTTAAACAACTTGGAAGTACATGCTGAATCCCTTTGATTTTGATGGGAGCAGTGGCAATGGGATGGGGCAGGGCATTAACACTTTCACCCATACCATTCTCCTGATCTAAATAATTACCCGACCAAGCTTCTGTTAGCCCCAGATGCAGATGCAGATGCAGATGATGATGATGATGATGATGATGATGATGATGATGATGAAACTGATTTTTTGACAAAAAGAAATCAGAGCATTTTATATAGCTGAAAGAAAGAGAACATGGTTCCTTGTTTCAAAGGAGTGCACAATCTTAAAAAAGAAACAAACATTAGGACAGTCTATGGGAAGGACATTATGCTGGGTTGAATAGGGGCAGTTGTTCCTCACTCCTCTTTAACTTAAGAAAGCCACGTTTGTAAAAGGTATCTTTGCCTAATGTCTTTGCCTCATTAGTAGCAGCAAAAAATACTCCATGGTCCTGGAATGTTTCCCCCAACAGACCCAAAAACAGGTTTGGGTGTGACTTTAGATCTGGAAAAATGGGGGGGGGGTTTAACTCCCTCCACCACAGCCCTATGCTCTGACCAACACTTACTTTGAAGTTTTTGTAAACTTCAAAACTTCTCCCAAAGTTTTGGAAGAATGGATCATGGATCTCTACCTGTAATCCATCTATTTTGGTCCTAAAGTGTGTGTGTGTGTGGGGGGGGGGACACACCTAGAGATTAGGAAGTGCTATCTATCATCAAAACAAAGCAAGAACATTGTTTAAAGTTGAAAGGAAATATGATGGCATATCATATTGTTTTGAAATAAATTAAATCCTGTGCAATATGGCATATCATATTGTTTTGAAATAAATTAAATCTTGGATCTATATTGGATTTACGAATTGGATGTCATTAAAAAAAACAAAACTACAGTGTATGCCAAAATAAAAACTTCTGGTTTTCAGGGAGGAAGATGTGCAGGATTCATGAACTGATGGCAAACAAGGTAATAGTGGACAGAAGTGTGGCACCACTGAGGGCCTTCCATCAATTGTAGCTGGTTAGAACCTTTCCCTGCATTGCCTTCTTATCCATTCCAAAGTATGCTTCAAAGTGCTACCACTAAAGCAACCCAGAATGCCGCTCAATGCCACCTCAGGTCTGCACAGTTCCATGTTTCACATGTGGCTCCTTCAGTGGGACCATGCAAATGAAAGAGCTTCCTCATTTGCACTGTGCCTGTAAATCAGACAGAAAGTCCTGCCCTTCCATGTTTGAAGAATCCACTCTGGGAGCAAAGTAAAGAGGCAGGTGATTCACTTTCTCCATCAGTGCAGCTGCATCAGTACCAATTGGGCAGTAAGTTGCCCCCTGCCTCAGTGACACTGTATCCAAAAGGTTGGTCTGTGTTCTTCTTTTTTCTGTATGGTGCATGCCCTTATGAAACAAGCCAATAATTCAAGGGAAATGGCTGGACTATAGCAGAACCCTGAGAATCCAATAAACCTTCTGCAGCAATATTTAGAAGCCAATATGTAATTCAAAAGCTGGGCTAATTACAAACGGCTCTTGTAAAACAGTGCCTTGTTTTACTTGACTCTTAGACCAACACTTTAGCCAAATGAAAATTCCACATTTTGACCTCAGCAATGTTTTCTTTGGACACACCTGTTGACTACTTGGTCGGATCAAAAGAGTCAGAGGGCAGGATTTTGGAAGACAAGTTGCATGAGCCTTGGAAAATAACCTCATCAGCACCCTCTTGGGTGATGCATGACCACTGACTCAGGGACCTCTTGCATGGAAATGTCACTTGTGTATTGGGTTTGCCACTGAAGTGGTGAGCAATGGTCCAAGGAGATGCTCCCCTTGGAGAGGTGGAAGGAGGTGGTGGCTGGACAAACCAAACATCAACAAGGAGAGGCCAGAGGCCAGAAAGAGATAGGGAAAAGGTGGGGAAGGCTGGAAGCAAAGGACAGTGAAAGGGGAAGTATTTGGGAAAGCGAGAAGAGCCCTGGGATGCACAGGTGGGCCCTAAGACCAGAGGCAGCACCAACCCTAGTCTCGGTACCAGCTCCCACTGGGATGTTAAGCCTCTGGGACCAATGACTGCTTAACCTGAGTCCTAAACCCTGGCTTGGGAGCCCCAGGCAAAGATCAGTTTGAGGCTCTGTGGAGACAACCAGGACTCAGAAACCAAGCCCACAGGGCTGTGATACTTCCACTCCACTTCTCGTGAAAAGAACCCTCAACAAATTGTGAAATCCCCTTCCCCTCCCCTCCGTCCCCTCCCCTGATCTATATTTTTGAAAAACCAATAAGGACTATAAACAATGAATTATCACAGCAGCCTTTGCTTCCTCTGTCTTTTCCTAGACTTCTCATCCTCCACATCATGTCATTCCCTTTCAATGTGGAGCTCCCACCATGAGACAGGAAGCTCTCCAAAAGCTCCCTCAATGGGTCACTTAGGAAGGTGCCATACTGAATCAGACTATTGGTCCACCTAGCTTATTATGACATTGGCTAGCAGCATCTCTCCGGGATTTCAGATGTATCTTTCCTTGCTCTGCCTAGATAGGGTTACCGGATTCAGGATGCAATCCTGAACTGAGTTAGGCCGGCATAAGCTAAGCCGGCAAAGTTTGGCCAACACAAGGGATACCGTAAAGTATGTTTGGACCACTCTCAGAGTCAGAGAGGCCAGCACACAGACATGAGCCATCCTCCCTGACTCTGAGAGTAGACCAAATGCACTTTATGGTGGCCCTTGTGGTGGCCAAAGTTTGGCTTAGTTTATGCCGGCCTAACTCCAGTTTAGGACTGTGCTCTCAAACTGGGGTAGAGTGTCTATACCTTTAACCACTGTATAGAAGAGGGAATTTTGTCAGGTGCAGCTCACCATGGAAGGGTCTGCACCTGCCAAAATTTCCTCTTCTATACACTAGTTAAAGGTCTAGGCACAGTGTCCCAGTTTGGATCTGGTAACCCTATGCTTAGAGATGCCAGAGATCTTGGGTATGTGTTCTCACTGAGTTGTGGAGTACCATGGCTGAAGGGCTCCTAGACCTTTAACAGTTGTGTAGAGGAGGGAATTTCAACAGGTGCAGCTCTTCATTTGTGAAATAACAAGTGACACCTGCTAAAATTCCCTCTTCTACACAATTGTTAAAGGTCCAGGAGCCCTAAAATTGAAAGTTTGGCCACCCGTGCTATAGGAGGTGTGAACTGATGGTTGAGCTTCCAGTACTCCCTGAAGCTAAGCAGGAGAATTTGTGGCCTTGTTTTTTGAAGGGAGATGGAATGCCAGGCTATGACAAGCTGCTGTACCTGTGGTGGCAGGCTGGGTCACTCATGAGCTAATTAGTCACTGCAAGCAAGAATTGGGGGAGGGAGCATGTGAGAAGGCCAGCCAGCACGGAATACGACCTTGCAGACCTGTCCAGGCTTGACTTGTGATTGCCTGTTGAAGCTCAATGGCACACAGACAGAGGAGAGAACTGTGAAGGCTACATCTGGGACTGAGGATTTTGGTGAATCGTAGAATACTGTATATTTGTAAATATGCCATTGAAACATGGTGGCTTAGACTACTAGCCTACCCATGTAAGCCACCTTGGGTATTTGCTTCGGCATGGGAAAGGCAGGGTATAAATTCTTCAAATAAATAAATAAATAAATAAATAAATAAATAAATAAATAAATATCTTCATGGTTTAATGAGAACACCAGAATATCTAGGCCAGCCTTGATCTAGAGAGATCGTGACAGTTGCCTTAACATGAGAAGACAGTGATGTCATCAGATGACAATTCTCTTCTTTCCTAAACCACTTCAGCTAAGAATGTGATCAGACATATTCCCACAGAGGGCGATATGGATAGGACTATTTTCAGAATAATCCTCCTAAAACAATGCAGTGTGCCAAATGAGTCATCTCCAGGAGTGTGGCTTGGCTTAAAGCAGGCAGGTTTATTCAGCATCAGGAGTCTCCTTGGGGTCATGGAAGCTGCAAAAGAGCCTTTGCCTTTTCTTCTGAGTGCAGAAGAAAATATGTGCAGGATCCGGCTGGCCGAGAGGCCACAAGTGCTGGAGATGCTGCATTCGTCTAATATAAGATCAGTGTGACATTTATATTCCAATGTAGATGTTTTGGAGATGCAGCATAAGCTGGTAAGTTTGTGCAGGACCCATGAGCATGTTGCTTTTCACAGTCTGTTGTTTTTGGTTAGTAATGACTTCGTGTGAAGAAGTGGGAGCTTTAATTGCTCCCAACTGGGCCCTGCGCCTAAGGTATGAAAATAAAATAAAAAATTCCAATGCTAGGGTAAAAATTGTTGCAGTTTCACACCACACACTCCAGAACTGGTTGAAACTGGCATTCCGTCTCTTCGTCTCCAAATCAGATAGAGCACCTGCGTGTCCTTGAGGTGGTCAGCTTCCCAGCTTGTTAGTGCAACCTGCTACACAGTAGCTGAACTCCCTTTAGATAGTGTAACAGAAGCAGGCAATGTTTCTCACGGGAAGCACTGGCTAACAAACACCCCACTTTCTCATGAGCTCATGGTGTTCTAAAGGTTACCCCATTGGTTAACATGGGGCACGGGGGTCTCTAAGTACCCACCTACCAGATATACTCTAGCTGCACCCTTTGTTCTTCTGTATGTACCATGTGTGCGCGCAAACTGTGAAGAATACGCTGAAACGCCGCTTGTACGCGGCATGCCTTCGCCGGCTTTCGCTAACCGGCAAATGGAACTTCTCACTTTCGCTACTGAAACCAATAAAATGGCTTTGTTATTGAAATGTAGCGATCGCTTCTTTCCTCCGCTCCGATCGCGCTAGGCAAGCGCTGAATGGGTCCACAAGCCCCCAACTCTGCTATCAACACTCCAAATACACAACAGGTTATGGAAGATTCAGCCGTAACCCTGCAGGGGTTTGCTGCGGACCCAATCCACGGAGCAGAGACTGAGTGGTGAATGCGGCTGCATCCCTACACTCGCGGACATCCTGACAGATGTCTGATGAGGAAGGAGCTACCGGTGGAGTCAAGGAGGAGACAGAGGAAGACCTCGGTGACGAGGCGGGGGAAGAGGACGTTGGCGACCCAGGAGAACCCGAGCAATCCGGGGAAAGCGAAGAGGGCGAATCGGAAGACGACGATCTCGGACCTCTCCTTCCCCTTCCGGGGGCTCCCGACGGCCAAGCACCTGTCCCGCCACCGCCGCTCGTCCCAGGGCAAGGTCCTTTCATCCCTCTGATACCACCTCAAGTTCCACCGCTGCAGCCCGCTGGGCCCGGAATCAGGATGGCGCAGCAACCTCCCGCCGCCCCGCCGGCGCCTTTCAACATTGCCATTCCACTTCTCAACGACAGCAACTATGTGCAATGGGCACACAAGATGCGGTTGCTGCTGGAAAAGGACGACCTTTGGCAGCGCACTCAAGCGCTTCCCACGAACGCTGCAGAAGAAGCAGCTGACAGGAAGGCGAAGGCGACCATCGGTCTTGCAATCTCTGAGGATCTCTTAGTTTATGTTCGCGATCTTGGACATGCTATGGACTATTGGAACACATTGAAGGAGCTGTTTGCACGTGCATCCCTGACTTCCAGCATGGTTCTGACACGCAAATTGTGGCGATCGCGTCTTGAACCGGGGGGGGACTTACGGGTCCACCTAAGAGCAATGCAGCAAAACCTCAAAGACCTTGAGGCGATCGGGGAACGTGTCGAGGAAAGGCTTAAAGTTTTTGCAATCCTCAATTCCTTGGATGAGACGTGGGACATGTTTACCCTGACTTTGGAATCTATCCCTGCAGCACAACTGACTGTCCCCCATGTCGTCGCACGGCTTCTCGAGGAAGCGGACAAAAGGAAAGACAACCAGAGGGAGCGAGAATTCCGAAAGGGGAAAAACAACATTCCTGGGAAAAAGCAGCAGCAGCCCAAGAATGAGTCCCAGGCGCAAGTGTGCGCCAGTGCGAGACAGTGCTATGTGTGCGGATCAACTCAACATCTCGCATACCAGTGTGCCAAGAAAAAAGGAGGCTCTAAAAAGAAGAAAAAACCCCAAGGTGAGCAGGGCACGGGACAAGGGCAGTCTCCAAAGCCCCATGCACAGCAACCCAAAGCGAGTATCGCTTTCGTGGGCTCAGCGGCAGGTGGGCGCACGCGAGGATCCTGGTTGTTGGACTCGGGAGCAAGCCACCATATCGTAACATCCGCTGACTTACTCACGAGTAGGTGCGAGACGGATCGTGAAACTGTCGCACTCGCAAATGGAACAACAGCGCCAGTGATTTGCGCTGGAGAGGTTTTCCTGCCACAACTGCAGACTACCTTGAGAAATGTGCTGTGTGTGCCAACAATGTCGAGGAATCTGCTCAGCCTTGGCACCCTTCAAGAAGATGGATTTAAAGTGACTTTCCAAGACGACGTCTGCACACTTGAGAGGGGGAATCTTTGTGTGGCTGTCCCCCGAGTGTATCGGCTTTTCGTGCTTGGAGCGAAGACAACAGGGAATCAACAGGCAACTGTGTGCTTCAATCAACCAACGCACCGATCCTGTGGACATTTGTGGCACCTGCGACTAGGACATTTAAATCATGACTATGTGAAAAAGACAGCTGAACTTGTGCACGGAATGGACTTAAAAGACTGCGATGCTTTTATGGACTGTGATGTGTGTAAACTTACTAAATCGCATCGCGCATCCATCCCGAAGTTCAGCAATCGCCAGACTCAAACCCCCTTACAGCTGGTGCATATGGACTTAATCGGCCCTATGAAGAAGACAGCAGGGGGGGCGCAATATGTTCTGACGCTCGTGGACGATGCTACGAGGTATAGTTTTGCATTTTTGTTGCGCCAGAAATCTGAGGCTTTTAATAAAATCCGCAATTGGGTCAGGTGGGCGGAAAGGCGGTTTGGCCATCGCATAGTGGCGATCCAAACCGACCGGGGAGGTGAATTTCTGAGTAGGGAGATGTCTCAATGGTTGGAAAGGCAGGGCATCACCCACAGACTCACCGCTCCCCGCACCCCAGAGCACAATGGGGTGGCGGAGAGGAAAAACGGTGAGCTTCAGAGCATGGTAAGAGCGCTGATGGAGCAGTCAAAACTACCCAAAGGGTTGTGGGGAGAGGCGATGAAATATTCTGTATTTATTTCAAATCGGGTTTACCACCGTTCGATTGACGGGGTCCCCTACACCAAGCTATTCGGCAAACCTCCCAATCTTGCATTTCTAAAGACGTTTGGATCATACGCCTTTGTACATGCAGATCGGGAAACACGCAGAAAAGATGACCCGCGTGCCAGGCGGCTGCAGTTTATTGGGTTTGAACCGAATTGCAAAGCGCTTAAATTCCTCAATCCTGACCACAAAACTGTCACAATATCCAACTCTTATGATTTCTCTGAGCAAGGTTTACTGCCAGATCATGCTGACAGAACAGTCAGCATCCCCACACAAGCTGCAGAGAATGGGGGGGAGGCAAGATTAGAAAGCACTCCCGATCAGCCCGCATCAACTCCTCAGAGAACTCTACAAAGACAGGAGCCAGCTCCTGCCACACCAGCAAGCCCTGACAGGCTGCTGGAAGAGGGGGGGCACTCCAGGATTAGATACAAGCACGTCTTCAGAGGAAGCTACACCGGAACAAACTGTTCCGACCAGACGCATCCTTCCTCCAAGGGCTTTGCGTGGGGTTCCACCCCAGAGATTAACCTACCAGGTAGAGGTAGGAAAGGTACCTCAGACATACCAAGATGTCATAGAGCTACCGCAAACCCAAAAGGAAGAATGGCTGCAAGCTATTCGGACTGAATTAAAGGCAATGCACGACTTAAAGGTCTTTGAACCAGCAACATTACCAGCTGGAAAACACGCAATTGATTCCAGATGGGTGTTTGTTCTCAAGGATAGGGAAGGTGCTGAGCCGTTAAAGAAAGCCCGTTTAGTGATCCGTGGCTGTAAGCAAATCCCAGGTGTAGATTTCGAAGAAATCTATTCACCAACACTTGCAGCCACCACGCTACGCGCAGCGCTTGCCGTAGCAGCCAGCAGAGGCTATCAGGTTCACCATTTTGATGTTGGGACGGCTTACTTGCACGCAAACCTGCAAGAAGAGGTATATATTACAATACCACCAGGTGTGCAAAGCGATTACTCACATTTTCGTCTCAGGAAGGCTGTTTATGGGTTGAAACAAAGTGGGAGAAGCTGGCATTTATGCCTTAAAGAGCAGCTGCAAAAATTGGGGTTCACCCCCTCCGCAGCTGATCCATGCCTTTTCAGAAAGGGAAAAGGAGAGAAATTATGTGTTCTGTTATGTTTTGTTGATGATTTGCTGGTCCTCGCAAAGACAACACAACAGATCAATCAGATCACACTACAACTTCAAAAGGCATTCGCACTTAAATGTCTTGGTCCTGTCAGTCAATACCTAGGGGTAGAGATCGAACGCACAGCTGACAGTGCTGGTTTTCTCCTCAGTCAGGAGAAAAAGATCCACGATCTACTCCAGATATGGGGCATGCAAGACTGCAAGGTTGTATCAACTCCAATAGTGATGGGGAGAGGGGAAAAAGCAGAGGAGTCTGCACCATTTCCAAACCAGAACATGTTCCTTTCACTGTTGGGTTCACTCACACATCTTGCGTGCTGGACGCGCCCAGACATTAGCGTTGCAGTCAATCACCTGAGCAGAAAAGCTGCAAATCCCACACAGGCAGATTGGATAGCCTTGAAACGTATCCTCAGGTACTTGAAAGGCACAAGTAGTCACAAGTACCACATTACCCCAAAAGGAGCACTGCAATTGGAAGTTTTTGCAGACAGTGACTTTGGGGGGGATGACACAAGGAGATCTACCACAGGCTATGCCATACGCCTTGGGGATTGCGTGATAGATTGGGGGTCACACAAGCAAAAGACTGTCGCATGTTCTACTCTAGAGAGTGAGTACACAGCCCTAAGTCATGTGACCAACTACCTACACCTGCTCAGGCAATTGATGTCGGATTTGGATGCTCCACAAACAAATCCAATCCAGATCTGGATGGACAACCAGTCCGCAATCCAGATTGCTGGGTCAGAACGAATCCGGATGCACTCTAAGCATGTTGACATAAAGCATAAACATGTCAGAGAAGCAGTCCAAAATGGGGACATTGACGTGCTTTACTGTCAATCACAAGAGAACATCGCGGACGTCCTAACCAAAGCACTTCCTGCGCCACAATTCAAACAAGCAGTTCAAATGTTAGATTTGGCGCCAAAAGATGACTTCCGAGACGCAATGGGGGGGTGTTGCAGTTTCACACCACACACTCCAGAACTGGTTGAAACTGGCATTCCGTCTCTTCGTCTCCAAATCAGATAGAGCACCTGCGTGTCCTTGAGGTGGTCAGCTTCCCAGCTTGTTAGTGCAACCTGCTACACAGTAGCTGAACTCCCTTTAGATAGTGTAACAGAAGCAGGCAATGTTTCTCACGGGAAGCACTGGCTAACAAACACCCCACTTTCTCATGAGCTCATGGTGTTCTAAAGGTTACCCCATTGGTTAACATGGGGCACGGGGGTCTCTAAGTACCCACCTACCAGATATACTCTAGCTGCACCCTTTGTTCTTCTGTATGTACCATGTGTGCGCGCAAACTGTGAAGAATACGCTGAAACGCCGCTTGTACGCGGCATGCCTTCGCCGGCTTTCGCTAACCGGCAAATGGAACTTCTCACTTTCGCTACTGAAACCAATAAAATGGCTTTGTTATTGAAATGTAGCGATCGCTTCTTTCCTCCGCTCCGATCGCGCTAGGCAAGCGCTGAATGGGTCCACAAGCCCCCAACTCTGCTATCAACACTCCAAATACACAACAAAAATAAATAAAATAAATATTTTTACAAAATCGTTTCACAGCCACTCAAACAAGTGGCTTCGTGACTATTTACTTTTCAAAGGTAATTACACATTTTGCGTGTTTACTTGTACGCTTGCATGTATGCAATGTTACATTAAAATGTGCTTCGATCCATTTGGTCCATTAACTCACATGCACTTTTCAAACGCATATTTTGATTGACTCCCATTCTACCATAGTCTGAATAAATTTTAAGGGAGCAATCTGAGAGCGCAACCCTAACCTGGAGTTAGGTAGGCACAGTTAGGCCAGCAAAGTTTGGCTGGCACAAGGGACACTGCAAAGTATGTTGGGACCACCTTCAGAGTCAGAGAGGCCAGCCCACAGATGTGTGCCACCCTCCCTGACTCCAAGAGTGGTCCAAAGGTGCTTTGCTGTGGTCCTTGTGCTAGCCAAATTTTGCTGGCCTAACTGTGCCAGTCGAACTCCAGGATTGTGCCCCTAATCAACCTTCCAGCATGGACGTAGCCAGTAGTGTCATGTAACCGGTATGCTGCGTGGGAGGAACGGGTGAGCGGCAGCCCGCCCGTTGCGTAACACTCTGTTTCGCCGTCTTTCACTCCTTTCACCCCACGGGGGCGGGGAAGATGGCAAAACGGAGCATTACACAATGGGCGGGCTACCGCTCACCCATTCCTCCTCCCCAACATACCGCTTACATGACACTACTGGACATAGCTGTGCCAATGGGGCATGTGCTGCATTCCTGCAGTGGAGTCATAGTCACACAGGCCTCATTGTGGTCAGGGAATGTTTGTTCCCTTACCCGGTGCTGAAACGTTGGTTTGGATTGCGCCCTTAGATTCTACAGACCTTAGCCATGAACCTGGGGGCCTGCAAAAAAAAAAAATGTTTCTAATTGGGCCCAGGGGCTCCTAAGGCTCAGTCTATGTGACAGATTCTTCTCTCATCAGCAGAGCCTGCAATTGCCATTTGAAGCCAGGGCCTTTTCTATTCTCTCTGGTTTCGGTCGCTTTCAGCCACATCAACACAAATGGGAGCTTTCTTCGATATTTTGAAACCCATCTATCAAGAAGTATTGATTTGTGCTGCTGCATATGGAAATGGCTCATGTGAAGAGTTAACTGGAGTTTCACTTGTGGTCAGAAACTCATTTGCCAGGTCCCATTCCAAAAGGAACGTTACCAAAGTCAGCCACTGAACCATGTGTTGAAAAGACCAAGCAAGCGTCACAGAGCTGCAGAGAGACCACAAAGAAGTTCACTTGTTGTAGGAAAGCGGTTTTGGCAGTCGACGTTTTCACAGCTCCTCTACAGGCCTCAACAGTGGGCCCAACAATCCTGTAAATGGCCCACTTTCCCGGACATCAAGGCGTTTCTGCAGGTGTACTGACCTTGATCCATTTATGTTGACTGAACTGCAGGATACAGGTTTTCGGCCAGGGAATCTGTTGCATTTTTATTGTTTTAAATGTCTGTTGTGAACTGCCGTGAATAATCAGGGATAGGGAGAGCAGTGGTTCTCAAACATTTTAGCACCAAGATCCACTTTTTAAAGCGACATTCTATCAGGACCCACCTCTGTTTATGGGTCTTAAAAAAGGGAGGTACGGAAAGAAATAATCGTAGGGATAATTAGTAAAGTATCCTAAAAACAATTACAAAAAAACGCAAATACAAATGCAAGGGCAGCCCCTGACAGCTTGTAAACTGAACCAACCTGTATCAATGTGCGATGTCAATGACTGCTGGTCACCAGAGTTGTAACTAAGGCGGAGCCTGAGGGGTACCCACCCCAGGCGATGCACCACAAGGAGATGCAAGATTGGCCCCAGGCTCTTCCCTAGTTATGGAAGTGACTGTCCAAGTCTGCTGCAAAGGCAGTCTCTTCTGGCTTCTCCCTGAAGGAGGAGGCGCTGGCAGCTTTGCACACTGACCCGCCCCCTCCTCTGGAGAGGACATAAGACCTCAAGAAAAGCCCTGTTGGATCAAGCCAAAGGCCCATCTAGTCCAGCTTCCTGTATCTCACAGTGGCCCACCAAATGCCTCAGGGAAGCACATGAGACAACAAGATACCTCCAGCCTATTGCCACTCCCTTGCACCTGGCATTCTGAGGTAGCCTACTTCTAACATAAGAAGTTGTATCACCCATCATGGCCTATAGCCCAAAATGGAATTTTCCTCCAGAAATCTGTCCAATCCCCTTTTCAAGGCATCTGGGCCAGATGCCATCACCACCTCCTTCGGCAAGGAGTTCCACAGGTTAATTACCCACTGGGTAAAAAAGTATTTCCTTTTATCTGTTCTACGGAACCCGGAAATGATGTCATGACATTGTGCTACATCGTGACATCACTGCCCCGAGATCTGGGGTAGGATGTTGCAGCTCTGCGGGTTGCAATGGCTCTGAGTGACCTCCAGATTGAGTAGCCAGTTGCAGGAGAGCCATAGTGGGAGAAAAGTACACTTTTCTTTCCTGACTGTGTGCCTCCCAGAGGCAGCTGGTGGGCCACCTTGGGAAACGGGATGCTCTATTGGATGGACGTTTGGCCTGATCTGTCAGGACTCTTCTGTTATTATTGTACTGATGTGAAAATCATAATAATCTCTCATTTTCCCCATTCCTAAATGATTTCCCCCCTGATTAGTCTATGAAGAATAATATCCAAGCAGGCTTTTGCACACCAGGGTTGCTTGATTACTCAAGCTGGGTGAGCTCACTGCACAGTTACCGCTTTTTGTTATTATTCTTTATTTCATGGGATTTTTATAAGGTTGCCCTTCATATGTAGAGAATTGCAGCCAGCTTGGGGGGGGGGCTTTTTTTAAAGCATGCATGGAACTATAGTCCGTATTTTCCACAGGCAAAGAATGGAAGCCATTAGGTTGGTGTGCATGTTAAAGCCCAAGGACCCATTAAGAAACCTGAGAGCATTATCAATGGCCTGGAAAGTCTTTTAAAAATGAATTTGCAAGGCAAAATTAAAGAGAAAGCTCTGTGGAAACTTCTCACATCTTCATTTAAAATACTTCTCTTGGAACAGCGTCGGTTCATAACACTTTAAATTGTTATTGTAAGAATTCATTCAATCATCCCTGAAAGCATCTGGGCTATCAACACAACCCCTAATGTTACTGATCAGGGGAGCATTTCTGTACATAATTAACCTGCAGTAGCCCCAGAACAGGCTAAACTGGGGACAAAGGAAGCCATCCCTTTTATCAGTAATGGAGCCCCCCAACAAGTGTAGACCTGGGCCCGGATCCAGAGAAGTGCTTTACTTGTTCTATGTACTCCAGGGAGATTTGGACCTGTGCTTCTCGAGCAGCAGCTCCACCAATGCCATATGGCAAAGTCTTTTGAAAAGGAGGTGTTTTGTTTTTTTCAAAAGCACTTTATGAAGCAGCTTTTCATTAAGTCCACAGAGCTGGAAAAGAGTCTCAGAGCAAACTTTTGTTCTAATGTGCAGAGTCTCGGTCATGCAAATTCCAGGAATCAGGTAGCAAGTTCAGGAGAGAGTTTTAAGAAGAAGTGATACCCACCCCTGAATGTACAGTAGTAAAAAAAGGAGCAGCTTGACAATTCTTTATTCTCAAGGGCTGGGATCTCCATGTCTCAGCCATCCTTTCCCCTTTCTCATGTTCTCATTTGATTCTGCAATGAAGACTTTGACCATGCACAAAACGACTACAGTTGATAGTGAGAATTTTTTTTTTTTTTAAAAACCCACCAGAAAGATTGGGAGTGAGCAAAGAAGGAAGGTCTGCTTACTCCAGGGCATGACTTCAAGTTGTGATTTGTTCAGCTGTTAGGTCAATGGTTGTTGACTGAGAGCACAATCCTAAACTGGTGTTAAGCTGGCACAGTTAGGCCAGCAAAGTTTGGCTGGCACAAGGGACACCGTAAAGCAGGTTTGGACCAATCTCGGCAGGGCTGGCTCTAGCAGCAGCGGGGCCCAATTTGGGGCATTCCTGTGGGCCCTCCCGCGAGGCCCCCACTCACCAAGAAGAGCGCTGTTTGTGCCATGTGCAAAGGCATGGCATGTGGAAGTAGTTGGTGGTGATATCATAACATCACTGCCAGCTGCTTCCAGGTGGCCCAACTTGGGCTGTTCAGAGGCAGAGACAGGTGGGAGAGACCAAGGTAAAGCTGCTCTGCTCGCCCCACTGACTTACAGCCCATAGAGATCCTAGCTGCAGCCACAGGCAATATGTGCACCCTGCTAGTGAGGGGCCCCCTGAAGCACGGGGCCCGATGTGATGACATTGGTCACATTGGCTTAAAGCTGGCCCTGAATCTTGGAGTCAGGGAGGATGGAGCATGTCTGTGCTGGCCTCTCTGACTCTGAGAGTGGTCCAAACATACTTTACGGTGTCTCTTGTGCCAGCCAAACTTTGCTGACCTAACTGTGCCAGCCTAACTCCAGGTTAGGATTGTGCCCTAAGGGTCCAATCCTACGGTTGCTTTTTGGATAGACTAGCACTTCATTTTCCACAGTGCTACACATGATATTTCTACTTCTTTCCAATATTGATCATTGCTACCATTAATAAATTGTACCCTAACAATTTTCTGCATGTGAAGTTGGAAGCAAATATTTTTGTATTCAATGGGGCTTACTCCCAGTTATGTGCACTTATGAGGTAATTTAATTACCTGCCTTTCTCTTATTTAATAATGTCTTGCAGTATATTGCTCAATATCTCTTGGAGAGATTTGGCATA
>JAJKFI010000009.1:12778041-12799263 GCA_029204185.1 Lerista edwardsae
CACACACACACACACACACACACACACACACACACACACACACACACGAGTATCGAGAAAAATTGGCTGCTTTAAATTTCTCTGAGCGCAAATCAGTTGTGGATAGTTGCTACCCAACTCTGCTTTTGTAGTAGTGAATATTCTTATAGGAGTGTTGGGGGTGGGGAATCAATGTTGGCTTTCCACCCACCCCCCCAGTTTGTTTCCTGATTAAAGAGTTTTAAAATGTGGTTTTACTCTGCTCTATTATCTTCTAACAGGTGCTGGCTTGTATTCAAATAGAAATGCACACTGAAAGCTTTTGGCGAAGACCAACGCTTAATCAAGACCAGAGCCCCTTCTGATTCTACCATTGCTAATTTATACAGTAGTACTGTAATGAATACTGCCTTTGGTTAACCATAATCTTCATTTACCTCATACATCTTTCAATTGAGTTAAGTCATTAGGGAAAAAATAGATTTAAGAACGAAACCTTCAGTGGGATAATCTCTTCTCTGCTGAAAGCAGCAGAGGAAATGAAGCCAAAACGTAGGATTCAGGCTAATCCTAGGCCTCGGCCTTGCTGAGGTGGTAAAGCTCTGTGGCGGCTATACCATGTCAGAATGCAGGTAAGGACTCATGTAGTGGAATGTTACCTCATGGAAAAAAAGATTCCTACATGTGGAGCATGACATATGGGCAGTAGTGGGATCTGCAAATGAAGAAGTGGAACGCTGGGCGGGATTTAGGCGGGACTACCGTTTGATTAGCAGCCTGTCCGCTCCGTTCCGACGCCCCCCCGCTCACCGCGCGGGCTGCCCTGGCCTCGGATGGGGCGCCTGCTCGCCCGGGGGGGAAGGGTGGAGTAAGTCCCGCGTAAGTCCCGCCCAGCGTTCCACTTCTTCATTTGCAGATCCCACTACTGCATATGAGGGATTCTTAAGCTTCAAGACAAACTAGTTTTCTGTTGGTAGATTTTGTTGCATTGTTTGTATGGAGGAACATGTGACAGTGAGGCCTCAAAGGGAATAGCCACCTCCCACTCCCTGATAGTGCATTGGCTGCTACTACTGACACAGAGCTCAGCAACTGGTCTGGCCAGGAAGTTCCGCTATCGGACACGTACCCTTGGCTAATGCCTGACATATGTGACCTATGAAACACCTACCCCACCAAAGGAAATAATCCACATGGTGTCTGCGAATGTGCCTCGTTAGACGGTAACAGCACTCCAGTAAAGGTAGGAGCACCACAGGATTTAATCCGCTATTTATAATATTTACTATATTTATACCCCATTTTTTTAAAAAAAGTTTTCTCAAAGTGGCCTATAATTTAAAATAAAACATAAAACAACAAGAAATCCAAATGAAACGAACAAAACAACAACAACTAAAACAGTAGCATTAAATTCTGCAATAATGGTTAGAACCATGTAAAATGCACAGCGCATTTGAAAGATGTGGACTAAAAATGTCTTGAGAGCCCATTTAAAAACAGTCAGTGCGAAGGTCCTGAGGTTCTTCCCTGGAAAGGAATTCTGATTTCTGGCACCACGACAGAAAAGACCTTCTCTTTAGTTTTCCCAAATAATATCTGGCCAAATGGCAGGCTATAGAGAGAGCCTACAATCTTAGGGCCTGGGTAGGTTCATCCAGCTGGAGTACATCAGAGCCCTATATAGGCAGGGCTCTCATGCTGTGCTTCCAGGGCCCAATCCTGTCCAATGTCCCAGAGCTGATGCAATCACAATGCAGCCCCGAGCGGGAATAAATGTGTCCTTATCTTGAGGAGGCCTCTGTGACTCTCCACCCCCCACCCCCAATTCAGGATGCAGTGCAAGCACTGCTGGCCTGGCTGTATCAGTGCTGGAAAGCTAATAGGATTGAGTTCCCAGTGGATTTTGCCAAAGGCATTAATTTTAAAGGGGAGAGGATATTTGCTTTTACCATCCAGTTTTGCAAATAAATGCTGTTTCTCGTCATAAATTCTTCTCTTTCTAAGTGCTGAGTGCTTCATGACAGGAAAGCACACAACCAGAGACGTCATCCGGGCGCGCCAGGAACCGGAACGCCCGGATGATTGACAGTCCTCCGCCCCTATGACGTAGGGCAGACACGCCTCCCTGCGCCTCACAGCGCCCGAATCACTCCATTTCAGAGCGATTCGCGACGCGAGGGAGGGAGGGCGGGCCCAGGAGCAGCTCGCCCATCCTCGGGAGAGGCAGTGCGGCCTGAGCCCATCCGTAGAACTGGCGGAACGGCGTACTGGGCCGTTCTGCCAGGATGACACCACTGCCCACAACTCATTCTTTCACTATTACTTCTTTTAAGCAATGATCTTGATTTTGACCACGGCGTCTTTTTGCCAGCTGTTGCTGAAATATAGCCCAATCCTGAACTGCCTGATCGCCTGGCAATGCAGTGGTACCAGGTGGCTACTGCTGCATCCCGCGGCATCCCGGCAACCCTGGGAAGCTTTGCAGGGAAAGGGGATATTTGTCCCCTTTCTGTGCAGTAAGGGCACAAAGTGGGCGATGGGTCTACTCACTCCTGTGCTGGCATTTTAGAAAATGGCTGCAAAATCACTCAACTTATTGCTGCATCCTCAGGAAAAAATGGCATCACAATGATGGCATCACTTCCAGTGAGTCCTAAACAGATTATAATTCTAAAAAGTGGGTCCCAGTGCTAAAAGGTTTGAGAACCACTGTGCCAGTGAATACAAGCAGTACAATTGGTTCCTACTGCATTGAGATTCATGCCCCACGTTCTTTCACCAATTATTTTGAGGGGAGCACTAACTCAAGACCAAGGCTTAGATTCTAAATGTGATTTTCACATCCAGGATAGAAAAAGCAATACCTTCCCAAAGAAGAGTCACTTCTATTCAAGATATCAAGCATTAGCAACTTGAGAAAAGGAAAGCTGTGTGGTCAGTACTTTTTTCTCCCTAGAGGGTGAAATTGAATCTGTTAACTCCAGGAAAATGGAACCAAATGAGTGACATTTATTTCACAGTGTGTATTTACATTAAGTACAGCTGTATACATAACTGTATGCTAACACAAATTGAAGGGTAGCTTGCTATCAGGTAGCTCTAGATGTATACTTATTACAGTGTCTATTTTTGTTGTCAGTTGTTATCCAAAGCATGTTCCAAGTAATAGGTCATTCATCAATCTGAGAATCAATTGGCACATTTAATGAGGCTGTGTATAATTAACACACCACCCATCTCATCCAATTCACCATACCTAGGTAATTGACATACCATGTCACACATTCCAAAGTGGTCTCTTAAAACTATAACAATGAATAAGTAAGCTGGATCCTCGGTTGGTTAAAGCCAACCTTGCGCCCAACTGACTTGACAGAAGATTTGCTGTCAGCAGTCATACTAAGAGCGCAATCCTAACCTGACGTTAGGCTGGCACAGTTAGGCCAGAAAACTTTGGCCGGCGCAAGGGACATTGTAAAGTATGTTTGGACCACTCTCGAAGTCAGAGAGGCCAGCACACAGATGTGCACCATACTCCCTGATTCTGAGAGTGGTCCAAACATGCTTTACGATGGCCTTGTGCCGGCCAAACTTTGCTGGCCTAACTGTGCCAGCCTAATTCCAGGTTAGGATTGTGTCCTGAGTAAAGCACCACACATATTCTGATACTGTGTAACATCATCATCATCAACATCTCCATCATCATCATTAACAACAACTCCTGCCTTGTGAAGGAAATTCCAAGGAAAGTGTAGCTATAATCAGTAGTGCTATCCAGCTGGTACGCTGGGTGGGACTTACGTTTGATCGGCAGTCCGCCTGTTGTGTCACGCCGCGTTCCGTCGCTTTCCGGCCGGCCGGGGCGTGCCGGAAAGCGGCAGAACGCGGCGTGACGCAACGGGTGGACTGCCGATCAAACGTAAGTCCCGCCCAGCGTACCGGCTGGATAGCACTACTGGCTATAATGCTCAGGTCAAGTATTCACTACGCTTGTGTCCTCTGCCAGTACAATGCCAGTACAATTCACCTACAAATGTTAAACACCAGTCCCTCGTTTTTTTTAAAAAAAAATGGACAAGCATCTGTCTATCTCAAAGTCAAATGCCTGCCTTACACGTTATGGTTTTGAGCCACTTGATCTATCAATTAAGCAGCCTCTTTAGCCAAACACTGTAAAGCAGGCGACCATCCCAGCAGTCTCAGCCCTTGGCTGGGATTGTTAAGACTCGCTGTGAACAGCTGGCCTCTTTACAGTCCTTGTGATGCAGATTAAATGAAAATAATACACGGCGGGGAAGGAAAAAAAAAAGGCAAAATCATTTGAACTTCACAGGTTATAGCCCTGAGCCATTGCACTACAGCTCATTAGGGAGTTTATGTTTATACTGTAATGCCTTTAAATAGAGCTGATTTTTCTAAACAGGGTTTTGTAAATTAGAACTTTCCCAAGGGGTTGGCCCGGTGCAAGCTGTTCGAGTTGGACAGCAGCCGGCGTGAGCGGGATATAGGGGAGAAAGAATGGGTCAGTGTAAGAGTACTGTGCCCTAGACCATGCCGGACCTGGTTGCTCCATCGTGAAGCTCACTGGGTGGCCTTGAGTCGTCCACTCTCTTTCTCAGCCTAATCCTGCCCCACAGGAGTTGCCCTGAAGCTAAGCAAAATAACAGTTGAAATAAGAACGCTAAAATGGGCTTGATATAAGAGTGCCGTTACATTTTCATACACGAACATGCAAGAGGCTGTTTTATGCTGAAAACCTATTTGTACATTACGACATCTTAAAAACACTATACTGCAATAAGGTTTCTCAAACTGTAGATTGCCTTGCGTCCAGTTGGCTCTAAACTAGAGCCCTCTGGATGCAATTGAAGGCCATACTGGGCCTCTGCAGGCCTCATAAGGCCTTTGCAGGCCTCCAGAAGCGGTGGGAAAGTCACTTCCCGTTTACTTCCAGGTTTGTGAAAGTGACTTCCAGAGGCCGGTATCAATCTTAGCAACAAGAAAACTGCTTGGAGGGCCACTGCCAGCCAACAGCTTGGCTCCCAAGCTGTGCAATGCCTGGCAGTTGCCTGGCAACTGGGTAATACCATACATGATGCTGCCGCAGCAGAGTGGCACATGTGTGGAGGAAGTAGTCCTGGTATCCAAGCAAGACTACACAGACCAGCCCCCCAGAGCAGCCCACCAGACTGCAAAAGCCACCTATACTAGCCACCATGCAAAGCACACAGGCACAACCCAGCATGCTGCGCAGTCCTGAACAGGCCTCATGGGCTACCATCCCACAGACAATTGCTGAAGAAACCAGAGAAGGTTGGTGATGCCAACTGGTTGCTCAAACATTGCCAGATTGGTTGCACCCATGTCTTTCCCTCATCCCACCCCACTCTCCTCCCTCGTTTTGCCTCTTTGCCGGTAGGGGTTGTGCCAGCAGCTGTACTGAATCCGTGTTATGATGGTGGAGCATTCTCTTGCTGTGGTGTCAGTATCCATGGTGAGCCATTGGTGGGAGGGTTTCTGAGCTGTCAGCGCTGCCAGTCTACGTTCGTGGTGATGCGCAGACGAATCTTGTGAGTAGGATTGGGCCTTTAGAGGAAGACTGGGATAGAAAAGTAATGCACTTAAAAAACAAACATTGTTATTTTTCTAAAAGCAAATGAACCCCGTCACTTGTTCTGCCGAGCTCACACTCTCTTCAGATTTTGGAGATAGGCCTCAATACCAGACTCAAGTTAGCACATACTATATACCATCATTCAACATTGTTTAGACTTTTTTCTTTTGATTCATGCCGTTGCTGTATTTTGTACATCCTTCTGACCACTCTGTGCAGCTGTAACAACACTTGTGGTATTACCAGTAATTTGCAACTTATCAAACATGATTGAACCTTGTTCTTTTGTGTAAATGAAACAGAACTCTCTCGTTAGCGTTCTTTATACTTTGGAAATAGTGCAAAGGAAACCCAACGCTGTATTTGCATGCCAGACAATGAAACATAACACACAGTGTATACATGCCTTTGACATTGTAATTACTAGCTGTTGTTTAGATTCCATGTATGGTCACCGGCTTGGGCTATGCTGAAATCAGCTGTATCAACATTTAATCAAAGTCTTATAGATTGGGAGATGTATATTTTTCTAATGTCAAAAATGGAAATGCAGAGCCTAAAAAATAAGTTTGAGGGGGATGAAGATGCGTGCCTGATAGGCTGCAAAAATAATGAATGTTTGCCGCGTAAAGAGTGAGTCTCTCTCTCTCTCTCTCTCTCTCTCTCTCTGAGGTTTTGTCCCTAATGAAACAAAACAGAGCGGGCAATTTTCAGCTGGAATGCCTTTCCTCTGAGTCTCAGCAACTTTTAATTAGTTCTGCTGGGATTCAAATGTAAAATTGGATAGTAACGCTCTTCCGGTCGGCAGGCTGCGTTTGCTTACCTATCCTCCAGAACTCTTTCCAGCTCGAGATTGGAAGTTGATCCTGTCAGTGTCTGGGTTAAATCATACGTGAGCCTCTGGCAAACAGCGCTTGGTGGAGAAGAATTTGTCCTTAGTGCCTTCCAATGGCAAACGCACATCTCAGGAAACAAAGGCTTGAACTTCATTCATCCTTCGCGACAGTGGGGTCTTTATTTGTTGCATTTACAACCCACTTTTCTTCATGGAATTCAAGGTGACATAAATGGGTGCGGGTGGGCACAATCCTAACAAACTTTCCTGCAGTGACATAGCGTGTCAGTGGGACATGTGCTGCATCCTGCAGTTAGGAAACAGTCAAGGAGGCCTCCTCAAGATAACGGAGTATTTGTTCCCTTACCTCAGAGCTGCATTGCCCTTAACCCGGTGCTAAAAAGTTGGTTAGGATTGCACCCCCCTCTCTCTCTCTGTGTGTGTGTGTGTGTGTGTGTGAAGGCACAATACTAACTAACTTTCCAGAACCAGGGTAAGAGCAATGCAGCTCTGAGGTAGGGGAACAAACATTCCCTTACCTTGAGGAGGCCTCCATGACTACTGCTCCACTGCAGGATGTAGAACGTGCCCCATTGGCACAGCTATGTCAGTGCTGGAAAGTTGGTTAGGATTGTGCTCTGAGTGTGTATGTGTGTGTGTGTGTGTGTGTGTGTGTGTGTGTGTGGCTCATAGAATGCTAATGTATATACAACTTCTTTAGGGAACAAATGCTTGGCAGGAATAAGAAATGCCCTCAGTACACTCCACCCACAACCTGGAATACTATATTGTTGTTTCTTTTCCAGTAGAAATACCAAAAATTACAAGTAAATACCTTGGCCAGTAACCCTTCCATGGGTTTGAAGAAAAGCAGAGAGACACTTTGCTACACATACAAATATTTTTTTTTAATAAAACGAGCACGGTGAGTTCAGAAGTTCATAATATGTTTGCTTATAATTCTTATATCAAACGTAACATCTTCCATTAAATATTTAATTTAATTTAAAGCCCTCCCCCTTTCCAACATCCCATCTTCTCATATTTTCAATATGGCTGCCCTAAGTGCTTTGTGACACACCTGAAATTGACTCGCAACCCACTGGTGGGTCCTGACCCACAGTTTGGGAACCACTGTGATATGCATACTCAGATAGAGGTGCTACATACAACTGACTGTCAGGGGATAGGATGGGGCCTTTAATGTATTGGAACTATGTTTCCTGATACTACTTACGCCTGGCATGATGCTATTGGGACAGGGCATGTCTATCCCATCCTATGCTGTACCAGATCATCAACAAAGTGGGGGACTCAAGTCACAAGCCTATGCATGCCTACTCAGAAGTAAGACCTATTGTGTTCAATGGGGCTTATTCCCAGGAAAGTGTCAATAGGATTTCAGCCTCAGTTGGCTAGGGTCAAGCAGGTTCTGGAAAAGGATCAGGTTCATAGTGTGGGGTTACTGATCGACAGAGAATTGTACCTGATTCCCCAGCCATGTCAACTGCTGGGAGGTAGAATCCTAGCCACTCTAACCAGTGTGGAGTAGTTTTCCCGCACTGCCTCTATTTTGAAGCAGCTGCACTATGTTTGAAGCCTGAAGCCCACAGAAAGGTGTGTGTAATGGCTCCGAGCCAACTACTGAGTACTGTGGAAAAACGGTCTTGATGCCAACAACTGGAGAGGTTTCGGTTCCTCTGCAAGATTTGTGAATGATCCGCAGGAAGGTTTGGCAGCGGAGGCTGAAATACCTGCATGTCATATGTGTGCAGCTGTGTGTGAGCTGTGCCTGATCGACCCTTGAGGTCAACTGCAGGGCAACCCATTTGAGTAGGAGAGGATGGACTCCTACCATTTATGAACTATTTGTCCCTTTTCTTGCTCTTTAATGAATTTATTCTCCCTTCCACTCTCAGTGGACTTCAATTAAGAGGGCGAAGTCTGTCAAATGTAGATGGGTTTTTTTGCATTTTTTTTTCCACTATAAAAAACGTTAGCTGGCTGGGCAGCTATCCTCAAATTCACCCAGCGATGCCATAATTCTGATTATGTCTTCCAGCAAATCAAAACGGTTGACATGAAGGAGCAATCAATCAGACCTACTCCTTGAGATGTATATAATAAAATATGTACATGCTGAGGTTCTTAACCCACAGCGTTAAAGCAGCTGTGGGTTAATAGTTAAACTGCAGATATGTTAAATATATTTTAAAATTTGCAGCATTTGCAATTCCTATCATCAAATGAACTTTGCAGGTGTTCAAATATGTTGTTAATCCTGGAGGTTTTTTTTTCCAGAAGTCTATTAGCAATATTAAATGGAGCCGATGGAGCACAGGCAAACTATTTGGTTGGGGGAAAGTCCAGTAATAAATAATGACTCTTGATGACTTGTACAATAATTCAAATTCTCTTAAGGTGGTCTTTTTTCTTTCTTTCTTCCAAGCAGAGTGGAAGAGTGCAATTTTAATTGGCTCTTTGACCACTATTGTAACGTTGGTAATAGCCACATGGGATTGGATTGTTAGTGAAGGTGGGATATAAACCTACATATTAAAAAGTATTAGTTTCTAAAAATAAAACTAAATATATGTCAGTTATTTAGTCCATGAATATGTTTATTTCAAAATGTCACATTCTAGCACTGCAGTAGATCCTATTTAGTGGTGACCTCATAATTATCGGTACTACTTATTATTTCTGTCACCTTTGAAATTTGTATTCTGCTATTTGCCTTACACAGCCTCAAAGAGGCTAACAAGTTTATGGGCAGTCAATCCTAAACTCTGCTGGCTCAGAGGGGCCACGTGGCTTATGTGGCTTCCAGTGTAGCTCAGGAGGCATCTGGTGGTCTCCTTGGGGTAAAGGAATATATTACCCCTTACTCCAAGTAAAGCCCCAGTCATCCCTATGGGGCTTCTCAAATCTGCTTAGCTATTTAGCTGGCGCAAATCTGGGAAGCCCAGTGTGGGCCAGGTAGCCCAGGAATGGAGTTGGAATACAGTGGAGGCCTGCTTTGCCAATTCCGTCCCCTCCAGGCCTGATCAGCCCTATTTTGCTCTCCCCTACCCAGAAACGTGGTGGGACATGGTGGCGCAGCAGGTTAATTAGCTGTTGCTGGACTTTCCAACCGGAAGGTTGGGAGTTCAAGACTGCGTGACGGAGTGAGCTCCCGTTGCTTGTCCCAGCTCCTGCCCACTTAGCAGTTCGAAAGCACCTCAATGCAAGTAGATAAATAGGGACCACTTCGGTGGGAAGGTAACGGCGTTCCGTGCACTACGGCATAGAGTCATGCCAGCCACATGGCCATGGAAGCTTGTCCTCGGACAAAACACCGGCTCTACAGGCTTAGAAATGGAGATGAGCACTGCCCCCTACTGTCAGTCATGACTAGCCCATTCGGTCGTGGGGAAACCTTTACCTTTACCCAGAAACACCCCCTCCCCACCTCCTCACGAGCCCCCAATGCCTCTGGGCGGCCTGGCACACAACCTTACCTTTTGCTATCCAGGTGATCATCAGGATTCAGCCTCGGCAGGACAGTGAGGCTGCTTTGCCTGTGCAACTGACTCCCATGGGGTTGGGAATGGGCTTTACAGCACATTCATGACACCTTCAGCCATTCAAGGAAGAAGTTCGGATTGTGCCATAAGAAAAGAATGCAAGTCAAAGTGGAACAACACACAAAGGAAGAATTTAGAAAACAGCATCCAAATTGAAGTGACTTGCCATAATCCTCAATTGGGGGGGGGGACCCCAACTCAACCAGTACCAAAGATAAATAAAAAGGTTTTACGCAAATGCCTTCACAGTATGAGAGAAGAGGCAGCCAAATCTCCTAAAGAGCAGTGGTTTTCAAACTTTTTAGACTGGGACCCACTTTTTAGAATGGCACTGGTGTCAGCACCCACTGGAAGTGATGTCATTAACCCAGAAGTGATGTCATGCCTGCAAGTGACATCATCAAACAGGAAGTGCCATTATTATGATGTAATCAAATGACATTCCTGGAATGCAGCTGGCATTCTTGGACTGCAGCATTTGCACAACCATGAAGCATCCCTGACAGAAAGCAAGATGAGGACAAAATATGATGTAAAAGCACTGAGCCAAAAACAAATGCTTTCTTTTCTGATTTGGAGCTCACACTCTTAGCCTCCTGCAGCGACACTAAACCTCCAGGATTAGAGGCAGCATGGCACTGAATACGTCTTGCAGTGTAAAAAGAACACTGTGATCTTCAAGCCCTGCTTGTGGGCTCCCTGGGGGTGTCTGGTTGTTCTCTCTGGGAAGGAAGTTGCTGAGCTAACTGTTCCTCTGCTCTGATTCAGCAAGGCCCCTCTTCTGTTTTATTTTCTTGCATTCAAATTCTGGCAGGTTTTCTTCGAGAAGTACTCCACCATTGTGGAGCAGCTACAGAGAAAGCCTCCCCCCATTCCCTCAGCACAGGATCCTTCAACTTGTCAAGAGCTGGGGCCTCAAATTCCAAATTGCAACATGAGATCTACCTTCAAGAACCTGTGCATTAATTAAGAACATAAGAAGAGCCCCACTGGATCAGGCCAAAGGCCCATCTAGTCCAGCTTCCTGCGTCTAACAGTGGTGAGATACAGATGCCTCAAGGAGCGCAGAAGACAACAAGATGCCTGCATTCTGTTGCTACTCCCTTGCACCTGGCATTTTTAGATACCCTGCTTCTAAAACCAGGAGGTTGTACATACCCATAAAGACTTGTAACCTGTGATGGACTTCTAGAAAGCAATCCCCTTTTAAAGGCATCCAGGCCAGATGCCATCAGCACATCCTGTGGCAAGGAGTTCCACATATTAATTGCCCACTGGGTAATAAAGTATTTACTTTTATCTGTTTGAACTCTCCCAACACTCAGTTTTAGTGGATGTCCCCTGGTTCTCATTGTCAAATCCCAGTGGTAAACGAGTAGAGCCAGTAGTGTAGGTACAGGGGGCACACAATAACTATCGCAGGGGCCGCAATGTGCCACATAACCGACTCCTTCCACTCACCATTGGAGCAATTCTGGGCAGTGATGGCAACACTGCCCAGAATGGCTCTAACCGTGGGAGTGGGAGGGGCCACTTACACAGCACATTGCAGCCCCTACAATACGTTCTGCACACTAGCTATGCTGCTGAGTGGATCCCACATGTCCACAGCTGGAACTCAGCATGAGCCTTAAAACAAAATGGCAGCATTGCCATGAGCCACCTGGGATCAGGTTGCAACCCACTTTTGAGACACTACCTATTCAGTACTGCTGCCCGAGCAGATTCTATCCCATGGACAGATGGCTCTTGTCCTAAACTGTACTGGGCCCAAGTTGTTTAGGACTTGACCTCACCTTGCGTTCTGATTGGTTGCTCATCATCAGCCAGTGCAATTAATAGTACCGTTCCCTTTTCTTTCATTCTTCCAAGATGATTTGTAAAACGCTACGACAATGTTGGAGTTTTCAAAAAGTTGTGTTATGTCCTGATTGCCTTAAGATGAATATAAAACACTGTTTACAGCAGCTGTGATTTGTTGAGTCAATCACAATGCAGGATTTTTTTTTTTTAAACAAACCTGTTTTAAAATAGTATATAAAATAACCATCTGGAGAACATGGGGAGTTTCATAACAGGGAGGAATTATTCAATATCCTTCCCTTAAATAGGAGTAACAGCTTCTGAATCTTCAAAGAAGAATCCTGAACTTGAAAAAAAAATGGTCTTGTGTTAAAAAAAACAACTGGCAAATGTGTAAAATAAGGAACTCTCTTTGGTCTACCTTAATACTTTGTGGGTTTGGGAAATGACCTCCCCAGCTGTCAAAGTGTAGCTTGCAGAGGGGGAAGAAGGTTTCTCCCTGTAAATACAGAAACATTCAGAAATCTACGCTCTTGTCATCTAAATTGTTAGTGTGGTCGATCTTGTGCCAACATTCATATTTAGAGTGTAATTCAATAAGGGTGTGTTGGCACAGCCCTTCCAGACTGCATTTAGTGTTGGAAGGGTTTCTACTCCTGAAGAATTCACAACAGATGAAGCTCCCTTCCTCTGTCAAATCATTGGTCCATCTAACCCAATGTCTATTATTCTGTCTAGTGGTAGCTCTCCAACATCTCTAGTTGGGCAATTTCTCAGGTCTGTTTTAGTTTAGTTCTTTTAACTGGAAATACAGTTAGCTGGACCTGGGATCATATTCATCCACACATGCTCTACTACATGAGCTGGAGATCTTCCCCAAACAGGTGTTCTAAATGAGGGTTAGACCTGCAGTGGGTAAATCCAACACTCCACTTGCACTCCACTACCTCATGTTAAGTCTGATCAATTCATGTAATCCAGAATCGAAGGTGGACAGTAGCACTCCCAGACATGATTTGCAGCTGACTGCCATGGTGGTGGGAATGGGCTTTACAGCACCACGGTGCTGCGCCATGGTGTGGTTGATATGAGGGAGGGAGATTGCAGTTCACTTGCCCCCTTGTGGCTGTCAGGTGGAACGGCAACTGTTTGGGTCAGGATGGATGAAAAGCAAAACTGAAAAGCTTTACCAGAGGTGGGTGGATCAGGTGTATTTTCTTACTAAGTTCCTGTCAAAGTTAGAATGTTGGCATATTTGGTTAGATTTCCTCCAGTTTGAAAGTGGAACGCCATCACTGCATGGGGCTGAAGAGTTTGACATTTTGGTAATACAGTTAACCCTTATCTGGATATCTGAAATCCTGACTATTCTGAAATCCAGACATCTTTGTCCAAGGCTTTTTTTTTTAACATTTTGTAGTGTGAATAGTAGAAGGCTTTGTGCTCATCCCCACATACAGCCTGTAAGTTCTATTCTCGGCTCTGTGGTTTGTGCGATTGTTGAAAAATGTCAATGAGGCCAACAGACACCCATAAGGGTAACAGTGAAAAGAGCAAGAGGAAACATTTCTAATTATATTTATATAATTATTTCAAAATCCAGACACCTTCCCTTCCCAAGCTGTCCAGATAAGGGATACTCAACCTGTGAATAAAATGAAATAAACTAAAATACACTGTGAAGGCAGGGCAACCAGATACAATGGAGCAGTGGTTCTCAAACTTTTTAGACCGGGACCCACTTCTTAGAATGGCAATCATGTTAGGAACCACTGAAAGTGATGTCATTAACCTGGAAGTGATGTCATAAGAACATAAGAACATAAGAACATAAGAAGAGCCATGCTGGATCAGGCCAAGGGCCCATCTAGTCCAGCTTCCTGAATCTCACAGCGGCCCACCCCAGGTGCCCCAGGGAGGCAGGAGACAACAAGATGCTTGCATCCTGTTGCCACTCCCTTACACCCGGTACCTGTAGCCCACCACCTTTGTAAGGAGGTTGCACAATCCATCATTGCCTATAGCCCACAATGGATCTTTCCTCCAGAAATCGGTCTAATCCTCTCTTAAAGACATCAAGACCAGATGCCATCACCACCTCCTGTGGCAAGGAGTTCCACAGATTAACTACCCGCTGGGTAAAAAAGTACTTCCTTTTATCTGTTTTAACTCTCCCAACCCTCAGTTTTAGCGGATGCCCCCTGGTTCTGGTGTTGTGAGAGAGGGAAAAGAACATCCCTCTATCAACTCTATCCCTTCCATGCATAATTTTGTATGTCTCAATCATGTCCCCCCTCAGGCGCCTTTTTTCTAGACTGAAGAGCCCCAAACGCTGCAGTCTTTCTTCATAAGGGAGGTGCCCCAGCCCCGTAATCATTTTTGTCGCTCTCTTCTGCACCTTTTCCAACTCCACTATGTCCTTTTTGAGATGCGGCGACCAGAACTGGACACAATATTCCAGGTGCGGCCTTACCATTGCTTTGTACAATGGCATGATAATATTGGCTGTTTTATTCTCAACCCCTTTTTTAATTACCCCGAGCATGGAATTGGCTTTCTTAATTGCTGCCGCACACTGGGTCGATACCTTCATGGAATTGTCCACCAGCACCCCAAGATCTCTCTCCTGAGCTGTCACAGACAGCTCAGAACCCATTAGCCTATAGGTGAAGTTTTGGTTTTTGGCCCCAATGTGCATCACTTTACATTTGTTTACGTTGAAACGCATCTGCCATTTGGCTGCCCATTCCCCCAACTTGGAGAGATCCTTCTGGAGCTCTTCACAATCCTCTCTGGTTTTCACCACCCGGAAAAGTTTTGTGTCATCTGCAAACTTGGCCACCTCGCTGCTTATCCCTGTCTCTAAGTCATTTATGAATAAGTTGAAAAGCACGGGCCCCAAGACATATCCCTGGGGCACTCCACTTTTCACCTCTCTCCATTCTGAAAATTGCCCATTTACCCCCACTCTCTGTTTCCTGGCCCTCAACCAATTCTGGATCCATAAGAGGACCTGCCCTCTTATTCCCTGACTGTGAAGTTTCTTCAGCAGCCTTTGGTGGGGGACCGTGTCAAACGCCTTCTGAAAATCCAGGTATATGATATCCACAGGTTCACCCACATCCACGTGCCTGTTGACCTTTTCAAAGAATTCCAAAAGGTTTGTGAGGCAAGACTTACCCTTACAGAAGCCATGCTGACTTTCTTTTAGCAGTACTTGTTCCTCTATGTGTTTTAGGATTTTATCTTTGATAAGGCTTTCCACCATCTTACCCGGAACAGACGTTAGGCTGACCGGCCTGTAGTTTCCAGGGTCCCCCCTTCTCCCTTTTTTAAAGATTGGCGTGACATTGGCTATCCTCCAATCCTCTGGCACCGTGGCCGTTTGAAGGGACAAGTTGCATACTCTAGTTAAGAGGTCAGCAACTTCGTTCTTTAGTTCCTTAATAACTCTTGGATGTATACCATCTGGGCCTGGTGACTTATTTATATGTAGTTTATCAATTTGATCTAAAACATCTTCCTTATTCACCATTATCTGCTTTAATTCATTCGTTAGGAAGGGCTGTTTGGGCTGTGGTATCTGCCCAAGTTCTTCTGCTGTGAAGACGGACGCAAAGAATTCATTTAATTTCTCTGCGATCTCCAAGTCCCCTTTTATCTCATCTTTCCCTCCCTCACCATCCAGCGGGCCAACCGCCTCTCTGGCAGGTTTCCTGCTTCTAACATATTTGAAGAAGCTTTTATTATTCCCCTTTATGTTGCTAGCCATGCGTTCCTCAAACGCTTTCTTGGCCTCCCGTATCACCTTCTTACTTGTCTTTTGCCAGAGTTTATGTTCCTTTTTATTCTCCTCACTGGGGCAAGACTTCCATTGACGGAAAGAAGCTTCCTTGCTCTTTACAGCTTCTCTAACTTCGTTTGTCAGCCATGCAGGTACCCTCCTGGACCTTGTTGAACCCTTCTTTCTTTGCGGTATACACTCCCGCTGGGCGTCTACTACTGTCACTTTAAACAGCCTCCACGCAGCCTGGAGGGATTGGACTCTTTTTACCTTCCCTTTCAATTTCTTCCTAACTAGCCTCCTCATCTGAGGGAAATCTGCCCTTCGAAAGTCCAGGGTTCTTGTGTCAGATTTGCTCTGCACTCTTTCCTGGACATGCATGGCAAAACCAATCGCAGCATGGTCACTGTTCCCCAATGGCTCAGTAACACATACATCCCTCACTAAGTCCCGAGTGCCACACAATATTAAATCCAGAGTCGCCTGTCCTCTGGTCGGCTCCATGACTAGCTGCTCTAAGGCACAGTCATTCAACACATCAAGGAATCCGGTCTCTCTTTCTTGACCAGAGCAGCAGTTGACCCAGTCAATATGAGGATAATTGAAGTCCCCCATGATTACAATCCTGTCTCTCTTGGTCACTGCCCTGATTTGTTCCCTCATTTCAAGGTCACCTTCAAGTTTTTGGTCGGGAGGACGATAGCACACCCCCACTGGCTGGAAGTAAGATCACCAAGGAGGAAGTGCTGTGATATAATCAAATGACACTCCTGGAATGCAAACTGGCATTCTTGGACTGCAGGAATTGCACAACCATGAAACATCCCTGACAGAAAGCAAGGTTAGGACAAAATAGCAAAAAGCACTGAACTAAAAACAATTTTTTTTTAAAAAACCTCACTTGAAATTAACACTCACAAAAGGAATATAGCAAGAATAAAGGCTGCAGCTTCCAAGATGGTTGCTCCCAGCCTTCTGCAACCCACCTGACATCAGGTTGCGACCCACCAAGTGGGGCCCGACCCACAGTTTGAGAAGCTGCAATGAAGGACAGACGGCTTATACCTTTAATCATTGTACAGAAGAAGGAATTTTGGCAGGTGCAGCTCCACATGGGAGGGTTTTTAAAGCTGCACTTGTAGAAATTCCCTCTTCTGTATAGAGGTTAAAGGTATAGGCACATTGTCCTCCATTGTATCTGGTCACCCTGTGTGAAGGAGACCTCGGAACAAGGTTGTGAAGCAGTTAGCAAAACATTTTAGTAGACGGAAGTAACAACGTCACTGTGATGAACAGGTGTATGGTTGGAAAGGATACATTCAGTATTCAAACGTTAAAGCTTATTAGCTTTAGTCACTGGATACAAGCCTTTGTTTTAAAGTTACTTTCATAGTTTTTACTCTCTTATTAGTCTGTTCTTATGATACAATTAGTTGGTTTTTAAAAAGCCTATTTATTTTTATTATGGTTATTATATTTTATACCTGCATTTTATTTTATCTGGTTTTAGTTATTCTGAATTGTGTCTTATTATGTTGCATGCTGCTTTGGGTCATAGAAAAGCGGCATTAAAAATTATTTTAAATAAACAAGGTGAAGAAAGCTGGGCTAAGGAACTGCATGAAACTGCCCTCCTGACCATTCCCAACTCAAAGCACAATCCTAACCTGGAGTTAGGCCGGCACAAGTTAGGCCAGCAAATTTTGGCCGGCACAAGGAACACTGTAAAGTGTGTTTGGACCACTCTCGGAGTCAGGGAGGATGGCGCACATCTGTGTGCTGATCTTTCTGACTCCGAGAGTGCTCCAAACATACTTTACAATGTTCCTTGTGCTGGCCAAACTTTACTGGCCAAACTGTGCCGGCCCTAACTCCAGGTTAGGATTGCGCTCTCAGCCAAGTTAGGAAAGCATGAAAGAGCACAGAATCAATTTCAACCCGGGTTATTCAATTTTGTTAGGTGATGACTTAAGCTGATAACCACCTTGCCGTTACATGTGTCTAGAATAGATAAAATTAAATCCAGCAGATCAAGGATCAATTATTATGTGGGTCAAGATGTTTCAGAAGCCAAAATCGGCTAGGCATCAATATTTTGCAGCTACCCTTTGATTTGTATCTGGCAACTCATCCTGAGTAACGCTGATCTGACTGAGCATTTCCATCTGCGTGTGTCAATATAGTTCGCAAACGGAATTCGAGGAGCTGCCGTGCATCACATTAAACAGAACCAGTAAAACATCAAAGAGTCCCTCCTTTATGCCGTTTTGCTGAGTGCGGTGAACCAGATTGGCTACTTGCAAGGGTTATGAGCCTTCTCAGCATGGCTTCGGAAAACATCACACATAGTAAAGTTACACACAGGGTGAAGCTTTCAAAGGCACTGAAGATCAGTCCTGAGCAAACTTACTCTGGAGTAGCACTTTTGATGTTGAACTCACCAGACAGCTTAACATGGATTATTCATCATAATATACTCTATTGCAGTACCCTAGTGTGCAGATCATAGGAGCGGGTCACGGCAAACAGCACTAGGGGGTCTCACCTGGCCTCCAAACCTTTAGTCATTATTAGGATACATTAAAAAGGGCTGCTGCTTACTGGGAGAACACATGCTTGGCACACAGCTGATCCCAGTGTCAATTCCTAGCATCCCCAGCATGACATAGCATGGAATGACTCAGGTCAGTCCAGATTCTGGACATAAGGCCAGTTGAACCCCCTACCTCAGGTAGTGACTGAGGTGGGGGCAAGCTAGTCAGGGCTAACCCATGCCTCATTCTCATCTGTCATCTCCCTCAGCCCATTGCCTGCACAGTGGCTGTCCCATGCTCTGTAAGTGCACAAGAGGAATGTGGAGACCTCATTTTACCTCCTCATTCTGAAGCTCTGTCAGCACTTCTAAAATGGGCAGTGGAGATAATTCTTGGAATGGAGAGGATCCACTCCTAACAGTCTCCTGGTTGAGTGGTGGTGGAACTGCAGGAGGAGCAGGAGGAGCATTTTGTGGCCAAGAAGGATAGTGATCTCTGTGTGTGTGTGCGTGTGCGTGTGAGCTGTGGATTGGAGGGAGGTAGGCTGCAAAATTTCAGGGTGGCTTTGCCTTGGACCACCCCTGGAAAAACCCCATCTGAAACCCCATAGAACTAGTGCCAATCAATGTAGACAAGTCTTACTTGGATGGGCCTACAAAAAAAATCTGATTCCGTCTAAATCAGTGTTTCTCAAACGGTGGGTTGGGACCCACTAGGTGGGTCACAAGTCAATTTCACAAGTCATTGAAATGAATACACTCTCATTTGAGTGTGTATTTTATTTTTACTATATTAGACTTGAGTCATATGGTATGTGACTGCATTTGGGGAATGTTACAGATCTCTACTTTTAACAGGCTACTATGTATATTAATTGATTTGATTTGATTTGATTTTGTCATATGGGGGTATTAAAAATGTTCCCGCTTTATGATGTTATTTCCGGCCATGACATCACTTCCAGGTTAATAACATCACTTCTGGTGGGTCTCGACAGATTATCTTTCTGAAAAGTAGGTCCCGGTGCTAAAACCTTGGAGAACCACTGGTCTAAATAATGTTTGTGTGACTCAAAAGCCGTTCTTCACTTCAAGCTTCAAGTGTGGATAACATTGTTACCGTCGGAGCTGCTTTTGTATTATCCACAGCCAGCTTCGTTTTGTGAGATTACCAGCACACAATTTAGAAACTGGAATCGCATGCACTGCTGAACTCTGCTAAGAAAGCATTACCTAATGCCTGTTCTGCTTAAAAAGTATCAACGGTGTAGTAAAGTGAGTTGGAAGAAATGGAAAGTGTAAAAACCAGTGTAGGTCTCTTTTAAGAAAATCAAGTTCCTGAGTGAGTTGGGAGACTCGGATTTCTTGCACAGGTTTCAAAAGGCAAAAAGAAACCCACAGCAGAGTGTTGGAATATTGACGCATACTACCACTTTGCCCTGTGAACGGTGATGCTTTTCTTTTTCTGATCCACACATTAGGATGCAACAACTTCTCTCATCCTTCCGAAATGCCTGTGGGGCAGAGCGACTCTCAAACAATCTCATTTGGCACACCCTGGTGCATGAACCCAGTCGCAAAATGACATGTTATCAGCTTGAAAGGATACTAACCCTTTGAGTAAACACTTATCTGTAAAATAGAGATTACGGTGTTAATAGCATTTAATATTTGGGTATCTCAAACCTCCTGTGTAGATCAGCCTGGGATAGATATGTTTATTTTCTTGCTGCATGTGAAAGTTCATTCTCAGTATCCAGTTTGTTTAGTCCGCTAACTTTGTTAACCTTTGCATTCACTTGTGTGATTTGGTGTCTTTCCATGGGCAGCCTGGATAAAAATGGCTACATCAGGGTTAAAGGTCATAGCCATTATGGGATTTCAAGTTAAAATACACTGTGCTTTTTTGAGGATCACAGTCTGTTTATGCTTAATTATTTTCTTTGTGAGAAGTTCTATGAAGAAGATTATTATAATATATAAACCATCTGGGGAAGCTTTAATATCTGCCTCGTTTCTTAATGAAATGGTAATCCAAACGTTTGTAGAGAAACAGCAAAATTCCAGCGGTGCTTGATATTCCACAGTCACTGCTGCTGATGGAAATTCAATTAAGCAGAAGTGGGAAGAAATCAGTGTGTAGTGCCAATAGAGTTATTAAAAGCGCGGCAGTTCTTTGTCGAGCCCTGCAAGCGGAGAGTTTTACAATATTTCAGAAGGATTATTTTATATTTCATTAATAGAGCTTGCAAACGCACATGACCAGGACATTCCCTGGTGTCATGCATCACTGTCAAATGAAATTTTTTCGTCTTCTGTCAAAACACCGAATAATATTTTTAAGGTCTAATAAAATGATATTTATATCTTTGAAACATTGCATTCTTAATCACGGAGCTGAGATTCATAGTGCTCAAGAGACACTGAAATCACTGCTTAGAAACGGTATTTGCTGACTTCACCAGGGTAACAGTTTAATCCTTAAAGTAATCAACTTTCACCCTCCTCTTTGGGTCCCCTTGACTTTTAAGTTCTTGACTTTTTGGGGAGGGGGGGAGTTTGGTGCTAGGCAACCACTATTATCTTCCACCATGGGATAGTCCACCTTATTCAGACAAGTCATATCATCTTCTGTTTACACTCATTTGAAGTGAGCACATCGGGTCACCCGCCGCCACACTCTGATGTTGCCCCAAAGCACGAGGGGAGGCACGGCAGTGGGACACCGCAGGGTCTTGAAACCAGCATAACTTGGGAAGCAGATACTGCATGCCTAGTTCTTTCTTTCATTTGATCCTTCAAGGAAATAAGAAAAAAAAACCCCATCAAATCCCAATGCAATGTCCTCAAAGGATGTCCCACAGGCTGAAGCATTGCAATGGGGGAAGCAGCACTGGGCATGATTTTCTGTGCCCTTCTCAAATGTCACAGGGTAAATTACAGAAAGCCTAAAATTATCATTAATGTATTAATGGAATATTAATTGTTAGGTCGGGGAGACATATCAAAGACAGCCTGATTTTTTGCCCAAACAAAGCCACGGTTCTGGTCCAGATCTCTCTCTCTCTCTCTCTCTCTCTCTCTCTCTCTCTCTCTCTCTCTCTC
>JAJKFI010000009.1:12799273-12819895 GCA_029204185.1 Lerista edwardsae
CTCTCTCTCTCTCTCTCTCTCTCTCTCTCTCTCTCTCTCTCTCTCTCACACACACACACACACACACACACAGAGTGGTGTTATTCTGCCGGAACGCTGGGCGGGACATCCGGGTGATCGACAGCCCGCCTGTCGCGTTCCGCAGTGTTACGCCATTTGCGTGACCACTTACGCCGCTTGCATACGTTACGCAAACGGCGGAACGCTGCAGAACGCGACAGGCGGGCTGTCGATCACCCGGATGTCCCGCCCAGTGTTCCGGCAGAATAACACCACTGCACACACCACAACACACACTGTTTACAATAGGAAAAAGGCTTAAATTGGCTTTCAGCTTGAACCTTTTTCTGAGTGTACATAGCACACGATCTGGATCAGAATCATACAGGAGGCAAAGAAAGCCTCTCTGCCCCTCCAATGTGATTTCACTATAATTTGTACTCCCTCCCAAATGCCATTTTTTTAAAGTAAAAGAAGAACTCCAGTGAAAAACCACATTGGAACTGAAGGTAATGTGTGTTTTGGCCTTTAGTGCAGAGGAATGTGGCATCCAGTGTCATTGAGAGCACTCGGTAGAGGACCAATGTTTTGGTCCTGAACATTATTATTTCATTAATGTATGGATTACCCTTCAGTAAGAGACTCCCAATTCAACATGCAATAAACTAGTACAAAATACCATATCAAATCAACGAGTCCTGTGGTGGTGGTGGTGGTGGTGGTAGAGGCTTTACCCAAAAGTTCACTTACCCCGAGCAGACCTTTTCAACTGCCCCCCTCCTGCAGATACAGTACAGTGCGCATTGCATTGGCATGGCTGTATTAGCTGGGGGGATTTCGGTAGGATTGGGTGGCCCATCACACAAATCATTGTCATAGTTCAGCCTCAGAAACCATAACCGTATGCACACTTACTTGGGAGTAAGGTACATCCCACTGAAATTAGTCGAACCTGAGAGACTGTGGCTAGGACTGGGTTAGCAGATTAGTGCATTGCAAGCTTAACTTTATCCAGAGGATGAGCCGTGCTGAATCAGATCAAAAGCTCTTGACCAGCATCCATGTCCCCAATGCTGTTTTTCCAATCACACGCCCAATCCCAAACTGTTCTTTCATCTTTCGTCTTGGACAAAACCTGCTCTTGGAGATGCTCTTAATATGCTGGAGATGACTAGCTTGATTGGCACCAATGAGGTTTTGATCTGCACTATTTCCACTGACAAAGGTCTAGGTATGGTGCATATCATGAGACGTTAGGGGACGCCGCTGGAATGCAAGGCCCAGCCACACTGCTGCCATACGCACACCGTGCCAGTTTGTGCACCCTTGCAGGGGCTTTTCTGGATCCTGGCCCATGGAAACAAATAGGCCTAGAAATGAGAACCAAACTAAACAGGCTGTGATTCAGTGAATTTAAAACAATCAGTATTCACAAATCCACAAAAAGAGCCAAAAGGAATGTTTTCCAGGATGTGGTTAAAGATGTAACTGAACCTGGAGGGAGGTGCATTCGTTGAAAAGCTTCGCTAAGGCAAATGACTTTGTGGTGACTTTCCCCATTAAAAAGGATTGTGTTCATCACTCTCAAAAGCGGAACAGTCAATCTATCTCTTGGAGATGGGCACTTGATATCTCTATAAGAGAAGAAGTTCCTTCCACTTCCAGCTGGTAGGTATAATTAGGACTTGCCACAAATGCCATATTCACTTAGTAACTACTTCCACAGGTGTAGCCAGAACAGAGGCGTTTCTATGGTATGGCAAGGGGGGCACGAGCCCTGGGTGCCATAAGGTGGGGGCGCCATTGGCATGGTGCCCCCGCCCGCAAATTTTAAAGTGCCCGACCGGCAGCCAGGGCAGGGAAGCCGCCGCCGTGCCCGCCGTGCCCCCCGGCGTCTCCCCTCCTGGCTGCTGCGCAAGCACTTTAAAGTGCCCGACCGGCAGCCAGGGGAAGCCGCCTGAGAGGCGCGCGGCTTCCCTTGGCTGCTGTTTGGGCAAAACAAGGAGGCGGGGCTTGAAGCCACACCCCACAATGTCATGACATCACGACATCATGACGTTGCGTGCCATGGGCGTGGTTTCACCCTGGTACACTTCTGAGCCAGAAGCATAGACAGAGGGGGGCAGAACATGAAGTACAGCAGGCACCACAATGTCCCCTCACTATTGGAGCCATTTGGGACAAGCCATCACTGCCTGGAATGGCTTGACAGTGAGGAGGCACTTACACAGTGCATTGCAGCATCTGCCATACTTACTCCGCAGCCCCGCCCCCCAGGCTGTGCTATAGGGTGTAGCCCCACAGTTCATCTTTTATGATTCAGTTTGGAGATTCTAGAATTCTCAGCATCTGATGTTTGAGCTCTTGGTATTTGTGATACTACATAGAAAGCACATAGCATCATTTCTGGCCCAGTCAAATAATCAAACAAACAATGATGTATTGTGGTGGTATTCAAACTTTTTAGACTGGGACCCACTTTTTAGAATGACACTCATGTCGAGACCTACCAGAAGTGATGTCATTAACCTGGAAGTGATGTTGTGGCAGGAAATGACATAATCAAGCAGGAAGTTCTATTATTTTAACATAATAAAATGACACTCCTGAAATGCAATTGGCATTCTTGGACTGCAGCAATTGTATAACCAGGAAACATCCCTGTCAGAAAGCAAAATGAGGACAAAATATGATGTAAAAGCATTGAATTAAAAACAATTTTTTTTAAAACCCTCACTTGAAAATCCAAACTGTTAACAAGCACAAAAAGAATATAGTAAGAGTAAGGTTTGCAGTTTCCAAGATGGCTGCTCCCAGCTTTCCGTGACCCACCTGGCTTCAGGTCGCAACCCACCAAGTGGGTCCCGACCCACAGTTTGAATAACACTGATGCCTTGGATCAAGAATGAGACAGAGTGCTGAATTACGTGCTCCTGTGCATTCCTCCTCAACTCAGGTATACAGCTGTAAAAGAAAAAAACCTGGCTTTTCATATCATAGCTCAGCATGTCATTTGAATCCAGAAGCTGTTTGCTTAACTGTGACTAACAAATCAGGAATTGATCCTGGTTTCATAATCTGATTGAAACCACAGGTTGTTCACTGCTCTAGTGGAGAAGGTTCCATATTCTTGCAATGAGTATGGGGTACTTCGTACCTGCCATAGTACCTTGTCTTCTTAGCTACTGAGAGTTTTTTTTTTTTAAATCACAGGTAAGGGGAGGAGAAAGGGGAAGAGGGAGTGCATTTGGCTCAGCATTTCTTCAACCATGGTTAGATGGATTCATCTGAACCAGCACATAGCCAGCTGTTTTGCTGGTGTAGACCTGAAGAGCGGTAGGGGGCATGTCAGGCCTGGAACATGTCAGGCATGTCAGGCTAAGATCTGCTATTACTCCACCCCAATCTGTCCCCACCTTAGCCCAATCCTCACCCTGATGGCCCCGTCACACCAATGGCCAATCTGCAAGGCACCATTGCCAGTACATGGCACTTGGGCCTTTGCGCCATCAGCAGCTCTTCGCAGAGCCCATGCACTGTGGCAGCCCATGCAGTTCACTGGTGGAGCTTGCAATCTGCTAACAAACTATGTAGGCATGATCGGACCTTTCGTCAAACTTGTACATGTGCCAGCAGAGACAGCCCAAGGTGATCAATCAATCAATCAATCAATCAATCAATCAATCAATCACTAGTATTTATATACCGCTTTTCAACACAAAGTTCACAAAGCGGTTTACAGGCAAATAGTAATAATAAAGCTAAATGGCTCCCTGTCCCAAAAGGGCTCACAATCTAAAAGAATGGAGAACACCACCAGCAACAGCCACAAGAAAGACACTGTGCTGAGGTGAAGAGGGACAATTGCTCTCCCCCTGCTAAATATAAGAGGACACCACTTGGAAAAAGTGCCTCTTGCCCAGCTAGCAGGGGTTCTAGCTGATCTGCTGCCTAACCCAAATCCCCTGCCACTGCTGACCCAAACTGCTGCCCTGCCTCCCCTACATGTCCCCGAAGGTGGCAATCCAGCCCCATACCTCCTTCCTCATGCAGATCCTTTAAATACACCGGAAGGTGAGGAATGCGCTGGAAGCACTCCCAGCAAGTCCTGCACTTCCTGTTTGGTTTAAAGGGAGCCATGTGAAAAGGTAGAGGGGTGGATTGTTGTCTTACAATGTTTAGTAGGCAGTAGCAGACTTGGTAGGAAAAGCACCCTTAGCCATTCCCCAAAACCCATCGTTCAATGCGAGCCACATCAGTTGCATTGCGCGTGGGCCGGCTGCATGTGCCAGGCACCACACCTCTCCTTTCCAACTGTCAGCTTCAGAAGCCTGCAAAGGTATACACTTTTTGCCAAATAAGTGCATACGATCTGTGGATTTGCATAATTAATTTTGAGTTCCGCCTTCATGCTTCCTTGGCGAAGAATTTGGCGTTGGAAGAGCTTTGCCTGTTGGCTTTCCTTGGCTCAGCTAGTAGACAGGGTTATTTATTGCTTCCTTTGTCAAATAATGCAGAAGACAGAAGCAAAGTTATATAATACCCTTTTGAGTCAGGCCTGGGATGTTAAGTACAGTATAACGGGCTGTGGTACAATCCTTTGGAACTCCACCCAAAAAGGAGATTCCTCTTGTGTGTTAATAAAGTTTGATTTAATGAGCCATCACTCTTCTGCTACTTCGTGAAACCAGTAGCAACCGCCTGATTCCAAATCAATACTGCAATAGGGTGGGTTGCAAAATGGAAACTCTTCTACAAAGCTCCACAGCCTTTTGAGATTTATTTTCATTCCTAGTTAGGGTGAAAAGTTCACAGAGCAGAGAATTTTATGCAGAAGGAAAATTTCTGGGGGAAAAAAAATCACTTTAGTCGTGAGTAAAACCAAATGCAGTCCTTCAAATGCTGCTTGAAGTCAACGCAAGGAAAAATTAAACAGAAAGGCATTTCCCAATACATCATGGCTTTATTGCATGGGGTACAGCATCAAAGGAAGCAGGTTTAAAACAAACGTAGGGGAAAAAAACTCTTCTGTAATTTACTATTGACCTGTGGAACTCATTGACTGGGGACGCTATGAAGGCTGATGGAATCAAAACAATAAGCACCAACAACAGTTACTGCAGGTGATCAGGTTGTCATAACTCATATACAGATGGAAGTATTCAAGGTGTTCATTGTTACTTCTAAAGCCCTACATGGACCAGTGGACTTTGGTTATCAGTTGTTTCCAGGTGAGATTCAAGTGCTGGTTATTATCTTTAAAGCAGTACATAGTTTGGAACCAAGACATCTGAAGAACTGCCTTATGAATTCCTCTCATCATTTCTACCACCCATTAGGATCAAGATGCATGAGGGAGCTTTGTCAGTGGTGGCTCCGAATATATGGAAGTCCTTGCCTCATACTGCGTGACCGTCTCACACTCTGCCAATATTTTGCTAAAGGTTGAACACCTGATGTTTTCTGCAGGTCTTTTTTGAGCTGGTTTGATGTTTTTCACCCTCCTTATAGTCTTCTTTAATTGCTGCTGTGTGTCATTGTATTTTTGTAAGAACCTGACTTTACACAATCTGAAAAGTGAGATATCCATGAATGGTGCTGATCAGTTATTGTTAGTATTCCAGATGAAACAGGGTTATTGACTTGCATTGATACAAGTCTGAACCTGAGACCTAAGTATCAATGAGATATCAGCGCAGTATGTAAAATGTTCCGAAAAGCACAATTTTTTTGCAGATCTGATGGTGATAGTGCATGGATAGGTGAAAGATGTATATGATCTGAAGAGAAACCAGAGTATAGGTCCATCCTTCTCCTGACTAGAAGGCTTTTTGGTTTTTCTAATTCAGATATTTCTAAGGAGCTCCCGATGGGTGCCGTCTTCCAGACCACTTTTATGAGTGCAAGTTTTTTCGCGGCCGCTTGCAAAATATGGTGCAAAATCCTATGCACCGAACAATATTTTTAGGAATTTTTCCTTTCCTAAGAGTGCAATTCTGGAGTTAGGCCAGCACAAGTTTGGCTGGCACAAGGGACACCGTAAAATGTGCTTGGACCACTCTTGGAGACAGAGATGCCAGCACACAGACATGCCCCATTCTCCCTGAGAGTGGTCCAAATGTGCTTTACGGTGGCTCTTGTGCTATGTCTGAGTACACCTAAGTGTATACAGAGTAGGAGGAATGTTCACTTGAAGCCAACAGTATATTAGGAAATCAGTTTGATGGCTGACATCCCGTTTCTTCTTCACCCTGGAATGTACTTTTTAAAAATTTTGCTTCAAGAGATTGCAAGTGAACTTTTCTCCTTCTTTTCCATGTTGCCCCGTGTATTGTACAGTTTAGTTTTTCGAAGAGACTGTTTACTTCCAAAAGCCTGCCCTGGCACTTTTCTCACAACGTGCTAATTACGATGTCTTTGGTACTCCTTTGGCCGGCTGCATCTGTGTTTACATATCTCCTGTGATCAGTCAGAGGCCTGCTCTGGGGCCTTTCAACTCCTTTCAAAACTAGTCCTCCAGGAGTTTAACCAAACTCTGCATCACTAAGATCAGTTACTCCCAGGAGCCTACCCTGGTCAATTTCGACCATCCACTGACATTTTGACATAAATAGGCAGGCAAAGCACTCCCTAGTCTGGAGATATGAGACTTGGGAAAGTGTGAATTCAAATGGCTCTTGATAAATTGCTCTATAAGGCCTTCACTATTAATTTCTGTCAGTAGACAGTAAAATGGCAATGGCTGCTCAATACGGTTCCAAAAACAACACTTTCTGCTGTGGAGTCGAGCACACAACACTGACAGATTGGAATTAATCTCGCTCAATTGGATATTGAGTGCTATCTAAAATTACACAGCTGGTGTTGAACAGAGGTATTGTTCTCTCTCTCTCTCTCTCTCTCTCTCTCTCTCTCTCTCTCTCTCTCTCTCTCTCTCCAGTTTATGAAACATAAACATAGACAGGATCATGCCCTCTGATTGGCTTGCAGAGGGGACTATGGCTGACTCTGGACATCACAGAGAACACGCACATAGCGCACACAGTGGAAGTGAGCAAAGGAATGAATACTGGGTGGCTGCCTATGGATGCCAGTTATTTTGGAGAACTAGATCTCCATTTCTCATTTGCATATGCTGACTCATTCAAATGTTCTCCAGTCTGAAGTTTCCCACTGACTAGAAGTGTTACCTCAAAGAGCAGCTCAGTGGTGTACTAACACGGTGGCTGGGTGGGGTGGCTTCAGGTGCCAGGCAGCAAGGAGTATTCAAGAGGCTGCCCCAAGTTATTTAACCTTCTCAAGAAGAAAACTTAGATCTTTTAAACTTAATTTTCAATTGCTTCTTGGTATGATTTTCTATATACAAAGTTGCAAAGTTATATATCAGGGCCCATATTACCTGTGGCTTTGACACCAGCACACATGAAAATCCACGAATGCCGAACCACCACCATCCCCACCCTGAGGAGGGCCCACCTGGACCCTCCAAACCTGACCTGAGCTGCACTCCAGTCAGGTCTGAAGGCTTTTCTGAGGCCCACAGAGGCAGCATGTGGCCACACACAGCTTCTGTGGGCTTCGACATGGCCGTTAGGGCTGAAAAAACACGACTTCCAGTTTTCTGCAGAAAAATAGAAGTGACTATTTTATGCCCTTATCAGATATTCTGAGGCCCGGGGAAGCCCCAGAGGGCAACTTCCTATACCCAGGTTTATTTATTTATTTTGCTTCCTATATCCAGGTTTATGTATTTATTTATTTTGTTTTCTATATCCAGGTTTATGTATTTGTTTTGCTTCTATCACCTCCTCTCACTATCAGGCTTCTGCTAGACCTTGACAGGCCTGGAAGATCTGGCCACTTTTTTATCAACTAAAATGCTTCCCACTAGTTGAAGGCAAGTACTCTGCTAGATATCACTTTAAACTTCATTTAAATGGTATTTGCCAGTGCACTGTCCTAACAGTTTTTTTTTTTCCCAAACTGAGAAAATGCCTACCAAGCATCAGGGGAATTTATTGCTATTTGCCTGGGATTGAATTAAGCTTTTTTCTTTTTCTTTTTTTTTATGACAGCTGAATGGTGTGAAATGACCGTAACCAAGCCATTAACTTGAAGCTCATAAATAGATGCCATGAAAAGGTTATCTTTGAGAATCTGGTCTTTTCCCTAAGTGAGGAATAATCAGAAAGAGCTTGGAAGTTGTTCAAAATGAATCGAGAGGCCAATATTTAATTAGCAGAAATACAGAAATGACTTCATTTGGTTTATAGAATCTTTATTGAAAAGAATGATGCATGAATGGGGGGGGGATTTTGAGTGACGTTGTCAATGGTTTCCCTTAGAACCCAAGTTCTATGAAGTGCGTATCACTTTGAAAGTGAGATAAATGACTCACTCTCCCCGCCTCCCCCAGCACACTTGCACCTGTGAATGCCCCGTGGGGCTGGTTCAACTGCCCCAGAGGTCAGTTTTAGACTCTATATCATACCCAAGGCTTTGATGGGACAGCTCAAAAGATTTCTGTACTTAAGAAGTCCAGCCAACAATTCCTGCTGGATATTTAAAGAAATCCAGGAGAGAGTAGGACCCTTGCCAGGCTAGGATAGCGGTTTGCTTGCTTTGTTGATTGTATCAGCAAGAGGAGGTGAGCCTTTGGTTGTATTGCTGGAAAAACGGGACCACGCTTTAAAGCACAGTACGACCAAGAGAATGGAAGGGGCTTGATGTGAATCTGTAATTAATGCCTACATTCCACTGTTTGTTTTTGCATGGCGAAGCTCTGAGAGAAGGATGCAGCTCATGTTTCAGTCTGTGGACTCGTTAGGGTCTTGGGTCCATTTTTCCTGCTTGTCTGCATATCGGCAAATGGCAGAGAAAATGTTGAGAGCAGAAAATGTCAGTATTTGTTTGTAAACAGGCAGAGGGAAATTTCAGGGTTCCAGAACCAGAATAGAAATAAGCTTACAGTTTCAGAATAGCCACACAAGAAAATCAGGGTTTTAAGAGGAGAAAGATCAAAAAATGTGAAGGTGGAACAGCCCCGGGAAGGGGGTTAGGATTCAGTGGGCAAATGAATCCTCCCTCCTCCTGGGTGCTGCCTTACCTGCTCTGGTGGGCATTAGGCACCCATCTTCACACAGACCTTGCTGCTTGCAGCATCAGCCAGGCTACGTGTGCTGGCGCTGTTACATTTGTGACAGCTAGAAAGCTGTTATGCCAGCAGAACATCCTTTCCACTGGCAGAACTGGCCAATAGGATTGGGTCATTACTCTTATGGTTGTTAGCCACACCAACTATTGTCAAGACTTTTAGCAGCAGTTTTCACCTCCTCTGGAAACTTTCTGAGGGTACAATCCTCACCTGGAGTTAGACTGGCACAGTTGTTCCAGCAAAATTTGGCTGTCACAAGGGACACTGTCAAGTGTGTTTGGACCACTCTTGGAGTCAGAGGCGCCAGCGTACAGATGTGCACCATCCTCCCTGACTCTGAGAGTGGTCCAAACACAGTTTATGGTACACAGTGGCTTGTGCCAGCCAAACTGTGCTGGCCTAACTCCATTTTAGGATTGTGCTCTGAGACATATTTGACCAGGATACAAAGTTCAACATGCAAATGTCCTAGTTCCTCATCATACTAGCTGGAGGCAAAGACATTGAGAAGAATCCCCCCAAAGACAATAAGAGCTCTGGAAAGGTCATACAGTCTTTCGATCCTTGCCAACCTGAGTTGGATTCAAACCAACAGTCCTAGTGCAAAGGTTAAATATACAAGCCGTCCTGTTTCCCAAAATAATAGTTACTTTTTAAGAAGTCTTAATGAACTATGTCCTCAACCTAAGAGATGTTAAAGAGGGAAAAACCTGTAATGGGCGTATTGGCACACATCTATTGCCTTTGCTGTAATCAGGCCAACTTCAATAAATAATTGCTGAGGTTTGTTTTAGACAAATCACTCGATGGGACATTTTTTGTTGTTGTTATTTTTAGAATTTGCCATGATTAAAGAAGTGAAGACTGGAAACAGACGGCTTCAGCTAAAGGCAGTCAAGCTTTCAAATTTGAAGCAAAGGAACAATTGCGAGAGCCAACTGCACACCTACAAAAATAGCCCCATGACAAACTGTCCTTGAAATATTTCACCTACTGTTTATTCTAGAGGGGAAAATATGAAAAGACAATTAATTTGCTCTGAATTCTTTCAGCATACAAGGATATTATTTTGCTGGCACATTCAAAAAATACGCATGAACACAAGGTCGGAGTGGAAATGGCTTGGAAATAACATTAGCTTCCATGTATTTAAACCAGAATAGATCCAAGCTATTTGCATGACAATCAGAAGGGGTGAATAGATACCAAAAATGTACCAATTGTCCTTGGATAGTGAAAACTTTTATCCTGATCTAGGTAGTTACATGATCTAGGTCAATGGTCTTCAAAGTCCTACTTGGAGGGCTTGAGGGGTGGGGGCAGGGCTTGAGGGACCCCAAAGGGTTGGGGAGGCGTGCTGCCACTTCCTTGGGCCTCCCTGATGCTGAAAAAAAACTCTGTTGTAAAGTCGGAGCTTACTTCCTGTTTTCTGTTGATACAGGAAGTAAGCTCCAACTTTACAACAGAGCTATTTTCAGCATCAGGGAGGCCCAAGGAGGTGGCAGCAGGCCTCCCCAACCCTTTGGGACACCCTTTGACACCCCCCACCCCAGGTAGGGCAAATTCCCATAAATGCTCACAGCGTCACAATTGCTGTGGCGCTGCCAGGCAGTAATTTCTTGAGCCACTCCCCTTAAGGGGAGATGGCCTGTTTTTGTGTTCAGTGGTGGGTCACCCACCATTTGAAGAGCACTGATATAGGCACTTCCTATCATGTTCCTTCTCTTACTTGTGTTGAGGCTCCTCCTCCTAGATTAGCTTCAAAAGAATACTAAAGTCAGGCACCCAATGTATTTATGTCACTACAGTCATCTTCCAGAGGTTCAACCTCATCTCCAGAAGTTTCATATGTAGATATTTATCTACATGAAAGTTGTATGAAACATATAACAGTGATGATTGCGCTGAACCCTGCAGGATAATTCACAAGGAAATACTTGCACCCTCAAGTCCCATTTTCTTTTATCACACAAGAAGAACTGGAGTCTATCCAAGGCTAGTCCTCTAATCATCCCTAGGTTCTGTACACGGTCCTCTTAAATGGCATTGTGAATGAAGCAGAAGATGATGGCTTGGGTAGTGTGGTGTTACCCCTCCTGAGTGTAATAGCTGATGCGGCCTGCATCACCCGTACCACTGTAGTGACGGCTGGAGTGAGGAAAACTGGAGCAATAGAAAATGTCTAGCCCAGAAAAATCTAGACAAGACAGAAGCCCAGAAACCCTAGAGTTATGTCACAATCACACAGCACCAATAGGTCACCTGCCCTCCCATGGGAGATTTGAACCTTTGTGGTGGTCAGAGGGATTTTCTACAGAGAACAACAATTATTTAAAAGGGTGTAATGATAGCTTTGTTCCCCTTTAATGTTTTCTCCCCTCTTTCTTTGCCAAAGACATCAGCAATTACCTGTTCATATGACTTGTTTCCTTGGCAGACTTCCTCTTCAAGAGTCCCCATCCTTCAGCCCTTCACATAGTTTATTTCTCCTTCTCTCACTTTCCCTTATTTTGCACTGTGCTGTTTCAGCTACCTCTTTCCTTTTGCTGCTGAAAACAGCCACCTCCCTCCGAGAGAGCCTGGCCAGGGCCTACTCCATTCGGGGCTGCTGAGACCCTTGGAAGTCCACTTTAAAGAAAACATCGACACTTCCCTTTCCCTGTCACAGCCTCTAAGAATTACAGCTGGCTATTAAACAGTGACACTGCGTTACTGTCTCGCTGGAAAGAATATGCAATAGAACTACAGAGGCAAAAAGATGCGATGATGTATGGCCACACTTCCTCCCAACACTTTACCCCGGGCTTTGCAGAAATGATTAAGGGTTGCCCTCAGTTTTGTGGTTAACATATGAACATCTCCAGATGTAACATTCATGGAAAATATTAAGCGCTGACATGCCCAAGTTTGGGTTGCAGTGAGTTATGTGTCTGTGAAGGAAGCATGAGATTAATTGCAATTACGATTAATATGAAGAAGGTGAATATATCATGCCTGGTTTTATCGCTTAGAAGGATACATTTCTTATGATTGTGCCGCGTCTCAGTCTGATTGTCCATTATCTCTTGTTTGCTGCCCTTTAGGCTTGGAGCTGCAGTCCTATACACCAGAGGTTCCCAAACTGGGGCGTTGTGACACCCCAGCCTGGGAAGCTCTGTCCCTGCCTCCTTCAGCGGCCAGGCAACTTTGACTGCAGTGCTGGTGCTCTTGTGATCAAACCAGCACTAGGGAAAATAGGGCTATTTTAAAACATACTGAGGGGTACTATGGCCCTCCGGAGGGCAGAGGAGGCCTGTGGTCCCCTCTGTAAGCCTCCGTGCACCTCAGAATTACTGAAAAATCTATCACGACCCAGTGCTAGTGCAATTGCAGGAGTGCCAGCAACACCCCTCCCCTCCCTGGCAAGAACTAATTTCGGTCCAAACTCTCCTGGGGTGTTTGGGAACCATTGCTCTACATCAGTTATTTTCAAGCTTTTTCATCTCACGGCACACTGGCAAGGCACTAAAGTGGTTGAGGCACACCATCAGATTATACGACAATTGGTAAGGCACACTGAGCTGCCAGTGGGGGGGGGTGCTCACATCCTCAAAGGCCCTACTAATGAATGATCCTCTCCCAAATTCCCCTGGCACACCTGAGAATGTGCACACCAATGTGCCATAGCCCAGTGGTTGAAAATGGCTCTACACAGTGCCATGGGAGTAAGTCCAATTGAACTCAGTGGAACTTCTGAGTAGACACACCTTGGATTGTGCTGTGAAACATCTTCCAAGTAGATTACTTTGCTCTCTTTTGCCTTTGCTCACAGCTCACCTTGGCTATGATGTCCAGTTTAATTCCATGGATACCCAAATTTTGTTTTGTCTTGGCAGCCCACTATTGTTTGTGGTGGCCATTGATTCTACACCTTCTCTCTCCAAGCTTTTTTTAAAAGGATGTAATAATTGTTTAATTACAGTAGTGTGCGAGTAACATCCCTGAACATCTTTGTCCCTGAGGAGGACCACTGGACCAGAGCCCTGGCGATCTTCATCTTCAATAGCGACTAAGTAAGAGCTTGAGAACTGCCTTTCCCTGAGTTTTTACAAAGCGAGAGAGCAAGCCCTGAATTCCATAGGATTATTCTCTCGCTTTGATTTGACATGTGCAAAGAACTTGGGGAAGTGGTTAGCTCTGACTATGCGCTGGGCTTTGAAGACATTCAAAAGCAATGTGGATCCCACTTCAAAGTACGGAGCAAAGTAAATTGTTCGCTCCGTTTGGGCTATGGTTTTAAGGCACTTAAAGTCTCACTGCTTCCTATGTCTCTGAAAACCCAGCAGAAAGTACGAGCTGCCCATCCCTCCACGCCTTGCACAGGCGGCCACAAGACTTGGTGGAGGGGTGGGGTCTGTTTTTCTCTTCCTGCATCACGTAAAAGTTCTTGGAGCGTTCAGAGAGCTCAGAGATGTGCAGAGTGACCTCACCTTTATCCAAACTGTTTATCTTGACTCTTCTTGTCTCTTCCCCAGGGATTTAAATCCCTGGTTTCTTAGGTCTGTCTGAGAGCATTAGGCTGCAATCCTAACTTGCGTATGAGCAGATAGGACAGAAGATCTGCGCTGCTTCCTAATGCAAGTTAGGAGGCAGCTGCAGCTCACCTTGGGGCAAGGGGAATATTTCGCCTTGCCTCAGGGTAAGCCCCAGCTGGGCCAATGAGGCTCCTTGGATCTGCACCTGTCCAGCAGCTGCAAATCTGAGCAGGCCACAGCAGCCCAGATCAGGGCCACGCAGCCTGGAGGTGGAAGTTTGGATCCGGCATCACTGCTGGCTCCTTCCTCCTCCCTGGGCAGCCCCACCCATAGGAATGCTCTCTCCCCGCACCATTCCATCCTCCCTCCCACCTTCCCCCTGACAAGTAATGGTCCCGTGCTGGCTTAACGGCCAGCATGGAACCGACATATTTGTCGGTCGTGGCGGCAGTGCTGAGCCAACACTGCTGCCTGCATTGGCCCAGAGATTCTCACGCTTTATGGCATGTTAGTGACAGTGCTGGGCCAACACAAGTGGCTTGCATCAGCCCAAGGGGTGGGTGGGTTGTACGGCGCTGTTGGAATTATAATGAAGGATCATGAGATTCTGCAGTCCTAGATCTCAGAAACCGAGAAGCGTGGAGGGGCAGGTTTCTTTTTTTAACCTGGTGTACTTAACTTCTGGTGACTGGAACAAAGAGCCCTTTAATGTGTTTTGTGTTTAGTTTTTTCCCCCCACATGTTTGTTTAGTTCTGCCCGGCATTTGCTGGTTCTCCCTTTCCATGCCCACTTCAAAGCCAGGCCTTTGTAATAATCTTTCCTTTTAGTGAGATTACTACTGTTCATCCGACTCAGTGTGCCTGTACTGTTTTGATTAACAGAGTAGGCGGCATCTTCTGTCACACCAGAGGAATTTGTATTATACCCTTGTCTTATTTAAGGTTTAGTATAACAAAATTAAATAACTGGAAATTTGAAGGAGGGGGCAGAGATCCTACTGATTATGCCTCCAGATCTCCCTCCAAATGTATTTCAGGGAAGTGATGGTGGTGGAAGATGGTACTCCACCACCTAGGCTCTCTCCCCTTCCTGAAGTCACTGTTTTGCTTGCTAGCAGCTGATCATCATCTCTCTTCATTATCAGCCATAGAAAAAGCATGTCTTGCGACGTGCCACCACAATAAGCCCACACAACACAAAACTTGGAGAAAAGTAATGGCCATGTTTGTCAGTATATTGAGGTGTTTGCTTGCAGAGGGTCCTGCCCAAATTGTCAACTTGGGCATCTTGCAGGCCCTTTAAAGGCCGGCTTGTCTGTTTGCATGCAACCAATCCTGGCTGATTGGTCCCTCCCCAATCCAACCATGTGTGCAGGGGAGGGACTTTTCCAGTTAGCTCTGCCTACACATCCATGTGGACGGAGTGGCATTCTCCTTAGTAACAGCCCAATCCTATGGTGCCCGGGCGCCCATAGGAGGAGAGGGAGCCAAATGGCTACTGTTACATCCTATGGGAGCCACGGCAGCCATAGGAGGCTTCTCAGAGGAAGGGGACGTTCACCCATCAATGGGTCTCCTCACGACTGCACTGGCTATTTTGCAGGCACAGACTTGAAGGCTTCCATACTGGGCTACATGGATCCGGTGGTCCTACCCTGCTCTGTCCCTTCTCCCACCCAGTTCCGCCCTCTCCGCCCACCCGGAAATGCACTGCCAGTAACGGTTCCACTCACTGGCAGCCAGCTTTGCATGGGTGCCTCCGGTTGCTCAGGACCAGTGCTGGGCCAGAGGTTACCTTACGTCACCTTTACGACACCAGCGCCGGTGCTGGGCCTCATAGGATTGGGCCCTCGCTAAGGAAAGTTTGCCACTTAATCCATCTCCCTATATACTGAGGCAGTAGAGAACAAGGTTTTGTTCTCTTCTATATGATATAGCCTTTGAAGCTATCAGATACCCCTTAGTCAGTTTTCTCCTGTCAAAGCACACCCAGTTCCTTCAGCCTTTCCACATAAGGCTACTTTTCCAGGTCCTGACCATCTTTGCGGCCCTGCCCTGAACCCATTCCAATTCGTCAACAGTGTTCTTAAAGTGTGGCACCCAGAAATGGCACCAATGCGGTTTGACAGGAGGGCCCCCATATCTGTGGATCTGGAATCCTCAGATTCAGTTATCGCAGAATGGAACCTCTGTGGACATGGGGACCTTCTGTATTTCATCTTGTGACTTGAAAATTATGGTTTCTATGACAGTTCTGATGCTCGTGTAGGAACTAATGCAAAAAAAAAAAAGTAAAGTAAAATGCTTGCAAATGAAAAAGAACAATCACAGGAAGTCCTTGAGCACTCAGTCTTTTAATTAGAAATGTCTGCAAACAATGAATTCATGCTATCCTTGCTTTGAACAGTGTGACAGCCATTAATGTTGGTTAGTTGATTGATTTTCAGATTTGGGCCTTTCGTTTCATGAAACGGAATGGCAATAAGACACAGAAAGCAAAAAAAGGCCTTTTCTGAAATCATTCACTCCACTGATTTAATTTGAATTCTAAGTGCCTGGACTTTATTCACTGAATAGATGAATAATGTTGGAAAGACACTTTTTACTTGTATTCCTTTGCAATTGAAAATGTGGGGGAGAAGGAACAAAAGATTGACTGGAATGGCTTGGTGCATTTTAAAGCAGGGTGTCTTGATTCCTTCATTCTATAAAATTTCAAATGTAATACCTCCCCAGATGTTACGCTTTGTAATTCATGGCAGCAATTCAAAAGGAATATGAACTGCTTTTTCTGCCACTGAGTAACATGTATTTATTGGACTTCTTTGCTTTCATATTAATTCAGATGGCTCTCTTCCTCTGTGTGAAGTCACAGGAGATCTACCTGTGGTTTTCCAACTTGTCTAGGATCAACCTCTTCAACTCCTTTCCCCACCTCCTGCAAAATCCTAGAGTTGAAATACCAGAGAGCCCAGTGCAGCACATAAACAGTGGAAGTTCCTTGAAGTCCTATAAAAGAAACTGGAAGGGATCTTTTTTTTCATTCGCATCCAGACAGTGACAGACAAACAGATAGGAAAATCAAGGCGAAAAATGACATTTACTTACTGTAACAGCAGGAAATCGAGCAAAGAAAATAAACAGGATTCTTGGATTCTTGGGCCTTTCACCTGCTCGGCAGACAGCTTTTCTACAGTTTCAACTCTGTGTGCATTTGTGTGCTGGTAAATGGCAAAGGGGAGGCAGAGGAACTGAAGGCACGTGAGATCTGTGGAACTCCCACCGCTACCAGCACAGCTGCACAAACATAGGCAAGTCTTTGTTAAAGTCGGGTGGGCAAAGTGCTGGATCCGTTGCGCCAATCTGACCTATTCAACCCCCCTCGCAAAAGCTGTACCTGAGCAAAAGCCAGAAGTTATGTGCAAATGTTTGTAACTTGGCCAATAACCATGCATTTCCTGCCTTTACAAAAAAAATGGAAACAAAAGAAAAAAAGAGAAAAAGTGTCATATTAGCAAGATAATTTCTAAAGTTAATACCTTTAGGAGTTTGAAATGACTCAGTGGTGAGCATTACCTGCCAGAAAGGGGAGGAGAAGGGGGTAGGAACTAATAAGTCCTTGACTCCTTCCAGTGAATTTGGGGTTTTTTAAAGGTTGTACAATAAATTACATGGATTGGTGCAGGCAAAGCTGGATTAACGATTATGGCTTCGGTAGGAACCTGGCAATATTAGGCAGATGAGAGAGGCGTTTGTGTGAAAGGGCATGCACACTCTACGTGGCACATAATGAAGTTGAATGCAATCATTTAAAGACAATGCAACAATGTCTCACATCGGTCTGAAAACCAGCTACTACAACCATGGCTGTCTGTATGTCTTGATTTGATTTGCTCCAAGCAAGGAAAACAACATTTGTTGCTGGGTTGAGAATGCATCTTAGCTTTCATTTCAAACAGACATGACATTTCTAGTCCCTAAGGTTTTTTATTGGGACAATGCCCGCCCAAGAACCCCTGGCATGCAAGGCGGTGGGTCAAATGCCATTGCTTTACCTCGTTGCACATCAGCTGCAGCCAATACTCCTCTGATGCTGGAGTCCATTCTTTCTCCTCCACATTTCCTCTTCCACGCCATCCCTCTTCCTTTTTTAATTCAGAGAACAGGAGGAGAAGGAGGAATGGAAACAGACAGGGAGGACCAAAGATGGGCACCTCCTTCTGCCAATCCTTCCACCTGAGGCCTCAAGCATCCTCCTGGACTGGCCAATCCTGTCTGTAGAGGGTCACAGGATTGCAAGCCAGTGGCTGATGGTATTCAGAATCCAGAGGAAAGCATGAGCAGGATGCTCAGTGGTCAGAGGGCATTGCTTCTCTTTGGCCTTCCCCAGATCCATCAGTGGCACATGACAGTCTGCAAAATAGACAACTATAGAAAATTGTTCCATTTCCAGTATGTAGGCTTGTTGCATATCTTGGCTTTTCATGATACAGTGTTTGATTGATAGATCTGAAAGCCTTTCCCTAGAACCTGGGAAACTGGTTGTTATTTTTCAGTAGAGAGCGAAAGCCCTAGTTCATACATTTTGGCCAATGTCAAAATAGCCTGGTGAAGGAGCATTGCAATGAACATCCCAATTAAGCAGAGGCTGTATTGGTATGATTCAGGGCGCAATCCTAAACTGGGGTTAGGCTGGCACAGTTAGGCCAGCCAAGTTTGGCTGGCACAAGGGACACTGTGTTTGGACCACTCTCGGAGTCAGAGGCCAGAACACAGATGTGCACCATCCTTCCTGACTCTGAGAGTGGTCCAAACGCACTTTACAGTGTCTCTTGTGCCGGCCAAACTTGACTGGCCTAACTGTGCCGGCCTAACTCCAGGTCAGAATTGTGCCCTCATTCTCTGCAAACAAAAAAGGGGGAAAGAAATTTCATGTATTGGGTCACCATGCGATTGGGCAATCAAGTGCAAGTGGCTTTTGCATTCACAGGATGTTACCTGCAGAGGAGGAGCTCGCACCAGTAATCTATTACAGTATTTCACTGCTGAATATGTACAGTATGCTGGGGCAAAGGCATTATACATTTAGAGAGCTAGGAAGGTATCGTGATTCAGGAGCTGGACTTAGACTTGGAAGATCCAGGTTCAAACCCTTCCTCAGACATGAAGCTCCCAGGTTGAGCTTCGCCCAAATCACTCTCTCCCAGCCTCACCTACCTCACAGGATTGTTGTGAGGACCAAAGGAGGGAAGGAACCATTTATGCCACCCTGAGCTCCTTGGAGAAAGGGCAATATAAAAATATGATACATAATAAATTCACCCAGGGCTACAATAGCTTGATTATGATAAATTTGTAGTTTGGCCCAGGTGTACAGTATGTGTTATTGTCAGCTTCAGTGACAAAATTGTGCCCATGTAGGAAGGATGCACAGCACTTGTGCAGCTAATGAAAGTGTAGCCAGGTAGAGAGGGCAAAATGATGACCCAGAAGTAATGTCACAACAGGAAATGACATCACACTTGTATTTTCATTTTCTTGTTTTTTTGACCATAACGTGTGATAGAATGAGAATATTACACTCCAATTTGTTCCTTTGCATTTTGCAAGAAATTCCATATTGAACGCTATACAAAATGACAGTATTATTCCTTTAAAATGCTATTTTAACCAACTGCAGTTTTTACGTGACATATGTATTTTTGTTTTCTGGTTTTTGGCCATAATAAAGATATTACACTCCAGTTTGTTTCAGTGCATTCTTCATTAAATTCTGCATCAAATGGTATATATGATGTTATTATTCATACATACCAAGGTTTTCACAGTTTTGGCCACTGGTGTCAAGCTCAGCTTGTTGCCCCCCTTAAGCTTGCTGCCCGGTGCAGTGGCACCCCCTTGCACTTCTTTAGCTATGCCCTTGATGCACAGTGAAGATTTTCAGTTGCCCATGATTATGTAGCTTCTACCCGAGGAAGACCCATCAAAGCCGGTACAGAATCTCTCAACAAATACTGTAATACCTTTTTGTTACAAAGGCTTTCCTTGGCCAAAAGCTTCCATCCAATGTTTAGTTAGTCATGACCGAGGAAGTTAGTTATAACTAACTATAGTTAGGATGCTACCCAAAGTTTTTCCAGAGAATGAAAGTGCCTCTTTATTCTTGATATTATGTTATGCTAGGCATTCGAAAATGTTATAAATAACATAAATGCAGACCTCCAGCTCCTTTAGTTCTTATTCCCTTGAGAATTCTTATGCTCTTGTGTCTTATTCAAGGCTATCTTGGGCAGAAGATCTAGTCGAGAGGGTTAAAGCCTCCATTTGCCTGAAGATAAGATCCGAAGGTCGCCAGTTTGAGAACACCGGAAGCTTCCGTGTGCAGCAGACCTTGAAGAATGGGGCTGATAAGGGTTGAGCTGTTCTCCAGCTGCCTGTGAGAGGGGAGTTGCTGGGGCAGCTGTTTCTTTCTTTGGTGAGAGCAAAGAAGCCGACTATCAGCCGGGGGAAGGCATTCGTGCGGCCAGATAGAAGGACTGGATATGAAAGTGTCATCTGCATGTAGTAGTTCTTGTAAGATTAGAACATCATCATCATCATCATCATCATCATCATCATCATTATTATTATTATTATTATTATTATTATTATTATTATTAATTCAATTTCTGCCCCGCCTTTCTGCCCGAAGGCACACAAGGCGGCTTACAACATTAAAAAGGCAATACAAGCCACAATATATACAATTAAAACATATTAAAAACAATATTAAAAACAGTTTACATTGTTGTTGTGATTTGTAAAAACCCTTGTGGTTTAAGAAATGCCTGCCTATGTAAACCACCTTGAACTAAAGTCAAAGGAGCAATCTGATGACCAAGAAAGGCGGTATATAAATACTAAGAAGTATTATTATTATTATTATTATTATTATTATTATTATTATTATTATTA
>JAJKFI010000009.1:12823585-12845091 GCA_029204185.1 Lerista edwardsae
TCTCTCTCTCTCTCTCTCTCTCTCTCTCTCTCTCTCTCTCTCTCTCTCTCTCTCTCTCTCTCTCTTTCTCCTTAAGCTCAGTCTCTCTTAGTGGTTCTTACCTTCACACAAAATCTCTCTCCTCCCACAAAATAAATTTCTAAAAACTCACCTTCCCCCACTCAGACCGAGGGGGAGCTCAGCAACACAATAATAGCTCCCTCTCCTGGTGCGTAAGAGAGCTGGTGGGATCTGGGAATAAGGAAGCGGAACGCTGGGTGGGACTTACGTGTGATTGGCTGCCCGTCCGTTCCATTCCGCGGCTGCCCTGGCCTTGGGGGGGGGCCTGCTCGCCGGGGGGGACGGGTGGGGGGCATGCCAGGTGCCTGGGTGAGCAGCGGTGGGGCGCGCCAACTGGGGGCAGCCCCCCCGAGGCCAGGGCAGCCGCGGAACGGAACGGACGGGCTGCCAATCGCACGTAAGTCCCGCCCAGCGTTCTGCTTCCTTATTCCCAGATCCCACCGCTGGAGCCGGATCCCTTTGCACAGGCTCCCTGGTGTTTTCACGGCCTTCTTTGAGCAGAACTGAGGCTGCTCTGCTTGCTGCCTCCCAGGGACTGGCGATGCATGTGCCCTGCCTCTTCTTCATTGGAAGCCAGCCGTGATAGCAGAAAGTCATCCACCAGCTGCCACCCTGTGTATAGTACAGTAGTGTGTATTTGAATGTGTGTGTGCGTGTGTGCGTGTGTGTGTGCACGTGTGTGTGTGTGTGTGTGTGTGTGTGTGTGTGTGTGTGTGTGTGTGCGCGCGCGCGCGCATGCTGGAGAAGAAAGGAGCAGCATGGAAAAGAAAGGAACTTCTTTTCTTTTTTTTAACTTGTTGTGTCCAGTAAGGCTGTCTCCCCCCTGCCTTCCCACACTTCACATCCTTGATGAATCATGATCCCAAGGAAACTGAGTCGAAGTTGCAAAGATGCCTTCGAGAGCCGTGTTTCTCAACCAGAGGTACGGGTAACCCCAGTAGTACCTGAAGTGGTGGCTGGTGGTATGCATGGGACCCCTGGACATCTGCTGCTGGGCAACGAGACCAGCAACATGACATGACAAACAGTGTTTGGAGGCTTGGCACAGCGAGCAGAGCTCCAAAGCAGGCTTTTGCACACTCAGAAAAGCCCTCCCTGAGCCTCTTACTGGTGTTTGTCACGTTGCGTCTAGCCTCCCAACATGGAAGTAACTGGCGATGATGTCATCATCAGTTACTTCTGGTGGTACTTCTGTTACCGAAAATCAGCCTAGAATAGTTTCTATCGTGGGGATTGCATTTAAAAAAGCAAACAACCAAACGAGAGAGTATGAGGATCATGTTTATTACACCTGCGCAGGCAGGTCAGTCTCCCTTGAAAGGCAGGGGAAAAGACAAAAAATATATACATTACAAGCATTTTTATAATCCCCCCCTCAGCGGTGTCATCCTCAAATGAAGTTCCGGACGCTAGGCGGGACTTACCGCTTGATTGACAGGCTGTCTGTGACGTGTCGCTGCCTGCTCGCTCACCGCGCGGGCTCCCTCCAGTTGGCGCGCCCCTCCATTGCTTGCCCAGGTACCCGGCGCACCCCCCAGGCAAGCGGGCACCCCCTCTGAAGCCAGGGATGCCCGTGCGGCAGGCGGGCAGGCAGCGACACGTCACAGACGGGCAGCCAATCAGGCGGTAAGTCCCACCTAGCATTCTGGAACGTTGTTTGAGGATGACACCACTGCCCCCCCTTTTCTCTTCCAAGTTCCTGCTTGGTTGGAAATTACATCACAGGGGCTGGGGCATGAGATGCTCTGAGCTAATTGGGCCATGAGAATGCCATGACTGTTCTGATAAGGGAGGAGGAAGCTGGCTGGAACCAGTTTTCTATCTATGGTGAGAATTAGCAACACTGGAAGTTTACACGGAGGCAAATGAGTGGAAAAAAAGAAAGCAAAGATGGAAAACAGTTACATATTTCAGCAACTTTAGACAAGAGACTTCGAACAAAAGACTCAAGATGGCTGCACTTTGGTTACACGGCAACACCTCCAATAAGTGGACTATGTGAAGTGGTACAGCAAGGACAAAAGGTTGAGAACTGCTGTTCTAAAGTGTCCTTACTAAACATTATATTGCACCAAGTGTACTGGTGAGTGCCAGGACTTTCCTTGTAATTCAGTTTCTGTATTTTCCAGTATGTTCAGAAATCATGTAAGGTAATAAAGCCCCTTGCATTGAAGCTTCAGTAAAAGCTGATCCTCTCTCCTCTCCTTATATTTTTTTCTTTATTTCATTTTTACCTTGACCTTCTCCCCAGAGGACACTTAAAGCATCTCACAACACATTAGAAATTGCATATACAATTTAGGGCACAATCCTAACCTGGAGTGAGGCTGGCATATTTAGGTGAGCAAAGTTTGTCCAGCACAAGTAAAGCACTGTAAAGCACATATGGACCACTCTTATGTCTGACATGACAGCATGTCTGTGCTGTCAGACATGCACAGACAGGTGCATGTCTGTGTGCTGGCCTCTCTGACCCTGAGAGTGGTCCAAACATACTTTACAGTGGTCCTTGTGCTGGCCAAACCTTGCTGGCCTAACTGTGCCAGCTGAACTCCAGGTTCGGATAGCACCCTTAACTATATACACTTTATTCTGTGTGGAATGTTATTTGATGTCATCTCCTCATGCATATGTGGAAAATGCGGTATGTACTTTCAAACAGCTCAGCCATAATTTTTCTCCTAATTATTGTATGACTTTATAAAAATATTATATTTCTGAAATGTCTGGTTCTTGATTCAGAGCCTAATAGTGGTTTTGTAAATAATCCTAACAAATTCAAAATTATCCCACCTATTTCAACCTTCAGACAGGTTCTTCACTATTTGGTCCCCATTATTTTTCAGCCAGGTAGCTGCCATTTTGAAGACAACAATTCTGCTAAACCATTTTTGTAGCAAGATGTTTTCATATTAGTTATAGTGGACCCCTGCTTTATGATAGGAATCCAGAGACACCAAGGTATTGTGGAAATATTGTAATGTGAATCCAATAACACATTTTATTTTTAGTAATTTGTTCTAAGGCTCAGAAAATGACATTTCTGCTTCAGAACTAAGCTCTTTTCCTCTCTAAAAGGTGATTTAAAAAATGCCAGTATAAACTGGTTATCAGTTTATACAGTGTTGTAATATAAAACACACAAGCTGTATCTTTCCTCAGTACATACATCTGCAATGTTAAAAATGCTGCTACTGACTGAAATTTATCAAACACTTGCTTTCACATTGCTGATTGGCTTATCTATCACCTATGAGGTTCTGTTGGCAACAATTGTGAGCCCATCATAAGTGAATACCTTATAGTGAAACTTGTTTTATTATGGAGAGCCCATTAAAAAGTGATTTGATTGTACCGTGAACCCATTGTAAAGTAGGACTAAAACAGTGATAAATTCATTTCACATTGTAGATTTGGAAAAAGTGTGAAATGTAAATTTATTTGTTGACTTGTTTAAAAGATTTATATCCTGGCTTTTCCATGCCAAAGCAAATGCCCAACTGCTGCATGTCAACAACATATGACAAAAAGTGGATAAAAATTGTGCTTTTCCTACAAGTAGACACAAGTTTGAAGAGTATACTTCGTGTTTCTGTGTTGCCTTTTGGGCTCAGGCTCCCATTTATGTCCTCTCAAAGATGGTTGAGCGTGAAGAAAAATTGATTTTAATTTGATACATATGGAACAAATTACAGTTGATGGAGACAAATTGGGGAGGTGGTTACACTCCTGGTAATGAGAATGCTATGGTAAGCTTTGTCAAGGAAACACAGATTAATGACATCAAAATGAATGAGAAATAAAATCTTAGCTTCTTTACTGATGAAATTTTGCTTGGCAGCAGTAACCCAAATATTAATTAGTTTACAATGATTTAAGGGAAGCAACCATCAACCAATAGGCATTCAAAAGAGCTCCCAAGAGTTAAAAACAGTATTTTTAGCTAGTGAGTGAAGACCTGACTTTCCCATTTAAAATGATTTGCCGGCTTTCCAAATTTATTTGCAACTTTCAATAAAATTCTGCAGAAGTTAGCAAAGCCTTGTTATGTGTGGGTGTCTAACCTAGGCATTTCGTTGGCCATCGAAACGGTACATTGTGTCAAGCTGCAATATATGTGTCTTACAAAGAACGTTCATCTGTAGACCCACTTCAAAAGTTGAGTATATATCATCCATTAGAAGCTTGACAAATCAATGACTAATGCTTTCAGTTCTTTAGACCGCAGACCTACAGATCTTAGGATTCTTCCCTGTAGGGTATGCATCAGAAGATCCGAAACAGCTAGATAAAAGAGATGAACAATTGGAAAACTCAAGTACACAGAAGTGAAGAAATCGGGAAGACAATGCCTGATTTTAACATCTGGAAAAAGTATTGCGGCAGCATTTTCTGATGCTGAACTACATACACTACTTCACTGGCTCAGTAGGTAACTGTTGTAACCCTGTGAATGTCATATAAAATGGACAGATGCAAAATAACCTGTAACACATGGCACATACCTTTTAAATGTGTTCCTTTAGGGCCATTTCCTATAAAATGTTTCCACCTGATTATGGGGTTCAATCATAACCTATATGCTTGGCAACCAGGCAATGAACACGGTTGTGGGTCTACTGTCATCAGCTGTAGTATACTGCAAATGGTTGCAATTCTTATCCTCTCATTACCCCTAGGGCAGTAGTTCCCCCCCCTTTTTTACTGGTGGCTCCCTTGATCTACTGGGCCATTGGCCGCGGTTCCCCATTAGGGCTACAATCCTCTACATCAGTGGTTCTCAAACGTTTTGTTCTAGGACCCACTTTTAAGAATGGTGTTCATGTCAGCATCTCTTCTCATTTTTTGCCGTCTCCCTCTCTTCTAAGCTTAGACTGCAGCTACAATTAATAACTTCTGTTGTATTTATTTATTGTGGGTTATAAAATGAGGAATAATTGGTTCATCTGAGCATCAGGTACAGTTTCCAGCTAAATATCTGCAAAGCACTGCATGCCCTTTATCTCCTGACGCTCAACCACCACTTGTAGAAATGGAAATTTTTTGGAAAACAACATCCTGGCTATGTGATTCTTTTAAGATCATGTCCCTTGTCACACAATCTATTCCATTTTCTGAAAATGTCATATGGGATGAGTATAACAGAATAAGAGAATATGACGTTTGATTCCATGAAACTGGTTCCAATTTGAATGAAATAGAACTTGCTGCTTGGCACTCACATTTTTGAATGCAGTACAGGTGTGCCCTTGTATCCACTGATTTTATATCCACGGTTTCCTTTATCCACGGATACCATGGATACTGGGATGCCCATTAAAGGGATACATTACACAAATCTCAATTTTTTTTATCTTGTTGCAGCAAAACCATAGATAAAGTTTTCCTATCTTTAAAAAGGTGTTCCCAATATCCAAGGATTCAGGATTCAGGGGTGTGGTAGTGGGGGTCTGGAACAGAACACCAGCAAATACTGGGGCATGCTGGTGGTACTCCTGATCAGCCTCTATGCATGGACCATGATTTGTAGTCACACAGCCACTGCATCAATCAATCAATAGCTTTCTGAAGATAATCCAGGATGGTTTCAAGGAAAATTATGTCAATTAAAAATGTAGCAGACATCATTGACTTCTAATCACCAATTATTCTCATCTGGCTCTTCTCTGCTGTTATAAACCCATCATTACAGCCTTACTGCCATGAGATGGCACAGATGCTACCTCACATCTTCCAAGAACATATATCCAACTCATAGACCTCATGGCATTGCGTTGCTGGCGGCATATAAACTGTCTGGAGCGCAGCCGAGATTCTGCCTCCAACAGTCTGGCTATAAATATTTCCCAGCCATAATCTGACAGAACAGACACAAGTTGGAATGTAATGGCTGCATATAAAAATGCTGAATCAGGAAACAATATGAGAATTCCTTTTTTGTCTTTAAAGCAACCGCCCCCCCCCCATTTTAATCTGGACCATTTGGAAGCTGTATATAATGGCATTCTGACCTGCTAGTCATTTGGGGCGGTATCAAGAATGAGCAATACAGTTACAATAAAGCAACATTTTGATGCATCCAACATCCTGCAGACATAGAACTGCTATAGCCAAATGGGCAAACAATGCAGTACAAATCAAAACTGTTTATTACCAGTATTGACATGCAATCCAATCCTATTGTTTCAGTTATGATAGTGGAACATGTCCTGCTGTTGTAAATGGGGCAGTGCCACTGTAAATGGTGCACCACTGCAGTGTGCAAGAGAGCTGCCATTGGAAGCAGCCAGTGACTCTCCACATGCACCACTTGGACCATACCAGGGGACAGTGGGGATTGGGAGGCTTGGGGCACGAATGGGGCAGGGAGTGGTGAAGATCATTGTGGCAAAAATGCATGCGAGATCCTATTTCCGATTTTACAACCTGCTCTGCTCTGCTCCTTTGTCTCCTGTCTTATGCCAGCAAAACAAGTGGCGTGGGTCTGAAGAGACCTATAAGCAATGGGAATCCTACAGGAAGTCAAGCATTGATTGTTCCCTGGAAGGACAAATACTGAAGCTGAAGTTCAAATACTTTGGCCACCTCATGAGAAGAGAGGACTCTTTAGAAAAGACCTTCATGCTGGGAAAGATCGAAGGCAAAAGTAGAAGGGGGGGCAGAGGATGAGATAGTTAGATAGTGTCACCGAAGCAATGAGCATGAAATTGGGTGAACCCTGGGAGCTAGTGACGGACAGGGAGGCCTGGCGTGATCCATGGGGTCGCGAAGAGTCGGACATGACGTAGCAACTAAACAACAACATATGCAATGGGGCAGCCTACTGGGAGGTAAGTAAAACAGTTTTTAACTTGCCTCTCCCTGGCCATCTAATTGCACCCTCCCACCATAGCTTGAGCCCATGCTCCAACACCGCAGCTGCATGAAATGTAGTAGTAATAGGATTGGGTGGATTGTTAAAAGATATTAAATTTTCTACCCAGAATGCAAATGCTTGTATCCACAAGACCAACCCTGAACAATCGCATTAGTTTCAGTGTAGATGAGCCACATTGGGTCATCTTTCAGGGCTTCCCCTAAAATCAGGACTCAGGCACTGGTGTGCATATTTATCAATGAAATCAAGTGAGATTAGGTTGGAGAGTAAATTGAAGTTCGCAGCCGAAGATGAAGCTTCAATGGCCATGCTAACTGGGCAAGAGACACTTTTTCAAGTGGTGTTCCTCTTATATTTAGCAGGGGGAGAGTAATTGTCCCTATTTACCCCTGCGCAATGTCTTTTCTAGTGGCTGTTGTGGGTGATGTTCTATATTTTTTTAGATTGTGAGCCCTTTGGGGACGGAGCCATTTAACTTTATTATTGTTATTTGCCTGTAAATCGCCTTGTGAACCTTGTCTTGAAAAGCGATATATAAATACTTTTGATTGATTGATTGATGGCTATTTTGGGAAGGGCAGCCCAGTCCTACCTACCGCCTTACCACCAATACAGCCGCACTACTGGAGCTCACACTGCATCCTGCAGGAGGGGATAGTCCTGCCTATTTATTGTGTCCATTGCTGGTTCCTGCCACATCTGCTGGATGAAGTGAAGTAGTGGCAGGGATGGGTGGGGGGGGGAGCAGATGAAACTGGGTGGGAATTGCAGGAGATTGCAGGAGGAGATGGATCTGGAGGTGATAGTAAGTGCTGAATCCTATCCCCTCTTTTAGCAGTCTTCCTGCCCCTTTCTTCTCTTCATACTTGAGCCAGCTACAGAGCTGGCATAAGTTCAAGGAAACCCATTGCAGGGCAGGAGGCTTACATAGGGGTAAGTGGAAATAATTCCTCTTTGAAGCCTCCTGATTCCTCCTTTGGGTACAGAATTCTCATTTTTGGTGTGGCTGCGTAAGTAGGGAGAAGTTGGTAGGGGGAAGTATATAGTTGGGTTCACACTGGAAGATAAGACAGAGCAAACTATTCGGATGACAACCATGTTGACTGTCTTGAAAATCTTAGAGAGTTTTTCCTAGGGAAACCGTTTTGTAGAGCTATCATCTCAAAAAACAGAAATAAGATGCAATCTAGAGCTTTTCCAATCAAAATGCAAGATTGAGTCAAATTGCAACAGGCCCAGTTTATGCACATATATTTGGAAATTGTTCCAACTGTCTTACTTTAAGTACAACTGTGCATTTCCTAGGTACATCTGGAAATAAGCGTAGACACAATTTGAAAAGGTTGCTCTCAAGGTGTTGAAAGACTGAAGAACCTTGGAATGTTCAAGACAGGCTTGATCTTGGAAGAGCAGTCCAACATTCAAATCAAAGATAAACAGGTGAGATTGAGCATAAATTCTCAGTCCTTTGGGGTTCAGTCATCCCTTTTTGTGTTGCATCTTCTTTTGGATGAAGTATCCTAGTAAGCCACTACATCATTCAACAGCTCCTTTATTTTCTTCCCACATGTGTTCCTGATGTTGCCCACCATCTCCCCCCACCATCACCACCATACACTTGCATACATAAAAGGCCTGCTGAAGGATGAATCAGCTTATTAGGATTCTCGATCCAGAGAATAAAAGACTATAGTTATAATTCACAGACTAGTTAAAGCAGAGAACTCTCTGATTTCCGAAATTGACATCAGGAAGACAGCATTGACTTAAATCAATTGAACTGGTTTGTGGATAAGGTTGTAAACACAAGATATGCACATAATGCATTTTTGTTTGATGTTTAGTAAAAGTTTATTAGTGGCTAGAATACCAGAATCTGTTACCTATCAGAGAGTATCCTGAGACTTTTAAAAAGAAATTGAATTAGATCCTATTTTCAATGCCTTAAAGATTCTGGAAGCAGTCTTGAGAGATATAAGCACAGCAGTGGGCTCCATATGTAGTGCGGCACATAAATATTTCCACATGTTTACAGACCAGTCAGGTGGTTGGCCATGTCAGCATTATCGACAGTGATCACCTATTGGGGGGTTGTTGTTTTTTTGGGGTGGGGGGTAGGATTTAGTCCCCTTTCCAAACTGATACTCAGAGTGCAATTTTAACCTGGAGTTAGGCCAGCACAATTAGGCCAGCGAAGTTTGGCCAGCACAAGGGCCACCATAAAGCCCGTTTGGACCACTCTCAGAGTCAGGGAGGATGGTGCACATCTGTATGCTGGACTCTCTGTCTCCAAGTGTGGTCCAAACATACTTTACGGTGGCCCTTGTGCCAGCCAAACCTTGCTGACCTAACTGTGCTGGCTTAACTCCAGGTTAGGATTGCTAACTCCTCAGTCTTGTCAGAGTAGACGGTGCTGACCGTCTTATTCAAATCACTAATTGCACAGGCTTAAAACCTAATGACCAGCATTTTATGCTCCACCCAGGATGTTGGAGATAGCAATCCAGGGTGGATCACGGTGCATGCTACATTCATTTCAACATAAGCATCTTGATCCAGAAAAGTGACCCCCCTCAACCAACAGATCAAAGAAAATCTCACGTAGAAATTCTAACTGAGCTTGACAGAGAGAGTTGATTGAGAGCAAAATTTGTTTGGTTTGGACTTGATTACTTTGATTCAGCAAGAATGACTTCCACAAGGAAATAGGTTTCGTTACACAGATCAGGAGCAGATCTCACATGTATCCCGTCTGTATCCAGGACCAAGTGGTCATAAACAGTGATTCTGTGTATGCCACAGGTATGCAGATGATTGGCACTGTCAGTTCTCCCAAGTCTATGGATTCTCTACCAGTAGCTGGAGAGTGGAACTCTTTGCTGGCAGGGGCTGTTGGCAATGATCTCTGGGTTGGGACAAATCAATTTCTATACCATTAATATCATTTTCGTGAATATATATGGCTTAGGGCGCAATCCTAAACTGGAATTAGGCTGGCACGGTTGGGCCAGCAAAGTTTGGCTGGCACAAGGGCCACCGTAAAGCACTTTTGGACCACCCTTAGAGTCGGGCAGGATGGTGCACATCTGTCTGCTGGCCTCTCTGACTCCAAGAATGGCCCCAACACACTTTATGGTGTTGTCCCTTGTGCCAGCAAAACTTTGTTGGCCTAACTGTGCTGGCCTAACTCCAGCTTATAGTCATAACCTTTATTGGCATACAACTCGTCTCCAGGTTAAGATTGCACCCTTAATAATATAACTACAGGGGGGGGAAAAACCTTCAAGTTGGGAGATTCATAGGAGCTGCATAGATCAGCCGAGTTTAGTTTTGCATGGCCTTCCATAAATAGTAAACTAAAATGCAAAAAATTAGTTAGCGTGCAATCCTAACCAACTTTCCAGCACTGACATAGCTGTCCCAATGGGACATGCTCTGCATTCTGTAGTGTAGTAGTAGTCATAGCGGCCTCCTCAAGGTAAGGGAAAATTTGTTCCCCTGCCTTAGAGCTACATTGCCCTTACCCAGGTGCTGGAAAGTTGGTTAGGATTGCACCCTTAAAGGTTTCTTCCATAGTTATATATGATCATCATCTTTCAGCTCAATCTAATCCCCCACCTCTGGCACTGATGCAGCCCTGCCAAAAGGCACTCATTGCATCCTATGTGGGGGCAGTGATCAGACAGTCTGCATGAAGTAAGTGAAAATATTTTGCACTTATCTCCTGGTTAAGTGGAGATGTCAAAATATATGCATTTGCAGATGTGTCAACCTGTAGGCCTAACCCCGTCAATAAAACCACAAAGGAACCAATGCAAACATATTAATTTGCGATGACGAATATGCAAAAGCTTTTAAATGCACCATAAAATCCAATCAGCCAAAAAGAATATTTTCTTCTCCAACATGTATTCTTCTAAGATTACATTTCCATTGGTTCTGGGCTATATCAATATTGATTTGTTAAAACATTTCCCTGTTATTGAGCTATTTGTTAAAAAAAATTCAGATTTGCTGACTTGTTTTTCCTTATTACTGTCTTTGCTTGAGCGTATTCTGCTACAGCTAAAATAGTAATGGTGCTTAATATCAGGAGATGCATAAGCCCATAAGTCTGCTAATTTGAAGACACTGTGGACTGATTGTACATGCTGCAACATAAAGCAACTTGGCATGTATTACTGCAGGAGGTGTCATAGAACTGGCATCTATGCAAAGCACTCAACTTCCTAATGTCCACACTTAGACAAATATCATCATGGGAGGTGATTATATATCTATGATATAAATCAATTTTTCACTGAATAGGTAGAATGTAGAACCAGATACATACCCCAAACTCAGCACAATTGTTTAATTTAGCATTCTGAAGACATGATATCATTTTTAACAAACTGTAAAGGAATGAGCTTTGAACTAAGACTTCAAATATACTGAGTCATTTCCTGATTAAAATATAGGTTGACTTTCAAATCTGTCATTGCCTAAATTTAGCATGGGTGCAACTACACTTCAAGCACAACCTTTTGAAATCATGGATACACACTGAAAACAGATTCTGCTACCACAAGGGCATTTATTTTGTTACAAGAATAATTATTGTTACAGGAATAAGGAGACCCAAAGTAGTCTGCAGCTTGTGGTCCTGATCTGGTGGTCCTGATGCATAATCCCTGCACAGCCTTCTGGGACGCCTGGGCATAGATGCGACTGCCCAGAGTGTCTCTGTCAGCTGAACAGCTTCAAAATGAGTGGCGCTTGCATGGAACAGTAAGTGTTGCTCCCACAGGGGAAGGATTAGTCCTGTATCTGGCCTGTGGGCCGGGGTTTGGAGACCCTGCTCTAAAGGATCCACACTGGTGCATGGACTACTTCAGCTGCCACACTGGAGCCTTGCAGCATTTCCAGGCACCCAGTGATGATGTCATATGTCATCATCAGACTTCCTGGAAGGCCAAATTCTGAGCTACATGGCATTTGGAGTCCCAGGGCTTTGAGCTGTGCAGCTACACAGTGTAAACGGAACACTGGTCCTGATCCATTCTAAGCTCTTTCCCCACCTTCTTGCCAAGCAGATTTTCTGCATGAAAATCGGTGGATTTTCAGTGGAAGGGAGAGCCTGTTTTACACTTAATCCCTCCAAGAAACACTCCTTCCAAGAATGCACTGAGGGTGTTCCCTTTGGATCATGGCTACACAAAAACATGTGATCAGTACACTGAGGGTGCAGTCCTAATCAACTTTCCAGCACTGACATGGCTGTGCCAATGGGGCATGCGCTGCATCCTGCAGTGGAGCAGTTGTCACAGAGGCCTCCTCAAGGTAAGGGAATGTTTGTTCCCTTACCTTGGAGCTGCACTGCCCTTACCGCAGTGCTGGAATGTAGGTTAGGATTGTGCCCTGAATTAAAAGGGATTCACTTCCCCCAAAGCAACTGCATGTCTTGCCAATCCTATCCTGGGGCAGCCCATACAGTGCAGTGCATGTGGCATACTATGGGCTGGCTGTGGTCCAGGCTGTGAGGGTCTCCCCAGTGGTCCTACCTGGATACTCTGCTCTGGTTGGCACATAGTTACCATCTCACTGTGGACTAAATGTAGCATCCAATGGAGTTGACAGCTGGAGGAAAATATTGAGACGTTTGTGTGTGTGTGTGTGTGTGTGTGTGTGTGTGTGTGTGTGTGTGTGAGAGAGAGAGAGAGAGAGAGAGAGAGAACTATTATCTCTATCAGTGAGATTCTATTATTCTATCAGTGAATGGAGGCAACAGTTTTCTAGTCATCATGGAAAAATCACTTGCAGCGTTTCATGTCGCCTTTGTGCTTGGGCTTTTTCAAGTGGGTGCTGATACATTTGAAGCCAAGAGCTGAAAGGAAAAGGTTGTGGCAAAATATGGAGATCACAGTTTTTCAGGGAACATAGTTTTCCATGTTGTGCAAGATGCTCTGGCAATGTGATCAGATGATGCTCTGATGTATCCATCAGGCTTGCAAGACTAACAATGCTGGCATAATATCTTATAACGAAGCTTAATCACACAGTGGTTGGTTTTGACATTATCCTAATATATTTTCAGGGTCTCTTTCCCTACCTCCACCGCGGGGAAGACTATAGTGTTTTCTTCTTCTTCTTGGAATCTATAAAAGAAATTTCTTTCAAAGAGATCAGAAAATAATTGTTGAGAGTTGTGTGCTGATTTATTTTACAGTACAGCAACCAACAGGAAACGCAGGAAATAGAACACCAATTATATGCTGATTTTGGTAATGTTGTTTTTCAGATTAAATGCCACTTGCAGTTACAAAAACTAGCACTTGAAGCTGTCAGTTTTCTGAATGCTTTCACATGAAGCTCTGTCATAGCAAACAGAATGTTGGATAGTTCAGCTCCATAGGGGGCCTGCAAAACTTTGAGAAAGGTTTAACGGCCCTTGAAATTATATCCCCAAATCTTGGAGAGCCTGCTGATTCAATGGGAAAAGACATAAGCTGAGCAAGTTATAAATAAACGTTTTTATCACAGGCAATACTGTCTTGATGACTTCAAAGGCCAGGCTAAGGATATACCAATTTCTCTGAAGTTCTGCAGACAGAAGAAACTTTATTGTGCTGGACAAGCAGGTTTCAAGTCCGAACCGCAATATGATTGTTCACCATCATTCTATTTTGCTTGTCCTACCTTTGTATTGATGCTTAAAATGAAACCACAGTGGGGTGAACATGGCTTTGTCATTTGGTTATATTCCACCTCAGACTGAATGGCCAGGAACAAAAAAAAATTAATATTGTGCTTTTGACTATTTATGAATAGGCCCAGCAGTTATGAATGGAGCAGGATAAGCAATCAAGATAAATTTCCTTAGAGCATAATCCTACCATGCTGCTAGGCCATCACAAGTCCCTTGTACTGGCCTAGTACTGTTTGGAGTTGGCTGGAAGGATGCATGCCAACCCAAGGAGGCTGAATCTAGCCTCAGAGCTGCCTCAGGTAGGTGAGGTCGCACCGGCTGAGTTTGGCTGGTGCGGGTTGGGTGGGGAAGGCACAGAGAGGGCAGAACAGGAAAGTGGGGAGGGCGTACTAGTGGGTATACTGGGCCTGGGAGGTGGTGGGACTGGTGGGACTGGCGTCTCACAAGTAGACCATATTGTAACCCCCTCCCCAAGCTGGCTGGCCTTACACTGGCCTTCATGGATCTTGTTGGGATACTGAAGGAAGTCCCTGGAAATTTACAGGCCTGAATGGGGAAAGGCAAAACACTAGGCCGACTCAGGGGGTAAAGTGGGGATGAGATCTGATTGGATGCTGGGGACTATTTAATCAAGACCAGAAACACCTGTGGTTAGTTGCTGGTGATATAAGTGTTGCTGTTGGAGGAGCTTTGCTGTACCTGTTTGCTGTTCTTTGCTGCACAAAGCCTTCTTCTGAGAATATAGAAGTTCTTGCTACCCTAATCTCTGTTGTCTGAGTGATTCCTTGCCAGAGCTCTGCGACCTTGAAGCCTTTCCAAGCCTCACAGCTGTAAGCTGCTTCTACGCTATCATCAGATCTGCACCAGCTATTTCACTGGCGCAGATCCGAGTAACCCTGTTGGGGTGGCTGGGGCATTACTTGGGGTCTCCTTACTCTGAGTTGTGCTACAATCAGCTCCTAACTGAGGCTGGATATGTGCCTATTCCAGCCCAGGTTAGTACTGAGCTCAGGCTCAAGTATTGAGCTCAGGCTCAGTCTCTAAGATTCTACAGACCTTGGCTAAGAACCTGAGGTCCAGCAAAAAATGTTTCAAATTTTCAAAATGAGGCCTCACAGCTCTTAAGGCTGGCCCTGTGTGAAGCAGTTTATCTATGGCTAATTAGGCAAAATCTGACTTGGGGAAACCTTACTCCTCTGAGCACAGTCTCTTAGCCCGGACGCTACACCAGCTCAAAGGGCACAGCAAAGAAAATAAAGGAGTAAAGGCCCAATCCTATGCAGGGTAGCACTGGCGGCACATTTGCAAAAGTGCCATTAGGCACTTCTAGCTCCGGCGATAAGGGCTCACCACTGGCGCTGGGCCTGCGCCAGTAGGCCCTGGACTCTGACAGGCAGCAAATTACGCTGCCGCTGGTGGTGGTGTAGTTTGGGGCAGGGGGAGAGTATAGGGAAGCAGGCCACCCTTTCAGCAGTGCCACTTCTGCTGCAGCATCACTTCACAGCTCAGCAGCTGATAGGTGGCTGACAGGCTGGGTCTGCTAAAAGTGGAAGCAGAAATAGCCACACTAGACAGTAATTGGGATCTCTCAGCATTGTGGCAGGAAGTTGACACCCCCTAGATCTGCAGTTAAGTGGATCCAGATCTGTGGATTCGGGAGCCTGCTTGACAGCATCTTTAACCCTTATTCCTAAGGGTTCAACCCTATTCTTCCCTACTGATGCAGCTGTGCCAGAAGCAAGATCCAGTGTGGTTCCAGCACAAGTCAGGAGGATTCAGAGGGGAAAGGGGATTTATTTCTTCTTACTCCTCCATAAGCTTCCTGCTTCACAATGGACCTCCTCAATGGATACCAGTCAAATTTAGGTTAAAATTAGAACATGAGCTGCCATAGACGGAAGAAGTTTGTGAAATTAACCTGGCAATGAAAAGGTCAGACTGAAATCCTTTACAGACCTGCCAAGATGGTGATAGAATGATGGAATAGAGAGCAACCTGTGTGAGAGTTAAAGGACAAAGAGGAGAAAGAATGTGATGAAGGTGTTCTTAACTTCAGCCCTCTTGACAAGCAAAGTTTGGCCGGCACAAGGGCCACCATAAAGGCCTCAGCTTCTTGCCCCCCTAAAGCTTGTTGTCCGGTGCAATTGAACCCCCCTGCACTTCTTTAGCTATGCCCCTGAGACCGCCATCTCCTTGAGGCAAGGACCCATCTTTCTACCCACTGTTTAGCACAATGCACATTGAGGACACTGTTACGATGCTCATTACTAATAATAATATGTTACGATTAAGTCCGAATGTGATCGTAATTCACTTAAACGAATAGCTTCAGGAATGAACACAAAGGCTCTTCGCTTTTGCTGGCATTTGGTGACTTTCACGTTGCCTTAACCCTTTTTTTCTCTCTCTCTTTGGCTCTAAGGAAAACTGCTCGTTTTTTATTCATAAACCGCTTGCGTTTTGACAGTGAAGAAAGTTGCTTGTGGCGTGTAGCCCTTCTGACACACATACAAGCCTTTCTTCATGGCACACTCTCTTCCTCATGCAACCCCCTTTGATGTTCAACAATATATTTTATTCAGCGGGTCACATTTCACCTCTAATATATGTCAGCTTTTTTTGTACTTGATTCAAGTATCACTATTAGGCTTGTTGCTTTTTTTTCTTCTCCCCCCTCTTCAATATTTGGGTCTTAGAGGCCTAACAAATCTGCAGCCAATAAAAACTCATTCTTTTTGTTCCATGCCCAAAATACATCACCATGTAACTAACAAATATCATATTTTGGTTCCAATATCAGATGGGCAGAACTCGTTACCTCCCAGAAGATTAACCTTTGCGTCTGTACCTATTCATTAACTGCGGACATCAGTCACCAGACTGCAGCAAAATTTATGGCAATTAAGCATCGATGCACTGTCGTGGCTGAATACCATTTGCCGTTATCAGTGCCGTTAATGGCTTTCTAAACAGCTGCCAGTTCATTCATTCACCCCACCCAGCCTTCAATAATAAAATAATTTTGACAGAGTCCATGTTTCAACATTTTTAATAAAAACAAAATAAAAAAACCATCAGTAACCGAGCAGGAAAGTTTCTCCTCTCTGTCCTCCATGCCAAAACTAACAAGAAGGAAAATGTCAGCCTGGCTTCGCTCCAGAAAGGGAGGAAATTGAATGGTTTTAGTTCTTTGACTGGTAGCATTGTGTACATAGAAGACTTGACTCTTGGATTCGTTTCGACGAAGCTGAAGCACAGATAAGAATGCCGAGGACGAGATCCTGTAATTTATAGCCAATGATTCTGTTTAAGATCTTTCAGTACCACATAACAAATCAGCGTGATTTAGAAAATAACATGGTTTCTGCCATTGACATAAGCCATATGTGAGCTGCTGAGCTACTAGGTAAGCCACAGCTATAAATTGTTAGTTGTTAGGAAGAGATCCTTTTAAAATGTTGTGCTCCATACAATCTTCATAATTCTGAAAACCAAGTAATGAACTTGTTGGGCTTTCCAACACTGTGGGCAGATAGGAGATTCCCACTCAGTTTCACCAGCAGAATAATAGCTGAAAGAAGCATCTGTATTCCGAAACCAAAATCCTGGACACACAATGCTGCTTGTGTCCTACAATCTTAGATTTAACAGTACAGCCTGAGACTACGGTACACACGCTCTCCTTCAGGGAACAAGCCTGACAACGCTATCCTAACCTGCGCTGGAACAGACAGGTCAGAGGGCCTGCACTGTATCCAAGCACAGGTAAGGACTGCACTGGATCTCACCATGGGGCAAGGGGAAAGTTTCCCTTGCCTCCCTTGCCTCAAGGTAAGCCCCAGCAGGGCCAACAGGGTTGCTCGGATCTGCGTCTGCTGTTTAGCAGGTGCAAGTCCAAGCACTCTGCCGCAGCCCAGGGATGGGAGGTTGAATGTGGCCCAATGGCCACATCCAGCTTCCTCCTCCCTCCCTGGGTTGCACCTCCCTTGGGAACACCCTCCCTTCGCCTTGTAACACCTCCCTCCTGCCTGCCTTCCCACCCTGAAAAGCCCTGGGCTTTTGGCCAACGCAGGGGCAACTTACCTAGGCATCTCCTTGGAGCAACTGGGCCAATGCAGCTGCCTGTGTTGGCCCCGAAGCACTTGTGCTGATGCAGACATGCTTTATGGCATCTTCACCACAGCACCAGGCCAACGCAAGCTGCTTGCAGTGGCCCAAGGGCATCCATGGATTATGCCTTGAGTCTCACGGAATTATTTCCAAGTTCAGCTTTTATTTTAACATGGAGGTTCAAACTCAGCCTGAACTACTTGCTGAGAAGGTCCATAAACACTTGTCACAGCATGAGAAAGTCTGACTCTGGTAGTAACTTTGATGAAGCCATAGCTGAAATACAAAGAATAATTCAGTGTCTGATGCATATGAAAGCAAATCATAACAGATCAGAGACCAGGCTGCTGTGTCTGGCTGTCTAGCACTTACAGGGTTTGGTTATGTTTGATTATGCCAGTTTATGTTATGTACACTTCAGATCCAAATGCTTCCAAAAGATGCAGAGCTCCTTAGATTTTCATAGACATTTGCCTTGCGTAATGCATCTCATATGAAAACCATCATTTTTATATTAAAAGTCGCTTTCACATGCAGGTGCTGAAGATCCAAAAGACATTGAGGTCCACCAACAAAGCTTTTTTTATATACTAGAATCAAAATAATTATGTATGAAAATTACACAACTACTACTGCTATTCCAGATCCATTGGTTTGAAGGGATGGACTAGGATTCGGCTCATTGTAACTGAACCGTATAAGGAATCATTTATACATACTTTATACTGAATCAGACCACTGGCCCAACCAGGAAAGGATTGTCTACACCAATGATCTCCAAACTGGAGATTGCTGCAGGAAGGAAAATTGTCCCATGAATGAATGGCACCTTCTGTTCTGCTGTAGACATTGCAAAAGATCCCGACTACAGTCCCCAGGAGTCTTTGTGGCCAGATGCATCCAGGGTCTGCCATCCCAGCAAGCCCCATGCTTGCTGATGTAAAAGAACTCACAGCACAAACCTATGCATGTCTACTCAGAAGTACACCTCATTTAGTTCAACAGGCCTTACTGTTAGGCAAATGTGTATAGGACTGCAGCCTATAATATAGCTCTCACCAGACTGCGGTGTCTGGCAAGAGTCTTCCTGCCTCTGTGAGTAGCATTTATGGTTTTACTGCATTGCTGCTCCCCTTTTCATCCAATCAGGGGCCCAGGGATATCCTGCCACAAAGCCTGCTGGGACATTGGACAATAGATGCAACCCTCACAGGGACAATAGAGGGTCTCTATGCCCGGATTGGGTGAAGAATGGAGTGGCAGCGTGAAGGAACCGTAACTACTGGCTAGGATGGGAGGGCTTTTGCGGTGCACAGCAGTTTGGAGACTGCTGCTATTATACATGGAAAACAGAAACCTTTCAACCAGAAGGCGAGTTTTCTCTCCAGGCTCAGCTTTATCTATATCAATCTCTGCCACACAGTTTCTAATTCCTACTTCACTTTGGGGGATAACTAAATGATTTATCGTAATTAGTATTTCCTGGTCAATATATGATGTAACAATTCTGTTGAGTCACCAGTTTTAACTGTTTTTGTACAGTATTGTGGACTTTGGCCTCACATCTTAAAACAAATAATAGTGAGTCATTTTTTTTTACCCTCTGCTAGAGCTAGACCATACAACTGTTTTCATCTTCTTTTTTTCCCCGAGACCTTTTACAATGGTGACTTTGTTTAAGACATCTAGTATTGCTGACTTTAATGCAATTATTTTTGACAAGTTGAAAATCTTCCTGTAATTGAATTTCAATTTGACTTTAATGTTTGCTCCGCTTAGAAGTCTCTGTTAAAAGATTTTGAGCTGTGATAATAATATTTCCTTCCTATATTATCAAAAAATCTAATCTGTTTTCTTTTTTTCAATCAACACTACCCCGAACGATGGGGAAGTATTTTTAAAGGCAAAAGTGCTCTTTTAAGGAGGCTGCCGTTTGACAGGTATTTGAATGACAGGTTGTCCTGGGCAAAAAGACACTTTTTAAAGTGGTGACTTCCTTATACTTAGCAGTGCAGGAGCGATTGTCCCTCTTTTCCCCAATTAAACATTCCTTCAAATGTTGTTTGCCTGTGCCTCTCTTGCATCTTTTTAATTTGTGAACACCTTTGAAGAACAGATAACCATCTTAGTCCTTTCATTTGTAAACTGCTTGGAGAACTTTTTGTTGTTATTGACAAACAGCAAGATATAAATATTCTACTTGCATATTCTACTTGCATATTACACTGTAATATGGTGAATAATATTTGATGTAATAAGGCAGTGGTTCTCAAACTATGAGCTGTGACTCCTGCGGAAACCAGCCAGTGGTTCTCAAACCACTGCGGAAACCAGGCAGTGGTTTCCTGTGAAACCACTATGAAACTATGAGCTGTGGCTCCTGCGGCAGAAACCTTGCAAAAAACCCACTACCCCATACAATGTATAGCAGTGGTATTCAAACTTTTTAGACCAGGACCCACTTTTTAGAATGGCATTCGTGTCGAGACTCACTGGAAGTGATGTAATTAACCTGGAAGTGATGTTGTGGCAGGAAGTGATATCATCAAGCAGGAAGTGCTATCATTGTAACATAATAAAATGACATTCCTGAAATGCAAATTGGCATTCTTGGACTGCAGCACTTGTACAACCATGAAACATCCCTGATAGAAAGCAAGATTAGGATGTAAAAGCATTGAATTAAAAACAATTTTTAAAAAACCCTCACTTGAAAATTCAAACTGTCAAAACTCACAAAAGGAATATAACAAGACTAAGGTCTGCACTTTCCAAGTTGGCTGCTCCCAGCTTTCTGCGACCCACCTGACATCAGGTTGCGACTCACCAAGAGGGTCCCAACCCACAGTTTAAATAACACTGATGCACTGTATAGGATTTTAGCCCTAATGGGGAGCTGCCGCCAATAGCCCAGTAAGCCAAGGGAGCTTACTAAAAAAACACTAGGAACCACTGTAATAAGGTGAAGATGATGATGAATACAGTGTCATCAATGTACATGCTACTTTATGCAGAATGAGAAAATATGACCTTGATTCAAACAGCTTACAATCTAGAGCAGCAATTTTTACTTTACCGCAGCATATTGGTGTGTTGCAAACGGCCTGCAGGTGTGCAGAGAAGTTTGGGGGAAGGTCATATATTAGTGATGTGAGCCCCCAGCATGCAGTGCAGTGTGCCTTATCAATTGTCAAAAAGCAGACCGTGTGCCTAGCAATTTTAGCATCTTGACAGTGCTCAGAAAAAGAATGAAAATCACTAATCTAGGTATTGGCAAAAGGGAGAAAATGGACGGGATGGAGATTGAAAGGATTCCCCGTAAACAATTGTTTATGTTTATGCAATTGTTTGAATTACATGTACCTTAGCTTACTAAGGGCCCAATCCTATTGTCGATAATGCCAGCAAAACACTCATACTGCTGGTACCAAGTATAGCAAAAGTGCTGCAAGGCACTCCAGTGCTGGCAGTACAAGCATACCTCTGGCACTGAGGTTAGAGCCAGTCAGTATACACCTCGGTGCCAGGAAGACCCACTGCTGGAGCACCTAGTAGTAAGAGTTATGGCCAGCAGTGGTGAGACCTCTTGGGGTGGGGAAGGGCAGAGGGAGAAGGTAGAGCGGAGGCTGGAGAGAAGACTAGTCAATAGTAACTACACTGGCTGGCAACAGCTCTTCAGGGTTTCAGGTAGGGGTCCACACCACTCCAATTGGAAATACCAGGGAATGAGCTTCAGAAGGCAACTTGATATATGTACAATAACTGTACATG
>JAJKFI010000009.1:12845101-12866938 GCA_029204185.1 Lerista edwardsae
AAAAAAAAAAAAATTAAACACAAATGGTTTCAAGTGTATAATGATGTGGGAATTAATATTATTGTGCTATTTTCATACAGCAGGACAAATGTGTACGTGATCCCAGATTTCAAAGGCAAAATGGAAAAAAATTAACAAGTAGAAAAGCATGTACCTGGCTCCACCATTTGTTGAAGAAATTAGGGGAATCAAAATATGTCCTTTCCATCTCAAGATGACCAAAGACATAGCAGGCATTAGCTGTGGAAGACTTGTACCATTAGGATGTGTAGCTAAAATGCTGCTAAAGCAAGTGGCTAAAGTAGGAAATTGTTGTGAACTACCTTGTTTTTAGTTTGATGTGGCCTAAGTTAATATATTATGAGGTAAACAGTGGTGTCATCCTGGCGGAATGGCCCGGTACGCCATTCCGCCAGTTCCGCAGACGGGCCCGGGCCGCGCCGCCTCTACCGAGGACGGGCGAGCTGCTCCTGGGCCCACCCGCCCTCCCTCACGTCCGAATCGCTCTGAAATGGAGCAATTCGAGGTGCAGTGAGGCGCATAGTGAGGCCATAGGGGCGGAGGGCTGCCAATCATCCGGGCGTTCTGGTTCCTGGCGCGCCCGGATGACATCTCTGGAGATAAACCTATTATCCTCCCTTAATTGGCAACCCTATGCAGAGAAGTCAAGCAGATTGGAAATTGGTTGAGGGCCCACAGGCATCATAGAATCCACCCAGCCATGCAGGGACGTGTGGTCGGTGGTGGTGGGGGGAGCAGAGACTCACCTGTCAAACAAGGAAAATAGCCTGAGCCTCCACTATGATTGTGCATGAGCTCCACCCAGTTTCCGAGTGGTTGCACAATCACAGGCTAGGCTGAGCTTTAGCTGTCCGAGCTATACAGCCCCATCCTAAGCATGTCTGCTCAGAAGCAAGTCCCATTTTAGTCAAGGCTTACTCCCAGGAATGTGTGCATAGGATAGCAACCCTAGTCTCTCTCTGCCTAGAGACTAGAGCCTGCGGCAGAGAAAGTGCAGCCTCTGCTGCGATTGCGCTGGTGCTGCATAAAAATAATGCAGAAGCTCAGTGACCCAGACCCAGCTGTGAAGTGATGCTGCCATCATGTTGTCATCATACTTCCTGGTCACCCAGCTCCACATGCCGTGCCTCCTCAGCTTTGGGCGTCGCTGCATGTCTCTGCAGCCAGGCCAAGCCTGAAAACCTCTGCACTTTTGGCAATTGTGACACAAGTGAGCAGAGAGATTTAAGTCAGCACTGCAACTGGCAGCCCAATCTACAAATGATGTGATCCAGAAATCCCAGCAAATAAGGCCTCCAGAGGATGCGACAATTTCCAGAGAGGGCGCAACTGGCTGAGGGCGCAATCCTAACCTGGAGTTAGGCCAGCACAGTTAGGCCAGCAAAGTTTGGCCGGTGCAAGCGTTCACTTGCCCTTGCGTTTAGACCGCTCTCGGAGTCAGGGAGGATGGCGCACGTCTGTGCACTGACATGTCTGACTCAGAGAGTGGTCCAAACATACTCTATGGTGTGCCACCCCAACTTTGCTGGCCTAATTGTGCCAGCCTAACTCCAGGTTAGGATTGCACTCTGATTAGTAGAGTGGGGATGATAGGAGGAGCTGCAGCTACCTGCTTCTGCAAGCTTAGCAGGAAAAATGGACGCCACTCACTCCAGGCCTTTGCCCCAGGAACTCCAGGAATCTAAAACCCGCGTTTCCTGCCCTAATGACCTAAAATGGCTGCTGCTGGCACCATCTTGCAACAGTAGGATGCAACAGCCACTTCAGCATATAACACAGCTTTTAGGAACATTATGAGCACAAGTTAGGCATTCCAGAGTCCTTATTTAAGCATATAGGTTTTGTGCAATCTATTTTGGCAGCGAAAAGTGCTTCGGAGCCAAATCTTTATTGCAATGCCTCAGAGATGTAACATTTGTGGCAGTCAGGTTACAGCCTAGAATCTTAAACTGTATTTTCAGCCTCATAAATAAAACAGAGTACTGCTCATTTGTATGTCTGCAGTTTCGGAAGCTGACCACCTGAATGACTTTCCAGTCGGCAGTGGCTTCCCAAAGATGATGGCCAGTCCATTATTATACAGCACACATATAATTGTGGGCAGCAAATTTGTTTTGACAACATTGCCTGCACTGGCATGGCTAAAGTTTCTCCTGAAGCTCTGCGCAGTTGGCTTCTGACAATCTCAGGCATACACTGATAGCAGGGGAAAGCAGAGCACACACTTTCCATGTAGATGATCCCAGTTTCAACCTGGTATCTCCAGGTAGTGCATAGAAAAATTCCTGTAGGAAACCCTGGAGAGCTGATGCTAGCTAGTGTAGCTGTACTGTATTAAATAAACCAATGATCAGACTGTGGATAAGGCAGCTTCCTATGACAGTCTCTTATCCCTGTACAGTGAGACCGAACAGAAATTGAATTCCTTATGGGTTGCAGTATAGGCAGAAGCATGCCCCGATATCCGCTGGGGTTCCATTCTGGACCACCACCACTCCTATGGATACCTAAAACCGTGGATACTAGGGTCGCCTTTTTAAAGATAGGGAGCAACAGTGGTTTTGCTGTAACAAGGTAAAAAAAGAGATTGGTTTAATGTTCTTTTTAATCTTTTTAATAGGCATCCCAGTATCCATGGATAACTGAAACTGTGTATACCAAATCAGTGGGGCAAGCCTGTACTGGATTTGGTTCAAATAAACACAAGGAGCACCATGAAGAAAATGATGTGAGTTCTCTTGCCTGGGAAAAGAACAAAGAAAACTTATTCTACATGTATTCATGGTCTCAGAGCCCAAACTTTCAGAACTTATCAAAAAGCTTAAAACTCTTATACTCAGCATTGGAGCGGGAGGAACTTGAATATGTCTGGAAACCCAAGATGATGACAAGCTGAGAATTATTCATGTGATTAAAAGGATTCATTTAGTGCCCGTGGCTGCTGCGTTCTTCCACTAACAAATATTGCCATGGACTGTGGCTGTAGGAACTTAGAAATAAATCTGGATCTTTCACAAAAGAGGGTACAGGTTATAGCTCAAGACTGGAGCATATGTCTTGCAGGCAGTGTATTGGAAAAGGCAGGAGCCACCCCGAGGATAGGGAGTGGTATCAGCAAAGGCCCCTTGTCCCAGATAAACCAGAGATTATAGGGTTAATCCCAGAAGGTACTTGCAAACCTCGCACAGGTGCATATGGGCGAGGCTGATGAATTAAAGCCTGCCCACTGATTGGTTGGGATATAGGACCCATAGTATAAAGCTTGAGACAGCAGAGAGAGGAAGGGATCTGGGATGGGACCTGGGAAGGTCCTGGAGGAGGGCACCAGGTAGGTGCGGGACTGCAGACTATGTAGGTACTGGAGGATGGTACCTTGGTAAGGAACTTGGTAGGTACTGGAGGATGGTACCTGGGATGCTGTGCTGGATGGACGGATTGCTGACTGCCTGAAGGGCTGAGGAACTGGCTGAAAGACTGGAGAAGATAAGCTGACTGTGGGAAACGGTTGTTTGGCTGCCACACCCCTGGAGCCACCAAAGGAAGGAGGCAGTTGTAGCTGGGACAAGCTGACTGCTATTGTTTGGTGGTGGTATCTTGAGCGAAGCCAGTGATGAGGGCAGTCTGGAGGAGGATGACCAGCCAGTGATCCCAAACAAAAGCTGCTGAAAGAGAGGAGGCCCAGTGGGTGACTGACCCCCTCCCTCTTGCCTATCTCTGAGGCTGCTCTGTGGGGAAACTAGTTAGCCTAATGTGGGCATTGAGGACCTTGGGAAGGCCCAGCAGGGAACTTGGCGGAATCTAACTTTAAGTTCTCTGTTGCAGGACAGGATTTGGCGGAACAGGCAGAAACTCCCTAGTCCTGGACAGAAATTTGTCCTCGAACTCTGTCTTTGAGGACAGAGAAAGATTCCTATCTGAAAGCCATTGCTGGTCAGTGTTGATAATATTGAGCAGGGCCTACACTAGGATAAATCTTAGGATAAACCTAGGCAAGGCCTTTGGTTTCCTCCCCCGCACACACACAAACACTTGTGCATGTTTGACACCCTGCAAACTGTGTAGCTTGTACAAGATTGTAAAACTTTGCAGCAGGGCCTTTTAAGGCTCTGAGAAGCTTGGAGGCAGAATATTAATTTTATGCCTTTGTCTCCAATGCATTTTTTTCCCCACTGCATACTCTCCTAATGCAATGATTTCAAGAAGAAGAAGGAAGAAGTTAGATATGCATACAATTTGTTGAGCTGTTCCTTTCAAATTCTGATGGGCCATTCTTCATCTAAGACCATCCCTCCCCCATCTGCTTAGTAATGTGTGTGAAAAAAGCCCAGAACAAATTGCATGCCATTTGCTGTTTCTCTTCCATGCCCTCAAACTTCCGTGCCCTCCTGGGCTCCCAATGGAGGCTTCCTGGCTGTAGCTTCCTCTTTCCCCTTTCCAGGTTTTTCCATTTCTTTTTTAACCTGGCTGTACCCTTCCTAGTGGGACGTGGGACATGGTGGCGCAGCGGGTTAAACCGCTGCTGCTGGGCTTTCCAACCGGAAGGTTGGGAGTTCAAGACTGCACGACGGAGTGAGCTCCTGTTGCGTGTCCCAGCTCCTGCCAACCTAGCAGTTCAAAAGCACCTAAATGCAAGTAGATAAATAGGTGGGAAGGTAACGGCGTTCCGTGCACTACGGCATAGAGCCATGCCGACCACATGACCACGGAAGCTTGTCCTCGGACAAAACACCGGCTCTACAGGCTTTGAAACGGAGATGAGCACCGTCCCCTACAGTCAGTCACAACTAGCCCGTTCGGTCGTGGGGAAACCTTTACCTTTACCCTTCCTAGTAGACTTGCCAATCTCCAGGAATTGGTATTCCTCTCCACGAGACTATTGAAAGCAATCTTGGAGTAAACCAGGACCTCTAAGAATGTCCAACATTACAGCCTGTTGGGAAAAAAAGGGGGAAAAACCCTCTAAAAATTGCTTCAGTTAGAGCTGGCAGCCTTACTTCCCAGAGGAAGAGCAGGCCCAAGCTGAGGAAGAAGGGCCTTTTGTGAAATCTAGGCTGGGACAATTACAGCAAAAAATCAGTTGACTCAAGAATGTCCTTGAGTATCTCTCGGTTTAATATTCTGTTAATTTTCTCTCACAACTTGATTGGCATCAGTGGTGGTATCTAAAGTGGGAGGAACTGGAATGCTGGGTGGGACATACGGTTGATTGGCAGCCTGTCTGTTCCGTTCCGCCACCTGCCCGCCCGCTGCGCAGGCTGGCCCCGGTTGGCGCAACCCACCGCTGCTTGCCCAGGCACCCAGCGTGCCCCCACCCATCCCCCCGGCAAGCAGGCACCCCCTCCGAGGCCAGGGCAGCCCGCGCAGCGGGCGGGCAGGCGGCGGAACCGAATGGATGGGCAGCCAATCACATGTAAGTCCCGCCCAGCGTACCGGTTCCTCTCGCTTTAGATACCACCACTGACTGGCATAGTTGTGAAAGTGCATCTTAACAGCTGTCTGGGGTGCAAGACAGGAAGTGTAAAACAGAGTAACAGTCCCAACTAGACTTGCCAGGTTTTCAAAATGACAATAAGGGACACACAGGTATCAGGAAACTATCAAATCTATCAAACCACTCCATGGTTACCAGAAATAATATAAAAATTATGCAGATAGCCATGACGAGGCAGCAGCAAGTAGCAACAGCAGCAGAATATTAGAATGGGATTTTTAAAAGTCCTGTTCAACATTATATGGGACACAATTTTTAAATCTTAAATGCAGGAAGCCCCTTATAATAAGGGACATCTGGCAAGTCTAGCCCCAACTGCAGAAAGCTACAGATAATCTGCAGAAGTTTTTTCAGCCTCTGGAAGCTGAGGTACTTCATGCTGGCCAGCAGTGTGGTGTGTCTTGTCTATATGTAGGGTTATCAGATACAAACTGGGACGGAGTGCCTATACCTTTAACCATTGTATAGAAGAGGGAATTTGGGCAGGTGCAGCTTTTGAAACCCATCCATGATGAGCTGCACCTGCCCAAATTCCTTCTGCTATACAATGGTTAAAGGTATAGGCACTCTGTCCCAGTTTGTATCTGGTAACCCTATCCAGACATGTCATGTAGCGGGTACGCAGGGGTATGTGCGTACCAGTTCCTAGGATTAGGGCTGGCCCCACCCATTCGCCTGCCTACTCATCGACTCCATTGGCGCTCCACTCCACCCCCTGCAATGTTTGAATTGCCTGCACATTTGAGTTGCCTGCATGTTCTCAGAGGCAGGCAGGCAGCGGAGCAAGGGAGACCGGTGGCAGCAGCAGCATGAGCAGGTAGGCTGCCTGGGGCTCCCTCCTGAGGAGTTGCGGCCGTTCCTGGGGGGGAAATCGGTAGCCCGCACGGTGGCCCTGGAGAAGGCCTGGGACTCCCGGGCCGCCATGCAGCCTACCAAGGAGGCATGGTGGTTCCTGGGGGTGGTTCCTGGGTTCCGGCTATGACCTCACTTCCGGTGGGCGGGCCCCGACACAAGTGCCAATCAAAAGTGAGTACCTGTTGCTAAATCATTTAGATGCCATTACTGACCCTATCTATATGTGACTTGACAATATTAGCACCCTCTTTGTTTGCAATGAGATGAAAAAGGTTGGGAATAACAGGCTCAGGGTCTCTTCATATATGCTTAGGATGCCTAATAATAGCTATTAATACATTTATACCTTCAGTTATTACTAAGAGAACTCAGCCTGCCTGGCATCTTGAGAGGCCTGATCAGCTTGCCCACCACCAACACTGGCCCTGCTTCAGAGCTACATGGACCCATTTCATGCCTCAGGGTAAAACCAAGTTCCTTATTTCCTATATAAGCCATCATGAAAAACCAGAAGGACAGGGCCATTTTGCTTCAGCAGCTGTTGATGTCAGGGGAATTGCCACGAGAGTGACTGGGAAAATTCCACTAATTTCAAAGTCAGCAAAACTGAGCAGATATTCAGAAGTCAAATAAGAGACTTATGAAAGCAGCTAACCGAAGGGCAAAGAAGGAGAAGCAGTTCAAAAAACATAGCCAAATATGAACTCCAAAGACAAGCTGTTGACCAGCCTTCCAGGAACCTCTTCCTGCTTCCTTTTATAGAAGCTGCTGGGTGTCTGGAGCCAAAGCAAGCAGTTTAAGAGGCCGCAATCGAGCTTTCAGACCAAGGCAGGGTGAGGCTGTGGAGGAATTCCTGGTTTTCTCCTCCTGAAAAAAGTTCCTTCTAGGCAAGTGCGTACCAGGGTGAAACCACGCCCAGGGCACGCAACATCATGATGTCATGGCAGGCAGAAGCCAAGCCCCGCATCCTTGTTTTGCCTGAACAGTGGCCAAGGGAAGCTGTGTGCCTCTCAGGCGGCTTCCCTGGGCTGCCGGTCGGGCACTTTAAGTACTCGAGCGGCAGGCTGGGAGGGGAGCCGCCGGCACGCCTCCCAGCTTGGGGTGCAGCGGGGGGCGCAAATTTGCTGGCAGGGGTGCCATGCCAATGGCGCCCCTCCACCTTATGGCGCCCAGGGCTCGTGCCCCCCCTCGCCATCCCCTAGAAATGCCTCTGCTTCTAGGGCTATATTCTTGTGCATGCTTTCCTTACAGGAATGCTTACCTTAAGGAAGTACTCATCAGGAAGAACTCTTTGGAACTAATTTCTGCGTGGATTTGCAGAGGATTGGACTCTTGCTCAAATAAAATGCAATGTTTTCTTATGAAGACGTTTTGCCACATCCTGTTCACTCATTTCTAATGTTAAAAGCAATTAACTAGAGTTTGTGCCTGAGGGTGATTTCCAGGCACAATACAGTCCTGGTGTGCGTGCATGAGTGTGCATGTACACATACACACCTGCATGCACGCAAGCGCGCGCACACACACACTTTTCTGGAATTATGGACATGAACATTTGATGATGATAATTATTGTTTTTAAAGTCTATAACATCCTATTACAGGACAGCTTCTAATGTTTCTGTGCAATCTGAACCCAACACTATTGGTCCAATAGGGTGAAATAAGGACCTTGTTTGAAATAAGTCCTGTCAAGGTCTATGGGAGCACACTCCTAACCAACTTTTGAGCACCGGAGTAAGGGCAACACAGCTCTGAGGTAAGTAAACAAATATTCCCTTACCATATGGAGCCCAACATGACTACCCTCTCCCAACTGCAGGATGCAGCACATGCCCCATTGGAACAACTATAAATGTTGGGAAGTTGGTTAGGATTGCACTCTCAGATGTGCTTCTGAATGGAAAAACTGTGCTAGAGCAAGCCAAAGGCCTATCTGTTCTCACATCCTGAATGGCCCAACTGCTGTTTCTGGGAAGCCCACAAGCTTACCCATTTTCCACCCTTGCTCCCCTGCAACTGGTATTCAGAGACATAATGCAGCTGGAATGGGAGCATGTAGTCAGCATGACTAGTAGCCAATGAAATATTTGTTCTCCAATAATTCCTATTTAAAATAATCTAAACTAGTGACAATGACTATATCTTGAGATAGTAAATCCTCGAGATCAGTGGTTCTCAAATGTTTTAAACCAGGACCCACTTTTTAGAATGGCACTTATGTCAGGACCCACCAGAAGTGATGTCATTAACCTGGAAGTTATGTCATGGCTGGAAGTGACATCATGAAGCAGGAAGTCCAGTCATTGTGACATAATCAAATGACACTCCTGGAATGCAGACTAGCATTCTTGGACTGCAGCAGTTGCACAAGCATAAAACATCCCTGACAGAAAGCAAGGTTAGGACAAAAATTTATGTAAAAAAGTACTGAACTAAAAATAATTTTTTTTAAAAAAAACCCACAAACCTCTCACTTGAAAATTCAAACTAACACAAAAAGAATATAGCAAGTGTAAGCGCTGCAGCTTCCAAGATGGCTGCTCCCACCTTTCCATGACCCATGATATCAGGTCACGACCCACCAAGTGGGTCCCGCCCCACAGTTTGAGAATCACTGACCTATGTTCTATGTGCTGTGTGAAGAATTTCTTTGTCTGCCAATCAAGATCATAGGATGACCCTTAATTCTAGTGTTGTGAACAAGGGAGAAATACCTCTCATAAGATTATTCTGCATATTAATCAATCTGAACAGCAAATTACTGCCACAACTGTCAACCCATGCACTTTGCGGGAAAACTCATTGGCTTCCGCAGCGCTCGTCATTACTCAATTTTTATTTATCTTCTTAATAAAACTCATCAGAATGCAATTCTAACCTGGAATTAGGCTGGCACAAGTCCTTTGTCCCTAGGGCACAAGTCACAAATGTGCCGCAAAGCGTGTTTGGATCACTCTTGGAGTCAGGGAGGACAGCGCACGTCCTTGACTCCAAGAGTGATGCAATGTGCTTTACGGTGCATTTGTGACACTCCTAGGCCAGCACAAGGGGCTCCTGAGGAGTTTTATTAAGAAGATAGGATTGCATCCCTTGTTGCATTTCCAACACACACACACACACACACACACACACACACACACACACACACAGAGAGAGAGAGAGAGAGAGAGAGAGAGAGAGAGAGAGAGAGAGAGAGCTGATGACAGCAGCAGGAAAGTGTTTAAAAATGGCAGCTTCAAATGACAATTATTAGTACAACTTTTTTTAAAAGAGTGCATTTGAAAATGAAAATGTCTTAAGCAGCCAAAGCTGTGAGAGAAGAATTGGAGCTCCTTGGCCTGTTCTATAAATGGCTTGATGATGGTAGCCTCATAGAACTATTGCAGAGTACAAGACTTGATGGATTCAAACAATGACGAGAACACGTACGGTAGCAATCACATCACTACTATTTCAGTCTGGTCTTCTGCTTCACACCAATTAAGCTCGGCTACATTTGGCTGCAAGGAAGCTGCAAGGAAGGAAGCACTTATCATGTACTGAGCCAAGGGGAAGCTCATTAGAAGATGACTGGCATGAGCTGGAACAACCTATGACTCAGCAAATACGAAGTGTCAAGGAAATTAAGTGCAGTACATAGGAGACTCTTGTTCTCTGGCAAGGTAGGAGGGAAGCTTGGGCAAAATACTGCTGCCAATTTGCTGCTTAGGAGATAAAGGCTGGTTGAGCAAACTTGACTACGTTCAAACTGACTCTTAAAATTAAGGCTGTACTATTAATTGTTTTCCTTAAATATACTTGCTTGGGCTCCCTTTTCTCGCTTGTATATGAGATGAGCAATTTCAAGATGGGAAGAAAAATATTCTAGGATGATGCATTCCTAAGAAGTTCAAGGTGCTTGCATATTTAATAGTGGTTAAGAAACTGACATTTCAGCAGCTTGTTGTGCAGGGATCATTTGCTATGTTGTGAGAAAATTAGCAAGTATTGAAATACTCTCTTCTCTGCACATATTAAAGCCACTGAAGCCCTGCCCTCCTCCTCTGTAGCTGGTTACATGCCAGAACTGTTTAAAATAACCAAATGAGAAACATTGGGTAAGGGGTAGGGTAGTGAGTAAGGGGTGGGGCAGTGGATTGCTGCTCTTTGTGTGGTTTTGGGGAGCGCAGGTAGTGACAGGGGTGATCCATTTCCTTTTCCACTCATGCCATTCCTTCCTTGTGCCGTTCCTTTCTGCAAAACAGGAACTGCAGGACACACTGAGAGCTCCTTTACGTTCTGCCTTGTCTAAATGGACCATCACAAGGAAGAAGTGGGAAAAAGAAGTAGGGAATTAGATTGGAGCAGCTCTGTCCACAGAGCCCTTAGGGGAAGGGCACCCAAAGTTTGTTTGTCGGGCCTCCCAGCCCACTGCTTGACATGAGACATGAGACAGGTCTCTGCTTCGTGGATGGGCCGGCCATGCTAGAGAGCCCCTGCCAGTTGGCATAGAGGTAGTGGCGTAGATCGAGGTGGTATCAAAACACGAAGTATTTACAGTGCCATAACTCACTATGTGAATGAACCCTCCCCCTCGCCACTGTAGCCATATCGGGTGGCCAGAACAATGCAGAGGCGTCTCCTGATAATACTGTAGATCAGTGTTTCAGGGTTTTGCAATTGCTGCAATCCAAGAATGCCAGTTTGCATTCCAAGAGTTTCATTTTATTATGTCACCATGATGGCACTTCCTGCTTGATGATGGCACTTCCAGCTATGACATCACTTCCAGGTTAATGACATCACTTCCGGTGGGTCCTGACATGAGTGCCATTCTAAAAAGTGGGTATCAGTCTAAAAAGTTGGAGAACCATTGCTGTAGATGATACTGTGCTAGATAGGCCAATGGTCTGATAATATAAGGCAGCTTTCTATGTGTAATTATGTTTCCAAGGTGTCATCAACACAGAGGAGTAGTGCACTACCCCAACGCCTGGGCAGTGACATTATGTCACTTCCAGGATCTCCCCAGAGGAGGGAGTGCTCATTGCAGCGGCTTCGCATCCTCTTTTCTTCTCCTGTAGAGGCTTCCCTTTGAAGGAGAAGGAATGGAGGGCACAAAGTGGCCAGCACCTCTTCCATTACTAGGGCGGAGCCTGAGGAACTCATGTTCCCCCCTTGTCTATGTTCCCCCCTCAGGCTCCACCGTAGTTACACTTCTGCATCAACATTCAGTATATGAAGAAGTAATTCTTCCATTTAATTTGTAACTCAAACAGAATTGACTTGAGTTATAATGTGATTTTCAAGTTTCTGTGTCTCTCTGTCCTTGGCCACAAGGCAGAACTGTAACAAATCTACCAAGGCCATATTGTGGTTCAGTGATGGTTGAGATGGGCTCAAAACCCATATTCATAAGTTATGCATATCTGTGGAAGATCTAAAGACAGCTAAATTCCAGAAACCATAATAAGAGAGGACTGTGCCATGAAGTGGAAGCATCAGAAAATATGGGTACAGTTCCAAAAATCAGTTTAGGAAATAGATATTTTAGTAATAATTCTATTTGAGAGTATATGCCTATGCTTCCTTGCCACAGTATGTACTCATGAGTGTCAAGTTTTCTGACCCTCTTGGGTTAATGGTTAATGTTATCTACAGAGGCGGATCTACAGGGAGGGCAAAGCTCTAAGTGTTGCAAGGAGCCTTACTCTGTCATGTAAATCCCTCCTCTCCCTTGCTGCTGTAGCCAGTAAGCAACGCCAAGATGTTCCTTTTCCTGTGAGGATTGGCTAAAGTGGTGCAGGAGAGGAATGATTTCCACTGCAAGGTAAGGCTTCTTGCAAAACTTAGAGCTCTGCCCTCCCTTAGATCTGCCTCTGGTTATCTAGCTTAGTTGGGATATGATTTACAACACTGATTTTCTTTCCTCCTAATTTCTATATTGGTATTCAACTCAAAATGAATATGTGTGAAACTCCAGTCCCACTGGAGTAAATTCCACGTGACTGACGCTGAAATGCCATCAACAAACAGCCACATTTCTCCATGGCCCAAATGTACCCTGAGTGCAGACCGTAAATGGTATTTGGTATAGTTTTCTATTCTGCAAAGAAAGAAAAAAGAAAAGGCCAATTGACTTTCACATCAGGTCACTGCTTAGAAGTGACTGTGTGGTTTCGAACTTGGTGCCAAACTATCATTTTACCCCATGTCCTCTTCCAAGGCAAATTCCATCCTTCATTGTTAACAAACTGCTCTCCTCTAATTAAAGAGGCTGCTTTTTGAATAACAGAAAAAAACAACCATTTGAATATCCAGCATTTCTTTTGGACCAGAGTTAAAAAGCCTGAAAACTTGGATTTATTTTACATTTCTTTCCAAGATCTGTCCTTTGAGTTGGAGAACTACTACTAAAAGTGAGGAATCAGAATTTAAACACCTCAAGTGACTTCCTGTCGGCCATTTCAGCAGTATTACTACTTTAGGTAGCATATGTAAGCTTAGCACAGACCAGTGGTTCTCAAACTTTTTAGACCAGGATCCACTTTTTAGAATGGCACTCATGTTGGGACCCACCAGAAGTGAGGTCTTCAACCTGGAAGTGATGTCATAGCTAGAAGTGACATCATCAAGTAGGAAATGCCATCATTGTGACATAATAAAATGACAGTCTTGGAATGCAAACTGGCATTCTTGGACTGCAGCAATTGTACAACCACTTGCTGCTGTGGAGGCTTGGACTTGCACCTGCAATTTTGAGGGTGCAGATCTAAGCAGCCCTATATGGTTGCATGCTGCTTACCATAGGGCAAGAGGACGTTCATCTCCTTGCCCCACACTAAACTGCTGCTGCCCCCTAACTTGGGTAGGATGCAGTACAGGCCAGCCAGCCAGCCTGAGCCTGCCCAAGCTAGGAGTACTCCCTATGTGCTATATGTAATCATTTTAAAAGTCAACATAAGGACTGCAAAATGCAGGTGAGAGATGGTGCATACTGCTTATGGACCCTATGTGTAAACTTTATGTGTGTGCATTATTGATAGTTATCTGAACACTGAACACAGATTTTATGTGTGTTGAACATATGTGTGAAGAGGGCTGTGGTTTGACCATGAAATTCACCTACCTTAAAGGATTCTCATAAGAATGATATAAGGTATATGAATCATTTGGAATATTGCAATACTGCCCCTTTCTGCGTCAATCTCCTAGTATTGGTTATTATTTCAAATTTCCCTTTAGTGTTTTGATTATTGCATGTATCATTGGTTTCAGTATCAGTTCTTGGTTCTTAGCCACCTCAAGGCTTCTAGCAAGTTGAACTTTGGGATGCGTATGAAAGAAGAACTACATAAGATACAAAAGAAGCAAATTGATGTTGACATAAATATTGCAGATATTTCCTGTATCCAGCAAATGGAGGCTTCACAGCAGAAAAGGTTTAGGAAGCATGGTGGTGACACATACAACAATTTTGAGCTTTACTTAGAGTCTCTCCCAATGAGCCATATATCACCATGATGTATGATGTAGTCTGTGAACGGGTTCTGTATTTCTGCAAGCATATTGCTCTAACTCCCTAAATGGCGGTGTTTCATTACAACAGTGTGGAAATTCATTAAGAAAAAGACTTGGTGGTCCAGAGCATGCACAGGAGGCCGGCTCAGGAGGAGTTACTTTTATGAGGAGTAAAAAATTTCTGTGTAATACAGTATTTCCTAGCCTCATTATGAAAAGGGAAGATTGGGTCTGAGTGGAAAATATAACTGCATGCTGTGTATATGCTGTGTATATGTGGCACACATGCACGCACACACACACACACACACACGTGCAGGAAGGTGAACAAGGGGTTACTGTGCAATAACAACAGAATTGTAAAAATCTATAATGAGCACTACAGTAAATCTGTAGGGAATTAGGGCATTTCTATAGCGTTTTCGTTTATTATAGAGTCATTTGAAAAAACAAAATGATTGCAGGAGCATTCACCTCCTCTGTGTATGTGTATGGAGAGAACATTGTATTGTTGCTCAAAAAATACCAATGATGATTTGATAAACTGAAAGTACTGGCATAATAAACAGTACAACTTTATAAACACTCACCCATATATGTTTGAAGGTGGACCTGGTTCCAGTTGCATGGCAAAACTCATCCAAAACCCTGGTGAAGGCTCATCTTCATGTAGAGATGGTACCAGCCTGAAGCACTTGGTACTAGTCACCATCTTTAAAAATAATAATAATGCCGTGACCCCCTACCCCAATGGTCTGTCACAATGACACTCCCACCACCAAGATAAACCTTCACAAGGGTTTAGGAGAGCCTTATTTTGATGGTGGCAACAGCTCAGAGCACTTCTTGATGGCCATGTTGGAGAAACCTAGAATTAGGCAGCATCTCAAGTCCTAGCTGTGGGCCATCTCTTGAAGTTGGCCCTGGATGTAAGATCAGACCCTTTGCCCTGGATGTAAGGTATGAGTTCCAAAGCAAAGATATCTCTTCCCTGCCAATTCAACTGGACTGTCTCTTTCACTTTGAAAGAGGGAGCAGGTCCCTATTGCTTTGCACATGTGAAATTTCCTCCACTGACTAGTACAAAGCAGCCCTTGTGGGTGAGAGAGTCCCTTGTGCATGTTACAGTTCATGTGGTTCTCTCTGGGTTGATGATCTTTTGCATTACACTGTTAAAGGCCATTCATGCCCAGCATAAGCACCATGGTTCATTCACTAATCCTTTGAATGAAGTAGTAAAGTTCTAACTGGTTCCAGTGACAGCACACTTGGGCCCATAAAGGGTCTCTATTTCCACATATAGCTCATTCATGGAGATCCTTGTGACATGTTTCTGATCAGGTTTTTTTGTTCATTTTATTTAAATCATGTGTTTCCCCACTTCCCACCAATACGGACACATGAATACACAATCAACACTGAGAAATACAGTTCCTTTGGGTCTCACCACCACAAAACTCTACCAGCTGGTTCTCTTGCAGACCTGACTAGCACTGCAGTTTAAAATCCCTCTTTTCCTTGGCAGCCACAGGACCCAAGATTTACAGACTCTTACACCTAGTATTCTTAATGTTGGCAACAGCACTATTCCAGCACCTGTTCTCCTGTGCTCTGGTCATAACAACCAACTGCTGTTATAGCATATCCCTTTAAACATATGCATACGTACATACACATTCCCTTCATCCAGCGGTGTCATCCGGCAACGAGCTGCCGGAACGCTAGGCGGGACTTACCGCCTGATTGGCTGCCCGTCCGTGACGTGTCGCCGCTGCCCACTCGCCACATGGGCACCCCTGGCTTCGGAGGGGGTGCCCGCTTGCTTGGGGGGCGTGCCAGGTGCCTGGGCAAGCAGCGGAGGGGGGCGCCAACCGGAGGGAGCCCGCGCAGTGGGCGGGCAGGCGGCAACACGTCACGGACAGCCTGTCAATCAAGCGGTAAGTCCCACTTAGCGTTCCGGCAGCTTGTTGCCGGATAAATGAAAAGCAAAACAATGATACATACACCTCCCAAACACATTCCCCCCCCCCAGGATAGAATACAAATAAAAATTGGAACCTACCAGTGCAGGTTTGGGGTTAGCTGTTTACAAATGAACTATGGTTAAAATATAAATTAATTGCACATTAAGGGTACAATCCGAACCTGGAGTTAGGCCAGCACAGTTAGGCCAGTACAAGGGACACCGTGAACTATGTTTGGACCAATCTCGGAATCAGAGAGGCCAGCACACAACATGCGCCATCCTCCCTGACTCCAAGAATGGTCCAAATGCGCTTTATGGTAGCCCATGTGCCGGCCAAACTTGGCTGGCCTAACTGTGCCAGCCTAATTCCAGGTTAGGATTGCGCTCAAAGTGCAATGGGTATATATGTAGAAAGTGAATCCTGACTTAGCAGCACCATTGGCTACAATGACAGTCCAATCCAAGCTGTGACTTGAGCAGACACAGGCCCCCTGTTGCAACTCCTGAATGTCACAAATATGCCATAAAACATGTTTGCACTGACTTGGGAGCAAGCAATGGTTCTGGTCCCTGCGCAGACCAATGCAGGTGAGTGTTGTGATGGATGGGGCAGGGGGTGGGGGAGGCGTTCTGTGATTGGGGAGGTGGCATTTCTGGGTGGCAGAGAGTGGAATGGCAGAGGACCAGGGCCAGGAGGTGGGTGGGATTGACAGCGGCAGCACATGCTGCATCCTAATCCCCACCCAGGCCTAGGAGCCCTACACAGGCTGCTCAGATTTGCACCAGCTAAATAGCTGCCACAGATTCTAGTAGCCCCATAGATATAGCTGGAGTGTTACAAGAGGTAAGGTGAAAAATATTTGTAGGTGAATTCCAGCCGCCTTCAAACCTGCATAGGATACAGTGCAGGCCACTGCAGCCTGGTTGTACTGGTGCAAGTTAGGATTGTGACCTGACACCCAATCCTATCCAACTTTCTAGTGCCGATGCAGCCACAGTGTAGCAAACATTCTCTCATCTTGAAGAGGCCTCCATAACTACCCCCACACTGCAGGATGCAGCACATGCCCTGTTGGCATGGCTGCATCAGAGCTGGAAAGTTGGATAAGATCAGACCCTTTGTCAAAGATGACAAGTTCCATTAATTTCAATGGAACTAACAGTTCAATCCTATCCCATAGCAGGCCACTCAATAGCATGCACAATGCCAACTGGATCTCTAGGATTGGGCTGCCCAGTGTTTTACTTCTTGATATTCCTTTTGCAAATCCTGTTTTGGCATATTGCCTTGTGATGACATTGTCAGGAATAGCTGAATATAAATGACTAAACATACATCATATTTTGGGTTTCTCCAGTTCCTTGTTAGCCCTTGCATTTCTGGTTGTTTCTCCTTATTCTGTCTTTGCTTACATTTTTTATCAATTCATTGTTTTGGGTGCAATCCTAACCTGGAGTTAGGCCGGCACAATTAAGCCCGCAAAGTTTGGCAAGCACAAGGGACACCGTAAAGTATGTTTGGACCACTCAGAGTCAGAGAAGTCAACACAGATGTGCACCATCCTCCCAGACTCCAAGAGTAGTCCAAACGCACTTTATGGTGCCCCCTGTGCTAACCGAACTTTGCTGGCCTAACTGTGCCGGCCTAACTCCAGGTTAGGATTGTGCACTTAATTATCTGTGCTGCCTTGAGCACTTTTGTCTGGGGGACAAGAATGTCTAAATGAATGAATAAACAGACAAATAAAAGGACTAAAGTAGTTCTGCAGTGCCTCCTGAGAGAAATAAAAGCAAAAAGGAATATTCTCCACACGAACCTTCTTGGAAATGGGTTAGCCTATGGAGTTGTTCATTTGATAGGAGGAACACTATGAGGCAGAGCAAGAATACAAAATGGCCTAAATAAAGCAGCCCAGCCCAAACATTTTTTGGCTCTGGAAGAAATCTGAAAGATTAGACTTCAGCAAAACCAAAGCTGAAGCCAACTGTTTAAATACTGGCACACACGAAAAGAGGACTGCCATGGTATAAAATGTGGAAACACCCACGAACATGACTTGAAAGTGACAGCTAATCTCATGATAGCATTTTTGGTAAGCCCCTGAAAAACTGACTTATCAGTTTTAAAAGGGAGTATATTTTTGGCTACTTTTCTGTGCTTTCTTCGACATAGTTAATATTTACCAATTCTCCAGGGCTCAAAATTACCTCAGGTTTTTGCTTCAGGTCTACAGCTGCAGTTTCTTGCTGTCACCATAGCAATGCTTGGAATGTAAGCATTGTGTTTCCCTTTCTGTTAAGAAAATAAGTAAAGCTAACGTAGCCAGCCTTGCCAGAAGGCAAGGGAAGAAAATGCCTTTTCTTAAGTTGTTCCAATTAAGAATCCAAATTTATATTTGTCTTGTGAAATTAAAAAAAAATGCTTTGGGTTGAGGTGGGGAAGACTTTGATATGCCCCTTAGCAATTCAGTCAGTTATGATACAGAATATAACTTGAAATGTCATTATTCAATTCTATTTACCTAAATTATAGCAATTAAGCAATGTTTGCAAAAAAAAAAAAAAAACCTGTATGGAGAAACCACAGGGAAACCTTTGAAAAATGGCTAGTGGTCTTAGGTAGATTGAAGCAATACGATAAACCATTCAGGGATTTGAATTTCTGAAGGTGGGTGGTCAAAATTGTCAGCCAAAAATCTGTTTAAATTTTTTTTTTGCCCTTTTTCCAATGGAAAAACCTGAAAAAAAGGAAAATGTTCTTTGTAGCTGAGTCCAAACTCTTGTCCGTCATTCATGCCAAGAGCACAAGAAACATGAAAGCCGATAGATAACCGAGGCAATTTGGCTCTGCACTGTGTTCTCTGTTTGGTCAACCATTGTTGTGAAAGGCCCTGTGATTACAGTGGATAAAATATAATGGATTAAAATATGGTACCATATTATCATGGGTGCTGTCCCTGGTAAATAGAAGTTCCATTGCTTTCAGAAAAGAGAACAGAGCAGAGCAATAACAAGCTTCATGTTTTTGTCAACATTATGGAGACAGTGAATACATTTTAAAATGTGAAAAAAAATGCTCATTTTTTTCTTTTCTAATCAGTGATAGCAAATTTTTAATTACTGTTGTATTAGTTTTAAAATTTCAGTATAAAACAAACGCATGAAAGAAAAAAAAAACAAGGGTGAAAAAGGGGGAAATAGGGAAGGGACAAAGAATCAGATTTTTTATATACCACAAGGAAAAGTTCCTTATTTATTTATTTATTGGTTGGTTGGTTGGTTGGTTGGTTGGTTGGTTGGTTGGTTGGTTGGTTGGTTGGTTGGTTGGTTGGTTGGTTTGAAGAATTTATACCCTGGCTTTCCCGTGCTAAAGTAAATGCCCAGACGGCTTACATAGTCAGGCTAGCTCAGTGATGGCAAATCTATGACATGTGTGTCAAAGGTGACACACCACAACGTTTGGGGTGACACACCAGTGTTCATCAATGCCTGACAAAGACTGAATTTATTTTACTCATTTTTCATGTTTGTAATTATTTGATGTTTCTTTTTATAAATACAAAGCACTACGCATGATTAGACTGTAATTTTTGTTAAAATAAATGAATATATAGAATTGTTTGTCTTTTGTTTGGAGGGGGAGTTGACACACCAGCATAGCCAAGTTAAGCATTTTCCAAATGTTTGACACACCGAGTCCAAAAGGTTCGCCATCACCGGGCTAGTTTAAGCCACCATTTTTCAATAGGGTTTTTACAAATATACAGTATTTGACACAGGGTGCAATCCTATACTGCGCTGGAATGGCGAGGCTGGCTGGCCTGTGTCATATCCTAGCGCAGTATAGGTGAGGCTGGAACCTCTCCATAGTAAGGGCACGTTCATGCCCTTACTGTAGGAGAGGTTCCAGCCACGCCTATGTGCTCCTCAGATCTGCGCCTGCTAAACAGCAGGCACAGATCGTTCAGCCTCCTGTACAGGCGTAGGATTCGGCCTTATGGCTGAATCCTGGGGCCGCCCCCTGGACGGGCCGGTATGCCTGCCGTTAGACTCACCGCCCACCCATGTCCCTCCCAGAATCCCCTCCCCGCTTGACGCCCCCGCATCGGCACTAATGATGTCGCACAGACGACGCTATTACGTAGTGTTGGCGCAATGGGCAGTGCGAGATTGCGCTGTCAGTCCCAGACATTGCCCTCACAGGGTGGTTCTCACCTCTGCCTGCATGCCATCAAGCTTCATTGCCATTGATCAGCGAGGAATGAGCGTCTGGTTATTGAGGTTGACGGATCATGCAAATGAGTATGCTTTCCAGATTTCCACATACATATCCAATTTCTGAAGAATCATTTCAAGGGACGAAAAGGGAAGAAAAACTGCATCTGGTGAGCAGTATGTGTCCTTACTGCTTTGCAACTTGGAGGGCTCTAGATAGTCCTTGTCTGTTCCAAGATATTCTGTTCGTTAATATCAGCATTATGATTTAGCACTTCCAAGGGGTACTGTGTATTGCTAAAAACTGGACAGAAAGCCCTGATGTTGCATGCAGTTATATTTACAGATAATGATTGCTGGTTGTCTGTTGATCTATAGCCCAGTCCTAATCAACTTCCCAGCACACATGCAGCTGTGCCAATGTGGCATGCCCGGCTTTCTGTGTTGGCAGGCAGTCATAGAGGCCTCCTCAAAGTAAGGGAGCATTTGTTCTCTTACCTCAGAGCTGCACTGAAGCTGCATTGGCACTGGAAGTCGGTTCAAATTGGGCTGCTGGAGTGCAATGCCAGACGTCTTAAGGAATGCTGCATAGCGGTGCAATGAGTATTGCATTTAAACCGTGCTGGGGACAGCAAAAAACATCCAAACTGCAAGTGCTGTAACCAAAACAGAGAGCTGGTATTGTGGGCTTTTTAAAAATGCATTTTTGTGGAGTTACTTTTCAATGTTTATACATGGAGATTGCAAAGAAACACTGTAGCAAAGAATGTTAACTTCTATACCACACTGACCAACTGGTTTCTCATTCATGCTAGTAAATAAATTACGGAAACTAAGCAGCTCAAGTATCAAGTACTAAGTTAGCTGGATCAGATAACTCTGGGGGAATTCTATAATAAACATGTCAGCTTTGGTTTAATTACCTATGATGCCTACCTACAGTACCTCTGCCAACTGGAATCTAACATTTAGTTCTATTGTAGGAGCACTTGCAGATCTTGATCAGGAATTGAAGATGGGGTATGGGCATGCACAAATATAACAAGCCACATGCATGGTCAGAGCTTTTCATTCTGGTCTTCCCGCAACATTTCCTACTGCCAAAGACATAAACAATTTAAATGAATGGTTCTCAAACTTTTTAGAATCAGGACCTACCTGAAAAAAATGTTTCATTTTACCAGCTGCTCAAACTTCTGTGGCTATAATGGTGATCGGGCAGCAGTGATTCCCCCAAGTAGCAGGTTGTTTAACCCGAACTGGGCAAGAGGAATTTTTTTCAATGATCAATCGATCACTAGTATTTATGTACCGCTTTTCAACATAAAGTTCACAAAGCGGTTTACAGGGAAATAATAACATTAAAGTTAAATGGCTCCCTGTCCCAAAAGGGCTCACAATCTAAAAGAATGGAGAACACCACCAGCAACAGCCACGAGAAAGACACTGTGCTGGGGTGAAAAGGGACAATTGCTCTCCCCCTGCTAAATATAAGAGGAAACCACTTGAAATAGTGGTTTCAATATCAAATATAATGATGTCCCTATTATATTTAGCAGGGGGAGAATAATGGTCCCTCTTCACCCCAACACAGTGTCTTTTCGAGTGGCTGTTGCTGGTGGTATTCTTGCATTTTATTTTTTTAGATGGTGAGCCTTTTTGGGATAGGGAGTCATTTAACTTTATTTTTGCCTGTAAACCGCTTTGTGAACTTCTTGTTGAAAAGCAGCATATAAATACTGTTTGTTTGTTTGTTTGTTTGTTTGTTTGTTTGTTTGTTTGTTTGT
>JAJKFI010000009.1:12866948-12878794 GCA_029204185.1 Lerista edwardsae
TGTTTGTTTGTTTGTTTGTTTGTTTGTTTGTTTGTTTGTTTGTTTGTTTGTTTGTTTGATTGTTTGATTGTTTGATTGATTGATTGATTGATTGTGTGTTTGTGTGTTTGTGTGTTTGTTTGATTGATTGATTGATTGATTGATTGATGCACAACGCCTAATCAGTTTCACAAACCACCCAAAATTGGGTGTGACCCACCAGTGGGCCACAGCTGTCTCAAACTAAACACTGGCTTGTCTCTAGCAGTGGGAACTGCTGCAGTAAAAATAAAAAGTGGAGATTCAGCTACATAAGCATCCATGTTTATCCACTGGGGATCTGTTCCAGGACCCTCCCCCACAGGTAAGAAACTGTGAATAAAAGGGGATCCTATGCTTCATGCGCCCCCATACCCATTACTTTTTGTTTGTTAACATTACAGGCATGTCTCTTGCTTTTACAGATGTTGTAAGAACAAAGCAACAAGCATGCAGGCAGCCTGCATGCTAGGTGGACCAGAACATTAACTGGAAGTTGGGCAAAAATGGAAGCGCATGGTTGTGGAGGGTGTGGGGGCAGGGAGCTGCAGAAAATGACAGATATCTAAAGTCACAAATACTGGATCCACTGATATAGGAACTTATATTCTCTCTGCTCTTCATAGTCTCTGTGCCTGTCACAAAATAGATATACTTGGGCAACCCAATTCTATCCTGTGCTGGAACAGACAGCTGGAGGCCATCACGGGGTAAGGGGATATTTTCCCCTTACCCTGGGTAATGCTCCAGCCACCCTATGGGGCTACTCTGATCTGTGCCAGCAAAATCGCCAGTGTAGCCAGTGTAGGGTTGACTGGGAGGGTTATAGGGTTGACTGACAGACAGGGGTTAGGATACAGCCTAGGCTGCCTAGCATGATCCATTCCCCCTTTCACCCACAGGCATGCCCTCTCTCTGCCCTCTCCATGTCCCTAAATGCTACTCAGAATCTATTCCCATTGAGTTCAAAGGGGCATTCTTCAAGGAAAGTATACATAGGACTGCAGCCTTACAGCACAATCCTATTATTCCCTCCCCTTCCACCAATGCATCAATGCCAAAATGGCTACTGCCAGAGGCAGAGCTAAGGGAGGGCAAAGCTCTAAGTTTTGCAAGAAGCCTTACCTTGCAGTGGAAATCACTCCTCTCCTGCACCGTTTTAGCCAATCCTCACAGGGAAAAGCAACATCTTGGTGTTGCTTACTGGCTACAGCAGCAAGGGAGAGGAGGGATTTACATGACTGGGTAAGGCTTCTTGCAACACTTAGAGCTTTGCCCTCCCTGTAGATCCACCTCTGGTTACTGCTGCATCCTGCAAGGGGTGGACAGTTGTAGATGACTCCTCCGGGCAAAGGAACAATCATTACCTGTACTGGTCTATGACCACAATAAACTTATTCATTCATTCATTCATTCATTACCTGGGGGTAAGCATCCATGGCATGATGGGGGGGGGTCTACTAGCTAAATACTTGGCAAAGGTCCACATGTACTAGCTAAATGTACTACATGTACTACATGTACTAGCTAAATGTACTACATGTACTAGCTAAATACTTGGCAAAGGTCCACATGCACCCACTGCTGCCGCCAAACCCACCCCCTTCCTGGACCTGGTCCACTCTGCTCTGCCCCCGTTGCGACCTCATTTCATCCTCCCCGCCCCACTTCATGCTCCTGCCACCTCTCCCACCTGCCCTGCCACATTACCTTCAGCAGCGGGTGGCTCCAGATGCACTGGCCCAGGTGGAAAGGCTCCAGTCAGAGCACATTTTATGACTGGTGCTGACTGCTTTAGGGCAGTCAACCCCATCAGCTGGCCTCTTTAGGATTGGGCCGTTAGTTTTGTGTACATGTGAACAAAGCTTGAGGATGGCTACTAAAATGTCCTTTAAAAAAATATTTATGCTTAGCAGTTTGTTTCTTTGTAGAGCATCATGAAGGACAATTATGCTTTAAATCAGAACCAAGTTGCAAAGATAAACTATTTTTAAAATGTGATGCACCAGAGTATCCTAAAGGGCTTAACCCCAGCCAAGGAATGCCCTTTTCCACTCTGCTGGAAATAAGTCAGAGAAAGTCCATTTCATTTTTAGGAAGTGTCACTTGCTAGTTTGATGTTGAGGAGCCCATCTCCTACTCTAATTTCAGTGCATTACTGGATTGCACATTGTAACCAGAGAAACTCTTTGTCAAATAGGCCAGTCTTAACACATGTTTGCAAAGGATCTGAGATAAGGATCTGGTAAGAGAGCAAATACCACTTATCAAAGGAAAGAGGGAATGAAATGAGGCCAAAGAGAACAGATCAAAAAGAGTGGAAACCTTACCACTGGTCTTATATCCAGGTCATTCCTTCATTGTTCTTCCTGTTACTATTGTTTCCCTTTATAGGGGTTGTATTTCCTTATTTGTACATATGTACACCCTAAGTAGGATGAGGTACAGCAAGGCCTCGATCCAGAGGGATGGGCTTGCCAAGATGCCAAGATTTCCCAAGTATTGGGGAAACTGTAGCAGTATAAGCAGACAGCAACTCTGGAGAGGAAGGGGATGCTCTGTTTTAGGAGGAGACATAGCTCAAGGGTAGAACATATGTTTTATATGCAGAAGATTTTGGGTTTAATTCCTCATGTCACCCAGAAGGGCTGGAAGGATCCCTGTCTGCAGTGGCATAGCTGGAAGGGGGTCAAAACGCTATGTATAGGTGGCATGGTGATACACCATCTAAGCAGCCCTTCCCACTTGCCACCAGAGCCATACAGGGCGGTGAGAGCAACTTCCTGTTGCCTCCCTGTATGTCTCAGGAGGTGAGGGGAGGGACTGCTTAGACGGAGCATTGTCACATTGTCAATATGTAGCTTTTTGATCCCCTCCAGCTACACCACTGCCTGCCTGAAACACTGGAACACCAGTGTGGTCAATTCTGAGCTAGTGGGACCCTCTCAATAAGGCAACAGCGTATGTTTCTATGACTTATGAGAGGTGCTGTATATACCCCACTCCACATGGATGGGGTACAGTATTGCAAATGAATCAATTGCAATGTAGGCATTCAAATTCCTTGCATATCAGGCCATTTGAGTCTCAAGGGAAAAGGGTCCAAGGACTACAGCACATGCTTGGTAGGTATAGAGTTCCAAGTGTCCCTGTTCTGGTTAGAAGTAATCTGCAAAGCAGAAGTAAATCCCATTGAGTTCAGATAATGTGTATAGGATTGCCTACCAAACTAGATAAGACTAGGCTAGATGTATAATGGTCAAATGGTATAAGGCCATCCATACCAATGCAAGTTCCACCCCTTCATTGGCTCCTCCCACTGCTGTTCTCTGCCCACACCTTGATAATGAATTGGGTGCTACCACTATCATGGCACTGCTGCTGTCACTCCAATGGCTCCAGTGATGAGTGGAAGGGGCAGCTTACATGGTGCATTGTGGTGCCTGCAATACTTACCACACTGTCACCTATGCTATGCTGTGCTGTGCTGTGCTGTGCTGCTGGCTAGCTGTCAGTAGATGCCTTCAAACTGATTGGCGCAAGGAGAGATTTAGAGGCTCTTTTCCCAACTGCTTTTATAGGCATGCATCTTTCCATATCGTTTGTCCCAGTTTGAGCACAGTAAAAGCATGGAAAAAAAATCTTTGTCTTATGATAGCCCAAAACTGCTTAGATGCTGCTACTGCTATAAATCCACTTTATGAGCTATGCTATTTTGAAATTACTGATTTGACAAGGTTATGAACAGCTCAGACTTTATGTTCTGGCTGAAAGACTCTATCTTTGCTGTGGTCATTCTCCTTTCCTTTGTCAGCATCGTGTTTGCCAGTGTCTTAAAAATGTTTTTTTTTCCCTGTATATAATAACATAATTGTCATGGCAAACAAGTTTGCCGAAAACACCTTCTAGTACAAAGACTGAGATTTATAAGGACAGACTGTGCTCACATAAACACATTTACCAGATGAACTGTCTGACAAGCTGATGGGGCTGCCTTGGACAATTATCAGGGGGCTCTTTAAAGTCTTTTTAAAAATGTCCCAAACTGTAGCGTGTCCCACAAATAATGAGACCGCAGCAATCCCCACAGAGCCATTGAGACAAGCAGATAATAGGAGTGGAAAGCATTGGTAAAGCTTCTCTGGAAGTTAAAAAGTTTGCAAAATTGGCTCAGGCTCTGTAAGTGATATACTGTAATGAAGTCTGGACTTCCATGATACATGATCTAAAAGGAAGTCCAAAAGTTAAGTGTGTGTGTCTTGCCGTGGTCAGGTTTAAATTCCCAGGACTTTCAGGGGATGAAGAGTCAGCGTCCTCCCGGCTGAAACCTAAAACTAATCATCATGTATATCCATCACATTTGGGGCATTAATTTTTTTTTGCGGGGGGGGGGGGAATGATAGAAATTAGGAGTGGTGGTCAGGATTTGGCATTGCTTGGGGATACTCATGTGCAACAAAATGAAGTGACAGTTTTGATCGACGGGTGTCGGATTTAAATCATGCCGAAATTGTAATCTGAGAACTAAATTCACGTTCCGTTAAAAAGAAATATGCATGAGTGTGTGCACCAAAGCAGCCTTGGTTCCTGGTTTTCTTGATTTCATCAGGAGAGGCAGCAAAACAAAGGTGATGAAAGGCTCAGAAAGGAAGACCACAGAGCACGAGGAAAGCTCCGATCTGGCTTTATATGAATTGGACTTCAGCCTAATGAGTCCTTCGGACCGTTTTTGTCCATTAAAAACTCTTACAGCCCAATCTTCACATCCAATTCACTGCAGCAAGCAGCAGCAGATCTTGGGGAGCAAGGGGGCAAATGCTCCAGGTGCTGGTTGGGGGGCAGCAGTGCCAACTGGCCTTGTTGGGAAGTGGCCTCCGGGAAGTGGCCTCGTTCACCCAGCCAAAACTAGCTGCCCAAGGCCATTTCCCGGAGCGGCCGCCACTGCCCTCTGATACACAGAGGAATCTTGCATCCCTGCAAGTTTGGGAGGCAGATTGTGAGCAGGGAGGGGAAGTAGCCGGGCATGTTGGTGGAGGGAGGGGTGGACCTGGCAGCAATCAAGCACACCAAATCTTATCCCCTCTTTTTAAAACCTCCCCACCTCCCTAACTGCTTGAGGCAATTAGTTATTCTTATCTTGCCATCACCCATGTTTTCACTGGGGGCTCTGTGGGATCCAGCAGAAATTGAGTTATGACCCACTAAATGGGTCTCGCCACACAGTCTGAGAAATACTGCTGTAGGCAGCACCTGCTGATGCTTAGACATTTCAGGAATTCCTGGTACTTTCAGGTGTGTTTGTCTCATTTCCGATCTCCTTCTGGTTTAGATCCCCCTGGTTCTCTAGCAACTCCAAACAATTGTGTACAAGCTTATCCATGAAATGAGGACAATCAAATGCCACAGAAGTCAGTTTAAATCCTAGTGCTTTGGCTTAAGAGGGCTGATTTTCAATATTGCCTCCTAAACTGTAACGTTAGCAACCATGTCAGTATTTCCTCCAGGGTCACATTTGTTGTACTTTCTAGAAGATTAGCCACCATGTCTTGATGGTTCAGAATCATTCAATTTACAGTCTGATAACATGAAAAGATGCCATCTTCTCTACTGCAAGGTCTTTTGCCCTACAAAAGAGCCATATTTTAATAAATAATGAATATCCAGTCCTGTTTCCTCAACCAGATTCCAAGAATTTTATATGCAGTAACTTAATCCTGAGAAAACCAGAGGATATTGAATGAACTAAACTGTCTTAGCCAGCGATCTCTGATTCGGACTGCCTCTTTGATGTTTACATCTGAAACTCTTTGAAGTCTTAACATTGTTTCAGAAATTAGAAAAAACCCCTCTTGACTTTGTAAATCATTTTAGGATTACATAAAGGACAATATGATGATGAATGGCACAAAGTGCTTTTTATTCAAAAGAATCATTTTTTCCAAATATTAAAATAATCACAAACCCAAGACTGTCTAGCATTAGTTTCTGGTGACTTCAGAGATCTGTTGGCATTCCAGATGCACATGAAAAAAAATATTTTGACTTTATTATGAGCACCTTTCCACATCTGCAATCCTGTTATACAATAAAGTTTTGTTCTTTTGTTGCAAGATTGCAATGGTTCTTTTTTTAAAAAAAAAATATAATAATTTAAAACATGTGGCCAAAGGGTAATCCAGTAAGCCAGAGGCATTTTATATCAGAGCTTTCATGCAATCACATATAACGCCAACCATCTGGATGCATGGCTAGATAGGATTTTTTTGTATTGATAGATTGCGAATGATAGCAAGATGAAGAGACAGCAGTGCTCAAGTCTATATACATCTGATTCACTTCTACCAACTCACCATTATATCATTATTGCTCATTTGAAGACAATGCCCTCTTTATAGAAGGAGATGGCTGCGCTAGCTTGAACCAAGATTGAAAAAATGTTAATAGCATGCTCACACGTTCGTATTTGCTTGCTTTTTACATGCATATGCACATACACACATGTGGCTGATCTGCGTCTCACTTCTGGCCACTTTACATCATGCAGGCAAACGAAATGGATGGGAATTGGGTCACGCATTTATTTATATGACATCATGCAAAAGGAGAAAAAGATTATGTATTCAGAAGACACACAAACCTAAGTTGTCTTGGCAAAACCGTACAGCCCTTTTGAGATGAAGCAACGAAAGCACTATAAAATTTTTGGAAGATGTCACCATTGTTGGCGCTGATTCTGAGTATACATTCTTGCAAAGGAGCTCTGCTGAAAACAATTAAACTTACTTTCAGTTAGTCATTCCTAATCTGCAAGGGGGATCTGTGCATGGAAATTTTTCCCAACGAGAATCCTTGACCAGATCGGAAATCATAAGAACTTAAGAACATAAGAAGAGCCCTGCTGGTTCAGGCCAAAGGACCATCTAGTCCAGCTTCCTGTGTCTCACAGTGGCCCACTAGGTGCCTAAAGGAGCCCAGTAGAAAACAAGATGCTTGCATCCTGTTGCTGTTCCCCTGCACCTGGCATTCTGAAGGAGCCTACTATTAATGTAAGGAGGTTGCCCAACCCATCATGGCCTATAGCCCATGATGGACGTTTCCTCCAGAAATCCATCCAGTCCCCTTTTAAAGGCATCTAGGCCAGATGCCATCACCACCTCCTGTGGCAAGGAGTTCAATAGCTTAATTACCCGCTGGGTAAAAAAGTATTTCCTTTTATCTGTTTTAACTCTCCCAACACTCAATTTCAGTGGATGCTGCCTGGTTCTGGTATTGTGAGAGAGGGAAAAGAACATCCCTCTGTTGACTTTATCCCTTTCATGCATAATTTTATATGTGTCTCAATCATGTCCCCCATCAGGCACCTTTTTTCCAGACTGAAGAGCCCCAAACCTGCAGTCTTTCTTCATAAGGGAGGTGCCCCAGCCCCATAATCATTTTTGTCACTCTCTTCTGCACCTTTTCCAGCTCCACTATGTCCTTTTTGAGATGTGACCAGAACTGTACGCAATATTCTAGATGTAGCCTTACCATTGATTTGTACAATGGTATAATAATTTTGGCTGTTTTATTTTCAACCCCTTTTTTAATTACCCCAAACATGGAATTGGCCTTCTTAATAGCTGCCGCACACTGGGTCGACACCTTCATTGAATTGTCCACCAGCACCCCAAGATCTTTCTCCTGAGTTGTCACAGACAGCTCAGAACCCATTAACCTATAGGTGAAGTTTTGGTTTTTTGCCCCAATGTGCATCACTTTACACTTGTCTACGTTGAAACACATCTGCCATTTTGCTGCCCATTCCCCCAACTTGGAGAGATCCTTCTGGAGCTCTTCACAATCCCTTCTGGTTTTCACCACCCGGAAAAGTTTTGTGTCGTCCACAAACTTGGCCACCTCGCTACTTATGCCAGTCTCCAGTTCATTTATGAACAAGTTGAAAAGCACCAGCCCCAAGACAGATCCTTGGGGCACTCCACTTTTCACCTCTCTCCATTGTGAACATTTCCCATTGACCCCCACTCTCTGTTTCCTGGCCCTCAACCAATTCTGAATCCATAAGAGGACCTGCCGTCTTATTCCTTGACTGTGAAGTTTCCTCAGCAGCCTTTGGTGGGGAACTGTGTCAAACGCCTTCTGAAAATCCAGATATTTGATATCCCCAGGTTCACCCACATCCACGTTCCTGTTGACCTTTTCAAAGAATTCTAAAAGGTTTGCGAAGCGAGACTTACCTTGACAGAAGCCATGCTGACTTTCTTTCAGCAACACTCGTTCCTCTGCATGTTTTAGGATTTTATCTTTGATGAGGCTTTCCACCATCTTACCTGGAACAGACGTTAGGCTGACTGGCCTGTAGTTTCCAGGGTCCCCATTCTCCCTTTTTTAAAGATTGGCGTGACATTGGCTAGCCTTCAAGCCTCTGGCACTGTGGCTGTTTGAAGGGACAAGTTGCATACTCTAGTTAAGAGGTCGGCAACTTCATTCTTCAATTCCTTTAAATCATCCTCCCAAGCAGATAACAGGTGCAGTTGCACACCTGGTTCCTTTGGGAGAATTCTCCTCCATGTCCAGCCTCTGAGATGATGTGCAAATCTAGCTGCTGGACTGGGGCCCTTTGTGAAGAATACAGAAAGTGTCTTTTGAAATCCTCTTTTGAAATGTTCTGAATTAAGAAGGAAAGGCGCCAAGAACACATTTGTCCAATTTGATGAACCTTAAACAAATTAAACATAATTCCTCCTGTTAACAAATGTTAGGCTTCTTCATAACATGAACACTTTCCTAGTTCAATTATTTTTAAAAGGTAGGAGTATAGGAACTCTAGCAGCTACTATTTTTGTTTCTCCAATGCCTTGGACCCAGCGTTGTCATTCAGCTGGAACACTGGGCGGGAGGAGTGGGTGAGTGGCAGCCCGCCCGTTGCGTTCCAGTCTGTTTCGCCATCTTCCCCGCCCCCGTGGGGGTGGGGAAGACGGTGAAACAGATCGGAACGCAACGGGCGGGCTGCCGCTCAACCACTCCTCCCGCCCAGTGTTCCGGCTGAATGACAACGCTGCTTGGACCCCTGCTAACTGGGCAAGAGGCACTTTTTCAAGTGATGTTCCTCTTATATTTAGCAGCAGCAGAGCTACTGTCCCTCTTCACCCTGCACAGTGTCTTTTCTAGTGGCTGTTGCTGGTGGTGTTCTGCTTTTTTTAGATTGTAGGCCCTTTTGGGTCAGGGAGCCATTTAACTATATTAATATTATTTGCCTGTAAACCGCTTTCTTGAAAAGTGGTATATAAATACTGTTTGTTTGTTTGTTTGTTTGTTTGTTTGTTTGTTTGTTTGTTGGATTGATGGATTGATGGATTGATGGATTGATGGATGATGATGATGATGATGATGATACATGTATTTATATACCGCCTTTCTTAAGATCACTAGATTTCTCTAATGACTGTAACTCAAGGCAGTTTACATAGGCAGACTTTTATTCACAAACCCGAAGGTTTTTACAATTTACAGAAATGTTCTATCTTTCAAGAACTACACACATACAGATCTTTCTTTCTGGATTTAGCCTTCTTTCTTAGCCACCCGCCTGTCTTCTGCTGGCTGATAAGAGGCTTCCCTGCTCCCACCAGAGACGCAGCTGACTTCAGCACACTCCTCCTCCCATGAGGCAGCTGGAACTCAGCTTTTAATCAGCTGCAGTTTGCAAGGTCTGCCGTTCACAGAGACTTCTGGTAGTCTCGAGCTCATGACCTTCAGATCTTCAGCTGTTATCTTCGGGCAAACGGAGGCATTAATATAACCCTCTCGGCTAAATCTCCTGGAGTTAGAGGGGAACCATTCAATTGCTAAAAAGCTCATTGCTACTGAGAGTTATCAATTCAAGGCTCAAGCATTAAACATGCATCGATATGCTTCACACGTGTGGGTGTATTTCAGACAATACGTTCAGCAATCTAAAGATAAGGCCAAGGTAGATATAATGGCAGAAGTGCACTGTCAACTTTCCCAAAGGAGTAACGCTTGCACAGCTGACTGGTGTTAGAACTGTCAGCGTAATTAATGCATGTATGAATTTTCCCTCTGGGATTTCACTTCTGCTTATTATGGATCAAGGCTGAGCTTTGTTCCTGCTTATCACTCTCGTGCACTGGGCTAGGAGATGGGGCTACAGTATGATAAAAGAACACCAAAAATGTGTGACCAATGGCAATGACAAGGTTGCATCTGCAGCCTCTGAAGCAGTGAAATGTAACCCCTGCTCAGGCATACAAGGTTGAGTCCACTGAGAGACAAGGCCTGCCCATGCCTGCACCTGCTAGTAAAGTTAGGAAACACAGGAAGGGGAAGCAACCTGCCATCATGTTTATGATGGGTGAATACCATTACCATCACATTGGCAATGCGATTGTAGTAAATCAATAGTACACCATGTTTGCTACATGAATGCTGCATCATATTTGTGTTCAGTGTAATGAGCTGTATGGTGACCTTTGAAAACAGATTTCTCAATGAATCTACAATGTTAGTGCTACCAGAGCTACATGGCATTATCCACAGGCAACCTCTAAAGTCAGCAACCTATCAACAGGGTCTTTATAGAGTAGTGGGTTATAACACAAAATAGAACAACAGTAACTTCCTCCGTGTCATGTCTCATACTAAGTCATTGGGCAAATCCTTCCAACAGGGCTGGGCACTCAAGTTGCTAAAATGCTGGTTTTTCGTAAGTCATGTTAACACGAGTCACAGATGTCACTGACTCAGATCCAACTTGCGTCTTGGGGACAGTGACTTGGAAAAGAGTCATACTCACATTTTTTCATCGTTTCCACGTCACCCTGAAAGATCTTGTGGACAATTCAGAAGCCAACTTTCAGATTGACTGCAGCAGCAGACAGGGTGAGAGGAGGGTAAGTGGTTCTAGGAAGCAGGGATGCGGGTTGAAGGGAGAAAACCTAATTATAAGGTTTGGTTTTGGTTTTGCTTGAGACTTGTGTCTCAAAATGGGACTTGAGTCAAAATGACTTGAAAATTTCTATGAGTCGTGATGGCACACACTATAATTTATGAGTCGAGTCATAGGGACACTGACTCATGACTTGACTTGTGACTCAGGCTCAGTGACAGGAGCATATCCCTGCCTCCCAATGAGAATATCAGGGCATACCTCATCGCACTTAGACCCTGCTGCATGAGAAATATTCCAAAGAAAAGGAAGTTCTTCTGCATTTTGGATGCCATTATTCTGACCAACTCCAGGAAGACAGCCACACAAATGATGGCACACATGCCCCAATAGCCTTGTGGATTAATCGGGGACCAGCATAGTCTGGAGCATCGTGTGAATGCATGGAAGGGCCGAGTCCAGAGGCATCAGAAACCATCATGGCATTGGATGTTCTCCTTAAGGATGTGCTCTCATCTTATACCATCAGGGGTGTAGCTAAAGAAGTGCAGGGGTGCACCTTTAGGGGGGCAACAAACTGAGCTTGACATTAGTGGCCAAAATTGTGAAAACCTTGGTATGTATAAATAATACCATAATGTTATATATCATTGGAACAATAATTTAATGCAGAATGCGATGAAATAAAGCAGAGTGTAATATCTTTACTCTATCAAAAGTTATGGCCAAAAAAACTAGAGAAAACTAGAATACAACTGTGATATCACTTCCTGCTGTGATGTCACTTCCAGGGCAACATTTGGCCCTCTGCACTGGGCTACACTTTAATTAGCTATGCCCCTGTACACCATAAAACCATTGTCATATTATTGCTTTCTCTCTCTCTCTCTCTCTCTCTCTCTCTCTCTCTCTCTCTCTCTCT
>JAJKFI010000009.1:12878804-12943134 GCA_029204185.1 Lerista edwardsae
TCTCTCTCTCTCTCTCTCTCTCTCTCTCTCTCTCTCTCTCTCTCTCTCTCCATCCCCCCTAACCCCCAAGACAGAATGTCCTACAATATATGCTAATCTGATATTGGGAGAGAATGAGGAGGCAGCAAACATGGAGTAAAATATTGAGAAGTTTCTTTTCCCTGCCCACCAGTCTACCCATCCATTTGCACACACACCAGTTTGGAGTAGAACCAGTCCTCCTTCACTCCATAATTCTCCACAATCTCCATAAAGATTGTGTTGGGTGGAAAGAATTGGCTGCATTTCATATTTGCATCCAGAATCCAATGCTTCCTCTTTGGCACAGTTTCAAAACAACATATTTCCTTAATAGGTCCAATTAAAGTAAACATACTGGGGTTATTTTCCTGGCCAAGAAAATGGCTTTTCTTGGCTAGTGTTGAGATATTACGACATTTTATGCTAACGCTTCATGTGAAATAGTGACATCTACTTCTAACCTGCTTTCTGTCTCCATCTGTTATACTAACTTACCAAGTACCTTTTTTTTGCCTTATAGGTATAATTAGAATCTATTATCACTTTGAGGTTGAGCTAAAACTCATTAAATGTCATTGAAATTCAACTTTCACTGATGTCAATGGGGTTTTGGATCAGGCTGATGGAGAATGCCAGTGGATGACGTGGATAAAAATAATCCCCTTTAAGTTTCGAGTAATTAGTTCAAAATGTCTAAAATTCACATCTTTACAGGGCTAGGGCTTGTAAAATGATCTATCACAATAACAAACCCTATAGTATGAGTGATAAACTTTGGTATATTTTAGGGTTTCAAATTATCTCATTTCCTTTTGCCAGAACTTGGAATAACTGCAAATTCCCCAAGTGGTACACATATAGATGAACATAAAAACATAAGAAGAGTCCAGCTGATCACACCAAAGGCCCATCTAGGGCAGCATGCTTCCCACAATCAGAAGTCCACCGGCTGGGAATGAGAGCAAAAGCCTTCCTTCACTGGTTTTCACTTAGGAACAATCAACAAACATTGTCTTCGTAGAATGCATTCTACGATTCAGTTTCCATATTGTTCTGTCTGAGGAGCAGGAAGAAAATTCTACCATCTTACAGAACAGACAAGAAAGAAGTAGCTTTTATCATCCACCCATTCTACCTGAAGCTAATAAAGCACAGCAATGTTAATATCTATTGATCTTTATTATTACAAGAGTAATAATACTATTTTATTGTTATTAAAGAGTAATAAAGCCCAGTCCTAACCTGCGCTGAAATAGGAAGGCTGGCCAGCCTGTCCCGTCTCCAGTATGGGGTTGGGGCTGGAAGCCGTGCAACTTGGAGTAAGGAGAATAAATTCCCCTTACTCCGTGTCATGTGGCACCAACCCCAATAGGGCTATTCGGTTCTGCGCCAGCAAAATCGCTAGTGCAGATATGACGGCCCAACGTAAGGCCGACCGGGCCGTAAGGGACTTATGCCGGCCCAATGAGCACTCTGGATTTTGTTCTTTGTAAGTCATTTTGAGACCTTTTTAAAGCTGAAGACATGTCTAATTTTTTAAAAAATAAAATAAAATAAAAAAGTTACCTCCATTTTCCTGAGCTGATGATCCGTTTTTTCCCCTCCTTTCTGGGGAGTGAGTCAATCATTACTTACACTGTCACATTCCTCACACTGCACCTGGATAAACAATCTTTGAATCACTATGAACTCAATAAAACTGATTGTATTATTGTTATTTCATTGTAATATTGTTATTATATATTATATAATTTATTATTATTATTATTATTATTATTATTATTATTATTTGCATGGAGTATGTTGTTTGTTGCAGTATTATGAAGTAAGCAGGCTGTGGAAATGTGCAAACTCTTCAGGTCAGTTCCTTCCAAATTCCTTGCATTAAACCTGCAGACTACATGCTTTTCACAGTTCATTCTTGCAAATGACTGGGGGCCCAATCCTATCTCCCTTGGCACTAGCAGTATGCTCGTACTCGTGGTGCCTGTGTCACAAAAGTGCCGTAAAGCAATTCTAGAGCCGGTGGTATTAGCTCTGCCGGTATTTTGTGGTGGGGGAGGACCTGGGGAAGGCAGAGCTGGGTGGAACTTGGAAGGGGCAGAGTGGGCCTGGGAAAGACCGGCTGCTGCGGCTCCTGTTAGATGCAGTGGTAGTCATTTTGGCACTGTTGCTCCTACAACAGCTGGGCAGCTTAGGATTGTGCTGCCCATCAGGTCCTTCCAATGGAATATCATGATGAGCGCTTAAATAGATTTAAAGCATCTGAACTGTGGTCCAGATGGACTAGTCCTTGAACAGTACCTTAATGTGTACACATTCCTTAAGCAGTGATGAATGGTAGAACTTGCTCAAATATCTGTTCATAATTTTTAAAAAACAGTTTAACCCCAGGGGGGAGGGGAAGCGCCTTCTTCTAAGTAATTAATGCATTTTTTTAAAAAAAATTACATTTGGAACCTTACAAACAATATTTAAATGAAAGATCCCAAATGAAAGAACCTGTGTTTAAACAGCATTACATTTTTCACACAAGCTGATAAAAAGCCAGGAAATTCAAAGCTGGGGGTGACATTCCTTCCTTAGTAGCTGTTTTGATAATCCCCCTGAAGGATGTGATTGAAGAATAAAGTGTCATTCATAAAACTGTGCATGTACAATGCCTCCCATCACACTACCAACAGAGCCCTGCATTTCATTTCTCTGCGATTTGTCCAACACTTCAGTTTTGGAACTTAGCATTGTATGTTTACCAGTACATTTTACTGCAGCAACAAAAATAAAGGAAATTATTGATGATTGCCACGACAACTTCCTTTCGTATTTATAATGCAAGTTAGAGCTTGATCCTGTTGCACCCTTGAGCCGTGGTGGTGGGGCAGTCCTAGAGGTCTCCCCAAGGTAAGGAAAAAATTATAAGGGGAAAAAGCAAGCCTTTGCTGCCCCCAATGGGTCTCCTCCATGCCGCTATTTTGCTAGCTCAAGTCCAAATGGACTCAGGGTGATGGACCAAGGCCAGGAAGGGAGTAGGGTATCAGTGGAGCTGCTGTTGCCAATAACTGCCCCTTCCTGCCCTTGACCCCCCGCATCCCCACTCCCTCCCTGTCCAGATACTCCCCTAGGACTGCCTATCTGTGGTCCAGAAATTAGTGATAGCAATGGAGCAGGAGGTGTGGACTGATGGTTGAGCTGCTGGTACTGCCTGAAGCTAAGCAGGAAAATCTGCGATTTGCTTTTGAATAGGAGACGAATGCCAGGCTGTGACAAGCTGCAGTACCTGTGGTGGCAGAGCAGAGTCGCTGTGGAGCTGATTAGCTCACCGCAAGTGAGAGTTGCGGTGGAGTGCGTGAGGAGGCCAGCCGGCAAAGAAGGGAATACGACCTTGAGGACCTGTCCAGCCTTGACCTGCGATTGCCTGCTGAGGCTTGATGGCAGGCAGCCAAAGGAGAGAACCATACTGGGAAGGCAACATCTGGGCCTGAGGATTGGCAGATCACAAGAATACTGTAGATTTGTAAAAACCCCATTGAAAAAAATGGTGGTTTAGACTAGCCTGCTCATGTAAGCCGCCTTGGGCATTTGCTTCGGCATGGGAAAGGCGGGGTATAAATTCTTCAGATAAATAAATAAATAAATAAATAAAACACGTTTCTGTCAGTGAAAAATTTGCAGCCCAATAAGTGGAAGTAAATGAAATACTATCTTTAACAAATGTTTCTGCTGATCTAATGAAATTTGTTATTTTTTACACTTCTACTCAAACACAAAAAGGCACAAAATGAATGTTGCTATATCTCTATGATAATTAAATATCTAGGGATAGGGGAATGAGAAATGATGCAGTGGTTCAGATGTTGTTTACCTGTTGCACTTGCCTTAGATGGTGGTTCTGACTTCTGGGAGCTGTCCAATGTACTTAAGAGGTCCTTTGTATTCACTGTTTCTATAAAGGATGATGTCTCCCATTTGGGCATCAACCTCTTCATCCCTAGGTTGCCTGCATGTTCAGGGGACCAGGCTGTCATTTTCAAGAAATTAATGGAAGTGAAGAAGGGAAAATGTGTTTGGTTCTTCAAAAGAAGGAGACAAAGAGTGATCTTTCCTCTTCTCATTTGCCACAGCAAAGGCAATTGATTTGCAGCAGCTGCCTAGTGTATAACAAAGCATTGGGGTGTGTGTGTGTGTGTGTGTGTGTGTGTGTGTGTGTGTGTGTGTGTTGTTCTCAGTGGGAAATGTTTACTGATCTGGAGCCAAACAAGCACAATTCCAGCAAGGCTCTTTGTCTGGAGGTAGTCTTAAAACAAACCTCTTCTGAAGTGAAGGACTGATTCGCCAATCGAGAGAGCTATGTGTTGATGAAGTGAAGCCAATCCATTTGTTTCAAAGCACCAGCAGTAAGCCAAGAGTCTTAAATGGAATGTACATTGGTTTTCCAATAGAAGATGTGATTGAGAAGAAAGAAATCAACAGCAGACCACAAGGCCCATTGATACATCAAAACCAAGCACAGGGAATTTAAAAACAGGGGGATGCACTCAGATCAAGTACTGCAAAGCTGAATAAAATCTGAACAGAACTTTGCCACTAACATAACAATATCACATTTAAGATTTTGACAAATGTGTCACTGGATTAGAGCATACCTGGCTAAAGAAGGTGAAGATAATGACATTATTTGCTTCCTAATAATGACAGCATCCAATGTCTAGTCCTAAACCTAAAAACACTCAGATATTTTCTAGAGTAAGAAATAAAAGGCTTTCACATCGAGTCAGGGACACAGTTTCTGAGGGAGTTAGACGGATTTCAGCAGGAAGGGACAAGATTGCCGGTAAGATTCACATTCCTTTACTTTTTCACTGCAGCAAAGGAAGGAAGTGGAAACCACAACTTCAAAGGAGGTACAAAAATAATTCCAATTATTTTTACTTTATTTACCTACTAATCAAACTTTCTTTAGCTGGTAGCAGGAGTTGCAGTTACACTACTTTTAAAATGGTTAGTGCCTATTAGTGTTAAGTTTGGAGATGATCAGGCAGATGGTGTTTTATAATGTGAACAGCTGGGTTTTCATTTTGGTTACATGCAGCAAATCAGATATATTCCCCATTCATGCCCCTAACCCCAACCCCCAAAAAGGGCTCACACCACCAAAATATACACATTTTTTTACATATATGTTTTCCAGTGTAAAAGGTAAGCCCTTTAACAAAATATATATGATGCAAAGTGGCTCTTAATCCCTTTGATTTCAGATGTTTCCAAATCCTTCAGTCAAACTGGATTGATTGTAGATTTACAGCTACCAGTCAGAACATTCTCCCACATCATTGTGATATTTGTTGCCTTTCCCTTTACTATGTATCTCAATGACCTGAAGAAATTTCATTGATGTCCAAGGTTTAATTTAAAGACATCTACAGTGAGTGGGCTAGATTACTCCAAATTGTTATTTTAGAGGAAGATTGGAATTGTGTTAGTTCCAGCATACAAGTTAAGTCATATTTATTATAATATGAAATATGGCATGATCTGATAATTTATCTACCTGAGACCAGAATCTGGTCCTAATATTGTTTTTATTGATATTATACTTTTAGTCCGACTCAGCAAGATTTTTTTTTTATGGTTTCTCCTCATTATGATGAAAATGTATTGTTCATTTGTGTCCTCTTGATACCTCTTCATCATCCGTTTTTTAATATATTTGCTCTCAGGGTTACTTGGATGAGTTTTCCCATAGAGACTGACCTGGAGCTTCAACTTGTAATAAAATTGGAGAACTTCACATACCAGAGCATTTGCTACACAAGAGAAAAACGAGCTCACAGCACAAACTAAATCCAACCTTCAATCCTTTCCTGCCCAACAACGAGACTATCTTTCTTGCTGTCATTGTATAAACCACTTATACAGAGTTCAACTCATTTCTTTAGGTTATTCCAAAGTCCAATTATTTTGATATCAGAAATTGATTGCTATGGTTCCTACATTAGTCTGATTTCTAGCACATGAGGTTTAAGTGTCTTAGCATGGGATAAATTAGGATGCTACTCTGATTGAATGCTTTGCTTTTGGTTTGTTTTTGTTTTATATTACATGATGTGCTCTAAGATGGTGGAAGAAAAGGAATCGACCTGGCGTGTACATTTTACAGGTTTTTAAAACACATTTTTTAATTTAATTTTATACAAAAAGAAAAAATGTAAACGTGCTTGTTATTAGTTTACCAATTACCAAAAAAAGTGGATTCAACAACCGTCAGATATATTAAATACATCAGAGCCCAATCCAGAACTGCCTGACCACCCAGGAATGCTGTGGTAGCCAGGTGGCTACCACTGCATCCTGCGACAGCCAGGCAACTGTTGGAGGCTCCAAGTGTGGGAGGGAAAGGGGACGTTAGTCAAGTCACGTTAGCACTCAGAAAAGTTCCATATTTCAGAATAATCAGAATTTTGGAATTCTGTATAAGGGATACTGTATGGGAAAATGCGGAAGATTACTCCAAGGACGCAGTGGATGGTGCTGACAGTGGCCCTTGGTGCAGGAAAGTGCAGGATTAACACCAGGGAAGTAGCAGAGGCTGGGCTGCACAGCTGCAGCCACTTAGGAGCTTGTAGCAGGGATATAAGGAGCACCTGGAGGAAGGAGAAGCTGTGGGTTGTAGTTGTGGAGAGAGTGGGGGAAGGAGTGGAGGTTTTGCTGACATAGCGGATTGAACTACTGGCTTGACTAATGGACTGGACAATAGACTGGCTTACTGGACAACGGGCTGGCATGGTGACCTGATGTATGGACTGATACATGGACTAACTTACTGGCTTGACTGATTGACCAATGACTAAGAACTATTGGACTGAGGACTGGCCATTATTGATGGACACCTGCTCTGAAGCTCCAGCAGGAGACCTGTGGCCTACAGGCAAGCCACTGGGTGGGGCGAGCTCTTGGTTGGTGCTGGGGTCCGGTAGTTTGTAGATATTGCCAGGACTATCTGGGTGACTAAGTAGCCTAAGTGGGCATAGCATTTAGGAGGAAAGTTTGGAGCAGGGGCTTTGGCAAGAAAGATACTCAACCTATAGTAAGGTAAACCTGTAGAAAGTAAAAACGGTGAAATGCTTTCAGAAAATGCTGAGCTAAAAACCTTTCATGGAAAAACAGAAGCCTAGAATTAGCCGCCAAATTGATTCAAGTCTGATCCAAGTCAGGGGACAGGCTCAGATCTTATATCACTTATAGACAAGACAGAATGGTGACGGAAGCTATGAAGAGAATAGCTGGAGAATTAAAAGAACCTGATGCTGCCTGGAGAGAGATCTCAAGTATCTGGACTCAAAGCTGGATGGACTTTGCCTCTGTTTGAATCTTGGCTGGTAGGGAAACAGGTCTAGTTAGGGCCAGCTGGATGTCATTATCTCTATTTATTTTCTGTCCCCTGATGTTCTTGTGGATGTTTCCTTTTTGTTGTTCAAACTGTACTTTCTCTATTTGTATATTGGAACCTAGCATAAAGTATTTAGTAAAAGTTTATTATGGTTACTGACTTACCTTGGCTTCTGAGTACCTTGTGAAGTTACCACCCCCTGCCTAGAAACTATTTCTACCCTATCAGTCAGGTGTCTGAAAATGAAACCAAAGGAGTTTCCCAATGTAAAAAGCTTACTGGAGGCAGCCTAATGCAAAGTCAGTTTGGTTGTAGCAGGAATAGAAGGACAACAGGAGAGTCCATTGAAGATGAGCAAATGCCATCTTCTTTCCCATTGTGTTACCATGATAGCTACAACATTTTATTTTGTGAAGATCTGCGTAATGTACACAAGTCTCAGCCAAATAATGCAATTATTCTAGTTTTCCTCTTATTGGCTTAATTATAAAAAATTATGTGTTTTCGTGTTGAAAAGCGGTATATAAGTACCTGTTGACTGACTGACTATAAGACACTGGAAGATGTCCAAGTTACTTTAATTGTTGCTCTGAGGAATCTGAAAGTCAAGTGGCCTAGCATGTGCCACCCAAACTCGCACTCCTTCCAACAGGATCAATAATGGAGAGGGGACATAGGGGAATGACAGAACCTGGCCAAGTGTCCAGGCATCCTCACTCAGTCACAGCCCAGCCTTACCTAAATCCCCATGTGGTGAATCAGCTGCACTGGTGTAGCTTCTGCTGCATTCCAAGGGGGATTTTTGACAGCTAAAGGTCACCTAGGGGTAAGGGGACATTTGTCATGGCAGCTCCCTATGCTGCAGAAAATGCTTTATGGTGCCTTTGCTGCAGCAGCCAGTGCTGGCAAAATATGCATTCTGCCAGCGTTTCCCTTCAATAGGATTGTTAGAAGCAGGTCTAGTGCATGGAACAGAGCAAAGGATCAATCAATCAATCAATCGGTACTTATATACCGCTTTTCAACACAAAGTTCACAAAGCCAGTGATGTCATGCACGGGGAACGCAGGGGAACTCAGTTCCACTAGTTAAAATTAGGGCTGACTCCGCCCACTTCACTCTCCCTCCTCCCCCCTCCCAATTCCTCTGCAAAGAGCTTTTCTTCTTGGTTGGCCGGCACTCAGAGGGTTAAAGGGAGCGACTCCGGATTCCTAGGGGGTGAAGGCAGTGATGTCATTCAGGGGGAACGGACCAAAACAGGCGTTCCGGATCCTAACGGGCTCCGTGGCTCGTTCCGGGTTCCCGACAAATACCAATCAAAAGTGAGTTCCTGTTCCTAAATCATTTGAATGACACCACTGCACAAAGCGGTTTACAGGCAAATAGTAATAATAAAGTTAAATGGCTCCCTGTCCCAAAGGGCTCACAATCTAAAAAAAAAAAAAAGGCAGACCACCAGCAGCAGCCACTAGAAAGACTGCGCAGGGGTGAAGAGGGACAATTACTCCCCCCCCCGCTAAATACAAGAGAAACACCACTTGAAAAAGTGCCTCTTGCCCAGTTAGCAGGATGGTGAAGTCATTCCTGGAGCCACATTCTGACTTCATTTACCAAGGCCCCATGACTGGTGTTTATTACTATGTTTGCTTGTGTTTTCATTATAAACACAGTAATTCAGAGGGCTTACAATTCAGCTATAACAATTCACATGAGAGGGAAATGTGATCACTGACATCTTTGTTTGGAGCAGTTCTTTCTTTACTTTTGCAAATGCTCAAATACGTTCATTTTTGAAATGGCAAAAGGTTCAAGCAAAGCAATACAGAATGGGTTTTTAATTACCTGTTTTGTTAGTATGAAATCAGGTTTTTTTTGCCACAGTCCAATATACGATCTTCACTAAAACATAAAGATCCTCACTAGAATTCCAGTTTCAGAACAACTTATTCCCAAACTAGGTATTTGGGGGGAGGGTTTTTCTCCCTACAGTGTTACCATTTCCATTTAAAAATAAACAAAAACTTAAATCCTCATTCTAAGAATATTTGAGGGTCCCTTTGGAGGTGGAAAGGTGGGAAATAGTTTTTAGTTAGATGATAACTAAACAAACAAACAAGATATTTACTGCATGGACGTTCCCATGACCTCAATTGAATCTGCTTACAAATAAAGAAGTTCAAGGCTTGAACCAGGAGTGTCAGCTAGGACTTTTCCCTGATTATTAGGGGTGATTCATTAGGGGTGAAAATAGTGTTATTTTTTCACAGATTTCGTGATTTGAAAGGCAGAAAGCAAAGTTATGTGTTTTTATTTTAAGTTCTCATTTGTAGTAATTTTAAATGCTTTTAAAATGTAGTAGTAGGTGATATAGTGTCAGCAGATGCAGCCACAGTATTATTTCTAATTGGGAAAGTACATTATTTTAAGTTTTGAAAAACATCTTAAGCAGTGCTTTGTGTTTTTATACATTGAAAATGATTTACTTTCCCAATTAGAAATAATACTGTGGCTGCATCTGCTGACAAAAATAAACACCCCTACTGATTATCTTGGACTATGTGTTCTTGTTCTCAGAGCAATCTCAGACAGGTGTAGACAGAATTACTCATGCGTAACAGTAGCTTTTTGAGATGAGCAGGCAATAGGAAACCTCTGTCTTGGCTATGCATCCTGGCCAATCAGAGTATATAAAATACCGTATTTCCCCAAGTATAAGATGCACCTTTTCCCCAAAAAACTGGGGGCTAAAAATTGGGTGCGTCTTATTCAAGGGGTGTGCCGGGCAGCGCTGCCTTCTTTGTGCTCCTGCTTGCCTTAAGAGCCGCCGGCCTCCCGCTGGCTCTTTAAGGAGCGGGGGGCCAGCGGCTCTTAAGGCAATCGGAAGCACGGAGAACGCAGCGTTCTCCGTGCTCCCACTTGCCTTAAAGAGCAGCCAGCCCCAAAAATGTATTTTTCAAATTTCTGGCTCCAAAATTAAGGTGCGTCTTATACTTTGGTGCACCTTATACTTGGGGAAATATGGTACCTTCTACCTGCTGTACTTCAAGCTCTAGCTAATAATTTCAGGGATTCTGGAATTGAGAACAGAAATGCCTCTACTGTAGGTCTAAATCTGCACGTGCCATCTACAGTCTGGTCCTGACAATACATCAATGGGCTATCAGCACAACAGTTAGTGAAATCTGTTCTTGCAGAACAGTAGAAAGAGTTATCATACTAACATGGGCTCTTTCATCTGACGAAACTGAGCAGAAAATGAGTCTTTTTCTGTCCAAAGATTCTCTTTGAATGCATGCTTTAAAATGCACCCAAATTGCATAGTTTGATTCCCCCCACCCATTACTTTGGACTCCTAATGTGAATAATCAGATCTGTAAGAAGCTATGGAAGAAAGACTTGTGCAGGGGAAGGGGGAGAACTGATGGAGATTTTATTTTAAAATCTCCCATGTATGGAATTAATTTTATTCTTCATTAGAGCTGGTGTTGAATGTCTACAAAAACCTTATCAGATTTCCTGAAATGTTGCCAAATGATCATTAAGTTGATATTTTAGCTTCGTTTCAGATGATATCTCCTACATACACAGAATACAACTGTTAATCATGGGCGGATGTGGAATTAGCCATTAGCCAAGCAATATTTCCTTTGTCCCTTTCAATCCTTTAGCAAGAAGCTTGTGGGGTAGATCCAACAGATAGTTCAGCATCCAACACCCTACGGCAATACTAAGCTATTAGAAAAAGAATGCAAAGCCCTGTGTTTTTACAGTACATTGCATAGCAACAAATAAAATGGCTTTGTATTGCTGGTATACTGTAGAGAGTGGTACATTTGACACCCCAGTGGAACAATGGGAATCTTTATATATCCATCATCCTTTCAGAGATGGCATGAAAGGAAGGCTGGCTTGCACAACTGACTGTATAGAGACAACCCAAACCAAGAGCTGGGCAGTGTTGTAGTGCTTTGGGACTCCCGTAAATCTAAAGCCATAAAGCTTGACTGGATGAATAGTGAGACAACAGCATGATTAGGATCAGGGCCAGCCTTAAGCCAATGTGACCAATGTGATCACATTGGGCCCCACACTTTGGAGGGGCCCTCACCAATACAGTGAGCATATTGCTCAATGAAGCAGCTGGGATCTCTATGGGCTATAAGTCAGCGCAGTTTTACCTTGGGCCATCCCACCTGCCCTTGCTTTTGAATGGCCAAACATGGACTTCCTGGAAGCAGTTGGCAGTGATGTCATCATGCCACCAACCAACTATTTCCAGGTGTCATACTTTGTGTGCGGCCACACAAGTGCTCTTTTTGGTCAGGGGGGGGGCACAGGGAGCATGGGGGTCTCACAGGAATGCCTTGCATTGGGCCCCACTACTCCTAAAGCTGGCCCTGATTCAGCTGAATGGAAAACGGCAATATGCTTGTCTCTCTATACAGAATATGAAGATGGAGTGTAAAAAACATTGATCAGAATGATGGGATAGCTTTTTGGTGGAATAATGTGCTCGGCTTATCTCTGTCTATTTTTAGCACTGATTATTACATAAGAAAAGATTTCGGGGCCTTACCAACAGACTCAAAAGAGGATCAAAAATCTTAGGGTATTTCCACAAGTGAAACAGTGAAATTTGGGATTCACATTCTGCACAATATGCTTCCCAGCAGTCAAAATGCAGGACATATTTTCCTCCATTGCTTCGAGAAAACTGTAAGCAATACAATGTGTGGGAGTTCCTTCCTGTTTGCCCACTGGAATAAGATGTGGATCAGAATAGAGAGAGGGAGCAGCAGATGCAGCTTGGAACATAATTCCTACCCCGCACACAGTAGTCATGGCTGATGAAAATCAAAGCTACCGACACACTGGCAGTAAAAGGGAATTAGGAGCCCTATTGGCCACCAAGCTCCTCCCTTGCACTGACATCCAAAGAATAATCACACTTTTCTCTCTGGCATCTCTCATAGGGAAGAGAGCAATCCAACTTCCCCACTATCTTCTATGGCTAGTGGGAGAAAATGGTTTCATTTTTTTCACAGACGTCGTTTTCCAAAGATAGAAATGCAGAAAGCAGTCTTGGGTGTTTTTATACGAAATTTACATTCTAATTATAAATAGGGGTGTGTGTGTGTTTGGTGATATTTTTTTCCAAAATGTCTTGATTAAAATAGCAAATTGTGGTGGTATGTGTTTTTATTCTGCATTTGCATTTCGAGTTCTCATTTTTATTAATTTTAAATGCTTTAAAAGTGTACTAGGTGGATGATACAGGAGATATAGTGTCAGCAGATGCAGCCACAGTATTATTTCTAATTGGAAACGTTGTCTATTTTTATTTCCGGAAAATTTCTTACTTCAAAATACAGTGTTTTGTGTTTTTATTCAGGTATTTTAATTACTAAAAGGTGGTTGTTAATGCCCAAAAAGCAGTTTTCTACACACAACCCCCCACCCCTAATTCTAAATTATATCATAATGTACTAGGTAGATTATATAGGTGGTATAATGTCAACAGATGCATCCGCAATCATCACTCATGCACCCCCTATTAGATAATAGTTTTGTTTTTTCACAGATTTTGGGATTAGATTTTGTTTTATTAAAGCAGAGGTATGTGTTTTTATTTCATTATCACAATTTTCTCCCATCTCTACCTATGGCTTATCCCATTCCACCACAGAGCCTCAAATGGTTGTATGGTGTGTCTATATAACGATAGTGAGAACTCATGCCCTCATTTTAATTGAAATCATTTCTTTGAAGAAGTGCATCCTGGAATGAAACAAGTATATTCCCCAAGTCTGGAGAGGAACCAGGATCGACTTAAAAAGAATGAAACTTGGTCTTCCTGTACAAGAACTTGTGCTTCCCTTCCCCAGTTCACAAAGCTCAGGCTGATCTGCTTGTGTGGTCCTTGGCTGGGAGAAGAAGTTGGAAGGGCTCCAACACTGGCTTCCAATCAGCTCGGCTGACTGCGAAATCTTTCCATCTACCTAGAAGGGCATATGTGCATATTGGGACAACAAGCTTCTGTTCCTTTTCACTTTCACCAGTCCTTGACTATTGACTGCTTTCACCTAGTCCCTTCCTTCTACCTTTTTTCCTTTCCATCAGAACAAAACACATCTCCAGATTGATTGACAACAGGAATCTTTTATAAATGCAAGAGAGGATGTTTGATCAACTGGTTCCAGGGTGCAATCCTAACCTGGAATTAGGTCCGCACAGTTAGGCCAGCAGTTTGGTCAGCACAAGCACGTTTGGACCACTCTTGGAGTCAGGGAGGATGGCACACATCTGTGTGCTGGCCTCTCTGACTCCAAGAGTGGTCCAAACATACTTTACTGTTATGTGTCCCTTGTGCCGGCCAAACTTTGCTGGCCAAACTGTGCCGGCTTAACTCCAGGTTAGGATTGCGCCCCCAGTGTCAGATGTCAATTTCAGGGATTTGCAGCCCAGTCCTATCCAGGGTTTAGGGTGGCAGATCTCACACTCCACCACTGTAAATACTGGGTTGACAGTGCAAAAGCCAGTCCACTGTTCAGTGGGTTGCAGCCACCAACACAAAAGCCCAGAGGCCATGCATGAATGACAGCAGCCCCCAGAACCTCTACCATCTTCTGAAGCCACCAGTAAGTTGGCGGTGGGGGCAGGTCAGGGGAGGAGTGGGGTGGGATGAAGACTCTGCTGGGGTGGGAGGGGAGAATCTTGGTGGCGACTGCACCTGCTGAGATCCTATCTCCCCAACCTAGACTTACCATCAAGAGCTGGTGTTCGTCCAGGGGGATTCATTAGGGAACTGGCAGCCTATGGGAATGTAAATAAAAAAGGCTTTACCTCTCTTGGGCTGTCTGGTGTGTGTCCCCCCCCAGCTCATATGTACCCCTTCTCCCGAGATGCCTCCAGAGGCTACTTGGCTGCCACTGAATACGGCGGTAGTCATTAGGCAGGAGATGTGGTGTGTACAATGGAAGCAGTACCATATGGCACTATGTATGCTTATATACTGCTTTTAGGATTCATGCTTCTTATTTGGCTATACATTTGTCCAGAAATAAAATGAAAATGTTAAAAGTGCAGAGAACAACTAACTGAACTGCCAGAAACGTCATTCTAAAATCCTGCATAGAGGATTTAAAGAGACAGCCTAGACTCCCCCCCCCCCATACACACACACACACACAGGAAAAAAGAGTGTACTTTATACAAGCATACTCATATCATATCAAAGCATGATTCAGGAAAGAGGTAAATTATTCCCGTTTATTTAGCTGATAGTCTTGATATGCTCTTCCTGAATCACTTTCCTTTAATTAAAATGGGGTTCTCTGGGAAATTGTGTCCTCTTGTGGCCATTAGTAATACAACATACTATCTCCTTTCAGACCACCTGAATTCCTGTATGGAATAATAGAGTATCTGACTTTGGTGCCCAAAAATTTAAATTGAAGGAAGAGGTGTATAGTGATATCTCTATGTTTATTCTTATTTTATTATATTTTGGTTTGTTTTTTCTTCCTAATCAATATTATGATAGAATTGAAAAAACAAGAATTGAATTGATAGAATTAGAATACAGACGGATGCACAAACAGAGGCATATAGCAAGATGTGTATGCGTGTAATATTTATTTGTTAAATTAAGGGTGCAATCCTAAACTGGTGTTGCGCTGGCACAGCGCTCTTGTGACGGACTAGCACCATTGCAAATGTGCTAGAAGGTGCGTCTGCGACTCGGATTCAGCGCTGGGGCTGGCGCAAGCAGCAGTGCCAGCGCACATGTGCCATCATGCCCATCAGCTGCAATGGCTTAGTTCTGCTGGTGCAGGGCTGTGCCAAAGGTATGTTGGAGGTAGTGTATTGGAAAAGGCAGGAGATACCCCGAGGAGATAGGGAATGGTATCAGTAATGGCCCCTTGTCCCAGATTAGCCAGGGATTACAGGGTTAATCCAAGGTCTTTGCCTGCAGCAGGAACACAGCTGCAGGCTGATGAGGGCTGTGGCTCTGAAGGGAGCCACAGGTGCAAGATGGGTGTGGCTGATGGTAGAGCATGTCCAACAACAGACAACGATTGGCCTGCCTCAGTATAAAGTGGGAGGCAGGAGCTGCAGTAAATTAGCACCTGGGTAGGTGCTGGAGGAAGGCACCAGGTAGGTGCTGTTTGGATTACTAAAGGAAGGGTGGCTAGGCACCAGGTAGGTGCAGGATGGATGGATTGGGACTGACTGACAGAGTGCTGGCTGGACTGCCTGCCTGAAGGCCTGTTGGACGGACTGGATGGATTGCTGGACTGGATAAAGGAAGGTAATCTTATTGTGGGGAGTAACAGTGGGGAACACTTGTATGGCTGCCACGCCCTTGGAGCCACCAAGTGGAGGAGGCAGTTGTGGCTTAGGCAAGCTGACTGCCTATTGTTTGGTGGTGGGGTTTGTGGGTAGGGTATTTTGAGCTAAACCAGTGATGAGGACAGTCTGGAGGAGGCTGACCAGCCAGTGATCCCAAGCGAAGCTGCTGGAAGAGAGGAGGCCCAGTGGGTGAATGAACCTCCTCCCTCTTGCCTATCTCTGAGGCTGCTCGGGGGGGGGGGGAGAAACTAGTTAGCCTAGTGTGGGCATTGGGGCCCTTGGGAAGGCCCAGCAGGGAATTTGGCAGAACAGGTGGGCAGGGGGCATAAAGGGGTGGTGCTATGGCAGAGAGGGGCCAGAGATGGGACACAGCCATTGGGCCATATTTTAACCCCTGGGCTGGGCAGCCCCAATCCAGGCTGCTCCTGGCTGGGTGGACTTGCACCTGCTATTTTGAGGCCACAGATCCAAGAAGCCCCATAGGGATGGATGGGGCTTACTCAACAAAACATTCACAAAGTGGTTTTCAGGCAAATAATAATAAAGTTAAATGGCTTCCTGACCCAAAAGACCTCACAATGCAATTGAAAGAAATGCAAGTTGTTTGGCCCCACCCCATCCAGAATGCACTGCTTCCATTGGATACGATGGCAGTCATTCAACTCAGATGAAGAGCACTGTAATGAAAGAATGCTAAAGGAGGCAGCTTTATCAGGGCTATTACTGTATATCTACACACCCATACTCAGTTTTCTATGTTGACTTCTTCACATGTTTGACTTATCTTTTTTTTTAAATCATTTTTCATCTGAGTTAATCTCTTTACAATTAATTGTGGAAAGGAGATGTTAGTAAGGATTATGAAGCGATAGAATTGTTGTCTCATTTTTATAAGCATCCACTAATTCTAGAAAACTAGACTAATTTGGTCTAGTACCAAAACAAGGAATGAAATCATGACATGAGTCACATTCATGGAATTTGGGAATTTCCTTTTGTTGAGCCTTAGGGAGGCTAAGGCCCCAATCTTAAGCATATTGGCTAGGGAAGAAGTCTCATTAAGCTCAATGAAACGTGCTTTGAAATATGTCACCATTAGGCTGCAATCCTGTGCACGAAACACAGTGGGAGTTGCTTCTGAGTAAACCTACAGAAGCTTGGGGTCCAACTGCAACCAGTAGCATTGCTATAGGGGGCAGCACAGTAAAGTAGTGCAGGCGCTGCAACATGCCCTGTAAGCAGCCCCCGCCCCACTCATCATTGGAGCCATTCCAGGCAGTGATGGCAACACAGTCACCCACAATACTTACCATGTCCCCTATGACACTGACAGTAGCAGTGGCGTACTTAGAGGGGGATCACAGCACTAAGTTTGGCAAGCAGCCACTTCCCCTCTTCTTCAGAGCCATTCGTAGCCAGCTTGGCCTCCGTTTTGCTCTAGTTGCTGAGAATGGCTCCGAAGGCGAGGGGGAGTGGCTGCTTGCAAAACTTAGTGCTACGATCCCCCTCTAGATATGCCTCTGGAACCTAGCTCAGGGGTAGGGAATATGTTTTGCATACATAGGGCCCACATTCAGTTCTTGGCACCTCTAATTAGGGTTGGGAAAGAGCCCTGTCTGAAACCCAGGGGAGCTACGGTCAGTTAATACAGAAAGGCAGGAGCTTAACTAAAGAGGTGCAGGAGGGTGCAACTGCACCCAGCTACAAGCTTTAGGGGGGCAGCAAGCTGAGCTTGACACTGGTGGCCAAAAGGGTGGCCAAAAACCCTGGAATGTATGAATAATAGCATTGTGTTATATATCATTCAATGCCGAATTTAAATGCAGGATGCAGTGAAACAAATCAGAGTGTAATATCTTCATTCTATCAAAAGTTATGGCAAAAACTCAGAAAATGAAAATACAACTGTGATGTCACTTCCTGCTGTGACATCATTTCCAGGGCATCATTTTTCCCTCTGCACCGGGCTACACCTTCATCAGCTTCCCCAGTGCAGAAAGGGCAGTATGCACAAAAGGTCTGACATGGCATAAGGGAGATACCTAGAATTGTACTGTATGTACTTCCTTTGGATAAGCTCCATTTAACATAAGATTTTCTCTTAATTAAGCAAACAAGCACAATATCTGGCTATGTGTCTAACAATGGGCTACGATGAGAGGTGGTTGCCTTTTGTATTTCTGGAAATTGGACCTTTTTCTCATGGTTTGTGTTTCATGTTTGAAGATTGTGCACTGTTTTCCTTGACCCTGCACATATTTTCAGTGAGAGCTCTTTCCAGGGGGGTTTCGTCCAATCACACTCCTCGCATCAAAGAGCTTCTCAAAACGAGAACACACCATTTTTGCCATCTGGTGCTGTTCCAGCTTAGTTGCCACAGATGTGATGTTCTGCATCTCCACAGACCCTGTCATTTCCTTCAGGGCTCCCATCCAAGGCTTGGCTGGGCCTCGTCCTGGGAGTTAATAAAGAGAAATTCAATCAAGGTCAAGCTGACCAAGGTCAAATTTGCCTCTGTTCATGGAGACAGCTGGTTATTGCCTCTTTTTTTTATGGTACTAGCCTACCAAGCCCTCTTTTGTCCCCAAACTCGTTTTAATTTTTTAAAAGCATTTGATGTAATGGATTTTTTTTAAAGATCTACACTCTCCATTTTATGACTTTGTTGACAAAAACCCAGATAACTATCTAAGGGTCAGTGATGAGGGGATTTAATGTTATGCAGGACTCTCCCTGGACAAAGCCCAGACTCATAAATAGACTTGAGAGTGAGGCCCAAGAAGGTCCAAAAAGCTTCCAGAATTAGTTCAGCTCTCTCCAGTGAAAATGGATCTTTTCTTCATGGCATTGAAAGTAACTACCTGATTCCAGCACAGTTGCTCAGAGTTGGATTTCCCTTGTCCCTAAAGGAATTGGAACATCACTTGATTCTACATGGGTATCAAAGCAATCTGTACCTCACTGAAGGTAAAAGTATCACCCCTCAGAAACCCAAATGTGAAGCCCTGATCAGCTATGGAACTGTGGGTTAGCTTAAGAATGCAATCCTAACCTGGAGTTAGGCAGGCACAGTTAGGCCAGCAAAGTTTAGTCAACACAAGGGCCACCATAAAGCATGTTTGAACCACTCTCAGAGTCAGGAAGGATGGCACACATCTGTGGCTGGCCTCTCTGACTCCAAGAGTGGTCCAGACATGCTTCACGGTGTCCCTTGTGTTGACTAAACTTTGCTGGCCTAACTGTGCCAGCCTAATTCCAGGTTAGGATTGCCCTCTAAATCAAGTAGCTAGCCCTCAGTGTCAGTTTCTGTCTCTAAAATGGGAGTCATCATGTTTACTGAAGACCCTTTTGTTTTGTCAAGATTTCCCTGATGTTATTACATGGTATTTTTTAAATGTTTTTATCTTGGTTTTATATTTTATTCATAATTATGCTTTTAACAGCTTTGGGTCCTTCGGGGAAGAGGCATGATATACATTTTTAAAGCTAACTACATAAAATAATGTTTTGGTCCAAAGGTATGATCTGAAGGCACATGATGTTGACATTTGGCAGAAGCTAATCAGGTCTCAGTCTGGTCAGCATCTGGACAGGTGACCACCTGGGCACCCCATTTACGACACCTTGAACTCTGTGATGGAAGGTGGGCTTTAAATGCCACAGGTATGATGATGGATGTCCAGTGACAATGTTTCTATGAATTTTGTCAATTTCCACTGTTTGCATTCAATAGGCATATGATTTCAATGGCACCAAGTGTGTGCCACTTAATAGGCATTTTCAGCATGAGAGTGTCTCACATATTTGATTCTTTCTAGCTACCTGGATCAAAACCACTGCCATGTGAATAAAGTCACACACACACCCTGTGTCAATTTCTGATTCAATCATTCAAGTATATGTTGAAAGGATGCAAGCATGTGCCTTTCTCCTGTTCTTAGCACACTTAGTACAAGAGTGATTTTAAACTGGAACCTGCTCTATGTGAAGTGAACCAATGTGCCTGAATGGTTTATAGCACAGTCCTACTCACTTTTTCTCAGATGTAAGTCCTATTGATCTCAATGCTAGATCAGACCAAAGATCCCTCTTCTCTATCGTCCTACCTGCTTCCTCCCACCCCGAAAAACTGGTATTCACCAATATGCCTCTTTGAGATTCACAAGGATTCAGCAATCCTTTCAGGTGGTTTACCTCCTCTAGCATGCAGGATACAGCCCCTGTATATGGAAATTCTATTTTGATGACAGATGCGTCAGCAATAAAACTGCCCCTCTTCATATCAAATATGCATTTAACTCACAAAGGGGCTATGTCCAAATTTTGCAAATGCAAACATGAAATAATGAAGGGCAGCAACATCTGAGCACACATCCGAGGTCATTGTTTCTTTGCATGTTTCCAATGACACCTTTGGCTGCAGAGGCTAGAATGCAGGTAGGAAGATGGAGAAGAGGGATCTTTGGTCTGATCTAACAGGGCTGCAGAAATGAGAAAGCAGAACAGAACTCCTTGGCCAACCAGGCTCATGCAAAATCTCATTACAAACCAATCTGAAGGCGGGGAGTGCATGGAGAAACACCTTTTGTGTGAAAAACACCCTGGGCTATCTGCTCAGAGGCTTTCCTCACTCTGCTACCAGCCTGCAAGGCTAAAACCCCACACCTTTCTAATTTTAGACATTACCCACTAAGCCCAAGCAAGAAAACAGCTGAAAATGGGATTTTGTATTTGATTTTATTTGAAAGCAAGGGTTAGGGCAGGCCTCTTTTAACTGGAGCCTCGTTTCCAGGATGCTGGCAATTGTGTTCACGTGCAGGAAGGAGGGGAGGGGGGTATACATTTTTCTCTCTTCCTGGCAGCACTTGAAGGGGTTCTGATGATTCCTTTTTTTCCAAGCAACTGACTTGTGGCTTATTAAAAAAAAGAAAAAAAAAAGAACTTCATCTGCTGTATTTTATTGGTTATATTAGATTGCGGAGGAGTGGGTAAGTTCTAGATCATGCGATCGCTTTGGCTGCTCACGTCTCTGGTGCCGCTAAGCAAACACGGGGCATTTCGACTCGAGATGCGAGAGGAAACGAAATGAACTTGGCAATCTCCAGCAACCTCCTACTGAGGGGGAATTTGCGCTTTTCGTTGACGATCTCAGTGCCAAACCTGCTTCGGTGGTTACTTGCTGGCGCCCGCAGAGACGATAGTATCACGATGATGCCGTTTGACCATCATCTCAAAAGGGTCAGTTTCACAGAATCTGGGAAGGAAAAGGGAAGTCAGGCTCAGGGATAGCAGAGTCAGGGATTCTCCTCTTTATGCCAAAGAGCAACGAGGACCATTTCAAAACCAAAAGGGCCACGCATCTTTCTGGAGTGTTATGGTGAATACTAGCGGGCTGGATTTAGCCCTCGGATGCCGGTTCGAATCCTGCGTGTCCTCAGATTACAAGCACTGTAAGTGACCATAATGAGGAGAATGTGCCCGCCCCCGAAAGATCGTTGAAGGAAAACAGAATTATAACACAGTTAAAAACGTTCTTATGATCCAGTGTCATTGATCTGCTATGTTGTAAAAGTGCGGTTTAGAAGAATACTCAGAGTTCTCATATTAGCTCACACGCAATGCTCCGTTTTAAGGAGGCACCCATTTCACCGCGAGACCTCCAATGTAAGGAATCAATGACTGACGTGATGTACCTGCACGTGCGAACCCCACCCTCAAGACCCGCGAATTCTTAAAACATGTCTTATTGGATGGGCTGGAGTTTTATCACGTGCGAAGAAACGGAAAGATAGAATTCGGGTGCCAAGCTTTCATTGTCAATCTGGACTCATGCCGGTGTGTGTCACTATGGATTAGCAATGCAGGAGGATAACCGGAGTTCAGGCTCTTGTATCCAAACGTGCGTGGCTCCCGGCTTTGCGGAGAATCCCAATCAGGAGCACTTTGACTCTGAATCCAATCCAGTTGAGTTCGGCGGAATCTGTAACCGGGTAACGTCATCGTCGCCCCGGGCGATTCCATTCCGTGGAAGTGACTTCCCGATGCCAATCCTTGAAACGGAGTTAAACGTTTTCTTGAAACCCACAGAGATTGGAGAGGCCAGCGAGGCTTTGGAAGAGGGTCCGACTACGGGGACCCGTAGCGGGTTCGGAGATGAGGGTGCCGTTGCGTGGGGGGAAAGGGGGAAATGCCCCCTTCCCCATCTCACCCCCTACTCCACATTCTTCTTCTTCAGGCTCTTGTGAAACGCCTGTGCGTGTGAACTGCATACAGACTCGCATGCATACGTGTTGTGCTGCCAATTTCCTGGCTGTCTTCGCTTCCCCGCCCTTTTCTTCTCCTTTTCTTTCATCAATCAATCAATCAATCAATCAATCAATCAATCAATCAATCAAATAGTATTTATATACCGCTTTTCAACACAAAGTTCACAAAGCCGCTTTACAGGCAAATAATGAAGTTAAATGGCTCCCTGCCCCCAAAAGGGCTCACAATCTTAAAAAAAAAAATGCAGAATACTACCAGCCACAGCCACTAGACAAGACACTGTGCTGGGGTGAAGAGGGACAGCTACTCTCTCCCTGCTAAATATAAGAGGAGCACCACTGGAAAAAGTGCTTCTTGCCCTGTGAACAGGGGCCCTTCCTTCTTCCTTTCCCCTCAAGGGTGTTGGAATTAGACCAGGGCAAACTTGGTTCATGGGACTTGGTGGCGCTGCGGGTTAAACTGCTGCTGCTGAGCTTCCAACTGGAAGGTTGGGAGTTCGAGACCGCGCCACAGAGTGAGCACTCGCACTCGTAGCTTGTCCCAACTCCTGCCAACCTAGCAGTTCGAAAGCCCCTAAAAATGCAAGTAGATAAATAGGTACCACTTCGGTGGCAGGGTGGTTGTGAAAACAAAACAAAACTGCAGGGAGGGAGAGAAGGAGAAGAATTTGCTTAGAAAGCAAACCCCAGAGTTTAAAAAAAAACACCCCTAAAACTTTAATTACTACATACACTATTATTACTATTAAAGGATTAGTCATATTATAATAACATGATTTTCAATCCTCCTTCGGTGCTGTCCGTGAGTACTGCAGTGTCGTCGCTGTCCATTCGTCCCCCACCCTTTTTTTTTCTTAGCTGCAGAGCTATAGCACTGTTCAGTTTGCGGAGTACGCAAAGAGCTGGCCGGTTATCCCGGTGATTTCCAAGAAGCCTTTTTGGGAGGCGACTTGACTGCAAGTAGCGAGCAGAGCAGGCCCTTGGCCTTGTCCTTCCGAGCGTCAGGCTGTGAAAGCGCACCGAGAGATAAGACGCTGCACGTGTGGCCTGGCGCGTTGGCGAGGAGAAGCGACTCCGGCAGGCAAACCTTCTCTCTGGCCTCTTGGGGGCGCAGCTGTGGAGTGGGTTTTCTTCGCGTGTTGCCCTCGCTTCTGCCGGGGCTCTCTCTTCCAGCTCGGGGTTACTTTTTCCATGCAGGCTTCGTTCTTTCTTTCTGCTCAGGAGCACCACGGCGGGCGCACAAGTCCAGATCGCCCAGCACAGAGCTATGACTGCCCCCCCCCCACACACACACCAAGGAGGTTTAACCTCCTTGACACACACACACACGCCAATGTGCACCAACGGCCATCTTCTTTGATTGGCCCACTTTCCACAGGCCGAGGTGGGCAGGCGTGGTTTTGACATCGGGCACATGCCGGAAGTTTCCAGTCATGTGCCATGTGCGTTGAAGCCTCGACGACAGGCTTTCCTTGGCCGAGGGCCTTTTCATTTGCGAGTGGATCCATCGCGGGGCAGAGAGCTATTCTTCTATTCTTGCAAGTAGCAGCAACCCAAGTATCCTGCAACGCATGTGGGGCGAGGGAGGGGGAGAGAGACTGCACTTTTTCTGCCCTGCGAGGAAACTGTCTGACTGCATCTTTGCGGAAGGGAAGCGGGTGGTTTGTGTTGCATTCAGCTCTTCACACCTAACCGCGTCAGGCATTCAAAACCAGGTTTCCCCCGCGTGCCCAGTAAGGACAGCAGGACCTTCTCAGTGAACGAGCAACAGATTTTTTCTTTCTTTCCCGGAGACGTCTCCGCCACCCGCATTCATAGCTGGTTCACCCCAGTTGAATTGCTCTTTATGACTTCCTGGTCAAAAGTTTGAGAAAGGCCACATCCGTCCCATCCCAACAGCGCTGGGCCACGGGACAGAGGGCAAGCAGGATGCTCTCTGTTTGGGGGAAAACGCCCTCTGTAGAACCTCTGCCGCCGACTTTCTCTCTGGTGTATAGAAAGTGAAGGAAAATATTATTCCATTTCAGATCCGGATTGTGGTTCAGCGAGGTTGTTTGAAAGGAAGAGAGAGGGGGAGCGCGGGGGGGGGGGGGGCGGAGATGCACCACAGTGACCTAAAATCCCGCTACATGATTGTGACGTATTGCCACGCGTCTAATTCCGAAAGAATTTCCACAGGATTTCTTTATTTTGGAAAAAAGAAGGAAACACAAATAAGCGAACACATCACCTGGTCTCCTGCAGGAAGCTGAAGGAAGAGGCGGTGGAAACACCCCAATCAGACAAGACAGAAGAAGACGGTTGGAAATCAAACCAATGGCCACAGAACTACCAATCTAACCCCCCCCCCCAAAAGATGCCAAATTCATGTTACTAGGAAAAATCCGGTGGTTTTCAGTAGGACTCGTTTCGAAGTAAGACTTCGCCCCTAGATACACTTACTGGGGAGTGTAAGGCACGCATAAAAAGCTGAGGAATCCGAGTGTGTGTTTAGGACAGGAGCGCCTAGTGTGACCATTACCTGGGACTGCGAGACGAATGGACCCCGGAGGATTTCTGCAGCTGAGATCCCCGAGGCCGCTCCTCCGCTTCGTTGGTTCCCATTGGCAAGTAAAGGCCCCTGAAATCCACGGGGCTTTTTTCTCACGGCATGATGGCTTGTAAGAGAGGGTGTTCGCGCGGGGGGGATCGTCCTTCATGAGTTTCCTCTGCAACAAATGTTGAAGGAAGCGGAGGTGCAGGTGGGCGCCGGTTTGAAGACTGGCCCAAGAAGACGCCCGATTTTCAGCCTCTGAATTCGACCAGATCATAGTCTCCGTTGTGAGGATTGTGTGTATTGGGGAGGAGGACAATCTCTGGGTGTTTTTCAACCCACCCGCGCGTGCATCCCCTGCAAAGGGGTTGTCACTCCTCTCCGATCCTAAACACAGGCCCCTGGAAGTCAGTCATTATCCTCGCCGTCGCAGTGCAACTTTCCTTTACTTAGCAGGCAGCAAAGTGAGGCTGGCAGCTCCCGGAAGAGAAGTTGTTCTCTTCTGATTCGCATTGACGCCGCTGGAGAAGGGACGGTGACATCACCCTGCCGCTAAGCGGGCTGGCCCAGCGCCTAAGGCATTGATTGCCTGGGGGGGGCACCCCAATTGGGCACAGGGGCGCTTAGGAGAGCGAGCAGGACTTGAGTGGACCCAGTCAATGAAGTTCCCCTCCTCCATTCTGAAAGGCGATCAGGAAATCGCGCCCACCCCCGGGTAACGCAGCCTGGAACAATGAGAGAAGTTGTTCCCTCTCCGAGCCGCAACACCTTTAAGCCGATTTATGGGCACGCAAGAGCATACTGCAGTTTCCACAGGTGGACGTGGAACTCAGCCCCCTTGATATCCATGGCATTCAGGTCCAATTCGACGCGGCTTGGAATGAGATCCTCAGTTGACACAGGCGCGTGCGCGCGCGCGCGCGCACACACACACACCATTTGACTAAGGTGCTCAACTGAATTCTGTTTACACCTTGACACTTCGTAGCATCCCCCGGCCACTTGCAACACAAGCCTACATGCACCTCTACTCAGAAGCTACTCCCACTGTGTTCAATGGGGTTTACTCCCAGGGAAGTATTGCAGCCCAAGTTCAAATTTCAATCCATGGCCAATGGGAAGACGGTCGTCCTAACCCTCTTTACTCAGGACTAAGACGCTTTGATGGTACTGGAGTCCACATCCCAGGAACTAGGACTGCAGCGTCGCTTTTCCCAGGAAATCCGTTTGGATGGGGTGAAAATGAATGGAACGGAACTGGTTTGGGTTGCAGGTGACTGTGGGGATTAATCCCACTTTGATCCCAAATTCATTGATTTGGAAGGCTCTCCTCCAGAGTTTGCTGGGGTTATGAACCGGTGGTTGCAAGGGCCCCAAATCAAAAACCCAACCACAAAAATAACACACTGACTCGAACAGGCTTCCTGGAAATAAACTAGGTGCTTAACTTCCAAGTAAATATGTGGATAAGACTGCGATCCTATGCACATTCTCCTGAGAGTAAGCCCCATTAGAGGCGATGGGTCTTACTTCTGAGTAGACACGCATAGGCTTTGTTCGTAGATTTCCATTGATCTGAGTTGAACTGACTGCTTCAAAGGAAATCTGCCTAAGATCGAAACCTCGGAAGGAAATGGGTTCTGGATCTCGAGAGACTGAGAAAGCGAGAGGATCGCGGGTCCCTAGGAAGATTTTCTCCCCCCCCCCCCCACTTACGAAAAAGGAAAAAAAAAACCTGGTCTTGTAACACCTACATGGCATGCTTGCAATCCGGAGCATTTGGGCAGGGGGCTCGCTGAGATCGCAGGCTAACGGTCTGGGAAACGATTGGGAGGGGAGTGGGAAGCGGAAACTTTCGTCCGAACCTCGGCGAAGTCCCTCCTCTCCACGTCAAGCCAATGACACCGCTGCCCCAAACTTTTCGCCAGCAGGAGCTATAAGAGCGTCCCAGGCTGCCGCTGGAGCCCAACTCCCAGGCAGCTCCAAGGAGCCATCGGGAGGGAGGCGGACTTCGCCGGAGAGATTTCCTCCTTCTTTGGTCGCCGTCCCCTTTTTTGCGTGTTTGGGGGGGCTCCCGATGGCCTCCCCCCACCCGCCCAAGTGAGGTCCTCCTCCTCGCCTCGCGCGCTCGCCCCCACCCACAGCGCACTCCCTCCCCGGTCCTCAGTCGCAGGCCAAGGATCCAGCCCGAAGAAGCTGGCTGCCTAGGCGCCCGCCCCCTCCCTCGCGCTCGCCCCTTAGAAGGGCCGCTCGGAGCTCCGCGGGTTGGCCCCCGAGATGATGCAGCAGGACGACTCGAACTCTCCAGTCTCGCCCGCCGACGACAGCCTGAGCAACAGCGAGGAGGAGCCCGACAGGCAGCTGCAGCTTCAGGGCGGCGGTAAGCGAGGGGGGCGCAAGAGGCGATCGAGCCGCAGGAGCGCAGCCGGGGCCGGCGGCGGAGGAGCCGGAGGGGGGCTCGGCTCGGCGGAGGAGCCGTGCAGCCCGGCGCAGGGCAAGCGAGGCAAGAAGTCCGCGGCGGCCGGCGGAGGGGGCGGCGGCGGCAGCGCCGGCGGGGGCGGCGGCAGCAGCAGCGGCGGCGGCAGCCCGCAGTCCTACGAGGAGCTCCAGACGCAGCGGGTGATGGCCAACGTCCGCGAGCGGCAGCGCACGCAGTCGCTGAACGAAGCCTTCGCGGCGCTGCGCAAGATCATCCCGACGCTGCCGTCGGACAAGCTGAGCAAGATCCAGACGCTCAAGCTGGCCGCGCGCTACATCGACTTCCTCTACCAGGTCCTGCAGAGCGACGAGCTCGACTCCAAGATGGCCAGCTGCAGCTATGTGGCCCACGAGCGCCTCAGCTACGCCTTCTCCGTCTGGCGCATGGAGGGCGCCTGGTCCATGTCCGCCTCGCACTAGCGGCGCCCCGCTCCGCCTGCCCTGGCCGGAGAAGACCTAGGTAAGGCTGGCGAAGGGGACGGGGGGATCGGGACCTGGGGAGGGCTCCTGACTCGCGAGGAGCCCCCCCCCCTGCGGCCCGTTTGGCTCTCAGTTCTCGTCGCAACTCCCTGGAAACGTGTTTGGCCAGGATCTCGACCCCGACACCCAGCCCCCCCCCCTTCCCGGACCTTAAGCTCGGCAAGGCCAGTTCCGTTGGAAATCCAGTAGACCCTTCTGCCTGCAGGCCAGGAGGATGCTAACCCCCTAGGAAACGTTTCCCCTCCCTTAGAACTGGTATTCTATTCCACCCTCACTTGAAGTCTAGAATCCAGATGGGCTGGACCTACGATGGTTAGAGTTCATCCAGACCGGAAGCCCGGATCTACGAGATCCACTGTATTAGAAACGAATAGATCTGTCCTGGAAGTCTTCTGAGAAGGCCAGCTCTAACGCCCTCCTGGGCAAGGAACACCCCAAGCCTATGCATGTCTACTCAGAAGTAAGTCCCATTCTAGTCAATGGGGCTTACCCCCAGGGTACGTGTACATAGAAAAATGCAGCAGAGTGGACTCGCTGCTTCTTCCATAAAGTTGTCAACAGGAGAGTAAAGCCTCCCTCGGACCCTCCCCCATTTCAGCTAGGCTTCCTTCCAAGGAAGCATGCGTAGAACTGGAGCATCCCATTTTAGCCATAGAGCAGAAGCCTCCCTTGCCAGAGAATGGATCCTCATGCGGGAGCAGTCAGGAAAGACCTATAGGAGCTACTTCCTTGGCTGTCTAGCAGTGCATTTGGAAGCCCCTGTAATTAAATCACCACCTCCTATCCTGAACAGGCTGATTTGGGGGGAAGCCTCATTCCATAGTTCTGGATATCAAGAGACATATGCAGGTTAAACCGCATCACTTTTATTGACTTGAACGGGTCTACCCCATCTGTAGCCTTAGAAGAAGGGCCATTAATGGCTTTGTTTCTTTAGAATTCAGCTGTTAGACCCCCTCCTCAATCCACCTTACCATTAACAAATTTGACATCCAAGGACATTTAAACACTGCCTTTCTCAGCCTCTTTATTTTTGAAGCCCAGGCCTGACTTTCCCCAGGTTGTGGGGATCAGTTATTTATACATAGAATAAATAGGATCTAAGTGCTATATTTATTTTTACAAGGGATAAACAGGATGTCTGAATATTGGGGCTCAGATCATAATGGGTTTACTTAGGAAAAGTTCCTTCTAGGCACGTTTGGCTAAGGCTTCAGGATCTCTACTCACAGGAAAACCAACCACTCCTAAAAGCATCCTCTTAAAAGCAGGCCTCTTACATTTTAGAGAGCTGGTGGGGGGCTTGTTGTTCCTCACAGTAAACCTGCTCACTGTTAAATCCAGCTGGAATCATGTGGATCTTTGCTACCTCTGGCATTCCCATTTATTTCTATAAAGTTTCTTCCCCAAGAAACAGTAGCTATAGCAGAGAACAGGCATAACAGGCTGGGAGCCTAAATCCACTTTGTTTTCTCGCGAGAAGAATGTCATGGATTCCCGTGGGATAGGCTCACCAACAGGGTGATGGAGATTCCTATGTTCATTGTTGAGCGATTTATTTGATAGAATTCCTGTGCTAGATGGGCGGCCTAAACATGCTTTCTGGAATCTAACTGATTCCTACTAGAGTTGGACCCCTGGTAGGAATGGAGGTAGGGTTGCCAGACTTACAGTCCTGAAGCACCCCAATACCTAGGATCAAAGCAAATGCTTCATTTAGAGCTCATACCCACCTTCCCCCCCCCCTTTTCTGATAAAGAAAACAGACTCAAAATCACAATGATGGCCCTCTAGTGTATTTCTTACTGGTGTGTAACTGTGCAACCAGTTATTCCAGCGACTCTTTACCGCCAAGTCAATACTTGCAAAGTATCCTAACATGTTTAATCCTAAACATGTTAGCCAGAAGTCAACATTTCTAGGGCACTTACTCCCAGAATTGTATAGTACTTAGGATTCTTGGCACTTTAGTGCAACTAAAACACTTCTAACAAGATCCTTTCACCTCAGTCCTAGCTCTATCTATCGGAGGCACAAGTAACCATATTTACTTGGGCATTAACTGTACCATATTTACCTGGAAGTTTCTGTGATTTCAATGAGATCTGATTGGAGCCTTCCTCCACTCTGGTGAGGACTGAGAGGATAACTCGACCATGTCAGGTTTCAGGATAATTGAAACAGGCTGATCCTCATGATCATGTTGGCAAGCAGAAATTCAGTATAGCATGCACAGGATTCCCAGCCCTAAATCAGGCTTTATGAACCAGGCCGCCGCTGAAGGAGAATAATCACATTGGGACCATAGTTTGAATTTAGCAAATTTAGGATAGTGTATAAAATCTTTTGGCATTAGGCTGCAGCCCCATCCTGGCCTTCTTTGGAAACTCTAAGGAGACCAATGGGGCCCGACTCCAGCCATTAGAGATGCAACTACAGTCCCTTTGCTTTGGAATAAGTTATTTTGATAACATGGTGGGGCTTACTTCTGAGTAAACATGCAGAGGCTTGGGCTGCATGCTGCCATTGTACGCGCACTGACTGACCCTGTAGGAAGTCCCAGGAATTTCACAGGAAACGTGGGCTGGGTTGAAAGAGCAGGATAAACAGTGAGACTGAGGCCCTATGCACTGAAGTCATTTAGGGCTTCCTCACAAGGAAGCCTCCTGGACTCGAGGCATTACGCCGCAGTCCCCCCAGCAGCAGCGCCCCTCTAACAACCTCCTTGAATTACACAGCGTGCTGTACAGAAGGATGCTTCCAAATCGTCGCAGCTCTGCGCAGCTCGCGGATGGCAGGAAGTAGCTTAACTACCTGAGGGCCCGCGGTAATCGTGAGCTCAGAGGGTAGGCTGCCATCCGCTGCCATCCGTACAATTGGTAGAAGCCACCAGCCTCCTTCTGCACGTAATCCGAGGGGCAGGGTAGGCAACCACGGTCAAGGCTGTCAATTTGAAAAACTCTGCCTCTACCACTTCGGGTTATGCCTCTACCAGGAGAGAAAGCCGGCTACCAACCCTGTCCAAATATATGTGAGTGTAAGGGGGGAAACCTTCATGCATTCCGAAATATAATCTTGATGTGGCTTGGGGGGGGGGGATGACGACCTCTCGATCCCTCCTTAAGCAGGCTGGATTTCCTATTAGCTTCCCACGTGCTTAGGCTCTTAGTGCATAGGCTTCCTTGGAAGTCAGCGACCCTGAAATCGAATGGGACTGGCTTCCAAGGAGCTAGGCTTAGGGCTCCAGGGGGATCATGTGTCCCCTCCCCCCAAATATCCTAGATTTGCCTAGATACCCGTGACACTTCCTTCTGCGCGTTTCCGAATTTCATGCCTTGCCAGCAGACCCCTCCCGCTCCTTCCTTTGTGCTTTAATCCTCCCCCCTTTCCCAATTCATGCGCGCGCGCACTGGCCAGAATCAAACGTTTTACTGCCTGGCGAAAGGAGCTATTTTCTTTTAATTTTCAATTTCAATTAAAAAAAAAAATTCCGTTTCTGGTAACCAAGTTTCCGCCTCCTCTTTCTTTCTCTCTCTGTCTGGGTTTTTACAGATGACATTGTTCCCCAAGAAGGAGAGAAAATGGACAGTCTAGAGAGACTCGACACTTGGATTTCCCCTGCCCCCTTTTTTTCCTAAGGCAAATAATGCCAAGGATTTTCTTGGAAATTTAGAAGCGTTCTTGGCCAAGATTGCAAAAAGAAGGGCGTGGGGAGCATTTCAGGCGAGAGATCCAGGGGGCCCGCGGACAGTGAGGCGGCTGCTCCGCAGAGGAGAGCGATCGGCCCACCAGACACCTCGGCATTCTGATCGAAATCTGAACCGGTTTTTTTTTTTTATTTTGACGAAGAATGTTGGAATTTAACGTTTTTTCCCTTCGTTCCTTTTTGTTGTTCTTCTTGCATGCATGCATTCCCAAGAGACTTTATGAGCCACTCGTGAAAGGAAATACGTGTCTGTGGACTCCTCCACCCACCCCAGATTTTGAACAGATCTCGTGAGAAGACCAAAACCAAAAATCCCCCCTTGTTTAGAGTGAGAAAGGAGAAATAAATACCGATTTTTTTTTATAAAAAAAAACATTCTTGACTGAAACTCTTGTACGCAACTCTATCCGGTTCCTCTTTTTTATTCTTATTTTTTAATTCTTCCTGAGAAGAAACCCCCCCAACCCCACAGCGAAACTCCCCCAATGAAGCATCCTATTTATTTATTGATGACCCATGTTTAAAATGCAAATAGATCCGGTGTCTAAATGCATTCCTATTTTTATGATTGTTTTGTAAATAGCATTGTATATTTTTTTCTGCAATAAAATAAATATGATTGAAATTGGTACAAAAGCTTTTAACAGTTTGGTCTGTGCAGGAAAAAGGGGGCTTGAAATTCAAGGTAAATAAGAGGAAGGGCTGAAGTTTCCCCAAGAGAGTAAGGGGTGAGGGTGGGGGGGGGAATATAAACAAACGAGAGAAAAACGCAAATAAACTAGCTACTGACAGACACTGGAGTGTTAATTATCGAGACAGCTTTATGATTCAGGTGGGGGGAGGGCGACGACGACAAGTTTACTGGACTTGGAATTCTCTCCTCCAATCAATAATCTAAAAGCTGTGTAATGTTTAATGCCCAGTTCGAAGGCAATGTTGTTGTTACTTTGTTTTTAATCAGCCGGTCTAAATGAATGGGCCGTGCTTCTTCAGTCTGTACAGTATAATTTCCATATCTTCCCTTAACAGATCAGGTCAGAGAAAAATATCCCCGTGCTGTGGTATTGGGTTGCGTGTGTGTATGTGGAGACAATTTATAAGTCAAAAGTGTATTCAAAGATATTGGGGTTTTGGAGGGTGTGTTGTGCTTTCATGATGAACTCAAAGGAGAATGGACATTTCCTCTCTGCCCTCGGAATGTGTTTTGCCAGAAAGCCACGTCCATTGATTTGATTGGAGCTGGCTTGATAGAATCGGGGCGCTGTTGGGGTCCAGTTCAGCATGAATGGGATACTATAACGAGGCAGTTTTGTGGTTTCGGAACGTTGTTGCAGATCAGACCAACAGCCTAAAATTTAGCACTGAGGTTGAGTTTGGGGGGCTTCCATGTTCATAGGCGGTAGGATCACAGAGGTGACGAGTTGATGAATGAAAATAAGATGGAAATTCACATTCTGTGCACACGCGCATACGCAGAGAATCTTAGCACATTCACTTGCAAGGAATTCCCATTCATGTCGATGGAATATACTCCCAGGACGCTGTGTGTGTGTCCGGCTACCTAGCAAAAGCGCAGTATTATTTCAGAGCAAGAACTTATTATTTAAACAACAAGAACACCGTTTCCGTGGCTGATTTCATGAGCAGGGGAGAGAGAGAGAGACCTCTCAGATTTCACAGCTGAAAGGATCGGGTTTTACGCTGGTGTTTCACGTGAGGTGAACCTCACCGCTGTTCTCCCCCCACCCCTGAAGATTTCTGACTAACCCACCCGATCGCAAATTATTAGCTGAAGGCAAATCGGAAGTCAGTCTGATTTACCCTCAGTACACTGGATGCGATCTTCCTTCTGGCGGAATCAATGAAGAAAACTCCTTGAATTCGCACCCACTTTGGAAGTTTGTCCCAAGGATTTCAAGGATGTAGAACTACCGCAGGCCGAACTTGTGTACAGTACTCTTGTTTGAAATCCGTGGGACTTAATATCATACCTAATGATGTCAGCCGTAAAATCGGGTTGCAAGACAAACGGGCGATGCATGACTTCCGCTGAACAAACAGGATTTTTCCGTCGCGGATCTCCCTGTTTCATCTCAGCGTGTTTCTCTCTGAGACTGAGCAAGGTCCCGAGGGGTCTCGATCCGCCGAATCCCGACGGAATTGTATTCCACCGCCCATGGAGTTTGAGATCTGCCAACTGCAGCACTGCTTCCGCTGTTGGGCTAAACACGTCGCTGTGTTCCTTCCTGACACACTTTGTTTGCTTAGCGCAGGTTGCGTTGGGCTCTTTGGCCTGCCTTGTTGGTGTCCCGTATCCACCTATTGCCATCTCTTGCTGACACAAGAGTCTTATGGTTTTCAAGGCAAGGGCGTATTTGAGGTCGGGGCACGCTGTTGACAGGGGAGAGGGAGAGAGAGAGAGAGAGAGAGAGAGAGAGAGGCCAGCAGAGTTTGTTTGTATTAAAAGAAATTACTTAGGACTTTGAAAATTGGATGGAGGCTTGCGGTGGTCCTTGCGTCAGAAAGGAAGGTGAGAAGACCATGCGAGTGTCCCGGAACCGACTGGATTTCCCGAGATCAAAAGGAGTGAGATTGCAGAAACCTTGGAGGCTTCCAGGAGCGATAAGGACTAGAAGCCTGAGGAGTAGAATCTTGAGCCAAGAAGAAAGGAAGCTCTTTGCTGCTGAAAAGGTAGGAAACAAAACCTAATTCAAACCTCTCTCTCTCTCTCTCTCTCTCTCTCTCTCTCTCTCTCTCTCTCTCGGCTTGCCCTTGGGAAAATAAAAGTTCCGTTGGTCAACATTGGTACTTCTACGACTATTCGGGAAGCGGGAGGATTGATTGATTGATTCTACGGGTTTCCAAGTCGGTGGATCGCAGCCTTAATATCATTCCTATCCCTTTCCGCAACCGGTTTCCTTCGAATTTATTAAAGTCGTTTGTGACAAACCTGTTTCAATCAGATTCTTTTATGCTGGCTGAAGGAGCAACTTCCCTTCACGCCAGGTGGGTTTACTTCCGAGTAAATATGCAGAGGTTCGGGCTACAGGGTCGCACTGCTGTTTCCTATTCAGGACTCGGTTCCACGGAACCTAGTGTAAATAGCAGCTCCGGCCGCATAGCGTCCTGCTCACCCCACCCCCACACGCTCAACAGTTATAATCCTGAACCCATTTTCTTGGGAGTAAGCCTCTTTGAATGCAAGGGAACTTACTTCTGAGTAAACACCTCTGCTTTACACCCGCTTGTCTTATTCACTGAAGCGGAAATTTCTCCCAAGTATTTTTAGAATTGCTACATAAGTGGATATTTTAGAACCCCATTGGAGATTCTAAAGCACCGACCCTCAGGCTTAAAGGTGCGGCAGCCCGAAGCGTTGATTTCCACGGAACCTACTTCCAAGTAACCTGGCTTAGAAGAGCAGCCTTGAGCCTCCGTTGCTGAGCAGCCCCAGCGGAGCAGGCCCCCTCTCCACTTTGGAAGCGCGTGCAGCCATCAACGGGGTTTGCTTGCAGGTAGAACGGGCCCTGCGTGCCTTCCGCAGGCCAAATCAGCATGAAGTCCAGGGCTTCGATTTGATTGGGTGGGCTGAAAATGATGCAAACAAGGCAACCCGATCTTATTCGTGGGGGAGAAGCCAGTCACGTTTGCAAAGGTCTCTAAGGAGGCCATGCGATCCATCTGTACTTGCTTTCGATGGGCATCTTTCACTCTCTTGCTCTGAGCTGCTGTAGCTGGCCACCAAGAAAGCCTTTCGAGCAGCTACTGGGCGTACGGAGTTGGAGTAGAATTCCGTGCATGTCTACTCAGAAGCAATTTCCATTCCTTACTCCCAGGAAAGTGTGTATAGGAATGCAACCTTACTTGCGAGTAAGCCGCATTGATTGTAATGGGGCTTGCTTTTGAGTAGACATGTGTAGAATTGGGCTCTTAGTGGTGTGTATCTGTGTGCGTAAATGTTCTACCAGTGATGCGTCAGAGCAACACTGGTAGAAATGCAATTTCCAGCGCATCTTTGGTTGAAAATAAATAATAAATAAGACAGAGCCAGCCTGTGGGGAATCTCTATTCAGTGGGGTTATCTCCCCACTGAAAGGAAATCGCTACCCAGGTGGCGTTATCTCGCTCAAGGGAAGTTCACCTTCAAGAGGAGGGGGTGACCTTTCCCTCCTGAGGGGGAGTCGACAATTTTGGAATTGTGCGTGATTTCTGCCTCTAATTTAGGCTGCGATCATGTATGCACTTACCCGGGAGTAACCCCCACTGACTATAATGGGACTTATTTCTGAGTAAGTAGGATTGGGCTGTAAGTCTCATTGAAGTCGGCGGAGCTACTTCTGGGCAGAAACACATGGGATCGAACTGTTAAGCTGCAACGCTCAGCGCACTTACCTGGGGGCAAGCCTACAAAGGAACTTACTTCGGGCTGAGTAAGCACTCTTTGGATAGAGGTGCGCGAGGAAAATCAGCCTACAATCAACCTTGATAAAACGCAGTGACTGGAGACTGTTGTTGGGGAGGTGTTTTCTTTCTTTTTTAAAAAAATAGAATGATGGTAGAAGCAAAATTTCTGGCCCTTTTCTTTCTTTCTTTCTTTCTTTCTTTCTTTTTTTTAATGTACCACTAAGTGGCTTTGTTCTTCTCCATCACGGATCTAGTTCCCCATCGGCAAGAAGAAGGGCATGTTTGGTTGCCATGGTGACGACGGTCTTGCGAAATGGGTCCTGGAAGGACACAGCCTAGGCAGGCAAGAGAGAGTCCTTGGACCAACTTGGAAGGGAACGAGGGATTCTGGGAAAGGGGTTTGTTTTGTTTTCGGCCGCAAAGCCTCCTGGGACACGGTTGCCCCTCGGCTTCAAAGGAAAGGGAGCGCTGGGGCGGTGGGGAGCGTGGCACTGCTTCTCCTCCTGGGTCTGGCGATGGAGCAGAGGGACGCTGCTGTAGCAGCAGCAGCAGCAGCAGCAGCAGCAGCAGCAGCAGCAGCAGCAGGCTTTGGAACTGGGCCTCGTGCGAGCCCGCGGAGCTTTCTTGCACATTCCACGGTTTGGCAACCGCCGACCTAGTTATTTTCTCTAGCCCAGTATCGAATTCTTCTCAGGCGTACGATTTCACTTGAAGTCCTGCCCAGGAATCCTTCAAAGTGAGCGTTTGTCCCCCGCTCTCATGATGTCAGGCGGTTTTCCCTGCATCTGTAATTTTTTTTTTTTTACATTTTATTTTAGGTTTAAAAAAAAAACAACGACACTAAAAGATAAGCGTGCGGAATAGCAAATGTAACGGAAATCGAAAGAGAATTCAGGGCAAGGATGGGCGAAGCGTGTTCACCTGAGCCATGGGAGCGGGGAGAGGCGAGCGACCACCTTCCTACCGCGATCCTGAGCACATTTACTCAGAAGTAAGTCCTACAAGTTTCAATGGGACTGACTCCCAAGTAACTGTGTACAGGGCAGGGTGCAACTGAGAACCCAAGCCCCGTTTCCCATTCATTTCAACGGAGCCTGCAGAGAAGTAAGGTACCGCGGCCGGATCGGACCCCTGCTTGGGAATCTGTCCAACTGAAATCGATGTACTCTTCGCTGGGAAAGTGGGTGGGATTAATAGTGAATGAAATTCTCGGTCCGTAAAGTCGGGCATCCGCGTTTTGGATTTGGGGAGACAGCAAGTGTCAGAGCAGGTTAAAGACGTTTCACCAGACAGGGAAAACCGAAGAAATTGGGTTTATTCAGTCCCCCCCCCCGCCCCGTTTCTTCGTCGCTGCAATCTTTTTGCAGCCTTCAAACGACCCATGGGGGGGGGGGCTGAAAGGAACTTTGGATTTGATTTGGGGGTCTCCAGAGCGGAGACATGCGGTGAGGGTGTGTTTGGTGAGGCAGAATTGCCCTACCGTCGTTCTTTGAAAAGTGCCTCCACTGCTGCTGCAGTGGTTGTGATCCTGCAAACACTTACGAGCCATGGCCTTCAGCTGCTCAAAGCGCGTGGGTTGTAAGTGTTTGCAGGATCACAGCAGTGGGGCACTTTTCAAAGAACTCTGGTAGGGCAGTTCGGCCTCAGCTGCCGCACCCTCACCGCACGTCGCTTCTCCATAGGACTTTCTTCCAAGAACTGCATCCCTGTGTAATCCAGGAGTAGCATGTTTGAAATGGAGTACTACTTATACCTCCTTGAAACACTGAGGTTAGAATGGGTGTTTGAGGATTAACCTCCCTGGCCGGTAACCAGCCACAGATATACCGGGCCGTTAACAGGACCGTTGATTGGTATATCCAGATCACGAGATCCATGCCCTACTTAGACACCGCCCTAATCCGCACTTCCCGGAAGTGGATTCCACTGAAATCCTTTCAACTAAGGTTGAAATCCTGTACCACTCTCTTGGGAGTAAGCCCCATGCAACGCCATGGGACATACACGGGTGAGTAGACATGCACGTTAGTGGCAGGAGTAGACGTGTGAATGGACTTTAAATACTTAATGGGGGAGTCGACAAGCGTGTCATTCTTGCGCAGCATGCGGATCTGGAATTAAGATTGCCTTTCTGTGCAAATTTACTCAGAAGTAATCTCCACGGAGTGGAATGGCGCTTACTCCTGAATGAGCATGCGTAGCAGGATTGTAGCCTGCGGACAAGTCTCCCAAAGTTCAGGCTGAAGCACTTTCCATTGAATTCAATCTTGTCCTAGGATGGACCGAGCCAGACCTGCAGAGGATTGAGCTCCTGCTTACTTTTGAGTAAATCTGCAAAGACTTGCGCTGCACAGACTACATTCCCAGAACAACCCATTTATCCGTGCATAAGTACATTTACTCAGAATTAAGTTTTCACTATGTTAAATGTGGCTTACTCTCAAGTAAACGTGCCTAGGCCTACAGTTTGTGTCTCTTTGGTCCGCGGAATCTATGATGTCAAAGATCTGGTGGAGGTGGAGATTTTTTCTGAAAGTGTTTCAATCCCCAACCGAATCGACAGGTTCGCTAAAGGACATAACCCCCCCCCCCCGCTTTTTCCCCGACAGTAAACATTGACCAGGATCCATTTTCGTACATTAAATTTCTCCCCCTTTGCAGGACTTTCTTTCAGACCTCGCTCGACTTAAATGTTCTTGGCAAATCAAAGCACGTGTCCTTTGAAGAAGGTGTGTAATTGGCGTTTAAGGCATGTATGGAATTCCCAGATGTCTATAAAATAAGAAAGAGCATTTGGCAGGTCACTTGAAGGTGGAGCAGGTTAAAATCACTCGCACACAGTACCCCCCCCCTTTAAACAGCAAAGCCCTGTTTCCACTTTAGAAGGGCCAACACGTGATACGAATCCGGAAAGGGTTGCTACTCAGGGGGAATGGTCCCTATTTTTTAAAAAGACGCCTGGAAGGAGATAATTTTAGCCAGAGTCCCCAATAATTACTCAGAGCGCAGATTAATATATTAATCGTATGTTTAATCGGGCTTTCTCAGGTAGACCCGTATTTTAATCAGATGGTTAGAAAAAGAACCATTTCCGAAGCGGGGGCAGTGTGTTTGACCCCAATCCTTGAATTCATTTGCTTGGAAATAAATCTTTTTTGGAAATCCATGGAAGTTGCTGCTCAGTAACTATAGGGTTGGCGACGGAAAACTCTGTAACTACTGTCCTTTGACACCGTTCAAGGGAATTAGCCTCTCCATGAATATCAACGTGTTCCTTTCAAGGGTTAATTAGAATCCCCTGAAATCATTGTGAAAATTCGGGACCAATTTAATTGTTCTCCACTCTGAAAATGCCGTTTCTATCCGATCTCTAACGAATTTCAGAGAGGGAAAGTAAGGCTGCAATCCCACGTATACACTTTGTACACGTACACAAACCCATTGGATTCAGTGAGAATTCTGAGTAGACATGTTTTGGACTGAACTGTCAAAGATCTTCCTTGGGATCAACTAACAGTAGGGCCAGCTTCTGAGTAACACAGAACCCTTCCTCTGGTGAGTTGCTAAAAATTAAAGAGAAGAAAAATACGCTTCCCTGTCTCTCAATTTTTAATTTGAGAAACAGATCTGAGTAACTGGAAAACTAATATAATAAAGGGTTTCTTTCATTGTCTCGGTTTGAATGCTCTTCTAATGTCCAATCTGGCTACGTGTTCTCAGACACCTCTGTTTATCGCTGATGTGTATAAAATCCCATATTTTAGCCATACACAGTTAGGTTTTTGGAGTATGATCAGAAAAAGGAATGCAAAACTATGGACAAATCGATTCGTTGGTGCAATCCTGTGTACACTTTCCTAGGAGTAAGAAGCCCCATTGAACACAATGGGGACTGACTTCCGAGTAAATATATAAGGGACTGATAAGTCAGAAGCTCTCTATGAACTATAGCCCCACTTCAGCGAACCCGAATCCATGAAAAATTTTGCCACAAGAAATCTATTAGTTTTGCGGCATTTTAAGACACACATGGCTGTCCTCCAGGAATAAAAAGTTAAAAGAACTGGAAACTCGGATCCTTTGAAAATTCCCAAACGCAACCGAAGTATGAAAAGAAGTTTTTTCTTCTTCTTCTTCTTTTCATGTCGGAGCTTGGTCTGTTTGTATTTAGGATATTTGTATGCCGCTTTGCGACAGCGAAACCGTTCATAAAGCGGTTTACATAATCGGAAAAAAAAATCGCAAGAGACTCACCAGGAACAAATACAGAGAGGGATGCTATGATGCTGGGATTGGATAAGAAACAGTTGCTCTCCCCCCCCCGCCCCCGCCGCTAAATATAAAAGAATCACGATTGGCCAACTAGAAGGAAAGTGATTTCAGAAGTTGATCATCGCTATAGCGACCTGAAAGAGAGTCAATTTCTTTCAAGCATTTCCACCCCAGTCAATGCAGCGCTTGACGTCAGTCTGAAACAAAACGCATTGAGAGCCGTCGTATTGTAAACGCATTTCTCTGCGGCATAACCCTGGCTCGAAACATGAAACAAATGGGGTTTTTCAGCCTGTTGGGAAGGAAATCTCGACCAGACCCCTTTGATGTCAATAGAGTTGACTTGCGGGGTGTGTCATCCGATGCGGTCCCTCAAAATCTTTGGTCCTGTTGTCAATCCGCTTGTTGGGTTTGCAGGACGGCACCAACGCCCTCGATGGTTCTCTGCACCCAGGAGGACATTCAGGTGAGAATTTGTCCTTTCTTTACAATTCTGGTGTTAGGCCCTGCATGGCCCAAACTGAACCATCTTTAGCAGATGTCCACTGATTTCAGTAGAAATTATTTCCAAGTACATTTACAGTACAAACCTATGTATATCTACTCAGAAGGAAGTGCCACTGTGTTCAATGGTGCTTACGCTTAGGAAAGTGTGCATAAGATTGCAGCCTAGCAACAGAATCCTATGCATGCCTGCTCAGAGGAAAATCCCATTGTCTTCAACCGAGTTTACTCCTAGATTTCATGACTGCAGACTTCGAAACCCAGATTCCCAATATGTTTGGGGTCAATGACACTTTATTATGCTGGAATCCTACCCACACTTCCATGGGAGTAAAAATGCCACTGAAATGAGGGGGGGGGATTTCAGAGTAAACATTCATGGACTTGCACTGGTAGATCTGTGTAGCCCCAATTCATTCATGAGTATTTGAAAGTCAGTCTCACTATGCTCCAAGGGGCTGAATGGTCCCAATGCAAGTGATTGCAATACGGTCCTAGGCAGTTTACTCGGAAGCAAGTGAGTCCCACACATGTCAGTGTGACTTTCCTTCATAGGATTGCAGTGTGAGGCTGCAGGAATACACACACCTGTTCAGTGGCGTTTCTACAGGGATGGCAAAGCTCTAAGTTTTGCAAGAAGCCTTACCTTGCAGTAGAAATCACTCCTCTCCTGCACTGTTTTAGCCAATCCTCACAGGGAACAGCAAAATCTTGGTGTTGCTTACTGACTACAGCAGCAAGGGAGAGGAGGGATTTACATGACAGGGTAAGGCTTCTTGCAACACTTAGAGCTTTGCCATCCCTGTAGAAACGCCTCTGCACCTGTTAAGCACTATCGAACACAGTGGCACTTACTTCTGAGTAGACCGGTTTAGGATTGTGTTGTGAGCCTCCTCCTCCTGCGCAGTCTTGAATCGATGGATATAAGGTATAGATTTTAAACAGGGGATGCCCGAGGAAGGGGACACCTGGGAGCTGCTTTTTGGGGGTGGTGTAAAAGGAGAGCGCCTGGTAGGAGTTAAAACCCGTGAAAAGCAGTAGTCTGGTTCTGACGAGACGATGAAACTAGAACAGGCTATTGACTGTCACGTGAAAAATGCAGAAATAGCCAGCTGGGCGTCGCTCTCCTTCCTTGCCTGAGAACATGAAGAAAGCTTGAAAGGACCGGCTTCAAGCATAAATTGGGACCCTCTTGTTTCCCCCACCCCCATCGCTTGCACACAGCATTCCCATCCTCCCCCTCCCCCTTTTACTGAAAGAAGGTTTGAAGTTTCCCTATTTTATGTGCGTAGTGGGTTTTTTCATTTTTTTCCTTCCACCAAAGGAATTTTGAGCCAAAGCCACCTGTACTCAGGGCCCGCTAAAGCTCGATCCTCGAACACGGGGAGGAAAAATGAAAGAGAAGAAGTCTCTGAGCAAGTACGAAGCGCCCTTAATAAGAAGAATTTAATCATCACGGTTGTGTCATCCCAACCCGCCTCTGCTTCCCTAGGAGGAGAGAGAAAATAATTCCTAGCAAATAATAGCCTGATTGACATCAAATGGTTTCTTGGATCGCTCTATGTTAGACAGTTGGTACCTAGTCTGCTTGACAGTTGGTACTTGATAGTTGGTACCAGGGATCTGTCTTGGGGCCGGTGCTTTTCAACTTGTTCATAAACGACCTGGAGACAGTACAGGGATAAGCAGCGAGTTGGCCAAGTTTGCGGATGACACAAAACATTTCTGGGTGGTGAAGACCAGAAGGGATTGTGAAGAGCTCCAGAAGGATCTCTCCAAGTTGGGGGAACCGGCAGCAAACTGGCAGATGCGTTTCAACGTAGACAAGTGTAAAGTGATGCACACTGGGGCAAAGAACCAAAACTTCACCTATAGGTTAATGGGTTCTGAGCTGTCTGTGACAGCTCAGGAGAGAGAACTTGGGGTGCTGGTGGACAATTCAATGAAGGTATCCACCCAGTGTGCGGCAGCAATTAAGAAGGCCAATTCCATGCTTGGGGTAATTAAAAAAGGGGTTGAGAATAAAACAGCCAATATTACCATGCCATTGTACAAATTGATGGTAAAGCCACACCTGGAATATTGTGTACAGTTCTGGTCGCCGCACCTCAAAAAGGACATAGTGGAGTTGGAAAAGGTGCAGAAGAGAGCGACGAAAATGATTACGGGGCTGGGGCACCTTCCTTATGAAGAAAGACTGCAGCGTTTGGGGCTCTTCAGCCTAGAAAAAAGGCACCTGAGGGGGGACATGATTGAGACATACAAAATTATGCACGGAAGGGATAGAGTCGATAGAGGGATGTTCTTTTCCCTCTCTCAAAACACCAGAACCAGGGGGCATCCGCTAAAACTGAGGGTTGGGAGAGTTAAAACAGATAAAAGAAAGGACTTTTTTTACCGAGCGGGTAGTTAATCTGTGGAACTCTTTGCCACAGGAGGTGGTGATGGCATCTGATCTGGATGCCTTTAAGAGGGGATTGGACGGATTTCTGGAAGAAGTCCATCCTGGGCTATAGGCCATGATGGATTGTGCAACCTCCTTACATTGGTAGTAGGCTACTTCAGAGTACTGGGTGCAAGGGAGTGGCAACAGGATGCAAGCATCTCGTTGTCTCATGCCTCTCTGGGGCACCTGGTGGGCCACTGTGAGATACAGGAAGCTGGACGATGGGCCTTTGGCCTGATCCACAGGGCTCTTCTTATGTTCTTATGTCCTTAGGAGGGGAAAAGACTGAATGAGCTCATCAGATGAAAAGGAGAAAGTTACACAGGGGCTTTTAAACATTTGATGGGGTAAGTGGTCTTCTCTGGCCTGCATTAATCAGTCTCCTTACCAGGAATCCTAATCTGTTGCTTGAACCTTGTCTTTCCGTCAACTCGATAGGTGGCCTTAAAGCGAGCCACGCCCTCTCAGCCTCAACTACGATATGGAAACAATCACTTCCCTGCAGGGCTATTGTACGGATTAAACGATGATAATAATAATAATAATAATAATAATACTTGGATTTATATACCGCCTTTCTTAGGTCACCAGATTTCTCTAATGACTATGACTCAGGGCGGTTTACATGGGCAGACTTTATTCAGAAACCCGAAGGTTTTTACAATTTATACAGAAATGTTCTATCTTTCAAGAACTACACACATACAGATGGATCTTTCTGGATTTAGTCCTTCATTCTGGCCACCCGTTTGTCTTCTTGCTGGCTGATAAGGCACCAGTTCTTATCCTTCTAGTTCTTGATAAGGCACGTGAAACGCCATAAATAAGCCAAGCTGCTATACAAACGCGATTTGGGATCAAGTCCGGATCCGAAAACACGTGCTGCTGCCCAGTCACATAGCCAGAAGACCCCCATCGAATTAAGCGGGTCCTACTTCGAAAGAAATCGGCAGGCCATTTACTTCCACGGAGGCCAGCCGTGAGCGAGTAACTTGCTTGTGTTGTTTCCCCAGGCAAGTTCCCCAGGCAACTTCGTTGATCATCAACTGGTAGAGGGTTGCAACTGACAACCGAGTCACGAGGAGGGTCGCCCCAGAAGCGTCTCTGTTTGGCTTCAAAGAGGAAGGAAAGAGCGCGACTCCAGCTGCTAGCCCCCATTTGCATCCTGGGAATAAATCACATCCAAGGCTGTGGGAGCCGCGAATGGCTGTGAAGGCGAGGGGCCCCGCTTTACCCGGGAGCTCAGGCTCCTGAAAAACTTAGCATTTTGCTCCGCCCCTCCCCAGGAACGCCACTGAGGATGAAGAAAAGGTGCCTGGGCCAGAGGAAAGCCTGTATCACGGGCTCCCGGGGTGCCCAGCACTGGCCCGAGAGTTTTAACATTGTGCTGTGTTTTGTGAGCATTTTGGAAGCCGCCTTGGCAGTGGCGTTTCTACAGGGATGGCAAAGCTCTAAGTTTTGCAAGAAGCCTTACCTTGCAGGGGAAATCATTCCTCTCCTGCACCGTTTTAGCCAATCCTCACAGGGAACAGCAACATCTTGGCGTTGCTTACTGGCTACAGCAGCAAGGGAGAGGAGGGATTTACACAACAGGGTAAGGCTTCTTGCAACACTTAGAGATTTGCTATCCCTGTAGAAACGCCTCTGCGCCTTGGGCCTTTGCTTTGGCAAGGGAAAGATGGGTATATACACCCTAAATATGGTGTGTGAGAGTGTGCACTTATAAACAAAAGAGTCGTGTGTCTTGTCTTTGGAAAGTTGCCCGAATCACAGTCCTGGAAAGAACCCCAAATACTTGTCTTGAAAGCCGATGGCCTGTACAATACTTGATACCACACTCTAAATGCAGTAGATTTCATGAGTCTCATTGATCCACAAGCTTCAGGGTCGGATGCCTGTCAGTTAAGCAGACTCAGTTGAGGAAATCTTCCCCTGAAATCAATGCAATGGGCTGATTTGTTTCGGGGGTTCTAACTGCTCAGACTTCAGCATGCTTACTCAGCCCTACTGCGTTCAATGGGACTTACTCCCAAGTAAGTGTCTATGGGTTTGCAGCCTAAGACACGCAGTGTCGCCCTTTCGGAACATTATCTTGAAAGAGGGCTGCGGGCGGTAAGGATTTGGCGGGTGAGGCAGAATGGCCCTACCTACCGTAGTGCTTTAAAAAGCGCCTCCACTGCTGCTGCGGTGGCTGTGATCCTGCAAACACTTACACTTCCCACGGGCGTCAGCTGTTCAAAGCCTGTGGGTTGTGTCTCCGTGATCACACCAGTGGCGGCGCTTTTCAAAGAACAGTTCTGCCTCACCTGCCACACCAAAGTTAACGCTTTAAGGCTGCAATCCTGTGTGCATTTAAATGTATGGCTTTGCTCCCCGCTAACTTTATTCACAGTAGCAATTGCACTCCGTGTCTCGTTGAGTGCAACGGGATAGACGTGAGCTGGGCTTAACTTTCCCATTGATATCAATGGGACTTAAGTCCCTGCCCCTCGGTGCTTACAAATTAGAACACGGATACAGGAATAAGGAAAGGGGGTGACAGTATTCTGGACTAGTAGGGTCAATTATGTGAACTATAATTTCGGTTATTAATGTGTTTGTTATTAGGACAGGTGTCCATGAGACTAAGTGATGGGCTCAATTTGGAACTGGTGGAGTGGATGCTGGTATCCACATACATTGACTGAGCATGAGGCTTTTTGAGTTCACCAGTAAAAATGGGGACGAGAAAATTATTTTTTCTTTGTTTTCTTTTTTATTCTGCCTTTTTACTGTGATCTGGCCTTAAGGTGGCTCACCATATATGATTTAGAGCGTAATCGTAACCTGCAAATGCACTCTAAAGCGTTTGGACCACGGAGTCAAGGGGGACAGTTCACCACCGTGTGCCCGCCCCCCTGACTCGGGGCCAAATCCAATTTTCTAGAACTGATGTAGCCATTCCAATGGTTGGGGGGGGGGTTTGCTGCATTCTGTGGTGGTGGTGGTGGTGGTGAAGTCATGGAAGCTTGTTATTGAGTTGGAGCTGCATCTGTGCTGGAAAGTTATACAGGATTGGGCCCTCAGAGAGTGTTACAAACCTGTTTTACCGGTGCGCTTGCCACACTCCTGAGGGGGCACAAGGGACTTAGTTTAGGGACTAACAATCCCTAGTCCCTAAATTACTAATTTAGATTAGGGACTAACAAGGGAATGGCTCCAAATCAGGATTGCTCCCTCTAGCAATCGATAACAACCATAAAAGTTTTAAAAAGACAAAAAGAAAAGCCACAGCTAAAGTCACGTTACTTCTAAGATAGGATATAGCCCAGCACTCCGGGAACGAAGAGGATTACCGAAGGATCGATGACACCTCGACCCAATTAGGAGTTAGCAGTGCCTTTAGCATCTTAGAAGCAGCTTCAGAACGCATGGGAGGGGACCTGAGGAAGAAGTGCTTTCAGCAGTAGATCCAATGTGGTTCCATATGGTTGGCTACGGCAGACCCACCTTCAAATCTCTTCTCACTTAGAACACGCACTGGGTGGCCTTGGGACTTCAAGCCCACAGTGGCTTGCGAGCCCACAGTTCCTTGCGAGGCTGGGGAAGACGTGCGAAACGGCAAGGCTGGGGAAGACGTGCGAAACGTCAAAAAATTTTGACGGCTCCGAAAGGGTATCTGAGTCATCCGCGAGGAGGGCATAGAAAAGCCAGGGCTCCACTGTACCCGGAAGATCGCCTCTCGACAGCCTCCAGATTGCAGGTGCAACCACTATACCGAGACCCCTGTCCCTCTAGGACCCGGGAGCAAAGATTCTAGACAACTCTTGGAGGCAGGCTTCCACGTCTCTCTTGCAGAAACAAGGCCACCATCCTAAAAGTACTTCCTAGAGGGGAAGCCCAACTGAACACAGCGGGACTTACTTCCGGGTAAACATGTACGATCGCACTGTTGAGCATTGCACATAAGGACAGGGCGCTTCCGGCGGTGCTTTGTACGGCGCCAGCAATTGGGACGCGTTTTTCCAATAAATAACCTATACTTGCCCCGAGGTGATTACAAATTATTATACCCACATAGGGTTGGATGAACTATAATGAACAATGAAATTGTTGATTATTCCGAAGCTCCAGCAAATACCGAGTAGGTCACACGCCCCATCTTTAGATTGAGTGTCTTGCATTGTCAGGTTGCAATCCTATACACACTTACTAGGGGGTCAGTCCCATCTAATTAACTGCGGCTTACTCCTGAGTAGACGTAGTTAGGATTGAGCTGTTAGTTACATTCATATCCCCCCTTTTCTAATCTTTGTATAAGGTTCCCCCCGAGATAATTCAGGAGAGAAATTGAGATACTATGGCTAGCCCAAAACCTCATCACGAGCTCCTTGGTTGAAAGGGGATTTGAATCCCGGCTCACAAGTGTCACAGTCAACGGTTAATTTACTGTAAGTATTCGTTAGACAGCAACGCAACGTTGGGTTCGTCCCTGTAGTTAGCCACCGCTTCGTTGGCTCTTTTCTTGTAAAGCGAGAGGGGGCACGATCCACCGAGAGGTTCTCCTGCGCGAGCCCCACCCAGCAGACGTGCGGTGCGGGTGTGGCAGAATTGCCCTACCCTACTTCTTTGAAAAGTGCTTGCTGCTGCAGTGGTTGTGATCCAGCAAACACTTACAACCCAGTTGCTTAAAGCCGGTAGGTTGTAAGTGTTTGCATGATCACAGCAGTGGGGTACTTTTCAAAGATCTCTGGTAGAGCAATTCTGCTTCCCCTGCCACACCCTCACCGCACGTCGCTGCCACCCATTGCAACTAAGGAGGAGAAGGGAGCGCTTCTGCAGTGGCGTCTCTATAGGGAGGGCAGTTTTGCAAGAAGCCTCACCTTACAGTGGAAATCACTCCTCTCCAGCACCGTTTTAGCCAATCCTCACAGGGAAAAGCAACATCTTGGCGTTGCTTACTGGCTACAGCAGCCAGGGAGAGGAGGGATTTACGTGACAGGATGTAATGTAAGGATGTACTCCTTGCAAAACTTAGAGCTCTGCCCGCCCAGTAGAAACGCCACTGCACTTCTGTGGCGGTCTGTCCCATTGCTTTAAAGGGACGGAGCCAGAGGCGTTTCTACAGGGATGGCAAAGCTCTAAGTTTTGCAAGAAGCCTTACCTTGCAGTGGAAATCACTCCTCTCCTGCACCGTTTTAGCCAATCCTCACAGGGAAAAGCAACATCTTGGCATTGCTTACTGGCTACAGCAGCAAGGGAGAGGAGGGATTTACATGTCAGGGTAAGGCTTCCTGCAAAACTTAGAGCTTTGCCATCCCTGTAGAAACGCCTCTGGACGGAGCATGCGCAAAATTGGCCCCCGTCTGTCCTTTCTGGGCTCCAGGGGCCTCTGATCTTGACATCCATAGGCCGCCTCATCTACATAAATAGGGAACGACATAAATAAGGAGAAACGCAGCTGGTGGAAGGTCGATCGTTCTGGATCTATTGGATTCCTTAAGGTTTGTTTACAGATTATTTTAAATGCACCTCTGCGAATGTGCCTGGGGAGATATTTTGGGGGGGTGGGGGTTGAAGGGCAGAGGCTATATCGAACCACTGACGAGTCGAACTTTTCCCAGCTTCCTCCCATAGATGAACGTGAAGAGTCTGCGATTCCACAGCCGGAATCTTCCACGTTCAACTATGACTGTCCTTCAGAACGGACACCTGTAGGATGGCACCCAGCGGATGTGCGGTGAGGGTGTGGCAGCTGAGACCGAATGGCCCTACCGTAGTTCTTTGAAAAGTGCTGCCTCCACCGCTGCTGCAGTGGCTGTGATCCTGCAAGCACTTCCAACCCATAGGCTTCAGCTGCTCCAAGCCCGTGGGTTGCAAGTGTTTTCGTGATCACAGCAGTGCGGCACTTTTCAAAGAACTCTGGTAGGGCAGTTCTGCCACACTCGCACCACACATCCTTGATGGCACCACTTTGGTGTGGGGTGCGAGGCAGGATTCAGGGTACTCCTCCCCCTTCTAATCCAAGCACTCGATAGAAACCTAGGAAAGGGCCTTATCCAGAGTCGGATCATTGGCTCATGTATAGCCGCGTTGCTGGCTGGCAGCAGCTCTTCAGAATGTCAGCTAACGACCTCAGAGCATCTTTTAGACTTTTAAAGAACATGATGCTTCTCCCACACAGACGGTCACGCAAGAGTCCGGTGGTGCCATTTTCAGCTTTCGAGGGGGAGATCTCACGACAAGGAACCCCCAGGAGCTGTGTCTATTCAGTAGTAAGTTCCTGGGAGTAAGTCCTATTGAACCATTGGGACTTACTCCCAAGGAAGCGTGTATAGGATTGCAGCCGAGGAGAGGCTTTCCCGCCATAAGACTGCACCCTTCCTGAGCACATCGAGAGCCCAATCCTATGCCTATACATTCCATTGTCGTCAATGGGTCTAACGCCCAGGTGAGTGTAGATAGGCTTGCAGCCCGAGTCCCTTGAGTTCAGAGGGACGTTCTCCCCCATTAAACCTGCCTCACACCACATGGTCGACCTGCCTGTCTCTAAGACGTACCCCCCTAAAGCGCATGTGGCGCCCATCTCCAGAGCAGGTGTGAAAGCCATCTTTACGGAGCGGGAAGAAAAACTGGAGGAGCAGCCGAGGTGTCTTCCCCCATGACAGTTATCCGCTTCGTGCCATTTATTCCGTCTTCGGATTTCGACAGGGGCGCAGAACGCTTTTCTCCAGCATCAGTTCTCTTCCTCTGATCTAGGCTAGATGTCAAAGGCTTTAAATGGACGTTCTCGCCTTCTTGAGGCAGTGTGGGGTAATGGTCAGAGCGGGGAACCAGGAAAGGTGAGAGGCTAGTTCGAGGCATCTCTCGGTCTGATCTGACCCCAAGCGACTGAGGATAAAATGGGTGTGTGCATTTTTATGTAGCTCTCCATTAATGGCCTTTTGCCTTCTCTTTGAAACCCCCACGGTTCCTTTTCGGAATAAAGGCGTAGATACATCGGGGCCGCCTCCTGCGAGAAGGACGGCTTGTCCATCGCCCCGGTGATGCTAGTGGAAATCAAGGACCGTTTATTTCGAACAGAAGGCTTTTTCTCCTGTGCCATTTCCATGCATGTTACATCTTTTTTTAAATTGCTTTGGGTTTTCCTCCGGGGGGGGGGGCAGGCAAGCCTTTGAGCCACGTGGAAATGTAACACAATCAAATATTCCAGTTATGCCGCTGCTGCGCGCCGCCCCCTCCTCTTCCCCTTTCCTTTCTTCTGTTTTGCCAGCGTCCCGGAGCACCTTTCAACTTCAAGGGCTTTACACCAATATAAACCAGATCCAGACCTGATCGGCTTTTCCTCCCCGCGCCGCCGCCGCCGCCCCACCTCACCTCGCTCTCTCCTCTCAGATCTAAACTTAAAACATATATCATAGATCAGTTTTCATCCTGCGAATTTCGGGACAACCCCGAGACCTGTCTTTTCAAAGAGGCTGGAGTCTGCTATATTTAATCCAGTCAGCTATTAAATGTCCTCAGGCTTGAATCGAGAATTTCAAACAGGAATCTGGAAATGGGGATAATGACAATCTCTCTCCCCTCTCCTCCTTTTTAAAACAGTTGGGTTTAGAAAAGGAGGGGGGGAGACAACTCTGGGGCCTTTGATTTTTGAAAATCCTCCCCCAGAGGGGCAGACAAAAAGCAGCGACATCAACACAAAATTCAAGACAAATAAAGACAAGATAATTTGGGCTCCATTAAAAAATAATAATACTGCAGATAAAATGGTTTTTTAATATTAAACAATTCCAAGCGCAAACTATTAAAGCAGACATTTAACTAAAATCCTTTAATCGCAAATTCTCCCCCCTCCACCTGCTGCAAAAGGTAGACAAAAGATCCCATCAACTCAGAATGCACTTACAGTCCAATTCCATGTTCGTTTGGTCACAGGCATTCCTTTACTCCAACATAAGTGTTCATAAGGTTGCAAACTTGCCATGTCAAAGGAGCTAGCCCTGTTGCTGTGCCATTCTACATGCCTTTGTTCACACATTTAAGGCCCTTTGAGTTCAGTGGGACTTACTTTCTAGTAAGTGTATTCAGGATTGTGGCCTTTAATGTGCAAGCTGCTGAACATGTACAGAAGTAAGCTCAGTTTTTCCAAGGGACTGACTCCCAAGTAAATACTAGCTGCCTAGGACTTCAGCCAATTCAATGCTTACTGACTTGGGAATCAGACCCATGGAACTCAACGACACTTACTTCCAGGTAAACATCCATACAATAGTCTATAGAGTAGTTGCCACCTACAAGTCTGTTAACAACCAAACAGTCCTAACTGAGAGTCCAATCCTATCCAACTTTCCAGCATGATGCAGCCATGCCAACAGAGCATGCACTGCATCTTGCATTGGGGTGATAGTGACAGAGGCCTCTTCAAGGTAAGGTAACATTTGTACCCTTTCTTTGGGGCTGTGTTGGTGCTGGAAAGTTGAATAGGCTGGGGCCTTAGAAGACAACACATTTATATGGCACAAGTTTTCACTGCAAATGAAATACTAGATAAACACAGTGACTATCACCAGAGGCGGATCTAAGGGGGGGGGCAAATCTGTAAGTTTTGCAAAAAGCCTTACCTTGCATTGGAAAACACTCCTCTCCTGTACTGTTCTAGCCAATCCTCACAGGGAAAAGCAACATCTTGGCGTTGCTTACTGGCTACAGCAGCAAGGGAGAGGAGGGATTTACATGACAGGGTAAGGCTTCTTGCAAAACTTACAGATTTGCCCCCCCCTTAGATCCGCCTTTGACTATCACAGAAGCAATAATCGGTGTGAACATTAGCTTCAAGGCCTGCTATGCAAATTAGCACTTAGGAGACAAAACTTTGGTCTCAATTAAGCCCAAAATGAATAGATGAACAGGTTGACACTCTAATTCTGCAGTTTCACACTGACGTCTACCTCTGACATTATTTTGACAATGTTTTTAGTTCCAATACACTTTGTTTTTATTTTTCGCTGATCTGCCCATTGGACTGGCTGGTCTCCTTCTCCATATGCTGTGTAGAGCCACAGATTGAGCAATGATTCTTCCTTCCTCTCAAGTGTTTACACTATTAGATCTGACCACAGAAGGAGTTTCATTTTGCCTCCCCTTCAGTTTTTTCCTCCCTTCCTACCCCTCAATTGACTGCAAGTTAAGTGAAACTCTTCTCTTTGCCATGGGTGGGATTTGGCTACTCAGAGGCCAGTCCTATGCAAGTGTACTCAGACATAAGTCTCATTATAGTCAGTGGAACTTACTCCCAGATAAGTGTGGATAGGATTGCAGTCTCAGGTATTTTGGGTCCTTGAATTGGCATTGTTTATAGAATCAGCATGTCCATTTTGCAAAACCAGCGCTCTTAAGAAAAATCACTGGAAAGCGAGCAACTTCCATTTCAATTAGAGGAATTTAGTCCCAAATCCAGACAGGTGTTTGAGAGCTGGGCGTCAATATCCTTTTTCAGAATATTCACTCCCAGGGTCCCGGTACTGCTGAAATGCAACAGCAATAGCATTTGGTTTTGTACAAGGTCCCCAATTAATCTGAGCATTTTACAAATTGCCATGATCCCAGGGATATTTATTACTTAGATTATAAGCAAGTTTCACTAACAAGTATTCCATTCCCAAGTATTAATTCTGGTGATGTCACACAATCCAGCGAAAATTGTGTCATTTATGACAAGTTCAAGCCAATTTCTATTAAAAGAACAAACAGTGATACAACACAGCATGCAATAAGAACAGCAGAATAATAGATATGGGAACCTAAGGCTGCAATCATAAACAGACTTCCTAGGGACTAAGTTCTCCTGGGGCGTGAGATTTACTAAGTAAATGTGCATAAAATTGCAGTATAATGATCCAAGCCTATCCAACTTCCCAGCCCCAATGAAGCCATGCCAATGGGGTGGCAGTCATGGAGACCTCCTTAAGGTAAGGGAACATTTATTCCCTTGTCTCAGGGCTGCATTGCAGCTGCATTTATGCTGGAAAGTTGGTTAGGATTGGGTCCTATATGCCTGCTTTTTGGAAGCAAAGCCCTGCGAAATGAAATCTGGGAGACTTGGGTTCAACTCCAGAGAGGCTTTATCAATTGGCATTTCAACACTCTATGTTTCCCCCCTCGCTAAGGCAATACAGGGGGCGCCACTTCACTGGGCAACAAACTCAGCTCGACACTAGTGGCCAAAATGGAATCTCGGTAAGTACGAATGATACCATCATGTTATATGTTATCGGAAAGGTAATTTAATGCAGAATGCAATGAAACAAAATGTGTTTGAATATACAGTATGTATGGCCAATTAACCAGAAAACTAACTAAATTAATTTAAGTTACTAACTTTAACTTTAGTAAATTTAAGTTTACTAAGTAAACTAACTTAATTACTTTGCATCTCGGAGGGAGGGCTACAAAATCTTCTTTTACCCAGGGCAGCAAATGCCTTGGCCATGCTACTGCCTGGCGCCTTTGTGCATGTTGACCCAAATGCATGCATGCTGCCAGAGTCCCAGCCTGAGATGCACTAACATTATTATTGATGTAGAATACTGAGAGCAGGGGAGAGGGGGAGAGAGAGAGAGAGAGAGAGAGAGAGAGAGAGAGAGAGAGAGAGAGATTTTCAATAACAAAAAAATGTTTTCAAAACCATTTACTTAGTAAAAAGGAATAATAGGATGGTTCACTATCCCAGAGGGACTCAGAATCTCAAAAAGACATAATATAAGGGAGACGCAGCCACTGGGGATTGGGAGAACGCTATCCAGGGATAAATAGTACATTTATTATTGTATAAGAATATTTCTTATATTTCTTATTGTAGGATATAGTATATTTCTATATATTCTCTATATAGTATACTTCTTATTGGTTGCTGAGGGATTGGAGATTTTTGTTTGTTTATGGATTTTTTTTCCCCATTGAATTTTGCCCTGTGCAATACCTGTGCTATGTGTATATGAGAGCTATACGAGAGTACAAATTTATGTTGGAAAATGCTTACTAGCAGTGGTAGGTATTGTTCATCAAGATAATGTTGCACAGTTAATGTAACTATACCTCATAGTGCAGTTTCTCCATTAACTCGGATTGGAACAAGGCACAGTGCAATGACTGAATTCATACAGCTGGAATTGGTGCAGTTCTTGCTCCAGCTGTTCTTAGCAAAGCATGGAGCCCAAGAGATGTTTCAGGCATAAGAGAGGATAGTTTACATTGGCTAAAGACCAGGGATTTCCCAGTGCACAGTCTTAGCCACTACATTACACGACACCTTACTCAGCACCTGCAGATTCTCCATCATGTAATATCCAGTCCTCATATAGTTGTTGGTGCCTCGGGTATTTCCCCACTTGGCGTGTTTGATGGCCCCACCTCCTTACTGAAATAGAGAGGTTGTGTCCTCTGTGGTGTGTTTGGGGCAAGACATCTCCTATTCAGTTCATTTCTTGTAAGGTGAGTTGGTTCTATTTATGTCTCTCTGACATCAGGCACCATGAGTTGATGGCTCATTTCCTGTTGGTATGCAGGAAGTTGGTTGATGCTGAATCAGACCACTGATCTTAATTTGACAGGCATGCATTCAGGACGAATTTTAGCGCCAGTGCAATTTTTGTGGAACTTTGCTAGGTCCCACCCTTGGTTTTTAAGCGGGCTTTAGAGACTCAGTGCCTAATCTCAGAGGATGAGGGAACCTCTGCTGATAATCAATACAGAGTTAGGTGCATGTGGAAATGGCCATTCTTTGGCTACCCAAGTTCCAAGAGGTTTAAAGGCTTATGTGTTACACTTTTCCACTTTCCCTAATGTCCACCGGAGATGGGAAGCTCTCAGCGGCAGGATGAGTAATCTTGAGGTCCAAATCACACAACACACCCAGCACCAGAACAATGGTTGCAATGTTATGGATGAAGACACTGGATAAGAGATGATGACACTAAGTACGAATGTAGCGCATCTCCATCTTTTTGAACTTGGAACCCCTCCACTTCTAAATTGCGCCTTCCAGGACCTTCCTAATTTGGTTTCGACCATCTGTTTGGCAGGTGGGTGTGCAAAGAATTGCTTTCCTTTCCCCTCCTTTCCCCCTTTTTGGTCTTAGCCCAGCCGTGTGCCTCTTGCTGCTGCACTTGAGAATGTGCGAACTGAAGCAAATGAAGATGAAAGAGTGTAGCCAGAGCACTACCCCTTTCCCACACCTCTGTCATCTCCGTCTCTTGCCTGGCAATAGGACCCACCTGGCTGATCTAGGCAGTGACACGGACAAGACTAGAAACGGAGCAGCTCCTTCCTTCAGCTGGGGTTTTCCGGGGCAGAGAGATAGGCTATCAGTAACAGTGGATCACTCCCAGAGCCGTAGCATGCAAGGCTATGTTGCAGGTGTCTTGCAAATTCCCCCGCCACACTCATCCACTCTCATGGCTTCCAACTCACAGTTTGAGAGCTTCGGCATTCATGATCTGGTCCATCGGATCAGACACTTGGGACTCTCTCAACTGGGCTTGCTGGAGAGAGCAGGGCTGGGCTGAAAACCAGGCAACCACTGGGAATGCTGTGCATTTCAGTTATTCTACACATTAAAAGCTTCTAGGACAATGTGGTTCTCAAACTTGTTAGCATTGGGACCGACTTTGTAGAATGACAATCTGTCCAGGACCCACCAGAAGTGATGTCATGGCTGGAAGTGCCATCATTGTGACACCAGAACCTGCTGCTCTCCTGAGAATGCAGCAAGTACTTGGGCTATTTCTCAGCCATTTTCCAATAGCAAAGTGAATCGGAGAATAGTGAACAGCAAAGTGAATCAGAAACAAAAAAGTCTATTTACAGCCTTGACGCAAGGAAAATAACCACACAGCCCCAGTCGCGGATCCAGGGGGGTGCAGGGATGGCAAGCTGCATGGGCGCCGGGCGGGTGCCATTGCGTGGAGTCCGGGCGCTTTTTGGCCCTCCTGCCCTCCCGTGCGCCTGGAACACTCCGAAATGGAGCTCTTCCGGGCGCAGGGAGGAGTGGTGGGGAGACGCACGGGGGCGGGGTGACGTGCCGGGGGAGCGGTTTCGTCACCTTGCCATGGGGAGCGCTCCCGGCCCGGCCCACCTCTGCACAGCCCTCCCCCTTTCCAGTATCTCATCTTCCCATATTTTCAAGATATCTGCTCTATGTGCTTCACGACCCACCTGAAATTGGCTCATGACTCACTGGTGGGTCCTGACCCACAATTTGGGAACCACTGTTCTAAAAGATGAGTGAAAACCCATTTTTTTTCATGGTTTGTCTTCTTTCAGGTGGCATGAATGAAAATAGATGTACAGATCCATGCTTGCATGCAAATGCATGAGCTGATAGGGCAAAATCACATGTGCCAATCATGTGCATCAGGATTGTGAGAATAAAGTATTTATATAGAATAGTGTATTCAAAAGCCGATCCTATAGATAGGGCACTCATACGCAGTCCATTGCCTTTGTCCTTGTTTTTCTATCTCTCTTAATAAAATCTACAGTATCTTTACAGAAAACTCTGTCTCATGGTTACTGTTAGCCTAACGGGGGGCATTTTGAGATTTTTCGCTCTGTCAGCAAACCCGAAACACCAACATGCTGCATTCTGCTGCATTATAAATTTCCCAATCCCTCTGTCATGGAAGGCAGACAAGGAAGGAAGACAGATTCCTCTGTCTGTCAGGAGGCAGAGCTGGAGGTGTTCTCCAATCATGTCTGGAAGCCTTTCTGAGGCTTGCAGAGCTTGGATGCGGCCTCCGTAGGTATCAAAAAGGCTCCAGCTGTGACTGGACTGAGGTTCCAGTCATGTACAGAGGTCCTATTTATGTCATGTCACTTCCTGGTCATTGCGCTCTGTGACGCCTCACTGGCTCAGAACATTATGGCACATCCCTGAGGTGACTTACAAAGCGTCAATAAAATACCACAAAATACAAAGACATAATATTGTTATGAAACAAAGAAACCATAATTTCTGTGTAGGAATATCCTACACAAGTGCACATGAAAGAAAAAAAAATAGTGTATGAATCTAGAAAGCTTGTCTGACCATCTGTGACTATCCCAAAATTGGAAGGCAAAGCTAATTAGCAGCCCATCAGAGAGCTTAAGTCAATTGCCTTTGCCTAAATAAGTAGGATTTCAATAGACCAGGCTGGGACTTCCAAAAAGCTGACTAATACATTGAATAAGATTTTACTGGATGCTGCTGAAATGATATAATGTCCAGTACTAGGGTTCTGTCCAATTTAATTTTGTTGGGAATGACAATTCTGGCCTTTAACAAAAAAAAAGAGGGTGATCCGTTCACCCCCCCCCCCTGATCAACAAACAGATCAAAAGGTCTAGGTCAATCGTTCTCAAACTTTTTAGACTGGGACTCACTTTTAAGAATGGCACTTGTGTCAGAACCCAAAAGAAGTGAAGTCATTAACCTAGAAGTGATGTCATAGTCGGACGTGACATCATCAAGCAGGAAGTGACATTGTGACATAAACAACACTCCTGGACTGCAGACTGGCATTCTTGGACTGCAGCAATTGCACAACCATGAAACATCCCTGATAGAAAGCAAGTTGAGGACAAAAAATCGTGAAAATGCACTGAACTAAAAACACTGAAAAAAACCCTCACATGAAAATTCAAACTGTTAACACTCACAAAAGGAATATAGCAAGAGTAGGGTTTGCAGCTTCCAAGATGGCTGCTCCTAGCGTTCCATGACCCACCTGGCATCAGGTGAGCCATCAAGTGGGTCCCAACCCACAGTTTCAAGAACACTGGTCTAGGTAACTTTTGTCTGACTTCGTGTACATTTTGGCAGAGGCATAGGGAGGGTGGCACGAGGAGAGGCAAGCGTGGAGCAAGGCCAAAATGTCAGTTAAAAATTTCTGAAACATATGGGAGCACTTACAAGACTCCCCCCCCCATTTTTTTTCTGATTCTAAGTATTGATATAGAAAGAAACAGGAACAATATACTTCCATATTTGCTGGTCAAGACCTTGTCTAGTCTCTCTGTTTAGCAATGGCAGTCCCAGCCACTGAACTTGTAATTAATCCTGACAGACCTTAACATCTAGTACTAAAGTTAGGTCAGCATTCAGGCTCTGGGGGATGCCAGGTGTTACCTCTATCCATTTTAGTGAGAAACAAATGCCCAACCCCCATATGCTGGGAACAGATGCTTATTGCTTCTGGGTATCTTTGGCAGGAAAATGAATATTTGCATGAGAAAATTATTATCATTATATTCCTTGGGTGGACTGGCATGGAAAAAGAACCCGACTTGCTGACAATCCCCTCAGAGTCACTTTACATATTACCCTTATAATTGCCCATGTGTGCCCCCGTAATGTGGGCCAATGCACATATCATGCTTGTCACCAAGTGCTGGTTCATTACGTGCACAGTCATCACTTGCAAACAAAATCTCCAAGGGATGACTTACATTGGATGTAGGCCGTCAGAAAGCTACGCTCATGGGCAGAATTTTTTATCCTGCTCCAAGTACAATGGGTTTTCTTAGCACTCTGAAATGGTACAGTCCAGAATGCCATCACCTCATTTTGCCTACTGTGTAGAATGGCTCTCACTTAGGCCTAACCTCCATATGCAGCACATTGTAGAATGTTAAGGAGGTAGAATGGAATGTACCACTTTGGGCTCAGAAGGGGAATAACATCTGAACTGTCCCCTTTCATTAAATCTCCCTGGAAATAGAAAAGCAGTACAGCAAGTGAAAGACTGGGCTAGAACCTTTCTCTTAGCAGGGAATTTTTTTTATATGGGGGAGCACTCAAAGCATTGTTCCTTACCTGCAGTCAGAAGTTATGAGATTCTACCTCTTCAATTATTTTACCATCTCATTTCCACCTCGTTGCATGCCAAAACCCAGCCTTAATGCAGCCTTAATCCCAGGTATTTGAGGAGCTGTTATACACAGCAGTGATTTTCAACCTTTTTTCATCTCATGGCACTCATAGCATCTCAAGGTGCTAAAATTGTCAAGGCACACCATGCTGCAGGTAGGAAGCTCACATCCTCCAATGGCCCTGCTAATAAATGGCTCCCCGCACCTGTGTACCATTAGCGGCACACCAATGTGCAGTGACACACTAGTTGAAAATTGCTGATATACAGTATGGGACAGTACTGTGACCTTTTGTTGGGATGGGGGTGGTGTAATGACCGGTGCCAGTGCCAAAAATCACCTGGGTGTCTCCTGGCCTCTGAGATCCTTGTAGAGCTGTTCCCAGGGGAGACCACCAAGAGAATTTGGGCACAGACCAAGAGCCCAGCTGTTGCTAATCTTCCTGTGCCAAACAGCTAATTATCATCAGCTGGGTATATCTCAAGCAAGGGACTGTGCATCATTGGCTGGCCAATTAACTCATGGTCATTCAGCTGGCATTTTGGGCAATAAAAGCCTTGTTTGGGGGCTATTACTTTGTCCTTGGATCTGGTGAGTGCTAGCAGGTTGTGGCAGCCACAGGGTTGCATGGATACTCCCCCAAAATTTGCTGGAGGATGTGTTGCCTGGGGCAGGTTGCCCAACTGTAAGTATCTGTGCCTGGAAACACCTTTGGGGTTCAGAGGTGCTCCTGTGTCTTATGTCTGTTAGTGTTTGTAGCTATCTGTAAATGTGTCTGTAATAAAGTCTTGTTTTTTATGTGTAAGTCAGCCTTAAACTTGATTTACTCCTTCCTCTGACCAAAAGAGCCTTCAGTCCCTGCAGGAGCTGTGGGCAACAGGGGTGGTAGTGGGTATCAATTTATTAAGATCAACACACATAACATAGAAAAGCACATCCAAAATTCAGAAGACAATTACTGAATAAACAAAGATGATAATCCTTAAGGACCAATTTTTCCTTAGCTAAACAATCTATTACGCTTCCAAAAAATTCTTCTAGAACATCTTAATGACCAGCGATTACCATATAGCCAATAAGAGTAGCATTCCCCTCTACTATGTCATATTAATGTCTATTTTGAACAAGGGAAGTTGTTCTAAGAATCATTAAAATAAATTACAAAAAAAGAATTAAATTATTAACAAAAGAACATGTCAAGATTCTCCAGGGCATGCTCCATAGTCCAGTAATGTATGACTTCCTAGTCTCTTCAATGTTTATACATGGAATTGGCAATTTTTCTTCTTTAATAAGCTGTATTGGAAAAGGCAGGAGATACCTCCAGGAGTGAGAGAATGGTATCAGCAGTGGCCTCTTGTCCATATCAGCCAGGGATTACAGGGTTAATCCCCAAGGTCTTTGCCTGCAGCAGGAATACAGCTGCAGGCTGATGAGGGCTCTGGCTAGGAAGGGTGATTAGCACGGGTAGGTGTTGGATGGACAGATTGAGACTGGCCAATGGATAGAGTGTTAAAGGACTGGATAAAGGAAGGTAAGAAGACTGTGGGAAGTTGTTGTATGGCTACCACACCCCTGAAGCCACCGAATGGAGGAGGCAGGTGTGGTTTATGTAAGCTGACTGCCTACTGTTTGGTGGTGGGGTGTTGTGGTGCTAAGTTAGACTTAGGGTATCTTGAGCTAAGCCAGTGATGAGGGCAGTCTGGAGGAGGCTGGCCAGCCGGTGAATCCAAGCAAGGCTGCTGGAAGAGAGGAGAACCAGTGGTGAATGAACCTCTTCCCTCTTGCCTACACCTCTTTGACCCCCTAGTCCTATCAACCTACCTCACCCCACTGATGCAGCCTCGCCAGGGCTGGCCCGGGGAGTGGGGGGGGGGGTGCAGCTCGGATTTGGGCTGCTTGGCTTGCTCAGATCTTCACTAAATACAGGAGCAGATCCACGTAGCCCTTCCGGGTGGCTGGTGCCTATCCCAAGGTAAGGACCTGAACATGCCCTTGCCCCATGGAGGCTCCAGGCAGCTCCCAACTTGCACTGGATATTGTGCAGGCACACAAGTTAGGACTGTGCCCTCAGTCTTGTTATTGTACATGCTCCAGGGTGAAGCCTGTGAATTGAAATCAGCTCTCAGATTTGGCCTTGCAGAGGAGAGAGGCTTCTTGAAGCTGCCATTAACATTGGTGAGAGAGAAGAACATGGCACTTTAGAAGCAAGAAGAATACAGGTCCTGTCCCAGACAGAAATCCTATAGAGACTTTTCTATACAGACTCAATGGGACTTACTTCTGACTAAACATGCCTAGGATTATGCTTCCAGAGGCCTCACAATCTTAAATTGACACAAGGGTGAGAGACAGTAAAGGAAGGGGAGAGAAAACGAAACAAAGGTAAACTTGGAAAGTATTTGCTATTATTTCATGTCCACATGCCTACTCATAGGTTGCAATCCTACACGGGTACTAGTCCCATTGAACTCAAGGGGACATTTCTGAGTGGACATCCATAGGATTACACTATTAATGATAGTATAGTATGAAAACTGTCTTAAGTAGTCACTGAACAGGAGGGAAACTTCAAGACTCGGAAAGGAACAAACTAGTGTTCCATGCACTAGTTTTGATCCTGTTGGAAATATAATGTTGGCTGTCCAATCATAGTATCTGTCCAAAACTTAACCACAGCAAGAGAATATCCCAGGAATCTGTGTGTTCCCTGAACTCATCTCAGTAACTCATCTCATCAAAACAAGGGTTGGGCTGATCGCTTATTGGAGATCTTTGGTGACTTCCCACCACAAGCTATGTTGAAGACACCAGTGGGTCAAAGGCTGTTGGTGGAGAAGAGGATGAGCCATACCACAAATATAGCAGCTGTCGGTCATCAACAGGTGAAGAATACCATAGGGATGCGTATCATAATGCAGTTGGAAAGCTCCGTGCTGAAATGCAACACGGGAGACAGCGGCGCACTCTCAGATTTGACAGTCATAGTTCTTAGGCTCATTAATCCGGATGGATTTGTTCTCCAGCAGTTCATTTTTATAATGGCAGGAGGAAGGAATGTGAAAGGGCTGTGTCTCCAATTGTTTGCACTTGCTCGCAAGCCAAGACGGTCAGCTTTTGCAGCGACGATGGATATGGTAATGTTTATTTGCTACTTTGCTTCAGAAAGGAATTAGTCATCAGGTTTGAGCTGAACTTTCTTTTCGTTCACAGAGACATCAAAGTCAAGGTTTAAAGTCCCGTAACCTTTTCTTGAGAACTGTTCTCTCATGTATTTCTGTTTCTTGTTTTGTTTTGTGGTCACTAACCACAGGAGAAATTTGTCTCTTTCTTTTCTTTAAACGTATGCTGGAAATAATTTACTGCCCTTAGAAATATTAAACCACACCAAAAAAGACATTAAAGTAACCTGAAGGGTCTGCCCCAAACCCACAAAGAGCCAGGAAATTGAGAGTTAAAGCTGAAATACAGAACTGACACTCCATCCTTAATTCACCTTGGAATACTTGAGTTGTAGGGACTTCCTAGGGCATAAGATGAAAGATATTGAGGGATGTATTTTCTGAGAATCGTACCCAGGATGAGTGAGACACAAATCTACTTAAAATCTCTTCTTTGTAAACTAGGTAGTCTGGTGAAAAAGGCAAAGAATTCAGTCTCTTTGTTGCGTCTCTTAATTCCGTGACTTTCATTTAAGGGAAGCAAAATCTTCCTGCACTAAACTGCCCATAATGTTCTTTTGCTCCAAGCAAAATAGTATTCAATCCAATGAACTTCAGGACTTTTTCATCTTTGCAATCAAAGAGGTAGCAGTTCCTTTGAATCTCCCTTTGTTGTCCCGATTCTTGCAGGAATCTCCATGTCGGAGATTTAAATCCAGGAGGGATTTCTATGATCTTAGAGCAGAGGGGAAGAGAAGGCAGGCTTCTTGAAGAAAAATTACTGTATCACAATGTGGAATCCAATGAGATGAACAGACTGGAACAGAAGGGACCAAGGACGGCAGGTGGAAGTGACCTCACACGGAGCAGTTTGCTGCAGGGCTGGTAGAAACAGATGTGTCAGAGGTCATAGTTATGGTAACAAAGTGAAGGCTATATGACCACCAGCTTCCTAATGCATGACCAGGATGAGGAGTTTTGTCAGGAGTCAGGAAACCACGAAGTGTTGGTGCTGCTGTATCCTGTGCGGGATGCTCCAATACAAGCTGGGAAAGAACTCAGCATAGGAATGCCATTTTGGGTAGCATCCACTTGACAGTCATAATGTGCAAGGAGTCCTTCTGCAATAAAAGGCAATTTTGGATTGCGATCAACTCCAAATGGGGCATGTATGGACAGTGGCATACAAAGAGAGTGGTTGAAGAGGCCAGACCTTGGGTGCTAGGCTGCAGGGGGGTGTCCCGAGAGGCTGCCCCAAGACGGCAGAAGAACCTTGGCTGCAGCTGCAATTTGGCTAGTGTAGGCTGTAGCTGTCCCAAGAGAATCATGTTTATTGGTATGATTATATGTGCAAAGTTACACAGTTATATATAAATATGGAAATATAAATATACAAGCATACAAAGTTAGAATATGTGCATATTATATATTTACAAAGTTCTAACAGAGAATATTCACTGTCTGCACTTCTTCTTTGGCCATTATTATTATTATTATTATTATTATTATTATTATTATTATTACACTAATAAACAAGTTAAATTAGTTAATTGAATAAGCTTAAAAAGTTAAATTATTATTATTTAATTATGATGATAATGTCATGATTATTACTAAAAATAATTTTGTCATGGAGGGTGCCAAAAATTTATGGGCCCTGCTACAAAATGGCCTTAGTATGGGGCTGTGTATGGATAAACTTTGCTTACAACAATCCAGGCTTGAAGCTCTCTTTCCCTTAGGCAATGTTAGTCCAAAGCAGCAGCCCACTCTCACATTCACTATAAAACCCACACTTGGAACATCCTTTCCTGGATGGGAGGTTGATCTGTGTTACAGATGCACTTGCTGTCAGGGCTCTGGGTTTTTTAACTGCTGTATCTTATAGATAACAGCCTTGAAGATTACATCACCGCCTGACCCCGCTGCACCCTTTCTTTGCTTTTAATTCTTTTCTTTATAAAGCTTTCAAGATGGCACAATCTTAAATACCTCGCATGGAAATGATAAACTGCTTGATGCGTCTTCGCTTTGAACGGGCTTCCCCCTGCAGAGTATCAAATTTAAATAAATTGCCATTGAGGAGCACAAGCAGCACAATCATGCACATTCAAGTGGAGCCTTTTGATCATATTCTACAAGGCAATCAAGAACCACATGAGAATTCAAGTACGTCACAAACATTGTTCCATGCTAAATAGGTAATGGGGAAGGGAAAGGAAGGGGAGAATATTAATTGTGAGCTTAGAGAGGATTCGACAGGAGCATTAAAATGCATCTTGAAGTTTTAGAATCTAGTTTTTGAGTAATTGCAAAACGTTCCTTCGCTGAGATGTAATACAAATGGATCAACATTCACAGCCAAAGACAGTGGGGAGGGGGGAGAGAGAGAGAGAGAGAGAGAGAGAGAGAGAGAGAGAGAGAGAGAG